>JAUMJK010001193.1:0-600000 GCA_033558105.1 Coccyzus lansbergi
GCCCAAAGTGGAGATCCCCGTTCTCCAAAGTGGGACCCTCTCCCTGCGCAAAGCGGGGATTCCCATACTCCAAACTAGGATCCTCCTGCTCCAAACTGGGACCCTCTCCCTGCCCAAAGCGGGTATCACGATACTCCAGACCGGGATCCCTCTGCTCCAAACTGGGATCCCCTCCCTGCCCAATCGCAGCCCGGAACTCCCCACCCTACGCCTATAAGCCCCCTCAAGCCCCGCCCCCTCACGAGCCCCGCCCCTTAACAGATCTTCCCTCATTGGTTCATTTTCCATAAGGCACCGCCCCCACCGCCCTCCGGCCCCGCCCACCCCTCTCAGCTCCCCCGCTCTGAGCAAACCGCTTGTTGAGGTCGCGTCGTTTCCGGTAAGAGGGGAGGTGCGGGAAGCGCGGATTGGCTCTGATGGATCACGTGAGCGCCCGACATCCGGTGCAGGGCCGAGGAACTTCCGGTTGCTACCGCTGCGCCGGGCGCTTCCCGGGAGCGGCGGGGCCGGGGTTGCTGGGCGACTCGCTGAGGCCTTCCTGGGGATTCCCGCCCGCTCTGACGGGCCCTCGCTGCCCTGCGTCCCACCTTCCCCCTCAACCGACCGCTCACCCCCCTGCGAGGGCTTCAGCCTTACCTGAGCGTGGGCTGCGGTGTCCCCCAGCTCTCCGTTCCCTCATCCTTCCCCCGCCCTGCCCCGGAATCGAGCTGTCTTTCTCTGTCGCGCCGGGAAACGGGATTACCCCTCGGGTTATGCCCCTGCCAGCCCTCTGTAGCACCGGGCAGGGCTGCCCGCGGGTTGCAGGCCGTCCTGAGCAACTCCAAGCTTCATCCCGTGCCTGGTGCTGTCAGTGAGGTTGTACCCCGGTAACGATTGGTGGAGGCAGAGACCCTCTCGAGCCGCAGCGAGGATGGAGTTTGCAGAGCTGATTAAAACCCCTCGCGCAGACAACGTTGTCCTGCACCGCCCGTTCTACCTGGCCGTGGAGGGGACGCTCTGCTTGACGGGCCATCACCTCATTTTTTCTTCACGGCGCCAAGACAATGCTGAGGAGCTGTGGCTGCTGCACTCCAACATCGATTCCATTGAGAAAAGGTACCCCTCACAGTTTTCCTGCCTACCTCTGCCTGGTCATTTGCGCCTCGTTATGGGTTGGAAAGTGGTTCTCAAGGCTGGCTCATGTCTGGGCCTCTGGAGCAAGTCCAGAGAAGAGCGACGAAGCTGGTGAAGGGGCTGGAGAACAGGCCTTATGAGGAGCGGCTGAGAGAGCTGGGGGTGTTTAGCCTAGAGAAGAGGAGGCTGAGAGGAGACCTCATTACTCTTTACAACTACCTGAAGGGAGGTTGTGGAGAGGAGGGAGCTGAGCTCTTCTTCCAAGTGACAGGGGACAGGACAAGAGGGAATGGCCTGAAGCTCCGCCAGGGGAGATTTAGGCTGGAGATTCGGAGGAAGTTTTTCACACAGAGTGTCATTGGGCATTGGAATAGGCTGCCCAGGGAGGTAGTTGATTCACTTTCCCTGGAGGTGTTTAAGGCACGGGTGGATGAGGTGCTGAGGGACTTGCTTTAGTGTTTGATAGGAATGGTTGGACTAGAAGATCCGATGGGTCCCTTCCAACCTGGTTGTTCTGATTCTATGATTCTATGAAATTCAGATGTGGAGCAGAGAAAGGGCAGTCAGCTGGAGCATGGGGAAGAGTAATGGCATAAACAAGTTGATTCTTATTCTTTTAGGACACTGATATTGAACTGTTGCATCTTAAAATTTTTTTTTGTCATATATAGTTTGAATTTTTCTGTTTAAGCACCTTTGTCAGCACTGTTCAGTACTAATTGTTCAATAGATTTCATCAGTAGCTCCTCAAACACTTCAAGAAAGCTGCATCTCTAGCTCTGTTCGATAGAGAGGGAAGTTGAGACGCTGATGAAGTGATTGGTTTTGGATCACTCAGCACAACTAATGGCAGAAGTGAATTCCAATCTATCTCAGTCTCATCCAGTCTCCTACTGCTTGGCAGCATCATTCCCTGCCTTCCCAAACTCCTTATGGAAATCAGAAATGCTCTAGCAGAATATTGCTTGTGGGAATGATGTACTGAAGCTGAATTGTGGCTGTAGTGGTCCGGTTTATCCTTGCCTACCCCTTTTTGTTGTAGGGAGTTTGGAGATGAATCTTTGCACCATCACTTCTCTCTGCTTTATGTATAATTATTACCAGTCATGCTTCCCTTGCTGTGTAGCAGTCCTGTCTCACCTGCGCATTGTCTTCTACTTCTTCACCTCGGTCCTTTTCCACTTTGCTTGTAATACTTTAAATTTCTGTTAATTACAAAGTCAGCTGTATTTTTTCCTTGCCTTTTAAAGCAACAAGGAAGAATAGATTTCCTTTCAGCCAACAAAACTAGAAAAACCAAACAGCAGCAGTTAAAAAGATAAGGTTCTCTTAGAATCTGGGAAGTGGTGAAATTCTGGATGCTGATTTTTGTTCCTGCGTTCCTGATTTCTCTGAGCATTTGAGATGCTGCATCCTAGTCTCAGGGTGGAGAGGAATTGAGCAATGGACACCTCAGGAAATCTACTCCCATCATGTACTGCTCAGTCATCGCAGCAGTTTGGCATCATTCTCCTTACTGCTTGTACTATACCAGCCATAGCTCTGTTCTGAAAATTAGTATCTACAAGCTCTTCTTTCTTTATGAGCCTAGTTTTAATCACAATGTAAATTAAAATGAAACGAGCAGGGGCCGTTATGGCGAATGAGTGGTGTGCTGCTAGTTTAATGCATGATTTATAGTGGAGGCGGCCACGTCTGCAGATGCTCACAGCCCGTGTTGTCAGCCCTGACTTCTAGAAGGTCTCTAGAGCAGACATTTCCCTCCATGAGAGCAGCTTTCTGTGAACGTAACAGCAATGAAACTTTGCCGTAGAAAAGGATAAGAATGTATTCTTCTCAGTGCTGGAGAGAGTGGAATATCAAGGCTCCTAAGCCACTAAAGGCTGTAGAATGGTCCAGTTTCACACTGCTTTGAGTAATTAGTGGACAACAGCTGCAACATTGTGCCAGATTCATAAATTCACCCATGATATAAGTGTCGTTTTTTACAAAGCAGTGTTTTCCCTAATTAGCAGATGGTCACCAAACTGCTGCTTAATTTCTTGCAGTTATTGAAGCAACTTAACTCTGACCTGTGGGGTTTGAGAAGTGGATCAGTTTCTAGTGATCTCTTGTGGTGTTTTTGCTTAAAGAAACGTGGAGAGGAAGCATAGCTCTAGTGAGGCACTGTGTTACTACATTGGGATCTGTGAGATGACGCTGCAACAAGGGCACATGATGCACAGACTGTCTGCTGGAGCTGCAGAGCTCTCCTGTCACGACGCTTATAGTTCTTCCTCCAGTGCTACAGAAATTGGAATTGGTTGGAATCGTAGAATGATTTGGATCGGAAAGGACCTTAAAGAACATCCGGTTGCAACCTCTTCTGCCGTAGGCAGGTTCACCTCCCACTAGATCAGGTTGTTCAAATTCAACGTGGCCTTCAACACTTCCAGTGATGGGGAATCCATAGCTTCTGTGGGTGAACTGTGCCAGGGCCTCACCAGCCTCATGGCAAAGAATTTCTTCCTAATATCTAATTTAAATCTTCCCTTTTCCGATTTAAACCCATTCACCTTCATCCTATCACTACATGCCCTTGTTAAAAACCCCCTCTCAGCTTTCCTGCAGGCCCCCTTCTGGTACTAGAAGGCAACTATAAGATCTCCATGGAGCCTTCTCTTCTGCAGGTTGAAAAAACCCAACTCTTGCAACCTGTCCTCATTGCAGGGGTCCTCCAGGCCTCAGAGCATCATCATGGCCCTCCTCTGGACCTGTTCCAGCAGTCCCTTCTCCTTCTTCTGTTGGGTCCCATGAAGGCATAGTAGAGGGAGGGGATCGCCTCCCTTGGTGGGCTGACTCTGCTTCTTTTGATGCAACCCAGGATGTGATTGGCCTTTGAGGTTGCAAGTGCACATTACTGGCTCACAGTTCTGCGTGTTAACCTGTGCCTGCACTGGAGGAATGGAAGATGACCTTTCAGCTGTAATAATAATTCTAAAAGGAATTAGCACAGGTGAAGCAAATTGGTTAGTGACAGGCCTCCTGGAGCAGATGCAGCTCTAGTCTAGCTGCAAATTCAGCTGCGATGAGCTGAAGCTTGGTCCTCAGACCTTGCCTGCTTCTTGCATCGCCCTTTGTTGCTACAAGTGCTGCCGTGGTGTGTGTGGGGACTCAGTGGCTTTTCCTTAGTTCACCGCTTTATGAATTAAAATCTGCAGCGTTTCTGTGAATGCTAGCGGCGAGTTAATACAAAGGAAACATTCAGCTTCTGTTTGGGTATCTGCCATCTTTCAGATACGTAAGAAAGACTGGAGAGGGCGTCTGTGTGCTGTGTTTGTGATGCAGAAAGTGTTTCTGAGTTGACTTGTACTCTAGGAGCAGTGATAAGACCTTAACTTCTCTGAGATCTGTGGAGCAAATGTCTCTGTGGGGGTGCAGGTATTGGCAAGCAATAAAATCAAAGGAATGTAATGTAGCCAGACTGAAATGTTGTTATGAACATGTTGCCCTAATGAAACTGGAAACTTGCAGCTGAAGCTTCCAGTAATGTCAGAATATACCTGAGAAAATACCTTGTCCTTCATGTTTTAAAGCAAAGCTGTGAGGAAAACTCTTCCTTTTCTATCTTGCAGTACTTCCACTCACTGCCATATCACAAGGATGGAATTAAAGAAGCAGAACACAACTTAAAAATATGAATTAGAGGGGAGCTTTGTTATTTTGAAAGATACTGCAGACAAGTCACTACTAAAGGAATTTTGTCTTGTAGTCATATGTTGTGGAAAGAGCTGCAGTACCTCATTGTGCCTTAGCAGATCCTGTTCATAAGAGACTTTCTCCATGTCTTCCTGTAGGTTTGTGGGCTCGTTGGGTACCATCATTATAAAATGCAAAGATCTGCGAATTATCCAGCTGGACATACCTGGGATGGAGGAGTGTTTGAACATTGCTAGCTCTATTGAGGTAAGGATTCATAAAGATAAGTAACACTTAAGTGCTCATGTGTTGATCAGACCTCAACCTTCACAATTTTTTTTCTAGTTACGTTTATGAAGGTTTTTGTTGTTCAGGAAGGCAAATGAGGATTGATGTATTTCCTTGCAATTGTTAAGATATTGATTGTAGGTGTCTGTAAAATAAAAAAGGCCAATCACATAATTTCTTGATCCAATATCTTGTAATATGGAATTTAATAAAATGAAGCTTAGCTTCTTTATGCTGGAACATGAGGAGTCACAACTGAATCAGATTGTTTCCTGTGCATCACCCAACATTAAGTGACTGAGTTTAAGCTTTGTTGTTGGTAATTGAGTAAATGTTATGTTGGATGTGTCCCGTTAATTAGATCTGTTTGCTGTGTGCCTTTCTCACCCCTAATGTGCTATTACATAGTGTAGCCTGCAGAAACGGTGCCGTGTGCATGAGTTATCTGTTTGTGTTTGTGCTAGTGTATTCTATGTATGTTACCCTACCCCACAGCTAACTCGATATTTCTAGCTTTATAGCTGTACATTTTTGGGTGCCTTAAGTTGGCATCACCAATATAACAGCAAAACACTTCTTGCTCTGTGTGAAGGATGTGTGAACCTCATGTTGTTCAACAAGGCCAAGCGCAAGATCCTGCACTTGGCTTGGGGCAATCCCTAGCACAAACATAGGCTGGGCCAAGAATGGATTGAGAGCAGCCCCAGGAGAGAAGGACTTAGAGTGGTAGTGGAGGAGGAGCTCGACAGGAGCCAGAAGTGTGCGCTTGCAGCCCAGAAAGCCAGCCATATCCTGAACTGCATCAACAGAAGTGTGAACAGCAGGGTGAGCAAGGAGATTCTGCCCTTCTACTCTCCTCTTGTGAGACCCCACGTGAAGTCCTGCATTCAGTTCTGGAGTCCTCAGCACAGGAAAGACGTGAAGCTGTTAGAGCAGGTCTGGAGGAGGCCACGAATATGATCTGAGGGCTGGTGCACCTCCTGTACAAGGAAAGGCTGAGGGAGTTGGTGTTCTTCGGTCTAGAGAAGGGAAGGCTGCTGGGATGCCATATAGTAGCCTTCCAGTACTAAAAGGAGGCCTACAGAGAAGTTGAAGAGGGGCTTTTTATCAGGGAGTTCAGGGACAGGACAAGAGGGGATGGTTTTAAGGTGGAAGAAGGGAGGTTTAGAATGAGATATTATGAAGAAAGATTTTCCTGTGAGGGTGGTGAGGCACTGGCACAGGTTGCCCAGCGAAGTTGTTGATGCCCCATCCCTGCAGGTTTTCAAGGCCAAGTTCGATGGGGCTTTGAGCAACCTGATTCAGTGGAAGATGTCCCTGCTCATGGCATGGGTTTTGGAAATGGATGATCTTTGGAGTCCCTTCCACCCCAAACCTTTTTAAGTTTCTGTGATTGGTTTTGTTTTTTTTTTAATAAAACATCAGTTTGAATTAAGTAGCTGTTTATTTCTTTCATCTGCACAGGCACTTTCCACCTTGGATTCTGTTACTCTCATGTATCCTTTCTTCTACCGGCCAATGTTTGAAATAGTTGAAGATGGCTGGCGCTCTTTTCTGCCTGACCAAGAATTTGAGCTCCTTAGTTCAGTGGTAAGTTGCATCTTCAGGATTTGCAGACGCTTGGATGTACTTCTGTGAGTATAACAGTTTGAAATATTTAATCCAGTAGATTCTGGACTGGAAAGCCTGGATGGTAATAATAGTTGGGTGGAGAGTACATGGTGTTCAAATATTCACTCTGTAAACTTCAGACATTTCTGTTTATTTGCTGAGTATTCCTGTGCAGCACTTGTGTTTTACCTTCTAGAAATGGTGTTGTGAGGCCTGTTTAAAAGTTTCCTGAAAGCATGGGAATTCAGGAAATGTTTTTGTCCTGAGGATTGCCTTCCTTGTTGTAAGAACGGAATTAAAATTGCTAAGGGTTTCTTAGCTCTCTAGGATGGTGGCAGTAGATAAAGATGCCTGATTTAAAACACGCTTCACCCTAGTCCATCCTGGGGAGATATTGGGAGTATTCAGACAGATGGGAATTTCTAGTCTTGTTCTTCCATGTGCTGTTAACACATGTTGATGATATTTTGGTACCAGTAGGGTAGGAATTGTTCCTGTGGCATTGCCTGTTGTATCTGTTATCCAAACGTCATTTTAGGATGTTGAATGTGATACAGTGGTAAGTGGCTTGGTTGCAGGAGCCTACCTAGTGCCTTTGTTTAGCGTCTTTGCGTTCCATGTCTTTGTTTTCAGTATATATGTGCACTTGCTGCATCATCTTGGGGTTTTGAGACTACAGCTGTTAGTACAGAGTCAAGGAATATTGATTTTTTTTCTTTGATCTGCAGCCCAGCTTGTTTGCAGCATCTATCGCTTCCTCTTTATGACTAATAACTGAATGATACGATTATCTTGACCAGATTAACATGTAAAATCGCTAGGAGATTACAGTAGCTCAGGGATCTTTCCATTTTTGTCTTTTAATTGGAGGATTCATACGTGTCCAATCTTCATCTGTCAAAACATACAAACTCACCTCTTACAATAACTAGCACCACA
Organism: Coccyzus lansbergi; assembly: GCA_033558105.1. NCBI lineage: Eukaryota > Metazoa > Chordata > Aves > Cuculiformes > Coccyzidae > Coccyzus > Coccyzus lansbergi. Next base: position 7,630 of record JAUMJK010001193.1, read on the forward strand.
GTTTTGGTTTTAATTACAGTTGGAGAAGGCAAATGTGATCAAAGTGCTTTCCTATTTGGAGGCAAAGCAGCAGATGCTTTCCCAGCTCAGCAGAGGAAACTTGCAGGCATTTCAATGAGAATCAGAAGGGAAGAAGCTGAAGCGCTATCTGATAAGACGGGAGGAGTGTGGGAGCAGGATTGCAGGCAGCAGAAGGAAGTTCCTCAGAGCTCAGTGAAAGATTGCAGGAGATGGTTGTGCTTCTGTTCATGTTTTGCTTTCTGTGTGTAGCTGAAATTCTTTGTAGATGAAAGGAGTTGAATCATGGTGGTTGTACTATTTGCCACCACGCAGATGCAGGTGCTAACAAAAATCCATTGATACGCTGCTTTTTTCTTTTTCAGAGGTTTAAAATTGCACTGATATCATATTTGGGGATCTCTTAGCTTTCTGAACATCTGCTCCTTGGAAGGTTTACATTTAAAAATCTTACCTTGTTATAGTGCTGCGTTTCAAGGGCAATAATTAATCACTTTACAATAAGCTTCCCTAACAGCGGTTGATTTAATTGTTGGCTTTTAACCCAAAACTTCAGGTGTCACTCCTTTTTAATGAAATGGTAGCAAAAGCCACTTTCAAATGATTTGCATTTCCCAAACAACAGAGAAGTATCTCATTGACCAAATATTTCCTGTTCTGTAATTAACTGTCTTATCTGAAGGCTGACTTATATATATGTATTTTTTTTCCAAAAAGTCAAATGAGTGGAATTGAGGAGGTTACCTCCCTTTCCATTAAATCATCTGTCTGGATCTGCTATGACTTCCCCTCCCCAGGATGAGGCCCAAACCCACACACAGTACTTATGTAAGAGTTAACGCTGCACTGTGTACTAAGAAAATACTTCTGACTAGTTTCTTTTTTCTTCGGAGTCCTCTCCTCCTCATTCTGTTCATCACCTAGTCCTTTGCTTTTTCCATCCTTAACTGGAATTAGGTTTTTTTCTGATTGCCTGTAGTACTGACCTTTTGCTGGGAGAAGTAAATGTTAACTTCTTGCTCTCTTGCGTGTCATGCAGCATACTTAGCTGGTGATGCCTGAAGATGAGGTCCACCTCTTCCCCTTCACTGCAGTCTTTGCTGCTTCCTGTGTCTACATCTGCTGCTGCACATGGGTGAATCACTGCTACCTTGCTCTTCCAGTAACTAATGGCAATTTTTTCTTCCAAACTGAGGACACAACCCAAGCAAAAGCCAAGAAGAGACTTGTGCTGTTGGGTTTTCTTATCATCTGATTCCTCTTGGAGTATGTTTTAGCAGTCTGAAGCAGGCATTGCAGAGGTTAACATGATCTCTGCAGAAGTAGCTGTGCTACTGCAGACAAATGGTGCTAATTGCTGCTGTGCTCCCCGTCCTTCCCACATAGCAGTAAATTGTAACTGGATGACATAACAGTATCATCTGTCTCATGTTATAAACGGTGAGGAGAAGAGATTATGAGCAGAGTAAAATTACCAAAGCCAAGAGATAAATCAGGCCGATAGTCTTCCATTCCTTTTCTATCAATATCAGAGATGGACAGTCTCTCAAAAAGAACAGCACAGTTCTGATTTTTACCTTCTCTGCATTCTCTGTGGCCTTAAGGTATTTATCAGTTCTCTTTTATCCATGAGTAGTTGTTTCATTGTAAACAAATTACACGCAGTCATATGAAATCTGCTGTAATTTGACATAGACACCCCAAAAAGCTATTAAAAAACCCATTTTTGGTGCATTAAAAGCATGAGCTATGACTAGCCAACCTCCTTTATGTGATCCAGACCTGCTTTCATCCCTGCCTATGATGATATTGCTGGAGGCAAATTAACTTGGCATCTGGGAGAACCTCTGCTTTTTATAAAATGCAGATGTTCAGACAGGCTGTTTTGAGACTAATGAATAATGAAATAAGCTTATAACAGGGATGGTGCCAGACTCTGGATAGGCCACTGAACGCAGGTAGCAGTTGCTGGTTTTGATGATAGCAATGCATGCAGTGTGGACTTCTCACAACACCTTTGGCTGCCACCAAAAAGGACAATTTTGTTGTCTTTTATGCTACACAGCCCATGCCTTGGATCTACTGTGAGGAAATAATGTTCTGAATCAGATCAGCGTGTTCATCTGATGGAAAGACTTAATTGCCAGAACATCTTTCTAAATTGATTCTAGTTTTCCATTGGACCAATCTGATTATATAACCAGGTGCCAGTCAGAATGTGTAAGGCAAGAGGTACCAAGCCTCTGGAAGAAGGGAAAGAGGAAAAGAGATGTGCTTCTGATCAGAGCTGGGTAATTAATACATGCTAAGCCAGCCTCCCTGAACTGACGTGAGTTTTGTGTATGCTGTTGCTATATAATTTAATTGTGCTTTTCTCTTACTTCCTATGTTTCCTACTTTATCCCCCTCCCTTTTTGTCTAGATGAAACTTCCCCTGAGCACAAATGAGAAGAGTTTTTTATGGCATGTGTGTAAGCTCTCTGCCTGCTGCAGTGGCATGTAGAGGCTTCCCAGTCTGGACAAAAAATGGTACTTAACAACTTTTTTGCCTCAGTCTTCACTGATAACTGCTCTCCTCGTTCCTTCTGGGTCATAGGACAACAAGATTGTCACCAGGGGTGTAAACCCCTTCCCACTGCAGAGGAGTATCATGTTTATGACCACCTGAGGAATCTGAACATATATAAATCTATGGGACCTGATGAGATGCATCCCAGAGTCCTGAGGGAATTGGCTGATGTGGTTGCCAAACCACTCTCCGTTATATTTGAAAAGTCATGGCAATCAAGAGAAGTCCCTGGTGACTGGAAGAAGGGTGATGTCATCCCCATTTTTAAAAAGGGCAGAAAAGATGACCCTGCAAACTACCAACCTGTCAGCTTCACCTTTGTGCCTGGGAAAATCGTGGAACAGATCCTCCTAGAAGCTGTTGCTAAAGCATGTGGAGGGCATGGAGGTGATTAATGGCAGCCAGCATGGCTTCACCAGGGACAAACTCTGTATGACCAACTTAGTGGCTTTCTATGACAGGGTGACCACAGCAGTGGACACGGGTAAACAGATAGATGTGATCTATTTAGACTTCTTTAAAGCCTTTGACACAGTCACCCACAACATCCTTTTCTCTAAATTGGAGAGATGCAGATTTGATGGGTGGATGGTACGGTGGATAAGAAGCTGGTGGAGGGTTGTATTTAGAGAGCAGAGGTCAATGGCTTAAAGTCCAGATGGAGATCTGTGACTAGTGGTGTCCCTCAGGGGTCTGTACGGGGACTGCTGCTGTTTAATATCGTCATCAATGACATTGACAGTGAAATTGAGTGCAGCCTCAGCAGGTTTGCAACTAAGACCAAGCTGAGTGGTGCGGTTGCTGCACTGGCAGGACGGGATGCCATCCAGAGGGACCTGGACAGGCTGGAGAAGTGGGGCTGTGAGAACCTCATGAGGTTCAACAAGGCCAAGTGCAAGGTCCTACACCTGGATTGGAGCAATTCCCAATTTCAGTGCAGGGTAGGAGATTACATGATTGAGGGCAGCCCTGCAGAAAAGGGCTTAGGGATGCTGGTTGATGATTGACATGAGCCAGTGATGTGCACTCACTCACAGCCCAGCAGGCCAAGTGTGCCCTGGACTCCATCAAAAAAAGTGTGGCCAGCAGGTTGAGGGAGGCGATTCCTCCCCCCTCTTTCTCTCTCATGAGACCTCATCTGGAGTATTGTGTCCAGTTCTGAAATCCTCTTCGTAAGAAGGATGTGGAACTGTTTGAATGGGTGCAGAAAGGCTACAAAGATGATCCGAGGGCTGGAGCACCTTCCATATGAGGACAGGCAGAGAGAGTTGGGGTTGTTCAGCCTGGACAAGAGAAGGCTTCAAGGAGATCTTACAGCAACTTTCCAGTACCTGAAAGGGAGCCTACAAGAAAGCTGGGGAGGGACTGCTTACAAAGGTTTGTAGTGATAGGACTAGGGGCAATGGTTAAACTGGAGAGGGGCAGATTTAGACTAGACATTAGGAAGAAATTCTTCACAATGAGAGTGTTGAGACACTGGCACATGTTGCCCAGGGAAGTTGTGGCTGCCTTATCCCAGGTGTTCAAGGCCAGGTTGAACAGGGCCTTGGGCAGCCTGGTCTAGTGGGATGTCCCTGCCTGTGGCAAGGGAATTGGAACTAGATGATCTCTCTTCAAACCTGAACTATTCTGTGATTTTATGGTTTAGTAGCCATGGTCGTGTTGGGTTGACATTTGGACTTGATGATCTTAGAGGTCTTTTCTACCATTAATGACTCTATGATCTTTTTTGTTCTCACACACCTGTGTCACGTCAGTGCATAGGAACTAAATGAAAAAAGATGCCTTGGTAGCAACTGACTGTTTATACTTTAACTTCTTTTTGTCTTGCAGGCAAATATAACTGCTGTTCTTCTGCTGATTCTTTTAAGAATGTAATGCTGCTTTTAAAATCAAAGCATGTTGTAGAGGCTTCTAGGTTTTTTTCCCTACCAAAGCTTCTGTCAGCAGATTTTTTTGGCTATAAGAAGTACAGGATAAGGGTGCACCGATTGAAGATGCAGCCCAGCACAGCCAAGCCACCATCCTGCTATTGAGGACCATGAGCTCAGTTCCCTGCCAAACTTTAGACAAGGTTCTGCTCTGTGTTATGTGCCTCTGCGCAAAATATTTTTCTCTCTGTCCTTTGATGTATCTGGATAGTGTCCAGAGGCAGTGGTGTGGTCCCATCCCAGAAGCAGCAAGCCCTCTGCGAAGGCTGGGCTTGTCCGAGGCTGCAGTTAAGGTAACATCAGTTCTTCCAGCCTGGACTTCAGTAAGTGAGGACTCCTTGTCAGTGATGCTTCTTGTTGACCTTTGGTTTTGCACAAGATGGAATCCATGTCCTGTGTCTGACCCTGGCTATCAGGTAGCCTGAGCCTCTTGTGCCAAGTGCTTGTGAGGGATGCAGGGTGCCAATATCCAGTTCGGCTGTTGGAAGCCAAAAAATTATATAACAGGAGTTCACTATGAGACTTCTATGCTTAGATTCTGTGCTGGTTCCAGGAGGTGCTTTTGGAGTAGCAGCAGTAGCGATTTATGTGAAGCAGAGGCCCTAGAAAAGATCTGAGCTGGAAATGTTACACTGCAGTTTTATCCTTAAAGCAGTTTTGTCTTCTGGAGTTGGTGGACATTCTCACCGTTCTTGGCCACCTTTGTCTTGTGGGCAGTGTTACTAAGTCTGCTCTCAGCACAGATAGAGGTACCTGCATCAAAAGTAGCATGACCAGCAGGTAAGGGGAGGTGATTCTCTTCCTTTGCTCTTGTAAGACCTCACCTGGAATCCTGCGTTCTGTTCTGAAGTCCTCAGCCCAGGACGGATGTGGATCTGTCAAAGCAGGTCCAGGGCAGGCCACAAAGATGATCCAGAGGGCTGGAGCATCTCCCATATAAGAGCAGACTGAGAGAGTCGGGATTTTTCAACCTGGAGAAGAGATGACACTCTAGCTGCCTTCCAGTACTTAAAGGGGGCCTACAGAAAAGCTGAGGAGGAGCTCTTTATCAGGGAATGCAGGGACTGAACGAGGGGGAATGGTTTTAAGGTGGGAGAGAGGAGATTTAGAATGAGATATTACAAAGAAAGTTTTTTCTGTGAGGGTGGTGAGGCACTGGCACATGTTACCCAGGGAAGCTGTGGATGCCCCAACCCTGCAGGTTTTCAAGACCAGGTTGGATGAGGCTGTGAGCAACGTAATCCAGTTAGAAGTTGTCCTTCTCTGCCCACGGCAGTGTGGTTGGAATTGGATGATCTCTAAGGTCACTTCCCACCCAAATGATTCTATGATTCTTTGTACTTTCAAATACCTGTAATAAAACATCTGAGAGGTAGGGGATGAGGAGTGCACTGCAGAGAGTGGCCAGGTTTGTTGTTCTTCAGCAGCGTCTCTTTAGCCATGTTTTGTTAGAGATGAGATACAGTCCTGGATTTGATCTGACAGATTAGTGCTGTTATGCTGTTGCAGGGAGTGTAATGTTCCTGGATGTGCAAAATTGTTTATGCCAGCAGAGACAACTGAACTCTTATCTGTGAGGCAGATGGAATGGATCACATATATTACTTAGTTCGCATGTGCTTCATTCTGAATATGCAAGTTTTGCTTCCCTAGTATGATAACCTGTAATAGTAATCTCTGGTTTTTGACCCAGACCTCTGTGTTCTTCTCCTTTTCAGACAGATGAATGGCGTCTAAGCTGCATCAATAAGGAATTCTCTGTCTGTCCCTCCTACCCTCCAGTTGTCATGGTCCCCAAATCCATTGATGATGAAGCGCTTCGGAAAGTTGCCATGTTTCGCCATGGCAGTCGCTTCCCAGTCCTCAGCTATTATCATAAGAAGAATGGGATGGTAAGCTATGTTTTAGTAACAGTTGTACCTGAAGGAGAATCTGCTCATTTAATGAAAAAAAACTTGTGCTATAGACTGAAGACAGTTCATAAGACGTTTGCTTCTTTTGTTTTTGTACTTCTGAAGAGCATTAGAGTGAAACTGGTTCTAGGTGGTGGAATGAGTAATCTCCATGCATGGAATTGCTATTAATCTGCTTGTTTGGGTGTGTATGTGGCTTTCTTGCAGCAGTAGGAGCAAGATGAGACTTGTAAAGCCACCGCTGTCACCCGTACTTGCTTTGTCTGCCAGGAGGCTTCATGCTGAAAGGATGGCAGAAACCACATTGCCCTGTCTCTGAGTGTCTCCTTAGTAATGGTCTTGATGACAGGAAGCATCCCTAGAGCCAGCACTGCTTCTGCTGTGTAACTGTTGAACGAGCAATCAGAACAATCTGTTCTCCGAGCCTGTCAGTATAACATATTTCAAGGAGTTGCGATTCTTGGTATTGCACAGACTTCACCACCTTTCTACGAGCCAAAATCTAATTGAGTGATAGATACACTGTAGTTGAGAAATGCGCTTTATGAAATCATTGAGTCAATTCCTTGTACCTCTTGCTGATGTAACCAGTTCTACGAATGTTGGGATATCCAACCTGCAACTTGTAAACTTAATCCAGGCTTCTGAGTCAAATGATCTACTGTGTTCTCACCTTCCGTTGCCAGGGTTTGTAAGTCCTAAATTAGAGGACGTCTACTCTGACATAGCGTTACCTTTTATAGAATCGCAGAATGGTTTGAGTTGGAAGGGACCTTAAAGCTCATCAAGTTCCAACTCCCCTGCCATAGGCAGGGACACCTCCCATGAGAACAGGCTGCCCAAGGCCCCGTCCAGTGTGGCCTTGAACGCTTCCAGGGATTGGGCATTCACAACTTCCCTGGGCAACCTGTTCCAGTGTCTCACCACCGTCTCATGAAGAATTCTTTCTAATGTTTAATCGAAATCTTCCCTCTTCCAATTTAAAACCATTCCCTCCTCATTCTATCACTGCACTCCCTGATCAAGAGACACCCCACCCCAGCTTTCATTAAGGCCCCTTTCCAAGTACTGGAAGGCCATTATAAGGCCTCCCTGGAGCCTTCTCTTCTCCAGAGCAGCTTCATAAGAGTCATGCTTTGTGCTTTTTCTCAGCTTGAAAGAAGACCTTTGAAGGAAGATGATGTTCAATTATCTTTCTGAATTGCATGCATTTGAAGTGTAAGGAATATAATAGCATTTGGCTCAGAGTGCTTGAACTTGTGACAGTGATACTATCTGTCATGTTACTCCCCTTCTGGTTTTGAGTTCTTTAGTGTAGTTGGGGTTGCTGACTGACTGCCCTTACATTTTACTTATCACTTGAGGTGCTTTCCAAATTGAAACGTATTTACTAAAGAGAAATCTGAGCTTATGAATCTGCACACCTAAGTTTTATTGGTATACCCACTGGGTTAAACTGCACCTAAAAGTCATCTTCTAAAACACTCAAGTCATTCATGTGTTAAAACAGAGCTGGGGAGAGACCTTAAATGTGACAGTACTGAAAATGTTGGCTTAAAAGGAGTCATCAGTAGAAAGTCAGGGTTAATGGCTCACAAAGGTGGTACTACAGGAATAAGTAAAGGGATAAAGCCTCCAAGATGTTTGTAGTTTAGAAAGTAGTCTCATCTCAAAGATTTTTTAGTTGCTTTTTTTTTAAGTAATTTCAGTCACAGAATGGTCAGGGTTTGAAGGCGCCTTTGGAGATCATACAGTCCACTACCCCTGCTAAAGGATTACCTCAAGCAGGTCACACAGGAATGCATCTACTTGGAGTTGGAATATCTCCTGAGGAGACTCCACAACATCTTGGACTTAAAAGAACTGTGAAGAGTTCATGGCAAGAGAGGGCAGCAGCTGAAAAGAGAACTAGAGAGATGTTTCTGTGCATCGGGCAGTGCAGGTCAGGACAATTGTGTCCATATGTGTATGGAATTTGAAGCAGATGGAATTAGGAGAAGCAGCAGAGTACAGCTGTGCTTCTGGTGTAGCTCCACAGAGAGGAGCTTGACATCCAGGAGGACCCCACTGAACTGATAGAGAAAGCTTTTTAAGTTTGAGTTATCTCATTGCTGTAAACATTCTTACAATGATCTGAGCTTTTATGGAAAATAAGTATCATGTTTGAATTTCAGCAGTGCACTTAGCTAGAGAGCCGCTTTTAATGCATGTGTTTGAGACCCAGTGATCTAATGCAACAATTTGCAGTCAGCATTTACAGACCTCTGAGAAATCCTTTAGGGGAGAGTTATCCTTTGCATAGTGAGTTTAAACCTCCAATTCTTGTACTGGAGCTCGAGCAATTGGTGGCTTTCAATCTTAAGTCTCTCTCTGCTTTCAGCACCTAATTCATGGTTATTTGCCTTCACAGGTAATGATGCGAAGTAGCCAGCCTCTTACAGGTACGAATGGGAGACGGTGTAAAGAAGATGAGAAGCTTATTAATGCCACACTACGTCCTGGCAAGCGTGGCTACATCATTGATACGAGGTCCTTGAATGTTGCCCAGCAGGCCAGGGCCAAAGGAGGGGGTTTTGAACAAGAAGCACACTATCCCCAGTGGAGGAGGATTCACAAATGTATTGAGAGGTGGGTGGAACCACACAGTCCCTCCTCTGTGCCCAGCTTTTAGGCTTGCACTGGAAGGACTGTGCTTGCTCTGTGGAGTATTTGCTTCTGTGAGAAGTGGCTGTGTATCCTGGTTACTGTCAACAAGGTCGTGTTCCTTTTTTGGCAAAATCAGGGTATGTGGGTGATAGTTATTTTGCTTTGAAAAGCCATATTTAGTGCCTTGTTCTGAACAGCCTACTGCAGGTTTCAGACATCAAGGCAGTCTCCCTGTGCCATCACTTTCTCTGGCAATCTGTTGCTGCACATGTGCATTCCTGTTTGTGCAGGAATAAGCAAGTCCCTTGCCAGAAAAACTTCCCAGGTGACAATTTGTACTGTGGCAGTCGCACTCTTATCCAGTAGTTTTCTCTGATCATCTAATATTATTCGGTCATTTGGAGACAAGTTAATAAGCTAATGAGTATTTTAGTCTGACCTTGTTCAACTGCTCTTAAGCCTTAGTTTTGGGGAATCCTACTACATGGACATTGAAGAATGTTGTGCTATTGGAAAGCAGTCACTTCACTCATCACCTTATAGGCCAGCTCTTGAGGTGTTAGCACAAGGAATTTCCTGGCTGTTGGTTTGAAGTATTTGGGTTTGCTTCTAGAAATTTTATGTGGACTTAAATTTGATGTTGTTTCATAAAATGGTCTTGGTTGGTAGGGACCTTAAAGCCCATGCTGTTCCAAACCCTCCTGCCATGGGCAGGGACACCTTCCACTAGATCTGGTTGCTCAAAGCCTCTTTCATCCTGGGCTTGAACACTTCCAGGGATGGATTATTTTGCAGGTGGATGAAAGCATCAGGTAGAGAGGAGTGAATAAACCACAATATATTAAAACTAATTATCTCATGCTATTATTATTTGGCATTGTCATCTTTTCTGAGATCTAGTCGGCTAGCTGCATCCTCTGTCAGACCTGAGGATAATGCTGGCATAAGAGTCATGTGGTATTTGGTGCCCCTGAAAGGCATAGCGCGAAATGAGACCAGAGAAGCATTTGTTTTTATCAGCTGCACACTGAATACCAGTTTTCCAGGGCTTGAGGACTTATTGCACCAGCTGCAGAACCAATACAAAAATGCATTCCCTTCCCCTGTTCTTCCTTATGTTCTTGGAAGTTAACCAAACTAATCTTAGTGCAGTTCTACATAAAGAAGTTGAGTGGTTTAAAATTCTCCATTACAGTGTGGTTGTGCTTGTGTGATGGATGGCTTTCAGATTATTGTAGCAGCTCTACAGGTTAAAACTCCCCCAAAACTGCTGGTGTAGTACAGAGAAAGAAGGTGCAGTGCTACAGTCTTGGCTGACACTTGGTAATGTTCACACCAGGTTGTAGCTGCACTTGTATTTGATAGTGGGAGTGAGACTACTGTAACACAATTTACATGGGAAGGGTGAGGTACTCTGCTGAACATGCAGAGTTCAGGTAAGATAAGGAAAATTCTGTGCTATTTTAATGCCTTATAGAAGCAGTTTGTTTCAAAAGGTAAGAATCTAGAATGGTTTGGGGTAGAAGGAACCTTGAAGACCATCCACTTCCAACTCTCCTGCCATCAGGGTTGGAACCAGACTCCTCAAGGCCACATCCAACCTGACCTTGAACACTTCTGGGGAGAGAAATCCACAACTGCAGTAGTAAGAGACTGCTTATATCCAAAGAGTAGCTGTTCTGTTGGCAGTTAGCCCTGACTCTGCATTACTAGTGAAAGCAGTTTGCTGAGTGAGTGTAGAATCATAGAATCACCAGGTTGGAAGAGACCCACTGGATCATCGAGTCCAACCATTCCCACCAATCTCTAAACCGTGTCCCTTAGCACCTCGCCCACCTGCACCTTAAACCCGTCCAGGGAAGACGAGTCAACCCCCTCCCTGGGCAACCTCTGCCAGTGTCCAGTGGCCCTTTCTGTGAAGAACTTTTTCCTTTTGTCCTATGAGTAGACATGGCTTCCATAGGGTCGTGCTTTCTGAAATGACTACTTATGAATTGTAGTCCTTTGTTTTCAGACCAGTATATTTCTGTAACCATGCTGTTGTGATTGCTATGTTACTGCTTATATTTGCAACAATATTTTTTTTTCCCAAAGGTTTAATATCCTACAGGAAAGCCTTATCAAACTTGTGGAAGCTTGTAATGACCAGTCTCACAATATGGACCGCTGGCTCAGTAAACTGGAAGCCTCCAACTGGCTGACTCACATCAAGGAAATACTAACTGCAGCTTGTCTAGCTGCTCAGTGTATTGACAGGTAAGACTTTTTTGGAAAACCTCAAGTTTCCCATTAGTGAGCAATCTGTAATCAGTGAAATATCTCTATTTCCACTTTAAGTATTAGCAACTGCCCACTGTGAGCTAGCTTGCTTGTGCCTATGCAAGATAATAATTCATCATGCTTAAGGAATGTTCCTCTAGTAAGTCATGCTTGCATTTTTAGAAGTACAAGCTTGAGGGAGGAAATATTGTCTAAGAATAGGTATTAGATCATCTAGTTAAGGTCTATTCCTACATCTGATACAACCAATCTAATTTGGGTAGTTTTATTGAAGGTTTAGGTTAGAATGTGCTCATCTGAAATGCTGCTTGGTAGCCTAGTAAAGAAAGAACAGTCTTGAAAAAATGTCCTTTTGTTTCAGCTGAAAGTTTCCATTACACCACTTCACTTCTAGAGATTAAAGCAATGGCTTTACCTTATTTCCCCCAGGAATTGGTCCACTGCTTTTTCCTCTTGAATCTTTATCCACATAGTCCTATCTAAGCAATCCTGTTCATCCCTTAAAACTGCTTGTGGCCTCTTAACTTGACATTTCTTTAATAAATACTGCTGACTTGTCTCACTTGTCCTCAGACCTCAGGCTGGAGAGCAAAATCTAGCTGTCAGATGCCAGTGTTTGTAAGATCATATGCAGACGTCTAAGTGTGTGTTTTTTGTAGCTCTGAGAGGAGAAAGCCCTTCCTAAGACTCAGGGAAAGCCTACATTTTCATACCCGCTAAGGAATATGTTATACAGATACATAAGGAGGATGAAATGCAGTTTCATTGGTAAAAGAGCATTACTGCATTAAAATATCATAGGATTGGATAGGATCGGTTGGAAAAGACTTTTAAGGTTATCCAGTCCAACTATTAACATAGCACTGCCAAGCCACCACTAAAGCATGTTTCTAAGCACCACATCTGCACATCTTTTAAATCCTTCCAGGGATGGTGATGCCACCACTGCCGTGGGGAGCCTGTTCCAATCCCTGACAACCCTTTCAGTAAAGACGTTTTTCCTTATATCCAATCTGAACCTCCTCTAGTGCAACTTGAGACCATTTCCTTTCATCTTGCTTGATACTTGGGAGAAGAGACCAACACCCACCTCATTACAACCTCCTTTCAGGCAATTGTAGACAGTCATAAGATCTCCCCTGATCCTCCTCTTGTGCAGACTAAATAACCCCAGTTCCCCCAGCTGCTCCTTCTAAGACTTGTGCTGCAGACCCTTCCTCCTGGGCACACCTGGGCTCACGTTCAGCTGCTGTCGACCAGCACTCCCAGGTTCTTTTCCCCCAGGCAGCTTTCCAGCCAGTTTTCTTCCAAGCCTGTAGCATCACATGGGGTTGTCGTGGCCCAGGTGCAGGACGTGACACTGAACCTTGCTGAACCCCATACATTTGGCCTCAGCCCATCAATCCAGCCTATCCAGATGGCATTCATTTGATCATTCCATTTGAGCTGCTGTGCTTTTAAAAAGCACTGACAATGCCTTTTTAGGTTTTGACTGTGCCAGGAAAGGATTGCTCTTGATCAATAGTTTTCTCTGTAATTCCTTCCCGCATGTGTGTAATGAGAAAGGTCGGTGATGAAACTCTTCTGGCTTTCTGGGACAATTTCATCATTTTTAACCTCAGCTTTGCTTGTTCTGTTTACCTGGAGCTGTGTCAGGCAAGCTCAGCACTGGTGCCTGACCTGCTTCCTTGAGAACCCAGAGGTCATAGCTGAGCTGACCAGTATGGTTCAGTTATATTGAGCTTGGTAAGGGAATGGCTGAGATTTTCTGGCATCTCCATTCCGTGCAGATCGATTCCAGGATCTTTAAGATCTGGGGCCTGAAAGATAAAAGGTATTATCCTGGTGAGCCCCGCTTCGGGAAGTGCATAGGCTTGCATAGCCTTTGCTCGGCTGTTAAGCAGCCTCTTTATCTGCACTGCCTAGGGGAGGAGGAGAGAAAGTATCTGAAGATGACCTACATCACAGAGGCACAGAGTTTGTGTTAAGCGTAGGACTATAGTCAAAGATGATGCAATGCTTAAGGTACAGATTTTGATGCTTTTTCACTTCAGAGAGCAAGCAATATCTGCAGAGTTGCCTGCTTGCTAGATTGATCTTTCTTACCTGCACTTTGCTCCTTGCTTGGGATTTCTGCGTGGAAACAAATACATCCTGCATTTAGCTCCCTTTCTGGGTGTAAGGATGTTGGCAGAAGTGAGATATTGCATCATGGTGTGGGAGGAGTTAGGGGAGTAAATGCCAGTTAATACCATCCAGTCCTTCCTTCAGGAGCATGTGGATGAGATTCTGATATTGTATTCACATACAGCCTAGGATGGAGAAGAGATGAGGGAATTGGCTGGCCTGGACAGTCCCCACTGGGCTGTGGGGAGTGACAGCATATGAGTGCCAAGCAGTGCGCAAAACCTTCCTGTCCCAAGCCCTCTGAGCATCCACAGCTCCTCAGGTTGTTTTGCTGATTCACTTGTGCTGGCTGGTGAGTGAGAACCCTTTGTGCTTGGCTCCTTGACAAGCTTCCTTGCTCAGCACACTAACTCTTCTGCCTTTGTGGAGACCAAGCTCTGCCATTTCTTTCCTTATTGGCTTACGTCTGTTGCAGTAAATGCCAGCTGAGACCCAGATACAATTAGATCCAAGCTTGAGCAAGAATCTCATAGTATTGTTTTGAAGTGCATCTAGGGGAATGATCTCTTCATTTCACTGTTGTGGGAAGAGTTCAGAGTACTTAGCAAAACAATAAATGATACAAGCAAATTTTGAGATGCGTTTCCATGCTGTAACTCAAAGGAGCACCAATTTAGAAAAGAGTGAGGATGACAGAAGAGATCTCACTGCATCTTCCATCAGTGTGGCAAAAGGGTCTGAATTTCCAGAATGCTTAGCCAGAAACTAAGACTTAAGTGATGCAGAGCTCAACTAGTGTTGGTGAGGGTCTAGGTGGAGAAGGTGGTATGCTTACCTGTGGGGTAGGGCAGGAAGAAGGAGGGAAGAGCTAGCAAAATCTCAGCATACTCAGGGTAGCAACAGTGGGATTTAATGGCATCCATTGAGCTGCAGAAATCCTTAGGAAGTGTCCTGCTTATTCACACTTGTATTCCTTTCCACCTTTCTCACAGGGAAGGTGCATCAGTGTTGGTCCACGGGACTGAAGGAACTGATTCAACACTCCAGGTAACTTCTCTGGCACAGATTATCTTGGATCCAAGGTGCAGGACCATACGTGGCTTTGAATCTCTTGTTGTGAGGGAGTGGTTACAGGTAAGAAAGGTCTGTGGACCAAACAGTAGTCTATTCCAGTGACAGTTGTAGTAAGAAATAGCCTGAGAGGCAGCAAACAACCTAGGCCTTGTTGCAACCCTGCTTAGTGTGAATGGCCTTTGTCCTAAGAGCAACATCACAAACGGAGTCATCTGTACTTCTGGCAATCCATGGAGCCTCTGCCTCTCATGGTAGTTTTTTGGGTTTGGGGGAACTGCCTGTTTTGTGTGCTCAGGGTGAACATCTCTTTTGAGAAAGCTGTTCAGACAAAATCACAAAGCCATAGAATCATGGAAAGGTTTTGGTTGGAAGGGAATTTAAAGATCATCCAGTTCCAACCTTTCTGCCATGGGCAGGGACACCTTCCACTAGGCCAGGTTGCTCAGGGCCTCATCTAACCTGGCTTTTTGAACACTTCCAGGGATGGGGCATCCACAGCTTCTCTAAGCAACCCATTTGAGTGCCTCACCACCAGAGAGCTCTGCTCTTTATATGCTTTCAGCTCATGTCCTCAGCCTGATCCTTCAGTGCACCTAGGCCAGTTTGTTCTTGGCCATTTACATAGCCTGAAAAAGGCAGCAAAGTTGCTCACGGTTGCTAACAGTTTGTTACTGGATGCCTGACATAACTACAGTTATAGAAAAGAGTAGTAACAGCATAGTTACATGGACAGAACTAGTGCTGAAGTCTTTTTGCTGCGTATGCTCACGTCCCATTACTTTGTTTGTGATGTTCTCTCTGTTTTTTATGTGTAGGCTGGTCACCCTTTTCAGCAGCGCTGTGCCCAATCGGCCTATTCAAATAGCAAGCAGAAATGGGAAGCCCCAGTGTTTCTTCTCTTTTTGGACTGTGTGTGGCAAATCCTTCGTCAGTTCCCTTGCTCTTTCGAATTCAACGAACAGTTCCTCATCATGCTCTTTGAACATGCTTATGCTTCACAGTTCGGGACTTTCCTGGGAAACAATGAAAATGAAAGGTTGGTTGAGGATGCTTTCTTTGAGCCTTTTAAGTACTGGGCTGCATCTGACAAAAAAAGTCTCCTGGTTTGAAAAAGGGTGAAGGTTCTCTTGTGGTCTCCCCTAGCATGGGTGAGCTTCTCTTATTGCAGTTATATTGTCCTGTAATGCTAGGAAGTGTGTCCTGTAACTAAAGAAATTTGTGGCTTGGTCAGGGAATTGCATTAGCCTTCTCCAAATGCAAGCTAATACTTCAGGCTGTTTTTTCTATTTTTCCTGTGTGTCCCTGAAAAACCTCCACACATTAGTAGTTTATATAGTGTTTTATACAGAAACTCTTTCTTTAAGAGAACAAACAGCTAGAATTCAACAGTGATGTGTCATAAGTGTGGGAAGCAAGCTTGTCCACACAGGCCTGGAGAAGGTCAGGGCAGGTAGAAGCCAAGCTGGAAAGTCTTGTTATTATTTTAGCTGTCAGGTAAGAACATGACTTTGTAGCCTGTGGTCCCAACACCCCCAGGAAAGGAAGCGTTTGCTTTTTGCATCATCTGTTAACTGCTGAAAGCTGGAAACATGGAGAGTTTATTTCAGAAGAATCTGTCTCACAGCTACAATTTGGCAAAAGCTTTGATTGACATTTCACATTTCTTCAAGTCCCTGGTTACAGCTGGAGGGGTTTTTAGTCCTTCTGTTAAAGTTGTAGCACTGCATGGCCCAAAAGACCTAACCGAACCAGGATGCTCCACAGAAGAGCAATCTGCACTGTCTGAGGTTCTCAACAAATGCTGCAACCTCTTAGGTGGATCCTTGTGCAACTTTGCACGGGGGCATCCATGACTGTATTCTGCTGGAGTCTACCTTGTCAGGTAATAATAGGCCTGTGCTAAGCTTGCTTACAAGCTTGTTGGCATTTTAAGGTACCTGAGCAGGCCAACACCGAGCTTCTGAATCCTTGCCCGGGTTATATTCTGTGCTGTACCAGTGGGGCAGCTCTGGGCATGCCCCAAGTAGGGGAGTGGCAAACAGGGTGGAGCCCTGAAAGATTAGAGCCTCCCACGGCACCTGATAGCTGCTGGAGGGGTTTGGTTTCTTGTTTTGAACTTGATAGTTCTATTCTCAGGACTCCTGTCTCCAGTATGACTATGTCTGATGGTCTCCTGCTTAACTTGAAGGCCACTGAATGAGTAGAAGGGAAAAATAGAACCAATATTACAGAAAAGGAAGGTAATTTAAGGTTTCCTGTAAACCTTTCTGCCCTTGAAGTAATCTTTGATTAGAAGGGACTCTTCTGCAGGACTGCTGAACTGGTCATGTGCAAAACCAAGTTAGACTTGTAACCAGTAAGATGAAATTTGAAAGAGTATTGAATTTTACGTGTCATAACCTGCCTGTCACATCTGAGTGTGTCAGCCTGCAAGCACAGAAAGTGCTTGTCTGATGTTAAGCTTGTGCTGCCTGAAGCACTCACAGGGATGGCAAATGTCCTGCCGGGGCGGCAGTTCAATTTGCTAGTGCAAGCAGAATGAGGTCTAAGGAATAGAGACCCTTATGTAACTCTTAGAGATGGGTTTGACCCAGGAAAACAGCATTTTTCTCTGTGCCACGATGCTCTCTGCCACCAGAGGGACCTCATTAGACATTCTCATTGCACAATTCCAGCAATAACACTGCTTTAATGTGCTCTGAGAATTGTGCTGTGATCCTCCCTTGATGCAGATCTACTACACCTTCCAGCTCTATCTTAACACAGGAGTTCAATCCCTTTTTGAAACTTGTCAGTAAAACCATTTTTGGGATGAGACTTGACTCTTCATCTGGACAGAAGGCAACTTGCTTCCACGCAGCTTAGAAATATTATTTCCCTATCTTTTCTTCTAAATTCATTGTAATCAGCCGGGTTGGGTAAATCGCTCTAAGTTTATACCCTGTATTTAAAGGATTAGCCTGAATTGTCTGGGATGGTAGTACATGAGAAAGCTTGTGTCATTCTAGTATGCGGGATCCTGGAAAAACCAAACAAGCTTTAACAGTATAAGAGCAAAAGCTAACTCGTCCCTGTGGTTTTATTAGGTCTAAACTGAAGCTGCCACAAAAGACTATGTCCCTGTGGTCCTGGGTGAACAGGTCTGAAGAGCTGAGCAAATTCCAGAATCCTCTTTATGAGGCCAACAGCCTTGTCATCTGGCCCTCCGTTGCCCCGCAGAGCCTGCAGCTCTGGGAAGGTAAGCCAGGCTCTGGTTTTCAGTTACAGACGATGTATATTTTGTGACTGCTTCTTAAGCATTCACTCCTGTTGTCTTCGCTCTGTGCTTAGCTCGTCTCAGCTGATGGGTGATCTCACTCCCTTTGAAATCAGTTCCAAAATATTTTTGGCATGTACCATCCCCAGAGGCATAACGCTTTCTCCTTCTAAGGTCTGGTGACACACTGCTTGCTGCCAGGGAGCCTTCCTAGTACCATTTAACTTCATAGCACAGTTTTTCTGCAGTGGTACAACATAATCTATGGATGTTGGGCAGGCCTTAGGCTTTTTTGCTGTATCAACCAAGATGTCTTTCACCGTTACTGACCGTGTTGGCCAGGATAATCTGTGCAGTACGTTCCCTGCTGCAGAACTTTCCCAATCCAATGTGTGCTGGAGATTTAATTAGAGTGAAGCAAGCAGGCTGTCATTGTAGGGTGGATGCTGAATGTAGTCCGATCAATATACAAGGGGAAAAAAGAAATGAAAACTCTTTTTTCTTATTAGCCTTGTTTAAAAGAATGGTGAATTCTGAGAAGAGGGTCAGTATTTCTAAACGCTATTTAGGAGGGAGGGTAAGGAAAAAATGTGTAAACTGTACACACATTACTTGAGAGCTGGTGAGCAATGTTTCCTTCTCCTAACAAGAAGCCCTTCTGACTTGTGCTGCCTCTGTGCTTTCAGGTGTCTTTCTTCGGTGGAACAGGCCTTCTAAGTTCCTCGATGAAGCCCATGAAGAAATGATCAACATTATAAAATACAACAAGGAACTTCAGGCAAAGGTTAATGCATTGAGGCGGCAGCTGGCAGAGATGGAAACAGATGATAAGATGCAGGAAAACCTGTGAGCTGGCAGGGCTTTGTCTCGGGTCTTTCCTTTCCAATCCTCTTTACGTTACAGACTGAACATGGAAAGTGCATGTGTTGCAGAGCCCTCTGGGCAGAGTTGACCCCCAGTCCTCCCACAGCTGAAACCTTCACACTATGTACCTCCCTGCTTTTTGGGAGGGTTTTTTGTTTTGTTTACAGAAGATGTACTCAACTGGGCGTAATTGTCCTCACTTGGCAGCTTTTCTGTCTCAAAATTCTCTAGTGTCAGCAGAAGCTGGAACTCTTACCTCCATTCAGCTGTATGGATGACCAGGATGGGCCGAGAGATGTGATGTTTCAGACTTATTTTGGACTTTTGTCTGGTTTTGTTGAACTCTCTAAACACTTGGCAGGATCAAAACACAAAGTTATGTATAGATAGGTAAAGGCATTTTGTCTGAAGCACCTTTTCTCTCTCCAAGAGTAAGTAAGGCAGCTTAGGACTTTTTCCTAGAAAACCTTGAAAATGGTATAATGGTTCTAATAGTCTGTATGATCCTCTCCATATCCTTCACATCTGACACTTGAGTTTTTGTGTTAAGCATTGGCTTGGGAGCAGTTAAGTTGAATACCAAACCAGAACAAAAAATATCAGTGCAATAGAGAACTGAAGTAGGGATTCTGCTGCTAATGTGTAAGCCATGGCCTTTAGATGGAATTCTTCCTCATGGAGAAGTATCTCTTAGGGAAAACCAACCTTTTGTTGTTGTTTTTTGATTTTTTTTTTTTATTCTGCCTGGAAAACAAAAAGGTTAAGGAGTTGGCGGAGGTGTTCACTTGCAGAGCAGTGTCTCAGAGCTGTCCTTTTAACTAGAGCCAAGCTGCCCTCTTGAACCTTTGGCCTGCACTGGCTGCTTTTGTGCATTTGATCAGCCTCACAGCATTGCTAGGGAGCAAGAGCAGCACTTAACCTACAGCTCAACAAAATGCTTTTGCTCCACCTGGTGAGCTTTTTCTTCTCGTATTCTCACTATATATTTTGTGAAACGTTAAAAGCAGAAGTTGGGAGCTGAGGTGATCTAACATGCCAGGTAGCTGCTGCAGATTAAGAGGCCATCACACTACAGAAATGCTAATAGTTTAGATCGTTTGTAGCTGCTAAAACTGCTTAAAGACTTTAGGGATAAGCTTTTTCCCAAGAAGCCTTGTATTTTGTACCTGATCTTTGTGTTTCTGTGGCTGCAATTTGCTCTTTTTATTTGTCTTTTCCCAAAATCAGAGATTTTGCTAGAATTTTATTTTTAAACGGGCACATAAGAGAGTGTGAAATACTAGCTCACCTAGACACTTGTTCAGCTTGAATCCATTCATAGCTGTACATAACTGAGAAGACTTGAATTAACAACAGTGCATGTGGCTGGGATTATCTTAAAAGGTGCTTGCTTCTACTGAAATAAATGGAGCTGTGTTAGGTCATTGTTGATCTTTGGAAACTTTTGAGCTTCCATGACACTTTATTCTGTTTTGGAATGAAGCTGCCTTTATTTAAAAGTCACTTCACGTAAAGATAGACAATGGAGAGTCTCCAGTTGTCATAGAAGTATGTGGAAAGTAATTTTCTGCAAAAGTCGTATCATCGCTAAATATGTTCTATAACCAAAGAAACATTATAAATTTATGTGATAGTGATTAAGTGTTATCTTAACGCTTTTTACTTCAGTCCTTATTTTCTTCTTGACTAACGTATACTTAGTTCTAAAGTCATAAAATATCCCCTTTAAACCATTATTCACTTAAGGGAGAAGAATAATTCCCTCTACTTGTAATACCCATTTCTTTTGGGGTCTGGAGGGCAACAGTCCTGTTGCCTACATCAAGTCTGACACAGAGAACACTTCTTAGGGTGTTTAGTGATCTTCACTGAGTAACAGGGGAGGCACAAGTTGACCGTGCCTTCCACTCACCTCCCAGCCATGGCTTCTGGAGTTGCCTTCTGCGTAGATTGCAAATGCGAGCCCTTAAAATTATTGTTCACCCTTTAAAATTATGGGATCTGCACCTGCCTGGATGTTGTATCCCTATCCAATTCAGAATTCATTCTGCTCCTTTACATTTGAAATACTTAAGTGCCAGCCAGCTGGGAAGGACTCTGAAGGCACTATTTTCCCCATAATAGATGATACATAAAACACTCTTAAAGGTTATGCAATTGCCTAACATAGTAATTATATATTGAGCTAAATAATAGAGAAGCAAAGAGGGGTTTTTTGATCTAATTGCCTGGCTGCTGTAGTCTTATACAAACTGCAGGCATCTGAGGAAATTGGGTAACCAGCTGTGACAGCTAACAAAAGGCAGAAAATGCTCTCTGAGCTGGCATTTCATCCTCGACTTATGTTTCAGGATTGAATCCACACCCACGGGCTGTGTGCTTGCCTTGGCTTAGTGTGGATCACAACATTAATGTTTTCACATGAAAGCTGTTCTTAGCAGCCACAGCACTTTCTTTCCCAGTTCCTCTGCCGTACATCACCTCGTATTCACAGCAAACATCAGCAGCTGGAGACTCTAGTTAACCTGTAAATACTCACCTACAGGAGATGCTGCCTGGAGCAGCCCTGCAAGGTATTGCACGTAATGGGGTTGAGACAAGATGTGTGGACCCTCGCAGGTCCTCCCGGGAGAAGAGGGTTCACAGACTCGTGTCAGTCCGTTTGCACGTTGCTCTTCTCATTCCCCATGATTCACAGGCTCCAGCCTGGTGGCTGCTGGTGTGATACATGTCGGAGCACTCCAGCTCTTCGCTCACCTGCATGTCCATTGTATTTATTCACATATTTAATGTTGGTGAGCAGCTTGCTTCCTCTTCGAGGGGACAGGAGGACACTGACACCCTGTCTTTAGGTTACCTGCATCTCCCTGAGCTGTAAGCACAGTGGTCGTGCCCAGCTCCCTCTCTTCAGTCTGACACTGCCTTACACTCTTGCCAACCCCCCCCTGCTTCTGCTCTTTTGCACATTGCTATTTGTGTAATAAGCTGCACACTGAGGGCCCTCTCCCCCAAACTCTGGGGTCAATCAATATGGACACTGCCATTTACCAAAAAAAAAAAAAAAAAGGGAAAAAAATGGAACCAACTTGCACAGTTTTCATAAGGGAATATGTACCTTCAACTTTTTGATTGTATTGATCTAATTCTTGAATGTGGTGACTGGTTTAAGTGCGCTCTTGTCCATGTTGCATATAAAAAATTGCACTGTACAGCGTATTGGCGCCTAACATATGCTTCGCTAACGCCTTGGAAAGTTCTATCCCACGTGGGCTCCTGTATGATGGAAAATGTCTATCCTAGCACTCCTTTTTCTGACTGTGCCACTGACCAGCACTGCGTGATGTGTGCTGTGTATCTGTTAACTAGAGCAAATGTGACGAGTGCACTTCTGTCTAAGCATCTGGAGTTGTTAATTGGACTGGGCTGCTGCATCGGTCTTAATTTTTTTTTAAATGAAATAAGTAACAGAGCTGGGAGATGTGTGTTATTGTTAGATGTATGCTGTATGTGTACAGAATCCCAGCTGCTGCAGGTTTCAATATATTGCAAAAGAAAAGAACAAACTGAGAAAAACGGTCATGGCTCAAATTGCTCAGCCATTTGGAGGGGGGAAAACCAGGTACAAAGTGGCTGTAAACTTTGCTGTAGATATGTTGAGAACACAGTAGAAATGTCTGTTCAAATTAAAACCTTGAAGACTGAAAAATTCTCTAATTACAGTGGTTAATTTTCTTTATTAGCCCTGCCTTCACTTGCCATTGGAAGGAGGCGTGTGTGTGTGTATGTGTGACTTGGGTGTGAGTTCTTGACTGAAGCTTCTTTCCAGCTCACGCATGTTTTCTCCTACAGTTGAACATGGGCTGTGGTGGTAGAAGAAGATTTTGTGCTGCAGGGCAGCATGAGAAGGATAAGGTTGAGACCCTGTGTCTGTGCATAGTTTGCAGAGCTTTTCCCCTATCAATTGTTCTTTTAACACCAGCTCTGCATATGAT
The DNA here is from genome assembly GCA_033558105.1 of Coccyzus lansbergi. Classification (NCBI taxonomy): domain Eukaryota; kingdom Metazoa; phylum Chordata; class Aves; order Cuculiformes; family Coccyzidae; genus Coccyzus; species Coccyzus lansbergi. The sequence goes on from JAUMJK010001193.1 coordinate 30,300, forward strand.
GGATAAAAAAAATTCATAGAATCATAGAATGGGTTGGTTCAGAAGGGACCTTAAAGATCACCCAGTTCCAATTCCCCTGCCAGGGGCAGCGACATTTTTAACTGCTCAGAGCCCCATCCAACCTGACCTTGAACACCTCCAGGAATGGGGCATCCACAACTTCACTGGGCAACCTGTGCCAGTGCCTCATCATGCTCCCAGGAAAAAATTTCTCCCTATATCTAACCTATATCTAATCCTCTTTCATATTAAAACTGTTACCCCTTGTCTTATCACCAAGCTCCCTGGTAAAGAGCCCCTCCCCAGCTTTCCTGTGGGCAGTTACGTTCCTACAAGCTTCATGAGAAGCAACAGCCTGGCAGGGAAACCCATTAACCACTGCAGATGGGATGTCCATGACTTCAACTCGTTGAATATCTGGTTCCTCTGGCTGGTGGTGACTGCAGTATCCAAATCCCAGTGTCTTGCGTATGCTCACGTGCTGTGGCACAAATAGATCTTAAAGAAAGTTAAACTCTGCAGAGAGAGCCAGCTTTTCTTGTTTGAGAGCCTAAGTGCTTTTGTTTAGTGTCATTTTTTGGCTCTTTTTCACACTGCCAGTTTTCCCCTCAAGCAGTGAACGAAAACAATAAGGAAATACCATTGTGCCTTAAGTTTAAGTAACTCAAAATGCTGAAGTGTTGAGTTGCTCACAGTTTTCCTTGCTGTGTAAATGTCAAGACAAGCCTGTGGCATTTGTCTTTCAGAGCCAGGGAGAGTAATCCTTTGATATTCTGTTGCAAGAGTGTTGCTTGTGGCTTTACATCACTTTATCTGATGCTGCAGGTCACGCTGATGCATGGTTTACTCTTAAATGCTCTAAATCTGCTGACTCAAAACCTTAAAGTACTGGCAGACAAACTGGCCACTACACAGAAAAGAAGAAAACTTGTTTCTCATGTGAATATTTGGGGTCTTGGATAATTTTTTGTTGCTTACCTAGTATGCAAAACTTTTACTCGGGATCAAATAACTGGTGGAAGGGGAAGCACAAAGTTGCTGTTGAGTTCCTGTGAGAATTCACCAGGCTGGTTGCATAAATTCAGTGTTTGTTCCTGCTGCTTTTTAGGAAAAATGTGCTTCTGTACTTCTTTACACAAAATTAGTTCAAGCTTTTTCTTTTTTATATTGCCATTTACCTCTTTGCCAGTCTGAAGCACCATGGATTGTGGCTGCACAGGTAAGGCACTCTGCCCTAAACGCTGAAGGCTTTGTTGTTGCTGTGCAGTGTTGGGAGGGCTGTATCATAGAATCGTAGAATGGTTTGGGTTGGAAAGAACCTTAAAGGTCACCTAGTTCAAATGCTGCTGCCATGAGCAGGGACACCACCACTGGAGCAGGTTGCTCAAAGCCTCATCCAGTCTGTCCCTGGACACCTCCAGGTACAAGGCGTCCACAACTCTAGGCAACCTGTGCCAGTACCTCACCACCCTCACAGGGCAACATTTCTTCCTACTATCTAAACCGAATCTCCCCTCTTTCAGCTTAAAACCATACCACCTCATCCCCTCCCTGATAAAGAGCCCCATCCCAGCTTTGCTGTAGGCTCTTCAGGTACTTGAAGGCTGCTCTAAGGTCTCCCCAGAGCCACCTCTTCTCTAGACTGAACAATCCCAACTCCCTCAGCCTGTCCTTGGTACGGGAGGTGCTCCAGCCCTCACATCATCTTCATGACCTGCTCTGAACTCATTCTAACAGCTCCATGTCCTTCCTGTGCTGAGGACTCCAGAGCTGAATGCAGGGCTCCAGGGGAGGTCTCACAAGAGCAGAATCACCTCCCCCCACACTGCTTTTGATGCAGCCCAGGATACGGTTGGTATTCTGGGCTGCAAACACACTTTGCCAGCTCATGTCCAACTTTTCATCCACCAGCACCCACAAGTACTGTTCAGCAAGGCTGAATCCCCTCCCTTGCCCTGCTGGTCACACTTCTTTTGATGCAGCCCAGGATAAGGTTGGATTTCTGGGCTGCAAGCACACGTTACCAGCTCACGTTGAGCTTCTCACCCACCAACACACTGCTTTTCCCTGAAGACTTGATGACATTGCTGCCAGAGTGAAAAGGATTGTTTCTTATTTAATCAGCTGTTTCAAGGAGAAAATAGCAATTTGGACTACAGTGGGCTAAGTACGGGACTCAGGTTTCTACAGTCCCATAGATGTGGGAAGTTGGCAGAGGGTAACTGTGCCTTGCTGGGAAAAGGTCTTTCTTTTCACCTATCTTATATGGGACACTCGGCAACATCAAATATACAAAGTATTCTGGCTGAATTGCCAGCAGTTGGCAAGGCTGCCATTTCACAATGGGGAAGACTTTGGCAGTGCTGAACTAGAATGATCCTGTTCTGTTCTGCCTCTTTTTGTTCCTCTGCATTTGTGCTGGTCCAGCCATTCGTGATTCCATATGGGACCTTGGATTGAAAAAAGTGGTAAGGAAAAGTAACCCAACCAAAAGCAAAAAGCCCTGATGCCTGAATCAGCATTTGCGTTAATTAGTAGAAGTAGTTCAGTGTTTAAGTCACAGAGAAGATTTGTAAGGTGAAAAGCCATGTGGCTCAATAAGCTGTCATCTAAGACTCTGTTGCTGCAACTGCATCCTCATGTAGACTGGAAAGATGATTCATTTATTTATTTTATTTAGGTACAGGGCTGGTGTTTGGGAGACTGAAGTCATGGTCCTGCCACTGCCACAGGTTGCTGGTATCATAGAATCATAGAACAACCAGGTTGGAAGAGACCCATCGGATCATCAATTTCAACTGTTTCTATCAAACCCTAAACCTTACCCTCAGCACCCCATCCACCCATGTCATCTCAAGCGACTTATTGCATCTGCACCTTGGCCAAAGAAGTGCTTTTTCTGAGTGAGTTCAGGTAAAATTCCCTGTGCTTATATGCCTCATGTGTGTTTACTGTTTGAGACAAAGACTGCTTGGATCTTATACAACTTTGATTAAAAGCAGACTCTAGGCACCAACCAGGGTCTGATGTATCGAGCATGTTGTGAAGCTGAGGTGGAGCTAAAAGGGGAGAAGAGAGGAAATGTCTAAATCCTTGCCCGCTGCTAACATTACATAAAGCCATGCACTTAAAGTCTGCATGACTGCCAATTGGAATAAAAATAATTGTCTATGGAAATACAAGACTTGTGCCCACAGAGTGTGGTACCGTGTGGAGCAGCCAACACCTGAGCAACATGATCCAATGGAAGGTGCAGGGGATTGGAACTGAATGATCTCTAAAGTCCCTTACAACCCAAACCATTCTATGATTTTATCGTCTCCATGGCAAGAGCTATGTTGTGCCTCCAACTGTACTGAAAGGCCAGGGAGAGCTCCTTTCACTCAGCTATCTCAGCGCAGTGAGTTGTGAGAATGGTCTGGAGATTCAGCAAGAGGGCAGGAAGGAAGCAGGAATGAGTTCATGAAAACCTTGTGAATAGGGGAGAGTAGGAGGGAGATTAAGCCTGAGGCACTGGGAGAAGCTGTTGCAGAAGGCTTCCAACAAGATGAGCTGCTTCTGGATGCTACACGGAAAAGGGGAGGGTGGCTGCATGTAGCAGAGTGGTGAGCACTCTTGGAGCCATCACCTTCATGCTGCTTGCAAGAGGATGATGAATAGTTCTTGTCTGCTGCTGGAGACCCTCAACAGCAGAAGTAATTCCCAGCAGTGCTGGTGCCCACCCTGGCTCTTCTGGCGGTGCTACACACAATTACCAGCTTTACCATACGTTGTGTGAAAGATGCTCTAGATTTTGCCTGGGACTGTGTTTTAGTCATCTGCTATTCCTAGACGAAGGGAATGGTCAGTATGCTGCCATTGCTTGGGCTTGTGTTGTACCTGAGTGAGAGTGTGTTAAAATTGTTATTGGTTTGGAACAATTTTAGGGGGGAAGAGAAGAAATAGGATTAACTTATGAAGAATCAGATCCTTTGGGGGTTGGCTGCATATATTGCTTTCAATTTTAGGAGCATCCTGAAATCTGTAGCAGGATGGCATCTCCTGTATAAGTGAGCTATGCAATAAGGATTAAGCTGCCTCCTTTCCTGAATTAAAATAAACTTCTTGCTGTCCCCTCTCCAGCTCCCTGGATTTCTTTTTGATGCAGCTGTTGCCTTAACAGCTGGCCCCTTCCTACCATCACAGCTTTGAGAGACAGAGCAGCTTGTTGGAACATGTCCTACTCTCTTCTCGACTCTTTTAATGTGCATTTCCAATATTCCTCCATTAGTGTGTTTCTGGACTTAAAACTGGCTTTTCCAGTTTGCAGTCTAAGACACAGATTTATTTATTTTTACAAAACTCACCAATACTTAAAGCCCTGAGACTACGAAAAATATAAACTATACAAACTTCTCGGTTGATTGTAAAACTCCCTCTATCCCTCAAGCACTTCTTTGGGCACCTTTTGTGCTGCACAAATACTCTGTGAGCAGGATACACACAAGTGGCCATGAAGGTGATCACGGGGCTGGAGCAGCTTCCATACAAGGACAGGCTGAGAGAGAGTTGGGATTGTTCAGCCTAGAGAAGAGAAGAGAAGAGAAGGCTCTGGGGAGACTTTGGAGCAGCCTTCCAATACTTAAAGCAGCCCTACAGGAAAGCTGAAGAGGTGCTGTTTTTCAGGGAGTGCAAGGATAGCAGTGTGCCCAGTTGGCCAAGAAGGCCAGTGTCATCCTGGTTTGGATCAGAAATGGTGTGACCAGCAGGTCCAGGGAGGTGATTCTCCCTCTGTACTCGGCACTGGTGAGGCCACTCCTTGAATCCTGTGTTCAGTTCTGGGCCCCTCACCACAAGAAGGATGCTGAGGCTCTGGAGAGAGTCCAGAGAAGAGCCACAAAGCTGGTGAAGGGGCTGGAGAACAGGCCCTATGAGGAGCAGCTGAGAGAGCTGGGGGTGTTTAGCCTGGAGAATAGGAGGCTGAGAGGAGACCTCATTCCTCTCTACAACTACCTGAAAGGAGGTTGTGGAGAGGAGGGAGCTGGCCTCTTCTCCCAAGTGACAGGGGACAGGACAAGAGGGAATGGCCTCAAGCTCCACCAGGGCCTCAAGCTCCGCCATTTAGGCTAGAGATTAGGAGGAAGTTTTTCACTCAGAGGGTCATTGGGCATTGGAATAGGCTGCCCAGGGAGGTAGTTGATTCACCTTCCCTGGAGGTGGTTGGGGGATGGGTGGATGAGGTCCTGAGGGACTTGGCTTAGTGTTTGACAGGAACAGTTGGACTCGATGATCCAATGGGTCTCTTCCAACCTGGTTGTTCTATGATTCTATGATAGGATGAGGGGGAATGATTTTAAGGTGAAAGAGGGGAGATTTAGATTAGATTTTAAGAAGTATTTTTTCCTGTGAGGGTGGTGAGGCCCTGGCACAGGCTGTCCAAGAAGTTGTGTATGTCCCATCCCTGGACATATTCAAGGCCAGGTTGGATGAGGCTTCGGGCAACCTGATCCAGTGAAGGTGTCCCTGCCCATGGTAGGAGGGGTAGGACAGGATGGGTTTTAAGGTCCCTTCCAACCAAAACCATTCTATGATGCTGTGAAGTGAGGAGTGCTGACCATGCTGACCATCAAGAAAAACACCTGAAGTGTCTTTGCTGCCACAGCTGCTTGCTGGAATGAATCATCCACACTGCTGAGATGCTACCATTCATCTGGGGCTGAGTTTTCTCTCCTTTAAGATTTTCTCCCTTTCTGTGCTGGAGGTTCTTCCTCTTGTACTTTTGAGCTGCTACCTACTGCATCTCAACAATCCTACCTCTGTCCTTGGTGTTACCTTTCTTATCTGGCAGGGCTCTGTGCTCTTTCTCACACTTCGGCAGCCTCTTGGCTCTCAGAGGCAGGATTATCCAGCTGGGCTGCATCAGGGAGGCCTTGAATTGCAGCTGAACCTGGAGAATGAGGTGCTTTCAGGGCCAGCTTGTTGTAAGCTCTGTCTAGCTTGTGTTCATGTTTGTTTAACACTCTAGATAGTTGTGCTGGTGCCAGAACATGCAACTTCATGGGAATGGCCTCAAGCTCCACCAGGGGAGATTTAGGCTGGAGATTAGGAGGAAGTTTTTCACACAGAGGGTCATTGGGCATTGGAATAGGCTGCCCAGGGAGGTGGTTGATTCACCTTCCCTGGAGGTGTTTAAGGCACGGGTGGATGAGGTGCTGAGGGACATGGGTTAGTGTTTGATAGGAATGGTTGGACTAGAAGATCCGATGGGTCCCCTCCAACCTGGTTGTTCTATGATTCTATGATTCATTATTAAATTACTCCTGCGTCATTGTCAGTCTGGGTGATCTGCCATCCTGGCATGATACTGGTCTAGAAGAGAACTTTACACCGAGTCAGGCTAGCAGGTACAGTAAAACCCATTTCAGATGCTCCACATATCATCCTTCCAGAGCAGAAAAGGCCCTTTTGCTTAACCGCATACGTGTATCAGGGCTCTGGAGACAAAAGGATCTTTTCTTTTTGCCTCTGCAGCATGCCAGGTGAGGTCTGTTTGTCCTCACTGCAAGGCTGGATCCATGGTGCCCTTCCTAAGAGCAGCCATGGGCTCATGCTAGAATCTCTTTTCTTTCCTCTTCTTTCATTTGGTAGCAGATCTTTCAGCCAGGAAACCTGACTTAATGTGAAGTGATGGGATGATGGAAGTCAATGAAATATTGGCATGGAGAAGGTAAGGAAAAACTATTTGCTTTGCTTCAAACAAGAATTAAGGTGTGCCAGAGAAAATTATCAGGTGGCATTGAAATAAATACTTAACAGTCCGATACTTAACTGTTCTTCCAAACCTCAATTAGGCTCTGGGGGCCAGGAGTTGTGAGCACTCAGCTTCCTTAGTAGCAAGGAATTTCTCCCCCTACAGTTTAGCATCATAGAATGGTTTAGGTTGGAATGGACCTTAAAGACCATCCAGTTCCAACTCCCACCTTCCACTGGATCCAGGGACAGGCATCCACGACTTGATGAGGGACTGAGAGAGCTGGGGTTGTTTAGCCTAGAGAAGAGGAGACTGAGAGGAGACTTTATTGCTCTCTACAACTACCTGAAAGGAGGTTGTGGAGAGGAGGGAGCTGGCCTCTTCTCCCAGGTGACAGGGGACAGGACAAGAGGGAATGGCCTCAAGCTCCACCAGGGGAGATTTAGGCTGGGGATTAGGAGGGTTTTTTTCATGGAGGGGGTCGTTGGGCATTGGAGTGGGCTGCCCAGGGATGTGGTTGATTCACCTTCCCTGGAGGTGTTTAAGGCACAGGTAGATGAGGTGCTGAGGGACATGGTTTAGTGTTTGATAGGATTGGTTGGACTCAATGAGCCGATGGGTCTCTTCCAACCTGGTGATTCTATGATTCTATGACTTCCCTGGGTAACCTGTGCCAGTACCTCAGCACCTTCACAGGAAAGCATTTCTTCCTAAGATCTCATCTAAATCTCCCCTCTTTCAGCTTATATTATACCATGATTTTCCAAAAATGTCTATACTCTGTGAGCTGAGGTTTTAAAAAGTGGCCATTTGTTACTGTGTGAAAGCTTTGAAAATAATGGCCTGTCCAACTATGTTTGCTCTCCTATCATTGAAAAGGTCTGAAACCAACTGCATTCATTGCTTTCCTGTTAAGAAGGGAAAAAAAAAGAGAAAAGAAGGTCAGGCTCTGCCCCAACCCTCCGTTGGCTTGAATCTTGTATCTACAACAAATGTTAGGGATTTTTGGGCCAGAGTTGATGACAAACCACTCTTCCATTTGAAATGTCTGGGCAGTGAATCCTCAGTGCTTTTTCCTTTTGTTATAAATGCGTCTGTGGGCACAGTGTTCATGTCCTGGACCCATGTCCTGCTCAGCCAGGCATTAAGGGATGTGATTAATAGCTGCCACATGTGGTTGACTCTGCCTCTGATCTCTAGGCTAGGGAGATCTGTGTGTGCCATGGAGGGGTTTATTTTGCTAGCAGAGCTCTGTGAAAGGTTTGCCTTTGGTCTTTGTCCTGACTGAAAATTAAGACCTAAAAAAAAAAAAAGATTATACACACATGTTTCTGTTTGACAAATATTTTTCTTTATTTAGTTAAGCTTCATAGAGTATTTCCTTTCAGCGCCTTTAACAAAAGCGTCTTACTATTTCTGGATTCCTCTTTGAGTTGCTGTGCACCCAGAGGGCCCTGGGATACTTTATATGTCCTATTTTCATGCTCTGGACTCCTGCCTAGGAAGCATCTCCCCAGAGCAGGACGCTGTTGCAAGAAAGAGCTGAGCTGGCTTAATGCAAGCACATAAGAATGATCATGCTGGTCAGAGAGAAAATTCAAGTAGCTCCACACTTAGTCTCCAGCAACCATCATCAATGGATGTTTAGGGAGAGAATATGAAATGGGATAGATCATAGAATCATAGAATCACCAGGTTGGAAGAGATCCACTGGATCATCGAGTCCAACCATTCCCATCAGTCACTAAACCATGTCCCTCAGCACCTCGTCCACCCATCCCTTAAACACCTCCAGGGAAGGTGAGTCAACCACCTCCATGGCAGCCTGTTCCAGTGCCCAATGACTCTTTTCGTGAAAATATTTTTCCTAATGTTCAGCCTAAACCTCCCCTGGTGCAGCTTGAGGCCATTCCTTCTTGTCCTGTCCCCTGTCACTTGGGAGAAGAGCCCAACTCCCTCCTCTCCACAACCTCCTTTCAGGTAGTTGTAGAGAGCAATGAGGTCTCCTCTCAGCCTCCTCTTCTCCAGGCTAAACACCCCCAGCTCTCTCAGCCGTTCCTCATAGATTCATATAAATGTTAAGCCTGGAAAAGACCTCTAGGATTATCCAGTCCAGTTGTCAACACAACATCACTGTACCTACTAAACCATATCATTTTTTTGCAATATGTTCAGTGAAGGAGACTTCACCACTGCCCTGGGCAGCCTGTTCCAATGCTTCACCACTCTTTCAGTCCAGAATTTTTTCCTAATACCCAGTCTAAACCTCCCCTGCACAATTTGAGGCCATTTCCTTTTATCCTGTCACTTTTCACTTGGGAGAAGAGACCAGCATCCACCTCACTCCAACATCCTTGCAAGAAGTTATAGAGAGCAATAAGGGCTCCCCTCCACCTTCTTTTCTCTGAGCTAAACAACCCCAGTTCCCTCAGCCACTCCTCATAAGACTTGTTCTCTAGACCCTTCTCCAGCTCTATTGCCCACTCCAGATGTGAGCCAGCCCTTCAAGGTCTTTCTCCTAGTGAGGGGCCCAAAACTGAGCCCAGGATTCGAGGTGCGACCTCATCAGTGCCAAATGCAGGGGGACAATCCCTCCCTGCTCCTGCTGGCCACGCCATTTCTGATCCAAGCCAGGACGCTGTTGGCCTTCTTGGCCACGTGGGCCACTGCTGGCTTGTGTTCAGCCAGCTGTTAACCAGCACCCTCTGGTATTTTTCTGCCGTCCAGCCTTCCAGCCACACTTCCCCACATTTCCCAGACTCCAGTCATAAGCAGCTCAATGACTTCTTGAGGCAGAAATTACATCTGGATTGTCATGTTTAACGCTCGCTATGGAGATATTCTCTGCAAGTTACCTCTTGAATCAGCATTCCCTTTGGAATTTGGTGATCAAACACTTGGCTCTCCTGCTTATTTTGGAAAGCCTACAAATGTGTGGCACCCAAAGCTGCAGTCCTTGCAGGCAAACAGCAGCCTGAAGCCATGTAACTTCATACTGATATGACTTGAAAGACTCTGGATTCAGTTCAAGAAAATGCTGTCTTTTGATTTAAGGGGAATGAAAAGAAAAATGAACAATTTAAGCAAAATCCCCTTTTTGCCCCCCAGGACTTTTCTTTTGGTGAGATTGCTCTTTCTGTGAGTGGAAAATTCCCAACCTGCTTGACTTGGCAAGCTCATGTTTTCAGGTAAAGCATGTGCTGATATGCTAGTGTATGTTTGCATCTTGCTCCAATAAAAAGCTGTGGATAAATAAAGAGTTGAAAGTAACATGCAGTTCCCTTCCTATTCCAACAGCCCTCATATTGCCAGTGAGAGGGATGGAAAAATGTTGTGGTCTATATGAATGACAATAAATTTATACTGTAATTCCGACTCTGTCATCTGTCCAGCAGGGGACTTCAATGTAAATGCAGAAAGATTGTGAAAAACCGATCTACAGTACCTGTTGCCTGTGAGAAGAAGGAATAAGCTACCTTTATTTCAATAAGAGGACTATTAAACTTCAAGGGCAAAAGACACGGGTGGATGAGGTATTGAGGGACTTGGTTTAGTGTTAGATAGGAATGGTTGGACTAGAAGATCCGATGGGTCCCTTCCAACCTGGTTGTTCTGTGATTCTGTGATTCTGTGTTAGAGTGAGTTCACAGGAAGCCATGAAGACGATGCGAGGGTTGGAGCATCTCCCATGCAAGGACAGGCTGAGAGAGTTGGGCTTGTTCAGCCTGGAGAAACAAAGGCTCTGGGGAAAACTTAAAGCAGCCTTCTAGTACTTAAAGGAGCTCCAGAAAAGCTGGGGAAGGGTTCTTTATCAGAGAGTGCAGGGATAAGATGAGGGAGAATGGTTTTCAGCTGGAAAGGCGGAGATTTAGATGACATATTAGGGGGAAATTTTTCACTGTGAGGATGGTGAGGCACTGATGCAGTTGTCCAGAGCAGCTACTGATGGTCCATCCCTGGAGGTGTTCAAGACCGGGTCTGGATAAGGGTTTGAGCAACCTGATCCAGTGGAAGGTGTCCCTGCCCATAGCAGGATGGTTGGAACTGGATGCTCTTTAAGGTCCTTTCCAACTCAAACCATTCTATGATTCTATGTTTTTAGACTCATTGTGCTAGATTATAAAGATTGTCTAACAATTCTGTATGACAAATGGGATTCTTAAATGCTTTTGTATCTCACTAGCTTGCAACATGATGCTTTATTACCCACAACCAAAGGCAAGAAGCTCTCAAGTTGATTTTTCTCTAAGTGCTGCTGCTGGCTGCTCTGCTCAACCTTAACAGCTGTGAAATGCTGGTGAGTCCCTGGGAAAAGTGACTGCCTTTTGTTGGATACATCAAGCATGCTCCTAGCACATGATAAATGATTGCGCAGTTGCAGTAACCGCTCTGTTTTGCAGAGGAGACCATTTTGGATTTCATTTTAGATATATTTTAACTTTTCTGTCCTGAAGTTTCCCTCCAAGGTTGTCTGGCAAAAGTGAGCTTTATTTTAGAGAGGAATTTTTGAGGTTAATTGAACAGGGGACTTTGGACATGAGGGATTTAAATCCGTAAGACCTTGCAGATTTCATGAAATGCAGTGATAGGTTTTAGCAGGCTTTTTTTTTCAGGCCACTTTATAGTGTCTGCAACTCTTCAAGACCAATGAAACCCAGCAGCTCCCTTGACAAGCTCCACTGAGCAGTTAGGCATCTATTCCCCCATCAGGCAAGTTGTAGGTTTTACAGGTTTTGAGCCCCTGACAGGGAAGCTTTACGTAACATTATCAGATGAAACCTGAGTCTTTTACATAAACCAACTATTTATACCTGAAGATATATTTAACAAATATGCTCAATAAACAGAGTTGGGAAAGTGGTTTTAACTTGATTATGGGTTTTTCCTCCTCTGCTTTTTTCCCTTGTAGAAAATGACCCTGATAAACGGCATGTCCTCAACCCACAGGTACATACAGTCCAGCCCAGCTGTTTGTTGGAATATCTGTAAGACCAGACAAACCTTAATTGAGGAAGATAATCATAGAATCATAGAACAACCAGGTTGGAAGAGACCCATCGGATCATCGAGTCCAACCATTCCTATCAAACACTAAACCCTGTCCCTAAGAACCTCATCCACCCGTGCCTTAAACACCTCCAGGGAAGGTGAATCAACCACCTCCCTGGGCAGCCTATTCCAATGCCCAATGACCCTCTGTGTGAAAAACTTCCTCCTAATCTCTAGCCTAAATCTCCCCTGGTGGAGCTTGAGGCCATTCCCTCTTGTCCTGTCCCCTGTCCCTTGGGAGAAGAGGCCAGCCCCCTCCTCTCTACAACCTCCTTTCAGGTAGTTGTAAAGAGTAATTCTATTCATTGCATTAATGACCTTGGCATAAGGCTTTGTCTGATTTTTTAAGATAGTTTGGTTTAGACTTCTCACAGGGTACATTCCTTAACCTTTATTGTATTTCAACACCTGCTTGCCTCAAAGACCTGTGTGAGCTTGTTTCATACCAGCTTGTCTGCTGTTTATAAAGATACAGACCTTTAGGAAAGCAGGCCATGATTTGCTGGCCAGAGAAAGCTTACTGTGAATAAACTCTCTTCCACTGCTCTGAAAGCGATCACACTGCTCCTACTTAAACTGGCAAATTGTCATTAGCTGCACTAATTATACCTCTCATTCCCACAGCTTGCTTGAAATGAATCCCTGTGTAGAAACATGCACTGTCAAGGTCAGTAAGGAAGGAAGAAAAGTGGATGCTGTGTGCACCCCAGGCACCATTAGTGGACGTAGTTCTGCAAAAACAACTGCCGTGGGTTCCCTTCTGCCTTCGTTTTAAGTTGTGGTTACTCATGGTTGTTACAGCATGAATGTATTTGGCTTTCACAGAAGCTGTGAAGGACAGAGAGACTGGCTGGGACTTACAAGTTCTGTTTTGAGCCTTCTATCTGATGTTCTCTGTGTGCCACAGGAGCTCTGCCAGAAAACCAGGAAAGTCGGCAAAAGGGAAGCAAGAGACTTTGAATTAGAGCATCTGCTCCCGGTGAGCTATGTGCATCCACTCTGAGGTGTGAAAACCCTCCTTAAGGGCAAGCATCTGCTTGCTGTGGATTTCTTAGCATCATTACAGTGATCTGCTTGAGGGCACGAAGACTTTGCAGAGGGATCTGGACAGGCTGGATCTGGACAGGCTGAGGAAAATTGTATGAGGCTTAACAAGGCCAAGTGCTGGGTCCTGCACTTTGGTCACATCGACACCATGCAACGTTCCAAGCTTGAGAAGAGTAGCCTGAGCAAAAAGGACCTGGGGGTGCTCTTTGGTCAGTTGGAGTCAGCTGTCCCAGCTGTGTCCCCTCCCAGCTTCTTGTGCACCCCCAACCTCCTGGCTGACGGGGTGAGGCAGAAAAGGCCTTGACTCTGTACAAGCACTACTCACCAACAACTAAACATTCTTGTGTTATCAGCGCTGGTTTTACCACAAATCCAAACCAAAGCACCGTACAAGCTACTATGAAGAAAATTAACTCTATTGGAGCCAATACTAGCACGCTCCTCTAGCTACTTCTGCTTTTCACAGAACCATCTCTGCCTCATTCACATGTTCCCAATGTTTTGATAATTTTTGTAGCTCTGGACTGTTAATAATTTGGTCTAATCTTTCTTGTAAAACCTTTCACCATGAAGCTGAAAAATAGTATCATGATCATGAAAGAAACCAGATAAAATATCTGCCATCAATTTAATGTTTCTTAGGGCAGCTGCCCTTGCAGGATTGTTATATTGTGTTCACAAAAAGATGCTGAATATTAGAAGGCAGCAACACAAAAACATCAGGGGAATTCTGAAGGCTTCAACCTGATAGGTTACCGTGCAGGATGCTGCATGAAATGAAATGTGACTTCAGCCACTATAGTCCTTATGATGTGTGCACCCTGTGCTGGAGTAAAACCTGGTACAGAAGCTTCTGCCTTCTCTGGCCAGCCTGCCTGGAGAAAATGTTACCTTTTGGACAGTGATATTACACCGAATGTTGAACAGCCAGGCTGAAGATGCTATCAGCAGAAGCATTTCTCCTTCTCAACCTACCTGAAAGGCTAAACCAATGTTTTCATTTTGCAGGAGCTGCCAAGAACTGGAATGATGCCAGGTGAGTGATCCTGAACACGAGGCATCCATGAGATGCTTCACCTCTCTTTTCTTTTAAGGAAAAACTAACTGAACCAAACAGCATCAAGCTAATTATTTTAATATAAAAGAATTACTTCTAAATAAAGACTCTTCCATCTTTTCTCCACCAAGGAAATGGCAGTCCAGTGTGATTCACATGTTTGGGTGAAAAAGCAATACCAGTCACTAGCAGAGGGAAGTTTACAAGTAATTTTGAGTGGTACAAGGTTTACCCTTTCCTGTCAACACAATGTGACACCCTCTTGTGCACAGCCACAGCCCATGTGAGACCTCTTGGTGATGATGAACATCGGAGTTAAATCAGTTCTACACTATGTTTCTTCTTTTCACATTCTGTATGGCTGAGCTGTCACCAAAGTGAAGTTCAGTCTCCCTCCTTGGTGACTCTTTGCGGATACCATGGCACATTTGGACATAACAGGAACTTGCAGAACTGACAATTTACTCATTAGTGCTGGTTGCTGTGGTCTTAGGGACATAGAATCACCAGGTTGGAAGAGACCCACCAGATCATTGAGTCCAACGATTCCCAGAAATCTCTAAACCATTCCCCTCAGTACTTCATCTACCCACACCTTAAACACCTCCAGGGAAGGCGAGTCAACCACCTTCCTGGGCAGACCGTTCCATTGCCTAATGACCCTTTCAGTTAAGATTTTTTAACTTATGTCAAGCCTGAACCTCCCCTGGTGGAGCTTGAGACCATTCCATCTTGTCCTGTCACTAGGGTGCAGAGGCCAGCTCCCTCCTCTCCACAACCTCCTTTCAGGTAGTTGTAAAGAGCAATAGGGTCTCCTCTCAGCCTCCTAAGACATAAGACCATATAAAGTAACAGGAAAAGTACACTTCCTTATTAAGCTGTCTCTTAACATTAGGCAGTGGCAACAGCTTGTAGAAAAAAAGGTAAGAATACAACGTGGCATATAATGAGCATAGACTCATAGAATGGTTTGGGAAGAGACCTTAAAGATCATCCAGTTCCAGCTCCACCACCAGGGGCAGGGACACTTTCCACTGGGTCAGGTTGCTCAGTACCCCATTCAACCTGGCACTGAACATCTCCAGGGACAGGGCATCTACCACTTCCCTGGGCAACCTGTGCTCATGGCTCACCAATCTCATAGGAAAAAATTATTTCTAATATATAATCTAAATCTCCCCTCTTTCAGATCAAAACCATTCCCCCTCATCCTATTCCTGCACTCCCTGATAAAAAGCCCCTTCCTAGCTTTCCTATAGCCCCCCCTTAAACACTGGAATGTTGCTGCAAGTCCTTCCCAGAGTCTTCTTTTCTGTGGGCTGAACAGTCCCAATTCTCTCAGCCTGTCCTGGTACGGGAGGTGCTCCAGCTGTTGAATCATCTTCGTGGACTCACTCTGAGAGATCCATGTCCCTCCTGTGCTGAGAACTCCAGAACTAAACGCAGGACTCCAGGTGAGTTCTCAAAAGAATGAGGTAGAGGGAGAACTCCCTCCCTCGATTACACTTAGTTGGATGCGGCCCAGGATACAGTTGGTTTTCTGGGCAGAAGCATACGTTGCCAGTTTCTGTTGAACTTCTCATCCACCATCACCTTCAACTCCTTCTGTCCAGAGCTGCTCTCAATCTATTCTCTGCCCAGCCTGTAATTGTGCTTGGGATTGCCCTGACCCAGTTGCAGGATATTGCACTTGGCCTTGTTGAACTACCTGAAGTTTGCACAGGCCCATTAAAACTTGTTGTTCTTATGATCTTACAGTACTATCTGCCTCTGTCCTCTGGTGATTGCATCATGTCTTGTTATGTTCTCCAGTTTGCACTAGTCCTCTGAACCAACCTCCCAGCACTACTTTCAGATCAATGGGATCCTATGCAGTGATAACCTCGACAACACATGTTCTATGAAAATTTTCAGGACAATTGAAATGAATCAGGCAGTACAACTTTTTCCTTAAGTGGTGACTTGGTAGCCTCCTTCCCCTGACATCTGAGCTGGTCTTTTTTGTTTGTTTTTTTCGTCCTGCAGATACACGGTATAGTCCTAAACGGCTGTATACACTGCCTCTTAAGGGAGTTGCATATACTTCTGTGAGGGCAGAAATGGGGTCCAAATCAGTATTCATCAATGAATATGGTGGAGCACCATCTGTTCTCAGTGAGCAGAGATCAGTATGGCTCTAGAGATTTACCCAAGATAGTGATCTTGCCATGGAATAATCTGCTCTCAACCTAATTGTGTGACCTTGATCCAGTTTCTTGCTGAAAACCTATAGCTTGTTCTCTTTGTATCCAATGAGCCTTCCTTGTTTTAGCCCATGTGCTCAAGTGCTGTTCTACATCATCTGCAAGCCTGATCAGGACTGCAGCTCATTACAGATATGACTGGTTCTTCCAGGCTATATCACCAGGTTCTTGATGGCCTAGACATCAGAGGACTGTAGTACCTAACCGATCTTTCAGTAGGTCACCACCTTCACATTTCAAAGTTCCTCCACTGCATTTCCCCTCTTTGCATCCTTTCAGTGGCTCTTCTGTATGAACAGCTGCTAGGACTTATTCTCCCTCTGTTGGACTGTGGCTTCTAGTGTACTGAAGTCACAAGCCCAGTGGCAGAGTAAGACCCTTGGCCTCTTCTTCCAAGTAACAAGTGACAGGATGAGAGGAGCAAATGGCCTCAAGTTGTGCCAGGGGAGGTTTAGACTGGATATTAAGAAAAGCTTCTGTACTGAAAGAGTGGTGAAGCATTGGAACAGGCTTCCCAGGGAAGTGGTGAAGTCACCATCCCTGGAGGTGTTCAAAAAACATGTAGACATGGCACTCTGGGACATGATTTAGTAGGCACAGTAGTGTTGGGCTCATTGTTGGACTGGATGATCTTGGAGGTCTTTTCCAACCTTAATGATTTTATGAGCCATTAGGCTCCATCGTGTTTCTGAGCAAGGTTGTGCTTCCTAAAAGAACAACACAGAGATATGGTTACCTCTTTCCCACCAAGTCCAGTGCCTTATGTAAATGCAAAGTCCTAACTGGCTTTGCCAACTGAAGCCTCAGCCCAGCAGAATGAGTCAACTGTTTGATCTTTGGTGCAGAAACCAATGTAGGAAGGACTTTGTCCAGCCAAGAGGATCTTCACTGGAACAGGACATCTAGGACTTGTGTTTGTACTATCTGGACAGCCTGGCAGTTATAACACCATGCTTCAAAACCAGAGATACACCTTATCAGTACACACACTTGTGTTTACAGCCCCAGCTGACAGCTGTCCAGCAAACTCACGTGCAGCTTCTAGCTTATCACAGATGACAGTCTGCTGGATGATATGTGCAGGAAATGGGTGCAGCTATTTCAAGAAGAAATTCATCCTATCAACATATTTGCTCCTCTAATTAGGAGACCACGTAGAAAATAAAGCCAGTGGAGCTGCATGTTCATAGCAACGATCCCAGTGAGTGTTGGACTTGAAGCACCTGTGTAGGTATATCATATCAACAACACAGAAAGCAACTTGTACAAATCATAGAATCATAGAACAACCAGGTTGGAAGAGACCCATTGGATCATCGAGTCCAACTATTCCTATCAAACACTAAACCATGTCCCTCAGGACCTCATCTACCCATGCCTTAAACACCTCCAGGGAAGGTGAATCAACCACCTCCCTGGGCAGCTTATTCCAATGCCCAATGACCCTCTGTGTGAAAAACCTCCTCCTAATCTCTAGCCTAAATCTCCCCTGGTGGAGCTTGAGGCCATTCCCTCTTGTCCTGTCCCTTGGGAGAAGAGGCCAGCCCCCTCCTCTCTACAACCTCCTTTCAGGTAGTTGTAGAGAGTAATGAGGTCTCCTCTCAGCCTCTCCAGGCTAAACAACCAGAGCTCTCTCAGCCGCTCCTCATAGGGCCTGTTCTCCAGCCCCTTCACCAGCTTCGTTGCTTTTCTCTTTCTTACCCCTAAATGCACCACTATAAAGTGGGCTCTGGGATATCAGATGCCTTCCAAGCCAGTCCTGCGTAGATAGCCATCTGTGTGCAAGGCATCACTGCAAAGTGGGTTGTCGGGTGTCAGATGCCTTCCAAGTCACGTCCTACGTAGATAGCCGTCTGTGTGCAAAGCCTCTCAACTGTCTCCCTTGTCTCAAGTTACATTTTGAATCATGCAGTGCTGATCTCCTTGGTGTTTCTTCTTTCCCCGGGACTGGGTGGTGCACAAATAGCTGGAGCAATGAACTCCCTTTGAGGTAAAATGAGGGCTTAGAAGGCCTCCCACTTTGAGTGTCCACTAGCCTGGGACTGGACAAAGGAGTTCTGCTAAACCTGCTGCTGCCTATCTGACTTGTAGCCCAACAGGAAAGCAGTGGAGTCCACGATAAGCTATCCTGGAGAGGTTGTTAAGTCCTCATTGAGAAATGACCACACACAGCAGCCAGCTCATACAGTCCTCTGGTACTCCTGTATGCTAATTCTGCCTGGTTTATCAAAACCTCCCGTTCACTCAGTCTCTTCATGGCTTCTCTGTGCTCCTTCGCTCCTCTCAGTGCTAAGTCTCCTCTTCTGTTTTGCAGGAAAGATTGCCAACATGAAAGATGAAAGGAGCTCTTTATAAGGGAGCAGAGTGATGATAGTTTTAAGCTGAAAGAGGGGAGATTTAGATTGGACAGCAGGAAGAATTTTTTTCCTGTGAGGGTGGTGAGGCACTGGAACAGTTTCCCCAGAGAAATTGTAGCTGCCCCATCCCTGGAGTTTGAGGCCAGGTTGGATGGGGCTTTGTGCAACCTGATACAATGGAAACTGTTCCTGCTCATGGCAGGGGGATGGAACTGGACAATCCTTAAGGTCCCTTCCAACCCAAATCATTCTATTATTCAGCCCATCACATGCAATTTGCTGCCACATCCATTGCCCTTCTCTTTCCATCCTGCCTCCGCCTGGTTTCCTTAGTGTGAATGTCCTGAATTGTTTGCAAACAGCCTGTTGAAGGGCAAACTCATCTGTTGGGGCTGATATACAGACACTTCCCAAATAGATTTCATAGAATCATAGAATCACCAGGTTGGAAAAGACCCACCGGATCATCGAGTCCAACCATTCCTATCAAACACTAAACCATGTCCCTCAGCACCTCATCTACCCGTGCCTTAAACACCTCCAGGGAAGGTGACTCAACCGCCTCCCTGGGCAGCCTGTTCCAATGTCCAATGACCCTCTGTGTGAAAAACTTCCTCCTGATGTCCAGCCTAAATCTCCCCTAGCCGAGCTTTGTCATTTGATTGACACTGTAAGAAGTCAGTGAGGACAAAGTTGTGTGGTTCTTGGTGGACACTGGTAGAACATCCTTCTAGAGAGGGGCCTTAAGTGTCCCAAGCTGCAGAAGTTTGCTAATGTGACGTGGTTCAATGTGGTCCAGACGCTCCTTATTTCCTAGAAAACTGGTAATGCTGTATGTAGCAAGAAGCGCTTAATAAACAGCCGGGAGGGATTAAAGATCCTGGGGCAGTGTGTGCAAAGGATTTGGATTTAAATCTGATCCTGTGTCACACTCTTATCCAAACAGCCTTAGTGGCATTATGGTGTGCTAGGTTTTTGTGGTCTGGGAAGCAGGGCTAGATATGGGAATCCCACTCCTAAATCAAGGTTCTCCTGCCACTTGTGGTTTAGGGAGTAGGTAACTTCTAACAGCACAAGGTGCTGCTGGCAGAGACAGCCTGTGTGTTGTTCCCCTTCTTAGTGGAACATTGTGACTATGACGTCCTCTGAAGGACAAGGAGGACAACCTGCTGGCAAGCAGGACACTGTGTTTGGTGGATCATTGATTTGATGGACCACAGCAAGTCCTAACATGGGATGTAGTCAACAATGCCTGCTTTCAGACAGAAGCTGACTGAATCCTCTTTTCCCTGAGCCAATCCTCACAAGTCAGCTCATTTCCAGCGGCAGCTGTATAAAGAGCTTCCACAGCTCCAGACCATTCTCCTCCTTTCTTCTGGTGAGCTGTACTTCTAGCAAACAACGTTACTACATTTTTTTTCCCTTCTATTCCAAACATTTTTATCTTTCGCAACCATAAAAAACATCAGCTCCACAAGCAATCTTGAAGAACAAAGGCTTTGAGATAAGATTAGCTTGCCACAGACATGCTTATAAGACTTTATTTTCACTCTCCCTCCCACTTATGAATTTTGGCCCTTGGCAGGCAGGTTGAGAATTGTTATGTAAGAGCTTAGCAACACATAATTAGAGGGCACAAAGTTATGTTTGAAGCAGGCATATTATCCAGTGTGGAAACTAGAAGCTTGAAAAGCATATGGGTGAGTTTGTGGAGGAGAAAAACATTATAATGAGTGCACATGAAGACAGCGTGTCTGGTTCAGAAAGTCTTTCAGCTGTAGATCACAGAGGTCTGTGAGAGTGTTGTGGGAAAACAGATGCTGTTAGAGAGAAGGCAACTGGACTGGGATGAGCTTTGCTTGATTTGCTGTGGCTGCATTTACATTTTTAGTTCAGTTCACTGAGTGATGAGGTGGCCAAGGCCAGGTTGAACGAGGCTTTGTAACCTGATCTAGCAGGTGTCCCTGCCCTGTTGGAGCTGGAACTGGATGGGCTTTAAGGTCCCTTCAAACCCAAACCACTCTATGACTCTACGATTCTGTGAGCAATACCTACCTAACCATAGCAAGGAGTAGATAAGAACCTCACACAGCTTGGTAAAATAACCACTCTTCAAAAAAATATTGGGTTTTGAGACCATTTGTTCTAAGAAGAACATGGAGGCACCTGGAAGCTAAAAGTGCAGTAACTACATTTGTTAATTGTGGATCCTTTCTGTTGGCTGGATCCACTTGATTGTTTTTCATACAATGGAGTCATTTTTTGTGTGGTGTTAAGCTTATCAGTTTCTATTTTATACATGAGTACAGCTTGACTCATGTTTGCCCTCTTAGCAGCACTTTCTGTGTTTGCAGGTGCTCCTGAAGGCAAATCCTTCTGCTTTGTCCCGGATTTCACATTTAAACATGTCTTTTTGAAATGCTACCTGTAATTTCTCAAGTCTGTTGCATTTCACACTGATTTGCAGATTATAGTTTTTCCATCTTGCCCAATTTCTCCCCATCAAGAGGCCTTAGAGTGTTCATTGTGGGGAAAAAAGGAGATAAAAGACCTTTGTCTTTCCCTTTTAAGTTTTCCACTATGTAGGATAGCAAATGTCTAATACTTCATTCCTAAAGTCTTGCCATCACTGTTCTGCCATTAATTACCACAGAAGACAGCAAAGGCATCTCTTCAATCTCCCGGTTTCTGTCTTTCACTTCTATGACATGTGCAGTATGGCTTGATCCTTTCCCCGGGAAGACAGAGGCAAAAATGTCACCGAGTACCTCAGCCTTCTCCATATCTGAGGCAAGCAGGTGTCTTATTTCTTTCTGGAAAGCAACCACATTCTTCCTAGTCTGCTCTATATCACTGACATACTAAAGCAAGGAGCACATGAGGATCTCATGTGGAATAAAGAACTGCCCACTGTAGGAGAGGTGTCAGACCATCTAAGGAACCTGAAGGTGCACAAGTCCATGGGACCTGATGAAGTGCATCCACAAATCCTGAGGGAACTGACGGATGGTGTTGCTAAGCCATTATCCATCATATCTGAGAAGTTGTGGCGCTCTGGTGAAGTTTCCACTTATTGGAAAAGGGGAAACATAACTCTCATTTTTCCATTGTTTAATCTAAATGTTTTCTTTGGCATAATACGCAGGTTGGTGGTCCTTCCTCTCACCCACAGGGATCATCAACAGCAGCGCTCATCTTCCTCAAGGAGTTAGGCAACAGGTCACCAATCCCTCTGAGAAGTTTCTTCACTTTTCACAGCCAGACAGGCTTCATGACATTCTTACCTTGCAGCCTGACATGGAGGAGTCTTTGTTGTCAGAAACATTATTTTAGGTCATGTTTGTAAAGGGGACATGATGATTCCTCTTGCCTCAGACAGAAACATAGGTTGGAAAAACCTCTAAGATCATTGAGTCACACTTGTCAACTCCACCACTAAACCATGTCCCTAAGCAACACATCTACATGTCTTTTAAAAAAAAAATCCCTATAGGGAGATTTAGATTGGTGATACAAGAAGTAGTTACTATTGCAAAAAGTGGAATATTTTTATTTAAGTTAAAGTAGAGTTGTTTCATCTAGGCAATGATGATTTTTATGAAAGTTAGACAGGTAGTGCTTCTGATAGCATGTTTCCTTTCTCTGATAATATATTTTCTTTTAGACAGTGCTTTCCCAGACACTATTCATTCTTTGGAGATGATAACGTCTTGTGTGAAGTATGATCTGTGCTGAACAGCTGTGTCTTCTTCTGTAATGACTTCTGGCTTGAGTTTGCTATCTAAAATGCAAGGTCAAGGAGAGAGCTGGAGACATTATGAACTTCTCTGCCTGGAGGGGAAAGACCTGAAGGTGTTGGTTGACAGCGACTGAACATGGGCCAGCAGTGGCCCAGGTGGCCAACAAGGCCAATGGCATCTTGGTTTGGATCAGAAATGGTGTGACCAGCAGGTTCAGGGAGGTTATTCTCCCTCTGTACTCAGCACTGGTGAGAAAGCTCCTTGAATCCTGTGTTCAGTTCTGGGCCCCTCACCACAAGAAGGATGTTGAGGCTCTGGAACGAGTCCAGTGAAGAACAATGAAGCTGGTGAAGGAGCTGGAGAACAGGCCTTATGAGGAACGTCTGAGAGAGCTGGGGGTGTTTACCCTGGGGAAGAGGAGATTGAGAGGAGACCTCATTGCTCTCTACAACTACCTGAAAGGAGGTTGTGGAGAGGAGGGAGCTGGGCTCTTCTCCCAAGTGACAGGGGACAGGACAAGAGGGAATGGCCTCAAGTTCCGCCAGGGGAGATTTAGGCTAGAGATTAGGAGGAAGTTTTTCACGGAAAGGGTCATTGGTCATTGGGCACTGAACAGGCTGCCCAGGGAGGTGGTTGAGTCATCTTCCCTGGAGGTGTTTAAGTGACAGGTAGACGAGGTCCTGAGCGACATGGTTTAGTGTTTGATAGGAACGGTAGGACTTGGACAATCCTGTGGCTCTTTTCCAACCTGGTGATTCTATGATTCTATAGTTAAAATTAGTCCTTGGAAAATGACAGAATATGCAAAAGACTTCTGGGAGAATTCATACACGTGCATATAAGCACGAAATACATTCTGTAACCAGCTCTGTCAGACAGAGATCACTCCCTCACGGTGCCAAGACTCGTTAAAGGGTGCTTGCTTCTAGACCTCCACAATGAGTCTTAGTGAGCTCAGAATCACTGGATATTGTGAAGATTTTCTCAACTGAATCATAGAATCATAGAACAACCAGGTTGGAAGGGACCCATCGGATCATCTAGTCTAACCATTCCTATCAAACACTAAGCCAAGTTCCTCAAGACCTCATCCACTCGTCCCTTAAACACCTCCAGGAAGGTGAATCAACCACCTCCCTGGGCAGCCTATTCAATGCCCAATGACCCTTTCCGTGAAAAACTTCCTCCTAATCTCCAGCCTAAATCTCCCCTGGCAGAGCTTGAGGCCATTCCCTCTTGTCCTGTCCCCTGTCACTTGGGAGAAGAGGCCAGCTCCCTCCTCTCCACAACCTCCCTTCAGGTAGTTGTAGAGAGGAATGAGTCTCTTCTCAGCCTCCTCTTCTCCAGGCTAAACAACCCCAGCTCTCTCAGCCGCTCCTCATAGGGCCTGAAAGGCGGTGAAGCCCTGGAAGGGGCTGGCAGCAGGGTCCCCGCCCCGGGAAGGCCCCGAAGCAGGCGTGGGCGCGGCTGGTGGCGCTGGGTGAGCTCAGAGGCCTTCCCCAGCTCTGACGATCCGGTGACATCACTGCTGCGTGTGTCGCCTCGGAGCCACCTCCCGTCCCAGCCTCCTCCCCGGCGGCAGCGCCGCCTGCCCAGGCTGCGAGCGGCGGGTGAGCGGGGAGGGGGGGCCGGGAGAGGGAGAGGGGTCTGTCCCACCACCCCGCTCCCCCTTAGCCCTGCGGGGATGCAGCTGCGCTTCCTTCTACAAGCCCTTTCTCAGCTCCTCACCGGGATCTGCCATGGGATGACAGGGTTTCTTCCCCACCGGCCCCTCTCCTCCATCCTGGAGGGATGCAGCAGCATCTCCAAGCGGCGCTTCCATCTGCAAACCCTTCCTCGGCTCCTCACCAGGATCTGCCATGGCCACAGGATTTTTCTCCCAGCAGCCTCTCTCCTTCATCCCTGGGAGGATGCAGCAGCGCTTCCATCTCCAAGCAGTGCTTCCATCTCCAAGCTTTCTCAGCCCTTTGGCTCCTCACCAGGATTTGCCATGGGTTCACAGGGTTTCTTTACCACCAGCCTCTCTCTTTATCCCTGGAGGGACAGAGCAGCACTTCCATCTCCAAACCCCTTCTTGGCTCCTTACCGTGACCTGCAACTGGGACCTGACAGGGGGTCTCTGAGTTTCTCTCCCTCCAGCCGTCTCTCCTTCATCCATGGGAGGATGTAGCATCGTTTCCATCTCTAAGCCTTTTCTCATCTTCTCATCAGGACCTGCTACGGGATTATGAGCTTTCTCTCCTTGCAACCTCTCTCCCTCATCCCTGGAGGGATGCAGAAGCACTTCCATCTTCAAGTGGCGCTTCCATCTCCAAACCCTTTCTTGGCTTCTCACCAGGATCTGCCATGAAGGTCACAGGGTTTCTCTTCCACCAGCCTCTCTCCTTCATCCCTGGGAGGATGTAGCAGCACTTCCAACTCAAAGTCTTTTTTCAGCTTCTCATCAGGATCTGCCATGGGATCACGTGGTTTCTCTCCCACCGACCTTGTCTTCTTCATCCCTGGAGGGATGCAGCAGTTCTTCATCTCCAAGTGCTCTCAGCCCTTTGGCTCCTCACCAGGATCTGTCATGGGGTCACAGGGTTTCTCTCTCACCAGCCTCTCTCCCTCATCCCTGGAGGGATGCAGAAGCAATTCCATCTCCAAGCAGTTCCATCTCCAAGTAGCACTTCCATCTCCAATCAGCACTTCTGCCTCCAAGCTTTCTCAGCCCTTTGGTTCCTCACCAGGATCTGCCGTGAGGTCACAGGGTTTCTCACCAGACTCTCTTCTTCATCCCTGGGATGATGCAGCAACGCTTCCATCTCTAAGTGGAGCTTCCATCTCCAAGCCCTTTCTCAGCTCCTCATCAGGATCTACCATGGCCACAGGAGTTTTCTCCCAGCAGCCTCTCTCCTTCATCCCTGGGAGAATGCAGCAGCACTTCCATCTCCAAGCAGTGCTTCCGTCTCCAAGCTTTCTCAGCCCTTTGGCTCCTCAACAGGATTTGCCATGGGTTCACAGGGTTTCTTTACCACCAGCCTCTCTCTTTATCCCTGGAGGGACAGAGCAGCACTTCCATCTCCAAACCCCTTCTTGGCTCCTTACTGTGACCTGCAATGGGGTCACAGGGTTTCTCTCCCATCAGCCTCTCTCCTTCATCCCTAGAGGTCTAGTGCAAAGCAGATCCTCCCTTATCTGTTTCCAGAGCATCATGCTGTTCTTTGGCTGCTGTCATCTGACTTTTTTTATTTATTGATTGATTGCTGAGGTCAGATTTCCACCCGATGTCTCGGTGACGTTGTTCTTGGCAGGCTGTGTGAGGGGAACAGAGTCATCCCGCTGTCATGCGTCACATTTGGAAAGTGAGCCACAGAGACTGTGTCTGTGTGTGTCAAGGTTATTTTAACAGAGGTTATCCAACAGCTGCCTCCCAGAAGGAAAAGCACAACCTGGCCACCCATCTGCCATGCCAGGGGATGCCTGGGGGGAACACTGGGTTCCCCGCTTTGGAGCTCTCCAAACCAGAAGAAATGTCAACAGGGAACATGTGATGGCTTTGGTCCTTCCAGCCATCCAGGCTTCATCAACTATTGATTGAGCTGGAATTATACCATTTGTTGCAACTTGAGTCCTCCCAGGTATGATCGTCTGATGGATTTGCTGTTCAGCTACATGTGGGAATAAGGCTTTCCCGTGGAGCAGGCAAGGTGGCATGTGCCTCATCTTCTGGATGCCCAAGGTGGGCAGTATCTTCCCTCGTGAGCTCTTCTTGATACACTTAGAGAAAGCAGACAAGCTTTCCAATACCTTGCTTAGGTCTGAAGCAGTAACTGTGTGTTTTGGAGACCAGCGGGAGTAGAGAGCAAGAACTTGGAGCTTAGTAAATTGGTATGGACCATATGTCCAAGGCTGTTGGCTGTTTGGGAAGCACTGGTGGTTAGAAGTCTTTGAGATCCTGCACCCTAGGGAGAGCCTTCACTTTCTTGGAAAGAAGCACTTTCTGGATTTCTTCAGTTAGCTTTGTGGAGGAGCATACCGTGGTGTCTCAGCAACTGAGAAACCCCCAGAAATCCTGTGGGAGCTTTTGGACTTGGTTCTGACCTCTCTCTCCTCCCTCTTTCCTATTTTCCTTGAAGCTTGCTGTTCTGGGATTTTCCACACCAAACCCATGACTTTCTTATCTTTCTTATCACTGTGATGTGCTATTAATAATTAGTGCCTAAGTAACTACTCACTTCCATGAGCATATTTTTCTCTTTTATAGGAGCAACAGGTGCTTGCTGCTTATGTAACACTTTGGAAATCGAGCAACGGAGCAGCAGCTGGCAGTCAGCTTCTTAAATATCATTTTATGAATCCGTTTTCCCCCCTCTTTTCTTTCTCCCCACACTTTAATCTTCTTACAAAACTCAGAAATTTCTCCAAGAGAGATTATTTGCTTTACATTTCAGCATGTGTTTCCTTTGTATTAACCCTTCGCAGCACAACTGGTGTGTTTAAAACCTGCCCTTCAGTGGGTCACCCTAGGTTGCATAGTTCTGCTCGTTGGAAGAGCCGGTTGCGTAGCTTCAGAGCCCTCTGCCTATCGCAAAGTTACAGACATTTCAAAACCAACCAAATTGGAACAGAGTGATATCTGTGGCTGCTGCTGCTCTCACGCGCTTGCTTTTTTTTTTTTCTTTCCCCCCTCCCTTTTTTTTTAAGGTGTGGGACAACTCCTACTTTCCGTCAGGTTTTGATTGGCTTTCCAAAGAGGCCGTGTCCTATAAATTTCCATCTTCCCTCTGCTCCTCCTCTACCACCGGCGGCGAGACAGGTGAGTACAGAAGAGGAAAAATGCCAGCATGCATTGCTTAATCCTTGAAATGAGCATTGATTGTTCTTTTAAGTTAATGGGGCAGGGGAAATAACTCATGTTTCACCGTGAAACTTCCTCATTTTACTTATCTAGAAAACAAAAGAGCTAATTGCTAATTTTAGTTTGGGTTGATGCATAAAAGCAGTGACTGAGAAAACAACCGGAAGATAATATGGGGGGATGGGGGTGAAAATATCTATTTCTTTTTCTCTCCACTTCCTAAGGGTATAGACTGTTTCTCTCTGTGACAGTAAGAATGAATCATATCAGAAAATTTAAGTTTTTTCATCTGCTAAGTGAAGACTTTTTGTGTTCAGAGCTCTTCAGAGCTGTTTAATAACTCCTGGAAGTTATTTAAACTAGGAAACTCTAGTCTAGTGGAACTGCCTGGGCTTTTCTGTCCGAGTTGCTTTTGCCGGTTAAACACTGTGGTGGAGCTACCTTTATCTCCCGGTTGGTTTGGGGAGGTGGTTTTAAGGGGTACTGTTAATGTCTTTATATAGATATGTACTTGCTGGCAACTTTAGAATTTAATAGCTAGTTGCATCATCCTCCCCCACCCCCGCTTTCATATTTGAAGTAGAAATAAGTGCATGTTGGAGGTGGGATTTTTGCACACAGCCGTGCTGCTTGGTAAGTCAGGGTTTTTTCGGTTTCTGGTATGAAATGAGTTTACTGTTCTTTTGAGTCAGTCTAGACTTGTAAGTAAATTCTCAGCTTGAGCCTGTGTGGTTTCACTCCAGGTGTGTCTGGAGGAACCAGCCCAGTTGGTAGGAAACTGGTTTGATCCTAGCAGGGCATTTTTAGTAACAACAAACTTTAGCTTGTACTTTGTTTATAGAGCTCAAAGTGCCTTCCCAGGGACTCTAAAGGGAAATTTTCTGCAATAGAGACCAGAGTCTCTCTTACTACAAGAATTTTTTATTACGCTATTCTGAAACAAGAAGGGGTTATTGTTGCTATTTAAAGCAGGCTGCCCAGGGAGGTGGTTGATTCATTTTAAGTGACAGGTGGACGAGGTGCAGAGGGACATGGTTTAGTGAGTGATAGGAATGGCTGGACTTGATGATCCGGTGGGTCTTTTCCAACCTGGTGATTCTATGATTCTATCAGTCTTCCTAACGTTGGTTTCCAAGGGAAAACTGTTTTATGAGATCATGTTGTCTGGATAGGTCTACCTGCTGCCATCCTCCTCCTCACCCCTTACTAACTGAGGCCTGATGGCTGTTTTTGACCAAGCTTGACAGGGACTGAGTTTCAAAAATAACAGAACATGTCTGTTTTGTGAAGGTGGGCTTGCAGGGGAGGGAAATCTCATTAGTCCCTTGGCTGAACATTAGAGAATGCTTGAGGTGGAAAGAAACTTCTGGAGGCTGTGTGGGCCAACCCCTTGCTGAAGCAGGGCCACCCAGAACGGTTGCCCAGAACCATGCCTAGATGTCTTTTAATATCTCCAAGGGTGTAGATTCCATCACCCCTGTGGGCAACCTGTGCCAGTGCTCGATTGCCCTCACAGTAAAAAAGTGTTTCTTGATCACAAGAAGGATGTTGAGGCTCTGGAGCAAGTCCAGACAAGAGCAACAAAGCTGGTGAAGGGGCTGGAGAACAGGCCCTATGAGGAGCGGCTGAGAGAGCTGGGGGTGTTTAGCCTGGAGAAGAGGAGGCTGAGAGGAGACCTCATTGCTCTCTATATCTACCTGAAAGGAGGTTGTGGAGAGGAGGGAGCTGGGCTCTTCTCCCAAGTGGCAGGGGACAGGACAAGAGGGAATGGCCTCAAGTTCCGCCAGGGGAGATTTAGGCTAGAGATTAGGAGGAAGTTTTTCACGGAAAGGGTCATTGGGCACTGGAACAGGCTGCCCAGGGAGGTGGTTGACTCATCTTCCCTGGAGGTGTTTAAAGTGCAGGTGGATGAGGTGCTGAGGGACACGGTTTAGTGATTGATGGGAATGGTTGGACTCGATGATCCCGTGGGTCTCTTCCAACCTGATTATTCCACGATTCTATGATAAGCTGAGTTGTACTAATCAGCACTAGAGAATCAAGATAGGAGAAAGCTGTCACAACCTTAGATGGAGTCCTGAGGAACCAGCAGTTCTTCACTCCCAATGCACAGGGAATAACTTGTTTTCTCCAGTTTTGTAGGTAGAGTTAGATGTGGGGATATAGGCTTGGTGTATAAGAGAGATTGCAAGAAGCTTGCGCAAAGCCTGGAGATACAGAGTGATGGGTTTAGTAGCACCGTGAGAGGAGAGATATGGCTTTAATGAATCAAACCTGTAATCAGGGAGGCTGATCCTCTAATAGGTTTGTGGCTGTGAGTTGCAGCAGAGGCTTGGCTAATTCATCAGGATACTAATTGTCCACACTTCTCAAGGCAATAAACAAGTGAGCAAACAAGTCTAAGGGTGTGTGTTGGGGGGGCAGGGAGGTGACACGCATCTCAAAATAAGTCTCTTTTATCAGTTTAAGTATGCAAATGTTCTTTTTTAATACTGCTCTTTCTGTGGAGGGGATATCTTATTAAATGTGTGATCGATGGTTTAGCAAATGTGCTGTATTTAAATAGCAGGTCTCCCTAAAGTACTGGAAAATTCTCAGCCTTGTGTGTTCCTGTAGGTGAAAGGAACACCCACGTTAATTACTTGTTTGCTTTTCTCTGTGTACTAGAATGGAGAGTGCTGGAATTCCTCTGCAACAATTAGATGCTGTAATTTCTTGCTGTGGCCTTCCTCTTCCCTGCCCATCTTTTTTATAATATATGCCATAAGAACACTCAGGTGAAAGGGAAATCCCAAACAGGCTGGTTTGAAATTTCTTTTCATCTAATTATTCCAACATTTTGGGAAAGAGAATTACAAGCTGTTGAAAGGAAGGATTTAAGTGCTTGTGCCTTAAGAATTGCGTTTGAAAGAAGTAAGCTGGAACTTTGGGAGAAGACCAGTTGTGGATGCAGATATGATTTATTTGGGGTTCTCCAATTCCTTCCCCAATATCAGAGATTGGGAGAGGAAAAAAAGCCGCGAACTTGCATGTAGCTCAGGGTAACTTAGGGATATTTTTGCCATATGTTATTACAAGCAAATCATATCTTTCTTTTGTGTGAACTAATTAGGACATTTTCATTAACCCAGGACTTGTAGTGCTGCTCCTTTGTTCACTTCTCGGCTGCTGCCCATCATGCATATTAAGTCTGAGCAAAGCTCTCTATAAAGAGATTTACTGCCGCTCCGTTGGCTTAGCTGATGCAATACTGAAGAAAGTTTGCTTGCTGGGACAGTCTGAAACTTTCACTCCGAAGCACCCACAGTGGAGCTGTGGAATCGTAGCAGCGGTACTTGTTGAATTCTGTATTTGCTGTCTTTTGTGCTTGAAATCACGGTTCTAGTGACTTGATAAAGGCTTAACTTGAGCTGCGTTCTCAGTGTTCATTACAGTGGGCTCTGTGCTGAGGCTGTGGGGATTTTCTCGAGATCGTTCTGCTGAATACATGATTCATGCTATTTCACAGGCTGCTTCTGGCAGATGTGACTCTCAGCTGACACATCAGTTAGGACTTGGATTGCATCATGATTCCTACGAACCCCTTCCGAGTTTTCTAAGGGAGTGGTTAAAATATTTAATGTGGCTGAGTCATTTGTGACTAATCTTTTCTCTTTTTCCCACAGTGTGCTTGAAGAAGGAAGATGCCAATTGCCAAAACTGTGAGCAGAGCTGTCAGCCAGCTGCTGCAGAGCTCTGGTTGTGGATGCCGGATCTCCATCGTGCCGGTTCGATGCATTGGAGTCTCGCCCCGCCAGGTTGCCTCTGATGCCAGCTTTCACTCGGTTTCTTTTGCCGAGTCTGATCATCCTCGGGTGCTAATTACAGGTCAGTATTCCTGTTATAACTGTTTTCCTGCTCCAGCTTCTAAGTCGAGTCCTGTACTCCCCTTCTCTCTCCCCCATGAGCAAAATGCTGGAAGTAAAAATATTCAGAATGGTCTAGAATTTCTTGTATGGTGATAGGATCAGAGTCCCATGGATGCTTTCCTACTATATTTATTCCAGAAATCTACTAAAACCAGTTCATTGGATCTTCCTTGAGAAAAATATAAAAGCTTTCTGACTCACTGAGAAAAATAATCTCATTTGGGATGTGAAATGTGTAATAATGTTGCTCTATGTTGATATAACTTTTTCTCTGATTTTTGTCTTCTTTGTGTTGCCTTTTAGGTGGCCTTGGCCAGCTTGGAGTGGGACTTGCTAAGCTTCTGAGGTATGGTGTGATTCTCTGATTTGCCATTAGTGAGGAATTCAAGCTTTAGCCATCACTTCTAGAAGCAATAATTTTGAGTAAAGCTGTTTAGAAGAGAATCCTAGGGATGATTGCATATTATTTTTTGCCTCTTAGTTTTGTAATTAATTTTAATTTTAACCATCATTTTGTTTTCACTCCTATGTTTAGTTTAGGTTCACTGACACCCTTTCTGTGTGAACATCAGTCACGATTCGCAAAACAATATAGTTTTGCTTAAGAGACTAAGTTCAATTTGCTTCCAGTTAAATAGAAGTGAAGTAGAAGTGTTCAGAATCCGAATCCTCACAGGGTGGTCAATTTTCCATTTCTCTTTTTTTGGTCTGGCTTAATAAGGCTGGATTTGAGAGAGACAGGCTGGAATTTTATGCAGGTACTGCAACACAGAAGAAAGTGCAACCACTCACTTGAAAAAATGCATCATTCTTTGCTAACTACCCAGCCACTGGGCTTTGCAACTGCTGACTTTTGCCATAGAATAGAATCATAGAATTATTTGAGTTTGAAGGGGCCTTAGAGCCCATCCAGTTCCAACTCCTCTGTCATGAGCAGGGACACTTTCCACTGGATTAGTTTGCTCAAAGCCAACCTGACCTTGAACACCTCTGTCGATGGGATGTACTTGACTTCTCTGGCCAGCCTGTTCCAGTGCCTCACCACCCGTACAGGAAAAGATTTCTTTCTAATACCTCGTCTAAATCTTCCTTCTTTCGGTTTAGAACCATTCCTCTTCATCCTATCCCTGCACTCCCTGATAAAGAGCCCCTCCCCAGATTTCCTGTAGGCCCTAGGGGATTTTCTCTGAGAATTTCACTTCAGTAACTTCAAGAATAAGGTGTCCTGTTTAGTTGAATGCAAACAGAAATAAAGATTAGGATGCAAGATCTTAAAGTTTTTATGATTTAGTGAAAGATGGATGGATGCAGCAAACAAAGTAAATAAAAAGGGTTCTTTTGGCTTCTTTTCACCCACCTGGCATACACACTTGCCTTTACTCTTTCATGATATCTCTTCAAGAAATGTAAAATGCTCTGAGAGTTCTCCCTGGTTCATATGCTTGTTTATATCCACACCTACTCAGCTCCAGAGTATCATTTGCACGTAGACAGTGTGTGTTGCAGAGGATTTGGACTGTAACCATAATTGAGCATTCAACACCGTGGTGCGGTTTGGATGTGTTTTACCATTTCTATGATATATTTAGAAATCTTTCAAATAACGGACGGCTGTAATGTGCTCCAGTGCCATCAGGCTTCCTCTCTGAGACAACCTTTTGTTGATTAGAAAAGCACAAGGCAGAGATTACGCAGTTCTATTTACTTTGTTGATATAAAAGTAGCAGCAGCTATAGCAGGCCCAGTGGCTTCTTGTTTTTTGCAAGGGAAGAGATTATCTCTGGGTAAAATTTTCAGAAAGAAAAGAGTAGGAAGGTCTTTCTTCTCAAATTTCACTACCCTTATGCAATCTTTCGCTGCTACTAGGTGTAGTTTGCTAATTTTCTAAGATGCTGTGTTGACATTTAAGGTACTTGTGTTTTTAAGTGCAGTAGCTGATTTCACAGTGGAAATTATTCTTATTCTGATGTATTTCCTGATAAAAAACCAGCAGCATAGCAACGTATGACTTAATCTTGAAGATTGTGGACTCACTGTACCATGTGGGTGTTTTTATACAGGAAACGCTTTGGAAAGAACAATGTGATCTTGTCTGACATTAGAAAGCCTGCGGATAATGTTTTTTATAGCGGTAAGTGACTGGGGAAGCATATGGAGAGAAACCTCTTGACTTCACCTCTGATGTTGATACACTAATTACCAAAGTCGAAATGATAAGTGGATTAAACTGAACAAGTTGCCATTGGAAACTTCAAAACCTTCCTGCTTTGAAATCTTGCCAAGACATTGATTTCTTCTGCCTGCTCTTCTCATTTTCTAAACGTTTTATTTTGCGTTTTTTTCAGTTTGTTGACCAGAATAAATACTTGAGTCAAGTTGAGCTTGGCTGTTGCACTGCTGCTGTAAAAAAGAGATGCTTTTATTCTTTTGGAGAAAAGAAATTTAATTTGTAATTTATTTTTCCATACTCAAGCAATTTTTTTATAAGATGCGTGTGGAATAGGGTTTTTGGACTCTTTAACTTCCGTTAGGAATTTGCATAAGTTTTTCCTCATTATTACTGTTTAGCGAGATATTTAGATACTTAAATAGCATACACTGGGTTTCATTCATGTTTTCACTGCGTCAGTCTGTTGTTGAGGTAAAGGTAGCAGTTTCCCTTCATTTCTCCTGCTTCTTTACTAATTTATTGACCACTGCTATTAGGTGCACATTCAGCTCTGCAGTCAAATCCTCAGTGTAGGTGTGGTCAAGAAGCATCAGCAGGAGTTCCATGTAGAACTTATCTTTACATTCGTTCTTCCTGGCATTGACTTTCCTGCTGGATGTGTTTCTTCTAGGTCCTTTTATCTACGCGGATATCTTGGACTACAAGAATTTACGTGAGATAGTGGTGAATAATCGGATAACTTGGCTGTTCCACTACAGCGCTTTGCTCAGTGCTGTTGGAGAAGCAAACGTCCCTTTAGCCAGAGCTGTAAATATTACTGGTATGTGAAAATAGTTTCAACTCCACGACTCCTACTGGGGTTTGAGCAAGTGCAGTGGTTGTTCTGATAAATCCTGTTGCTTGTTCCAGGTTTGCACAATGTTCTGGATATTGCAGCTGAGCATCATTTGAGACTCTTTGTTCCAAGCACTATTGGAGCTTTTGGACCCACCTCTCCTCGAGATCCAACTCCTGATCTCTGCATTCAGAGACCAAGAACAATCTATGGAGTCTCCAAGGTTCACGCTGAGCTCATGGGAGAAGTGAGAACTTTTTATTTTATTTATTTCAAGAAGGTTCCAGAAAAAGTACATTGTTTTTCTAAGATTCTAGTGTAGTGATAGGATGAGGGGTAAGCTGAAAGAGGAGAGATTTAGATGAGATACTGGGAAGAGTTATTTTCCGGTGAGGCACTGGCACAGGTTGTCCATCAAAGCTGTGGATGCTCCATCCCTGGAGGTGTTCAAGGCCAGGTTGGATGGGTCTTGGAGCAACATGATTCAGTGGAAGGTGTCTCTGCCCATGGCACAGTGTTTGAAACAGAATGGTCTTTAAGGCCCCTTCCAACCCAAACCATTCTATAATTCCTCACTGCAGTGTTTTCCTCCCATTCTTTCCTTCCTTCAGGCTTTAGTACTGAATAGTAGTTTGAGGCAGTTCTTAAGGACAAAAAATCTCTTGAGTTTTGTTGCGAAAAGAACAAAGAATTGGAAGCTGTCAAACATCTAGCTTTAATATGATTTCTTTCACTGATTCTTTTGAGTTTGACCTCTTTGCCTCATCTGCCAATATGAATGGCCATGCATAAATAACAGCGTACGAAGCCTTGTGAAAGCAAGCTGGACAAAGATGGTTTTTGCTCCACTCCTTCCTCCTCAAACCCAAAGGACTTTGAAGTAAAAGTCATGGTAGTATGTACATGCACTTCTCTTTTAGTTTTGTAGGTTTTTATAAACATAACATTGTTCAAGCTGATTTTTTTTTGCATATGGTTTCCTCACGCTTTAAATTTGTGAAGGATTGTGGCAGGTCTGAAGACTGTATTAATTTGAAATGTCTCACAGTCTTAGGAGTTTTCAGTTTTGGAAAACTAGTTCTAGACCCTGTGTTAGAAGCCAATCCATATCAAGAATCCATATGAAGTGTTGGGGATGAAAACTAGAAAAGGGCAAGCAGAGAGCTCAGCTACGTGGCAAAGAATGGAGACTGTTCAGTAGTTCCTTTTTTTCATCCCTGTCATGGGGCAGCTACAGAATGAGGGTTCTTTCTGTGGTAGATTTTTCCTGTGGAATCAATGAGTTGAGTGGTCTAGTCTTGATGTGTAAAGCCATGTTCCTCTCCTCTCTCCACAGTATTATCATTACCGGTACGGCCTAGACTTCCGCTGCCTGAGGTATCCAGGAATTATATCTGCTGACTCTCAGCCTGGTGGGGGAACAACAGGTAAGTGACTTGTGTGTATTTCTCAGTGTTGCAGGCAAAGACAGCAAGAAAATAGAAGCCAATACAGCCATTTTTAATGCGTTTGTAAAAATTCAATCTGTGGCAGCGCAGAGCATCAGAAATAGCAGAGATGCTGTTGCAGTAGTGAGATGACAATACTTCTGTCCACTCTTCCCTCAGGCATCAATTTGTAGGCTTTACATTTAAAAAGTAGCGGAGAGATTTTGCATTAATTAGTCATTGAGACCATTTCCTTTAAAAATACTTTAAACTCTGCTGTCTTGTGCGAATGCTGGAACAGCATCATAGAATCATTGAGACTGAAAAGACCTTTAAGATCATCAAGTCCAAACATCAGCCCAACTCCACTGTGCCTATTATACCATGTCCCGAAGGATAGTTCAGGATGACTTCTTACACTCCTGCTGTACAGTCTAAGTCATAGATAGTTCTGCTGCTTAGTTTTAGACAGGAGACTTTGGAGATGGTCTGAGGATTGTTGACTGTCACAAAGTGAATAATGAATGGAGGCAGGTGGGAACAAACATCCATTGTTCTTTTCTACAGATTATGCTGTCCAGATTTTCCATGATGCCATGAAGACCGGCAAATTTCAATGCAACCTAAAGCCAGACACTCGTCTCCCTATGATGTATATCGATGACTGTCTGAGAGCGACTCTAGAGGTCATGGAGGCCCCTGCAGAGGCCCTGAGCATGAGGACATACAACATCAGTGCCATGAGCTTCACTCCAGAAGAACTGGCGCAGGAGGTGCAGAAGCATGTTCCAGAGCTCCAGGTCACCTACAATGTGGATAAAGTCAGGCAAGCCATAGGTTAGTATCAGCTTCTTTGATAGCAGATAAGGAAAAATGTAAGATTTCTATATGTTAAAGACAAAACAAAGTTTATCACAGAAGCATAGAATGGTTTGGGTCAGAAGGGACCTTTAAGATCATCCAGTTCCAAACCCCCTACCATGGGCAGGGTCACCTTCCATGTTGCTCAAAGCCCCATCCAACACTTTGAACACCTCCAGGAACTGGGTTTCTGCAATCTCTCTGGGCAACCTGTGCCACTGCCTAACCACCCTCAGAGTAAAGAATTTCTTCCTAATATCTAGTTTAAATTTCCCTTCTTTCAGCTTAAAACAGTTCCACCTCATCTTGTCTTTACAGTCCCTTATCCCTCTCTCTCCATTTGTCCCGTAGCCCCCTTTAAGTACTGGCAGCTGTGAGAAGGTCTTCCCAGAGCCTTCTCTTTTCCAGGCTGAACAATCCTAACTCTCTCAGCCTCTCCTCATATGGAAGGTGCTCCAGCCCTCAGATCATCTTTGTGGCCCCTTTCTTTTAGGACACTTGGAAATCGCTCCTGTGCAATTCAAACCTCGCAATTTGAAATTCAGCTGTAGTAGTTCAGTTGCCCAGTGATGATAGGTCTTGAACTTTAAAGAAAGCTTTCCTAAAATTCATGCTCCTCCTTTCTTTTGTCTTTCCCTGCAGCTGACAGCTGGCCAATGAACTTTGATGACAGGAACGCCCGAAGGGATTGGGGTTGGAAACATGATTATGATCTCCCTGAGTTGGTGACTACAATGTTCAGCTTCCTTGGGTCTGACTCCAGGATTGCTCAAGCTAACTGAAATACTTTGTAAGATGTTTCCAGATTTCCACAGAGGACCAGGAAGAAATGGCTAAATTAGTTTATATTTTTCTGAGTCTTAGAGTATGTCAGTTATTAATTTTCGTAAGTAGCAATAGAGTTGGACAGAAACATACTGTAGCTGGAATGCACTATTAGATAAATCATAGCATTTGGTATGCTCTCCAAACACAGCACTGATGACAAACACAGAATTCTTCAACTTTCGCACTTAAGCAACTAGAAAAAAGATAGCAAAGCACTTACTTACTTCTGGCTGATGGCCCTCCAATCATTCCTGCTTCCTGTGTCTTCTTTGGCAAACAATATGGGGTTAAACCTGGTGTTTCAGGCGCATCCTGCAAAGATAATGATAGGTTTTTGGTTTTCCTAGTGGAGGATATTAGAGTATAGTAAAATATGATCCTTTCTACTCTTTGCTTAAAAAGAGAGATTAGAAGAGCTACTTGATGTTTCCAGATGGCAGGGGTCATTGCAATTCTAGTTTGAAATCAAACTTTGGTTGATAATTCCTGTTTATATTTGGAGAGAGTGTTGTATAAGCATACACTTTGGTATACACAGGGCATACAAAGTTGCATTAGTCTTATAATGCTTATAAATGTGAAGAGGAATAGAACTTGAATTCTCAATATGCTTTAAAAAGACAGGGTTTACAAGCTGAGCTTTGTCCTGTTGTTTGAAAGTGGTACTGCCTCCTGTTTAACTTTGGAGGTAGAGCTGGAATACAAAGAGCAGTTATGTGTATGTGAATCCGGATCATATTTCAAGAAGGCAGTGCCCAGGTATGGGTTTATTGTTAATTAGCCGTACTTTTGGTTATCCCAGTTGTTTGCCATGCTAGCACGATGGCCTAGTGCCTGGAGGAGATTTTAGAAGTGGGTAGAGTCAGGTCATCCTTTGAAATCTGTTCATGTTCCATGTGTACTCTAAGTGTAGCTTTAGATGCTATTCATATGTAACTCTCATACACTTTTATTCCTTAGAAAAGGATCCAGAAGCTGAAACCATCTTCTAGCTACAGTTAAGGGCTGTTCTGCTCATTGAGTTACATGCACAGGAGATTCTGGGATTAACAAGGGAGTCTTAGTAGCTGCATGCAAGGAAGATCTGTCTGTCAAAAAGCTACTCAGGAGACATTGAGAAATGACAAACTGGAGAGACAGGAAAGCCATTCTAGATAAAATATTAGTTTCCGTGGATGTAAATCAGAGCCATCGGCTATTATAGCAATAGGATGCCTTGAGAAACAGCATCTGGGAACTTTGGATTTTATTTTTTTTTCAAAGAAAAATGATCTTTCATTTTCAAAATGACTGGAAATTCCCTATATGGAGCTTTCCATCTTTTATGTCTTGAATACTCCAATAGCATGTGTAGGTGAACAAGTTCAAGTATTTTTTTGCTTACAATATTTGCTATGATGCTTTGGCAGTTGCGAGTCTGTTATGCTCTCTGTAACCTTGCGATGTTTCCTCAGTAACTGGTTAACTGATGTGACCAGATCTTTGTCTCTTTGTGAAGGAGTCTACGTGCTGCAGGGCAACATTTTCTCATGGAAGTAAGTTTCAAATGAATATTCTGTGGTGAAACCCAGTTCCTTTAAACATTCGTTAAACTTCTATCTGTTGATATTGTCTATGTCTTATTGTTTATCTCTTGGCAAAATATGTGTTTCCCAGTTATTTAAGTTGAAAAACTTCTAAGGTTGTGTCCTGTTATGATATAATTTTTTTTATATTGTTTATGTTTCTGAAAAGACAAGTTTTTAAACATTGGACGGCGTTGTAACTGTCACATTGTTCAAATGTAATATTTGGCTCAATGGGCCAGCAAAGTTGGCCCTTCATTCACACCCTCCAAGGAAAGACTAGCTCAGATTTTGTCCTCTGCCCTGCCAAAACAGGATTATCTCCTAGTAAACTGTTATGCTGAGCTGTCAGGTTAAGGGCTTTAATACGAGCTGAAGTGTCTTGTTCCTTCCAGTCTCTTATAATTCAGACCCTAATACTCGTCATTGCCTCCATTCTACAAGTCGTGTGAAAATAAAGAGTTATTGATGGATCTCACTCCATTTCTTTACTTCGCTCAAAGTTGCGGGGTCTACTCCCCTCACCCTTGTTCACAGCTCCTGTTAAATTAATGCTAACAGGAGTGAAGAGCAGGGTTGTTGCTTCTTCTGAAACACTCTGACCATGGTTGTGACATTGTGCAAAACCTTTGGATAACCTGCTTCAGTGAAGGTGAATTT
Organism: Coccyzus lansbergi; assembly: GCA_033558105.1. NCBI lineage: Eukaryota > Metazoa > Chordata > Aves > Cuculiformes > Coccyzidae > Coccyzus > Coccyzus lansbergi. Next base: position 69,617 of record JAUMJK010001193.1, read on the forward strand.
CAAACTTGTGGCACTCCTTTCTGCCACAAATTGCTGACTTCATTTATCAGCAGACACTTAAACTTCTGTTTTGCAAAATCAGAAATAAACTGAGTTGTGCAAAGGTAACAGAATGATGATAGAAAATGTCATTAGAGATGTCCACAGGGTCTGAGTCCTGTTTGAAATCCTGGACCAAGGATTCACAATGTTTTTCGTTATCTTCCCTGTTAAATTCTGTTGTAACTATGTTACAGTATTTTCTGTATTAAACGGATTTGAGGTAGTACAAAATGTATAACTTTTGCTACCAGTTTGAAGTTTGACTTCTGGGCAGAGATTTCTCTCATGACATTTGAGCGTTGTAGCTGATAAATTACTTATTCAGGAAAAAAAAAAAAAGTTGTTGAGAATATTTTTTCACATATTGTAAGTTGTGGATTAATGCTTCCTGAAATAAAACCCTATGCAGACATATCCTTGTTTCGTCATCCTTGTTTAGAGCATGTAAGAGCGGGGATGGGTGTTGGTCTGTTCTCCCAAGTAAGGAGTGATAGGATGAGAGGATATGGACTCAGGTTGTGACAGGGCAGGTTTAGATTGGGTATTAAGACAAATTTCTTCATTGAAAGAGTGGTGAAGCACTAGGACAGGCTGCACAGGGTACAGCCCCCCCCCATCCCTGTATGCATTTGAAAAGCGTGTAGCCACAGCTCTTCAAGACGTGGTTTAGTAGGCACAGTGGGGTTGGGCTGACAGTTGGACTTGATCTTAGAGGTCTTTTCTAATCCTAATGATTCTAAGATTCTGTGCTGGTTGGTGTTGAAGCCTTTTCCTCAACCAGGGAAGCGGTGCATGATTTGAGGCATAGAGAGAGATACAGACAGTCCCCAGTCTCTGCAGGGACTATCAAACAGGTGTATGTACATTTAGCTTTCTGCTGGTTATTCCAGTTGCTCTGTGTAACGGGGAGTTCCTCACAGGCAGACACAGCATGGTTACCCCTTAATCTTCAGTGCCACTAGGCAGGTGAATGGGCTGTGCTTGTAGGTGGCAGGGATCCAAAAAGTGCTAGGTTTCAAATACTCCTCTGTCGCTTTGAGATTTCTTAGCCCTTTCTCATACTGAGCAGCCAGCTGGTCTGTCTTCAGCCACCTTTCTAACTCTTTATATCCAAGCAGCTTTGAAATTGCGAGAAAAGAGCAATGGTGTTCTCAGCTTTACAGACCACATACCGAGAATGAAGGATCGTAGGGTCCTCATTTCTGCTCCTGTGCCGACTCCAGCTGTTGAACAACCAGTAGCACTGGCTGTGGGCAGACGTTTGTGCAGACATGGGAAAAAGTGTACTCTTAATGCCTTACGCTGGACTCGCCCTGACGCGTTAATCAGTGAATGAACACTCCCTCCAGGTTAAACAAGGCCTTTCCCTCCTTCTACACCTCCACTTTCTAATGATGGGAACTTCTCTTGGAGGAAGCACTCTGCTTGACCATGGTTTAATGGCTAATGCAGGCATTATGCTTCTTGCAGGACAGCAGGTCAGGGGGCTTGAATCTTCCCCTCTATTCTCCTCTTATAAGACCTCTGGAGTCCTGTGTTCACTTCTGGTGTCCTCAGCACAGGAAGTCCAGAGGAGGCCATGAATATGATCCCAGGGCTGGAGCACCTCTCATACAAGGACAGGCTGAGAGAGTTGGACTTGTTCAGCCCCGAGAAGGCAAGGCTCCTGGGAGAACTTCTAGCAGCCTTCCAGTACTCATAGAGGCTACAAGAAAATTGAGGAGGGGCACTTTATCAGGGAGTGCAGAGACAGGATGAGGGGGAATGGTTTGAAACTGAAAGAGGGGAGGTTTAAATTAGATATTAGGAAGAAATACTTTACTCTGAGGTGTTGGGGCAATGGCACAGGTTGCCAAGAGAAGTTGCAGAAACCCAATTCCTGGAGACGTTCAAGGCCAGGTTGGATGAGGCTTTGAGCAATCTGATCCAGTAGGAGGTGTCCCTGCCCGTGGTGGGGGAGTTGGAACTGATTGATCTTTAAGGTCCCTTCCAACTTCTATCATTCTATGATTCTGCAATTCCTTGCTGGTTTGCCTTCGAGACAGTGACTGGCTTCATTGTCCTCATTTTACTGTCCCCATTTAAGAGGGAATGCACAGAGCTGAAGCAGTGCTGATGCCACAGTTATTGGTAGATGTGTGCTAAAAAGCTTTAAAGGAAGGAGATCTGCTCCTTCTCATGTTGTGAGTGCTGACAGAGTGAGCTTGTTCAGCTTCCCTTGGTTTGGAATGGGTACGGAACTATGTGCCTCTGTGGAAACAGGCTATTAATACCCAGACTGCTGAATTGGAAACAGAGCCTGCAGAAAGGGTCTCTCTGTCATCTGGAAAGGCACTGCCCAAACCTGGGATAGAAATGCAACCCTGCCTGGTCAGAGTCCTGTTGAAATGACAAATTCCTAAGACGCTAAGCTTAATTCCTTTGTTTAAACCTATACAGATGCAGCTGCTTTTTGCTGTTGTCTGCTTAAGACATCACAGAGGTACAGAAAAGGAGGAACCTTTTTCCTTCAGCAGAGCAGCAAGAGGGCTGCAGATCATTAACCTCTGTGCTTTTGGAAAGCCCTCCTCGGGAGGGAGTCGGACTCTAATACACCATTTGTTGAGGGCTTTGCATGCCTCCAGGGAGAATTCAGATCCAGGGAGATGGAGAAGAGATCCCGGGTTAGCCAGAGGGCAGAAGTGTGGCTCTGGGGTGGGGATGGTCCCCTTGCAGCTCCCACTCATGACACCTCATGTTCTGGCAGGGCCAGGGGCTTTCCTGGCCCACTCAATACAGGCTGTTTCCAATTTAGGTGAATATTAGCTGGCATAATGAAGTCTTTGCCCTTCTACGGAGGCTCACGCCAGCCGAGTGCTCTTCAGGCTATTTTTGGATTCATACCATAATCATACATCATCCTAAATTCACCATGCGTCTGAGAGTCTGTGGTGCTGCTGGGTCTGAAGGGGAATGTTAGGGGTGCAGAGGGGTGGGCTTGCACATCCCAGCTGGGTAGCAGAGTCACAAGAAAGATGTTGTTTCTGTCCTTCCTGTGTGCTTTGTGTGTGTCACACGGCAACAGCTGTGATGATGCTCTCCTCTTCAAGTCACGGCCAGCGTCTAGAATAAACCTGGGTGTTTAGAGACGGCAGTAACTCCACAGAGCAGCTATGAGCATTGGCACACACAACTGGTTTTCGCCACAGAGACAGGATTCAAGAGATAATTATGTTTCAACAGAACCACTGTGGACCTCAAATCTGTAGTGGGCATTGCTCAATCACAAAATAAATTTGCTTCTTCCACCTGATACTACAATTGGGAAAAATTTAGGGAGTTTTCTTTCAAGCTGGTAGTGATTATCTGTGCCTTTTTGAGGACTCAAGCCAACAGTTTAGTAGAATTGAGATCCAGTCAAGCACTGGAGTGGTTGTCCTGTGCAATCATCATCCATCCTGACCAAGAGGTTGCTTCTACTAATTGAATCTCTTCCAGTACTTGTTTTTTCCTTAGTCCTTGTGAGTTTTCCTGAGGAGCAAACTGAAGCTCCTGAGTAGGTGCAGTGGTCAGGTTAGTGTTCAGCCCCCTTCTTGTTCAGAGGAAAGGGTTGAGCCCGTACCTCCAGCAGGTTAAACAATCCCCTGGGAATCTCTCTTCTGCAGTGAGGTCACTTTATGTTGCTGGATGGGTGAGACCTTTAGACCAATCATCAATGGAGGAGGTTCTTGGCAGGGGACATCAGAATTCAGTTCCAAGGACATCAGCAAGCAGATCATTTTTTGGCAAGAAAGGATCATTGCTGTGGGGATGATCTCTCCTTAACTATCTGGTGCAATAGGTTCTTGATTTCTTCAGCTGTTCCATACTGCCAGGGTAAAGACCTGTCGTCAGACAGGTCTGTTGCAAAAGCAGCTATCAGAGGAGTCCAGGAGTCCTATCAAAGTAAAGTCCACAGTTTGTCCACTGACCAAGGGCTTCCCCTTCAACCAACCTGCTGGTTCTGTGCATCTGAAGTCATGAGATTTGGTGCAGGTTTTAAAGCCTTGCCTCCCGGAGTGTTGTGATTCTGAGAGGCTCTCATAGAAGGTTTAGAAACAATTTCTACCTTTCTAATCCTTATAATGTTAAGGAAAAAATAACCTTCTGAAAAATGAACATGAGCTGAATGAACTCAAAAATCTGTAATTAGTATTTAAATTACAGTTATGGTTGGACTCGGTGATCTAAAAGGTCATAGAATCATAGAATCATAGAATAGTTTGAGTTGGAAGGGACCTTAAAGATCATCTAGTTCCAACACTCCTGTGATACGCAGGGACATTCCATGAGATTAAGCTGCCCAACGCCCCATCCAACATGTCCTTGAGCACCTCCAGTGGATGGGGCATCCACTGCTTCCCTGGGCAACCCATTCCAGTGTCTCACAACTCTCATAGTGAAGAAATTCTTCCTTATTTCTAGCCTAAATCTACCCCTCTCCAGTTTATACCCATTGACCCTAGTCGCATCACTACAACCCTTTGTGAAGAGCCTATCCCCATTTTTCTTGTAGCCCTTTCATGTACTAGAAGGTCACTATAAGATCTCCTTGGAGCCTTCTCTCTCCAGGCTGAAAATGTCCAACTCTCTCAGCCTGTCCTTGTATGGGAGGTGCTCCAGCCCTCGGATCATCCTTGTAGCCCTCCTCTTTTCCAACCAAGTGATTTTGACCAAGTGACCAAGGTCTTTTCCAACCAAGTGATTCTATGACTCCAGAAAAAGTACAAGGTTTTAATATTTTATTACTATGTTATTTATAACCATTGTTTGTATTTTAATTGTCTCAATTTAGTGGACTCACAGTTTTTCACTACATGGCCCCAGCAATATTTATACATTCTTTTGGTAAATACAGGAATTACATCGTTATTGTTCAGCTATGGCTTGCCAGCATTTCTTACATAGTGATAAACTGCTCAAATGAAGTTTTCTGTTAAGAGTCTAATAAGGAACTCATCACGGAGTGTTTGAGTGTCTTTAGTCATACCTTCCCTTCACCAGCTTCGTTGCTCATCTCTGGACTCGCTCCAGAGCCTCAACATCCTTCTTGTGGTGAGGGGCCCAGAACTGAACACAGAATTCGAGGAGCAGTCTCACCAGTGCCGAGTACAGCACAGTGCTGAGAATAACCTCTCTGGACCTGATGGTTGATGACATCAAGATGACATCAAACAGAGGACAGAGCCTACCCAGCGGTTTGTTCAGCTGCTTCTCCTGGTGGCAACACCTTTATTTCTTTGCCTGTCTGTCAACCTTGCTGTCTTCTTACTGGATGGAAAATTGCCTCATCCATTGCATAAGAGCAGCAGGGTCTCACTTGAGACACACTGTCAATGACAGAGCAGATGTTTGAGCTGCCGATGACCCACGGCTGCCCTGGGGTATTTGCATTGTTGGCAGTGTGTCTCGGGATAAGTGCCAGGAGCAAATTTTCCACCTCCAGCCTCCCCGCCTGGCGACAGGGGCTGGGACGTTTGCCCAGGGTAATGCTGAACCTTTGGGAGAGAGACAGGAGATGTTTCTCATATGTCTCCAGGCACGTATGCCTGCCAGTCACCCTTGCAGGTCCTCAGCTGGGGAAAGAGCAGGGCCAGCAAGATCCACATTGCATGGGAATGGTTGTACCTTTGTCACTGAGAATGTACCATAGTCTGATTCAGACAATGTGTCTATGCAAGGGTCCAGGGCAATTTGGAGGCATTTTACCTCCTTAGAGATTGCAAAAGATATACAACCATGGTGGTGAAGGGGATGGGGATGAGGAAAAGCAGTTTTTCCATGCATGGGAGGAAAAAGTTTTCATTGAGTTGAGGTCACAGTGAGAGACCCCAAACCACAGCCACTAAACTCCATGCTGGAGGCTGTGACCTACCACCACAGGTTCTCCCTTGGACAGCCTTACTGGGCCTCCAACATTAATAACTGCAAATTTTTTTATATATTAATAATTGTAATTTTAATTAAGAAAAACTCCCGAAGGTGTCTTATTTTACCAGGGGTTTCAGGGATATTTTTATTTCTGAAAAGTACTTTCTGTCAGCTCAGGCAGCACTTTTGAAGGAAAGGCTCTGTTTCAACTGTTTGAATGCAGTTGGAGAGAGGACTATTACTCAAACTGGTGGCCACATTGCTGGTAGCTCCACTTGAGGAGCTCAAAGCCCAGATGTTCTTCCAACACCTTGCATTCATTGCCAAGAGGTTTCTGCTCATTGCCCTGACAAATGCTTTGTCACTATTACTTCATCTTTTCCCTGGCTGGTGATTAGAAATTGCTGAGCTGAAGGTGTGAGCTCCTTCCATGCTAGTTTCCAAATCCCTTTCCATCACAGCCACCTGCCATGCTGCAAGAAGTGATTCGTCCATCCCTTCCAAGACACATGGAGCCTATTGCAGCTTTGTTTGTTGTCCAGCTAGAGCAAGAGTCCCCATTCCTGCTAAGATGCCTGTGAAGTGGAAAGTTTAATTTAAGGCTTGACTTGTCCTCTCCAGGAAGTTCTTAATTAATTAATGATGTCTTTGGACGAGAGGTGGAAGTGGAAGTGGAGAACCCCTCTGCTTCTGTGAGCATGAGAGATGCATGAGTGTCCATCAGTTGCCCCTGCTTGGGATTTACATGGGGCAAGATACACTGCTGGAGCAGGAGGTCATCAGAAAGAGATTTTCTGTGATCAAGGTTGATGTCAGAGGTACAACCAGGTTTCCTCTGTGATCCCAGAAAAGTTACTTAAGGAATGATTTCAGAGAAGCAGGGAGGTGGGGGATTCTCTGTCCTCAGGAAGTAAGGCCAAGCCAAACCCCCCCACTTTGTATTGCCATGTCCTCGCTCTTCTCCTCCCTGGATTTTGAAGACCTTGTGCAGGGGCCTATGATGCAAAAATACCGAGTGTGGTTTTCTTCTTTGCTTGTTTGTTTGTTCTGTTGGCTTTTTTTAAGGGAAAGCAATGGTTCTGCACAACACATGTTTATGTGAAGCTGGTTATCTCCTCCCCAGAAACATTTTCAATTGAACATCTCTATTTTCGCTGCCTTTTTCCCCTGTCCAGCTGTGGACTTGCAATTTATGGTCAAATCAACATTACTCTGTAACCTGAGCACTGCAGTTATTCTGTAACATGACATATTTTGCTTTAAATTTTCTTTTTCCCCTTTATCTCTTCCACTGGTTAATGAGATTAATCTTAGGTGTCTGATAAGGTCCATGTGCATGGTAATAACTTGGGGAGTCCTTGTCATAGTGTGGCTCTTGCAACCCCAAAGTGACTTTGGGCACTGCTAGGGGGCATAGTTGGATCTTGTTTTCAGTTCTGGGCCCCTCACCACAAGAAGGATGTTGAGGCTCTGGAGCGATTTAGGCTGGAGATCAGGAGGAAGTTTTTCACAGAAGGGGTGATTGGGCACTGAAATAGGCTGCCCAGGGATGTGGTTGAATCAACTTCCCTAGAGGTTTTTAAGGGATGGGTGGATGAGGTGCTGAGGGACATAGTTTAGTGATTGATAGGAATGGTTGGACTCGATGATCCTGTGGGTCTTTTCCAACCTGGTAATTCTATGATGTTATGATTCTATAAAAAGCGTCGTGCTGCAGCTCCTGAACCTGTGCTAGAAGCTTGGAATGGTTAGCAGCACGGTCTCTAGTCCTGGGGAGAAGCAGTTCTCCTGCCTTAGGCCATGTGTGATGCCTTCAGAAACCCATATGGTCGCGTAAACAGAGGGGCAGGATGGAAAGTTTATGAACAGAGAGGAAAGTGGTCCTTGGAAGAAATCCCAAATGTATTAAAAATGGTAACTGGGGATATGTGAAACAGATCTTTCCCAAGAAGGGTAAATTCAAACAGGGAACGCGGCCAGATGACCTACAAGGAGGTTTGCATGGGGCCAGCATTGCTTTTCCTGGTTTTTTTTTCTAAAGGACATGAAATCTGGCCATTCCCTGTTGCCCCTTCCAAAGCTCCAGTCCCTACTTTTTTTCAGCCTACTACCGGAGGAAAGGAATTTTATGCCTGACTGCTTGTCTGTATGCCCATCAACGCTCTCCCAGCAGTAATTACATCATGGAATTCTTTTCAGTCAGCTTGCACTGAGGGCTAAAGATAAAAAATGCTCTGGTGAGCTAAACCCCATATCTGACATCAGAGAAGCCCCTCCCGGGCACTTCTTTCTGCTGTTCATAGCTGCTCTCAACCCAAAACGTAGGGTTGTTTTGCCATCTGCTGGTGGAAGGGATGTGGAGGATCTGGATGGGAAGCAGAGGACAGCCTGGAGAAGGAGGCTGGGGGGAGAAGAGCCCCACACTTGAGTCCCTGTGCTGCTGCTGGGGTCAAGCCTGCTCAGGAGGGAACCAAGTCTTGTAAGTTAATTTCTTGCTTTCCAAAAGGCTTTCCTTACTCCTGATCCTTGCTTCCCACTAAGGTCTGCTTACACATGTACATCCCCATGATAGCATCATCCCTCTCCTAAACCTCGCTCGGGGGAGTCTCCCTACTTGGTGACCTGGGTTTGACTCAGGGATGCTCCCTTCTCCAGCTCGTCCCAGCTGCTGCTCTCCTGGTTTCAACTCCCTCAGTGATGAGCTTCCCAAAGATGAGCTGCAGGTGGCCTGGCCCACAGGACCCTTGTCATGGATGGGGGCAGAGGCAGTGAAACCTGCCCTGGGAGAGACCTCTAGGTTGATGGGGCTTAGAGAAGCAGGAACAGCTCTTCCATATGCAAACCACAATGCCCTGGAAAGAGATTGATAAAGGAGAATTTCCTTATAGGCCTGGGGCAAGGGTGTGTATCCCATATTCATCTGTCCTTAACCATGCTTGGCTCAGTGCTGGGGTTGCCTTGGTTTGGTTCAGCATGATTAATACAATTTCCTACAAGAAGCTTTACTGAATCACATTGAACCTGATTATTCCTTCAAGGGTTTTCACCGTGTACCATCATCAAAACTGGATTTTGAGGGATGCCTGAGCCACGTGGTGGTTGTGTTCATGGCTGTGGCCCCCTCCTGAATGATGACAAGCAATCTCAATGCAGTGTCCACCAGCTTTTTGGAGGACATTCATGTCTGGAAAAGGTGTCAGGAGAGGGAGCCAGAGCCTCAGTTAAGAGCTGCAAGAGCTGCTGAGAAGGTCTTAACAGTATACTAGAATCATAGAATGATTTGGGTTGGAAGGGACCTTAAAGATCATCCCGTTCCAACCCCCTGCAATTGGCAGGACACATTCCGCTGCATCAGGTTGCTCAAAGCCACATCCAATCTGGCCTTGAACACCTCCAGGGATGGAGCATCCACAGCTTCAATGGGCAACCTGGGCTAGTGACTCACCACCCTTACAGTAAAGAAATATTCCCTCTGAAGCTAAGATGAGGTGGGAACATGTCCTTCCAGAAGCTCAGCTGATGAGAAATGCATCCGAGGCTGAGCTGAATCACCAGTTCAACAAGAGATACCCCATGTGCTTGTGCTTGTGCTTCTGCTTCAGCTTCAGGCTTTTACCTTCCAGTTTTCTCTCTCCCTATTCTACCTGTATTTAAAGGATGTTCAGAAAGATATGAAAAGCATCATTCCAATGTCTGAAGGATGCTGGAAAGTGCACAGTATTGTACAGATTCTCTAACCCAAATAAAAAAACCTTAGGAATAAAATCCTGTTCCTGCAAGCTCTAAAATTTATTCAAAGTACTGAAAAGCAGAGACTTGAGTCTGAGGAAAGGTGATAAATGAAACTTGTGTCTTTCTTGGGAGAGAGAGCCAAGCAGCAAGCTGGATCCTGGTGGCTTGAAGCCTGGAAAGAATTATAGAATCACAGAATGTTTTGGGCTGGAAGGAACCTTAGAGATCATCCAGGTCCAACAAATGGAGCAGAGGGGCAGAATCATCTTCCTCGACCTTCTGGCTATACTTCTTTTGATGCAGCCCAGGACATGGTTGGCCTTCTGGGCTGCGAGCGCACATTGCTGGCTCATGTCGAGCTCTTCATCAACCTGCACCCCTGAGTTCTTCAGCACAAGGCTACTCTCAGTCATGTCATTCAGTGGCTGAGCAAGCAGTGTCCTGCTTCTCATCTCCAGCTCAGTTTCAGAGCTTCCTGAATTATTGATGGCTCTGATGCATTAGTCTATAATTAGCTTCCCAGATCTTTTCCCTATGGGGCTGGAGATGGGAACATGGGTTTTTTTCAGTTTCTTTGGTTTTGCTCTGGCTTGAGCATATTGAGGAGGGAGGAGGGAATAAGGAATGGCAAGGGACCTTGGAGAATATCAGAAAAGGTCTAGGATGGCTTTGAATGTGTGGATTGATTTAATACTGACCACTGTCATTACAGGCCATCAGAGAAAGGAATCTGGGGAGAGCCTAGGATGTCTGAGGGATCTTCAACTCAGCTTGTATGAAGTGAAGGCTGTACCAGGAGAAAGAGAAGGGTCTTTGTCATGTCATTCTTTGGTGCCTTCTCAGCTGGTCAGAAGTCAAAAACAACTAAGCCCAAGTGCTAAGAGAAAGTCAGGTTTCATCAGACAAAGGGCTGTGTTTATACGTGGGTAGATATAAGAAAATGATAGGCTAGAGGCACAAATAGGTGGTAAATAGTCTCTCCTACTAGCAGAGAACAGTTCAGTGTCAGACTGGTTTCTACTTTAAGAGCTGTTCATGGCCTAGAATTGGCTTTAGTGATTTCCAGGAGGTCTGGGTGCATTATACGCTCATTCCTCCAAACTGCAAGTCCTAATCAAAACAGGAGCCTAAACATTCTGTGGTTTTGAGGTCAGAGGCAGTAGCCCTGAAATTTAACTCTATGTATTGCTTTCTGAAAAAAAAAAATGAGCTGCAGCAAAGAATGGTACCTGCAAACTGTCTTGGCTCATCCAGACCTAACTGGGGGAGGGGTTAATTCCATTGTTATGTTGGAGATGTAACACATCTCACAGTAAGAATTATGCCATTGCCACCAATGCTGTTTTGAGGCTGGGGATAATCACAGCATCAAAGACTTGGAAAGAGAGCTCCCATTCCCGTGTCTTTATTCCAAAGTAGGATCACACCACCTAAATTTGTCCTGGTAAGTATTTCTCTGAGCTACTTAAAAAAAAAAAAAATGGACGGAGAGCAAAGAATTTCCGTTCTTGAATGAGCTGTCTGGTGAGAAACTCTTTCGCAATCTCTAATCCTGCTTGAAGGGACTTGCCAATTCAACAAGACTCACCTCCCAGGGAGATGCAGTACATCAAAGCAGGGCACGTCAAGAAAATGGCCCATCAACAGGGAGGAGATGAGTTGTCTTCCACACCATAAGATCTTGGGTGCCTACTTCCCAGAACACAGCATAGTGACAGGGTCTGTGCCTTGAAGAAAAACTGGTCTTGGGGTCAACCCAGGCACTGACATGGTGAGGACCACTCTTGTCTGCAACAGCACATCCTCCATTCTCCTTCAGGCCCTTTTAAACCAGTAACAAACACACTCCTGCAAGAAACTGAATCTATTTATAGTTAATTAGCATTGTTTATGGTTTGGCCCATGTGTGTATCTTGTATCCCTTGCACAGGGCAGGCTGAGCAAGGGGCAGATTGCTTTTCCTCCAGTACCACTGAGGATCCACCCTGTCCCACTCTCATCCCCTCTGAGATCTCTGCACTGGGAGGTCTCTTTGTCCCTACCACGCAGGCTGCCTCGTTGTAAGTGCTGGCTTCAAGATACATATTAAATGTATATTTAAGAACATTCCCTAGAAAATTGTCCTTTTTTTGAGAAACCTGGCATAATTAAAGAGTTGACTTATTTTCAGCTGTGTGGGAAGAAGGGCAGTACTGAAGCCGTTATAAAGGTGCAGGCAGGCTCATAGCTGAACTCCTGCTCTGCATCCACTCACCCATCTGGTTGTGGACATAGGTTTGGTCAGGATGAGTCACATTGACTCAAACAATCCCTGTACATGTGCATATGGGGGTGGTGGACTAAAAAAAAATGGAATTTTTGGAGAAAGGAGGATTTTCCAGAAGGCACCACCACAAGTTGGATGGGATGAAGAACGCTGCTACTGTCCTCTCTGTGTTGCAGGCATCATCCTGGGCTGAGAAGGCAAAGCTTAGGAACAGAATCATAGAATCATAGAACAACCAGGTTGGAAGAGACCCATCGGATTATCGAGTCCAACTATTCCCACCAAACACCAAACCACGTCCTTCAGGACCTCATCCACCCGTCCCCCAAACACCTCCAGGGAAGGTGAATCAACCACCCACCCCGGGCAGCCCACTCCAATGCCCAAGGACCTCCTCCATGAAAAAACCCCTCCTAATCCCCAGCGTAAATCTCCCCTGGCGGAGCTTGAGGCCATTCCCTCTTGTCCTGTCCCCTGTCACTTGGGAGAAGATCCCAGCTCCCTCCTCTCTACAACCTCCTTTCAGGTAGTTGTAGAGAGGAATGAAGTCTCCTCTCAGCCTCCTCTTCTCTAGGTTAAACACCCACAGCTCTCTCAGACGTTCCTCATAAGGCCTGTTCTCCAGACCCTTCACCAGCTTCGTTGCTCTTCTCTGGACTCGCTCCAGAGCCTCAACATCCTTCTTGTGCTGAGAGGCCCAGAACTGAACACAGGATTCAAGGAGCGGCCTCACCAGTGCTGAGTACAGAGCAGTGTTACTGGGTCACGCAAAGCCATGGGACCAATCAGGGATAAAGAAGATTATTCAGTCCTCAGCAGAGAAAACCCAGAGCAGATGGGACACAAGGTGATGATGTACATAATTTAGGTGTGATAATTGATAAGACCATCAGATAGATGCTGCCAGCACTGATTTACATGTAGTTTCTCCTTCCCTGGGGGGAGAAAAGTGATCTGAATAACCTTTCTCTCAAGGCTACATTTCCTAAGGGCCAAGCGAGCTTGCTAACCAGCAGACTGACCTTCCTTTTCACCCAGCAATGCAAAAACCTAGAGATGATTGGATAAGGGAGCAAAGGGGAAGGTTTAAGTTCAGGGCAGAGGTCATGGGAGTCTGTTACAAGTAAACATGACTCATTTAAAAAATGACATATGCTGCACTAATAATTTTCCCAGTCTCCCACTCATCATTGCAAGCTAATTATGCTTCCTGAATCCATCAAATTTGCTTTTGCATCATGTATGCCCTGCACAAGGACATAGATATGATCAAGCAGCTTGAAGCTGGGGGTTGGCCCTTGTGTTTAGGTTTATTTTAGCTTTTCTGCTGTAATTTCTCATACGATTACACAGTAATGAACTGTGTCCTGGCCTCTGAGGAGAGATGGGTCCCTGCCGTGTTTCCGTGAAAGAACATAGGGCTAATATGAGGTGATGTCCCACATAAATCTCACATAAGGCTTTGTGCAAATGCATGCAGGTTGAAATTGGTTTTATTAACTGCATTTGCCAGCAGATGGACCCATTCACTGGGCCACAGCCATCTTCCCTGGGTTGTCATGGTCCCTCCCATAGTTTTGGACCACCACTTTCAGGGATTTCTGCCTCAGAAGTGGAAGGGAAGGTGTTAGTGGTAGAACGGTGGAGAAACCGGGACCAATAACTTCTTCCTCACTGTTTGGCTGTATGAACTCTGAGAGGTGGAAATCATTCTGGCAGAGGTCTGCATGGTAGTCAAACCAGGACCTGATCTAAGACACATATTCTTGTTGTGGAGAAGAGCAGTCCTTGCTCTTTTCTTTCTTTACCATTTGATTTTGTCAAAGTTCAGGGGTTCTTGGGACCACGTTTGCAATGTGGCCTCATTGTGGAGAAGGTGTGTCCCAGGTTAGCCTCTGCTTCATGCCTGAATCATAGAATCATAGAACAACCAGGTTGGAAGGGACCCATTGGATCTTCTAGTCCAACCATTCCTATCAAACACTAAACCAAGTCCCTCAAGACCTCATCCACTCGTCCCTTAAACACCTCCAGGGAAGGTGACTCAACCACCTCCCTGGGCAGACTGTTTCAATGCCCAATGACCCTCTGTGTAAAAAACTTCCTCCTAATCTCCAGCCTAAATCTCCCCTGGCAGAGCTTGAGGCCATTCCCTCTTGTCCTGTCCCCTGTCACTTGGGAGAAGAGGCCAGCTCCCTCCTCTCTACAACCTCCTTTCAGGTAGTTGTGGAGAGTAATGAGGTCTCCTCTCATCCTCCTCTTGACTTACACTAGGTTGGAACTGATGGGCTAAATCCCCTCCTGAAACCAGTCCCTTTGAAAGGGGACCTTAATCCCCCGAGGGCCACAAATTTAGTGAAGGGTTTAGAGATGAATCTGTAGGAGTAGCGGCTAAAGTCACTGGTTGGTCGAGCCTGGAGAAGAGGAGACAGAGAGGGGGACTCACTGTGGTCTACAGCTCCCTCACAAAGGAAGGAGGAGGAGCAGCTACTGATCTCTTCTTTCTAGCACCCAATGATAGGACATGAGGCAATGAGAGGAAGATGAGTCAGGGGAGGTTTAGGTTAGATATTAGGTAAAGATTCTTCACATAGAGGATGGTGGAGCACTGAAACAGTTGCCCAGGGAAGCAGTCATGGTGCCAAACCTGACAATATTCAAGAAGCATTCAGACAATGCCCTCAGACACATTGTATGAATGTTGGGGTTGTCCTATGCAGGGACAGGAGTCTAAGTCCATGATCCTTGTGGGTCCTTTCTGACTCAGGACATTCTATGACTCTATGATTCTATAGCTCCTGCGATGGGGCTTTCAAACACAGAAGCTACTGCCCTGTAGCAGAACCAACTACAGTTTCCTCACATAACCTGGCATGGCAGCACCAACCTGCCTACCTGCCAGCCTGGGGTTGGCAGAGGTGTGCACTTGTGTCCTCTCCTTTGGGAGAGATTTTGCTAGTGGTGTCCACATTGTGGGTGTTTCAGCTTAGCAACTTATCCTGGGTGGGTGGGCATGATGTGAGATGACAGCCCTGGAGCTGTGAAAGATTTTTAGAGCATTCTCAACCCCTTAGTGCATCTGAAATGACCTGGAGAGACCTTCGAGGACCCACTTTGAGTCACTTCTCAGTGTTAGTAACACTTAACATGGAAACAACAACCTACTGTAACATTTGCCTTCCCTTTTTGGTCTAGGCACAGTGTTTGTTGCCTTCAGCTGCAGACGTGTGTGTGGTCTTAGCAGGTAGCAATGTGCTGAGTAAGTTGTAAAGGCCCATGTGGAGACCAAGAAGGGGCTGGCCATGCCTTGTAAAGGGTTGAGGCAGGATAGAATCATAGAGCAACCAGGTTGGAAGAGACCCACCAGATCATCGAGTCCAATCATTCCTATCAAACACTAAACCATGCCCGTCAGCACTTTGTCCACCCATCCCTTAAACACCTCCAGGGAAGGTGACTCAACCCCCTCCCTGGGAAGCCTCTGCCAGTGCACAATGATCCTTTCTGTGAAAATTTTTTTCCTAATGTCTAGTCTATATCTCCCCTGGTGGAGCTTGAGGCCATTCCCTCTTGTCCTGTCCCCCTCTTTACTTGGGAGAAGAGACCATTACCTTTTCCCTTTGTCTGACAGTGTCCCAGGTCTAACATAGCTCTGTGGAGATGGACAGGAAGGTGTGATGGATACATGTGGCCCTTCAGCCATGGTACACCTAGATATGCCTGGACAAACATTGTTTGTGAGAACCATCATAGGCTTGGGCTTTGGAGGGTTGCACCTTCCTTCATATAAATCACATGGAGGGCACATCTGGCATGGTGACAGACTTCTGCAATCACTTCATCTCCCAGAGATGAGTTCAAGCCACATCAGTCAACTTGACCTGGTCTTAGTCTGCCTCCAGGAACTACCAAGGCCATGACTGGAACCATAGGTGTTAAGAGTATCTTGAAGTTTAGCCAGATTTAGAAATGAGTTAAACGAATAATGACTCTGCACAGGAGCACTAGAAGGATAAAGCAGAACTACAGACTGGGAGAAGCCTGACTGGAAAACTGCCAGGAGGAGAGGGACCTGGGGGTGTTGGTCGACAGCCGACTGAACATGAGCCAGCAGTGTGCCCAGGTGGCCAAGAAGGCCAATGGCATCTTGGCTTGGATCAGAAATGGTGTGACCAGCAGGTCCAGGGAGGTGATTCTCCCTCTGTACTCAGCACTAGTGAGGCCGCTCCTTAAATCCTGTGTTCGGTTCTGGACCCCTCTCCACAAGAAGGATGTTAAGGTTCTGGAGCAAGTCCAGAGAAGAGCAACAAAGCTGGTGAAGGGTCTGGAGAACAGGCCCTATGAGGAGTGGCTGAGAGAGCTGGGGTTTTTTATCCTGGAGAAGAGGAGGCTGAGAAGAGACCTCACTACTCTCTACAACTACCTGAAGGGAGGTTGTAGAGAGGAGGGAGCTGGGCTCTCCTCCCAAGTGACAGGGGACAGGACAAGAGGGAATGGCCCCAAGCTCCACCAGGGGAGATTTAGGCTAGTGATTAGGAGGAAGTTTTTCACAGAAAGGGTCATTGGGCATTGGAATAGGCTGCCCAGGGAGGTGGTTGATTCACCTTCCCTGGAGGTGTTTAAGGCACGGGTGGATGAGGTCTTGAGGGGCTTGGTTTAGTGTTTGATAGGAATGGTTGGACTGGAAGATCCGATGGGTCCCTTCCAACCTGGTTGTTCTATGATTCTATGATTCTATGAAAACAGAGCCTTGCACTCACACCCCTCCTGGTTTTGCACTAGCCACTCAAGGTGGTTCTGCACTGGTTGGAAAACTAGCAGCAGAGCAGGACATATCCCTCCTGATCTCTGTGTCCTGCTCTGCTACATTGGAGTCAAATCCCAAGGTGCTTTTATTCTCCATGAAAAAGGAAACATCTCTCACTTTTAGCCAGTCAGGAACCCCAAGACTACACAACCTGGCCCAGAGCTCTTTCCCAACAAGAGAGTTTTCTAAGGGCTGTGGGAGAGGAAGGAGTGTGAGTGGCACACGTTGGATGGGAGCCACCAACCTCCAGCCAAAGGACACTTTCTGCTCTACTGATCTGTTCCTTTTCTCTCCTCATTAATGTTGCTTCCATGCTCAACAGTTGTGATTTTAATAATTTGGAGTGATTAATGTTTACATAGCAACATTTGGAGGAAATGAAACCACACGACAGCCAACAGCCAACTTAAAGCTCTGAAATGCTGTTTTGTTGGGTTTCCAAAAGAAAAGGGTTTTACACAACCACACAGAGCTATGCCTCTTGCTTGTCTGCCATGTTAGTCACCTTGAAATGTGTGACAACTCACTCCCACATCTGATCTAGGGGGACAGGTC
This sequence comes from Coccyzus lansbergi, assembly GCA_033558105.1. NCBI lineage: Eukaryota > Metazoa > Chordata > Aves > Cuculiformes > Coccyzidae > Coccyzus > Coccyzus lansbergi. The sequence continues at coordinate 86,908 of JAUMJK010001193.1, forward strand.
TCAAAGATATTTGGTTCTTGCAGGCTTTTAGTAGAACTGGTTACTGGCTGGAAGACAGGAGATGCATTACTGTTGGAACTGAAGGGGTGGCAGGGGTGGCAGTGCCTCAGGCTGTTTCATATCCACTAGAACAGAGATACAACAGGCAGGCAGGGCTTCTGCCTTCCTTCTCAGCACCTCCAAGCCAGCTCAAAACATGGTGTATCCACAGCCTGAGAGCCAAGGATGGAGAGGAGACAGGGGCATGGAGGCGAGAAAGGAGCGGAAGGATTGCACCTGGGAAATCAAAGAGATTTAGGAAGAGAAATGAGGGTTATGGGATTTAGATGAGAGTCTTGTGCAAATGGGTTAAAGAAGCCTCAGAGCTGTCGGACACAAACCTGCATGTTACAAAGATTCATCCTTTATGTGGAGATTCTCTGCCTTTTTTCCTGATCAAAGATCTTTTCTTCAAAGGCTACTGGGGATGCAGAAACCCTTTTTACTGAATCCTCTGCCTTTCTTCATCTCTGCAGGCAGAGAGGCCTTATCTGACCTTTCTCTGGAAAAGGATGTCTGCCACCTTCTTCAAAGGTGCTGGTGGCTACTGTGATCCTTGAAAAGCCAGGAAGATTCCTCCTTCCCGTTCTATTTCACCAGCCACCTCTGCTTTTCATGTGTCTCCTTAGGGCTCAACAGTTTGCCTGAACTCACTCAGATGACCCCAGGACCATCCTGATACCTCCAAATAAAGTTGCTGGAAGATATCTGAATTCAGGGGGATATCTGAGTGATTTCTAGAGACCTTTTGAGCTCTCCCAGTTATCAGTGGAGCTCTAAATGCTGCAGCACTGGTGAGACATGGGATTCCCTAGCACAGAAGGATCAGTATGGGACTAGCATGAAGCTTCAGAGATCCTTCCATGCTTCAGTCCCTGTAGTGTTTGCCTCTCTTCCAAATCAACCCCCCCGCCCCCAAATGGCATTCACCAGAGGGCATTTCCCACCACCCTCCTTCTTTTGTAAGCCCCAAGCAATCAGGAAAAGGAAAAGATTTATCAGAAAGTGAAATAATCAAATCCCAAAGCCAATCTCCAAGGCTGATATTTTATCCGAGGATAAGAGCAACTCCCGAGCCCCCTCAATGCCTGCTGGGAGTCTGAGCCAAGTAGTGACATTATTCAGGCGATGCTCTGATCTCCAGCAGCGAGATGAGGGTAAACCCCTAGGAAGACTAAAGCAACATTCCTGTATGCATTTATTATTTTTTTTGACAGTGTTTTCGTGGGCACATTTCTTTGTATGTGTAGGGATTTCTAAATGAACGCAGGTTTGGATTTCCTTGCTGGTTGATTTTGGGGTTTTCCCCCTGAAAAAGCTAAAATATAGTCTGGAAATTAAGGCAGATTTGAGTGTTGGTAGTGACCGCACACACCCCAGGTGCTTTCTCAGTGTTTCTGTGGATGACTGGGAAGAACCAGGCTTTTCTGCCTTTTCAATTCCTTCCAGCATACGATTCCGCCAAGGAAATGCAGATGATGCCCTCCTGGCTGTAAGAATTAATAACCAGTTTACTGAGACAAATATACCAACCTCTCTGCTTTCACGGCTCAGCAAACACTGATGCTTGGCTCTCGGGTGCTCCCAGCTCTGCTCTGCGTGGGGCACAGACAGAGATGGAGAGCTGCTCCTGAGGGAAAATTCTGTCTCTCAGAGACACCCATTTCCTCTGTTTTCCAAGTTCTCTATCTTTGCATGACTTCTAGATGCTGTGACACATCTCTGCCTCCCCCCATCTGCCACCCTGCTTCCTGGCTGGACTGTGGGTTCCCTCGGGATGTGTTTGCACAGCATCTTGTGCATGAGAGGGAATATCAGTTCCAAGAGGGACTGTGAGGATCTGGGTGGTACAAGCAGGAACGGACATAGCAAATATCTCCAGGGGTCACAGCATGATCTCCTCAGCCCACATTGGCTGAGGAGATGCTCTGTGGGATGTGTTCATGAACCCAGCACCTCTCTGTGGGTCAACCCTTGAGTGCTTCCTCAGTATCCTCGCCCCTGGGGCTAGGGACCCAAGGGAGGACATCCTAGCGTAGTCTTTAGCATCCATTTATGGCCCTGCTGCCCACAATTATTTCTCACTCCTTTTGCATCATCCTCATAGAATCATAGAACAACCAGGTTGGAAGGGACCCATCGGATCTTCTAGTCCAACCATTCCTATCAAACACTAAACCATGTCCCTCAATACCTCATCCACCCATGCCTTAAACACCTCCAGGGAAGGGGAATCAACCACCTCCCTGGGCAGCCTATTCCAATGCCCAATGACCCTATGTGTGAAAAACTTCCTTCTAATCTCCAGCCTAAATCTCCCCTGGCGGAGCTTGAGGCCATCATACTTCCTGATGTTCACTGTTATCTGTTCCAAACGGATCATCACTTGGTCCCTGGTGAAAGACGGGTCTACAGTTGTCATATCCACCTCTTTAGTGGCCACTGGATACAGTCAGAGGTTCCTTGGGTCAGCAGACAAGTCCAGTTCAGTGGTATGGCTGTTGTTAGTTTCAACAGTGTCCACCGCAGGATAAACACACTGATGGAAAAGCACTTGAGACACATTTGTGGGAAAGTGACATCTCTGAGATTCTCTGCTTTGTGAAATCTGGCAGGGATCATGAGCTTCCGAGGCTGTTTGGAGGGAAGAAGGGGTGAACAACAAACAGGGATGTACAATAGGCATCAGTCGTAAGTGTTGTAAGAAAAAAACACTCTGGAAACAGCTTGTGCATCAACAGTCAGAACTGGTACCAAAAGAGGGAAGATCAGGACAAACAGGGAAATTTTATGAGGCATAATTAATCAGATTCACCAAATAAGATGCAGCTCTGCCTCTGAGGAAACTGGAGAAGCAGAGAGGCAGAAAATGTTGCTGAGTGTCTCTCTCTCCCCACACCCAACATGCAAATCCATCCTGAGCAATTTCTGGAGCGGCAGAAGGTCAGTAATTGATTTGGAGACCTGAGTTTCTGACTACATCACAATGCAGATGTGCTTCCCAGCCCGACTGGCAGCCACACAGCTCCCACTGCAGCAAATGAGCTCGGAATACAAAGAGAGAAGGGAAGGAGAAAGAACACACTCTTTCCCTTGACAAGCAAGCACCAGGGAGACAAAAAACCCTTTCCATGCCAAATTAACTCAGTTTTGTCTTGAGTTGCAACCCCCTCCCTGTCTTTCTTTGCTCTCAGAGCAAAACAACTGGTTGGGATTGCCTTGCTGGGGTAAAAGGTTGCTGAAGGGGGAGGAGGAGGGGATCATCTAGGCTTGTTTTTTTGCTTGAGCTGGAAGCTGCTGCCTAGGAAATTACATTGCAGCTTCAATAGTATCCAGAACAGCTCTAGTCCTCCCCACCTCTCACCCCTCACCTCAGGTGTCTTTTGGGAAGGACTGAGAGAGGTGGTTGAGTCACCTCCCCTGGTGGTGTTTTAAAGACGGGTGGACAAGGTGCTGAGAGGCATGGTTTAGTGGCTGATAGGAATGGTTGGACTCGATGATCCTGGGGGTCTTGTCCAACCTAGTGATTCTGGGATTCTGGGAACCTCATCCCAAGGCTGAAACTATGATGGTGTAGGGGGAACAGTGGCTCCTGGCCATGGAGGATGAGTGCTGGCCCAATCATAGAATCACAGAATCACCAGGTTGGAAGAGACCCATCGGATCATCGAGTCCAACCATAATCGAGTCCAATCATTTGTAACAGAGACATTTGGAAGCCCTCAAAAACTTCCTGACTCCTGGACTAATGCATTCTTTCCCCGCAGAGCCCAGGACATCTGGAGATAAAAAGCGGGGATACGAACAATCCGTGGAGGGTTCATCTGTCCTTAATGACTGAGCACAATCTTGCTCAGGAAAATCTTACACTAATGACAGAGGATTAAAAGTGGGGGCTAGGATGAAGATATACCCTCAAACTGCTATCCCAAGGAGAGAAGGCCACCTTCATCCTTTTCCATTGAAATCCTCTTCTTACTTGATCCTTGATACGATAAGGATAGACTCTGTCTTTGCACAGACTGATGGGCCAGTAAAGGCTCTTGGGGTGATGACAGCCATCCTTCAGGACCTGGACGCAGAAACACAGCTTTTTGTAGTGAATCTTGCTGATCCAAACCAGCTACACCTCTGGTTTAAGGGCTTTGGTACCTGAACACCACAACCTCAGAGTATTAAGCATCTTCCCCAAAGAAGGGAGATTTTTGCAGTGGTTTTAAAAAGTTCATAGATCCTCTGAGCTCAGAGGGGTAGGTTTTAGGACCAGCCTGCATGCTTACCAGCTTTGGATTTTACACCAGTGGAGCTGGATGATCTCACAGGAAAAGTAAAAGGAAAACATTGTTTTATGGAGCCCAGAAGAGCTCTGGCAGTGAGACATATGTGGGTGTTGCCCCAGCCTGGCAGAGCTGACCTGGTAGATGGACACAGTAGACCAGCTCCATCCAGAAAGGGACATATGAACAAAAAGGCAGCTGAGGTTCCCTCTCCCATCATCCTTAAGGAGTGCAAAGACTAGATCCTGCCTGTTATCAACTCAGTTTGCTCCACAGCAGCCAGGAGAAAGGATGCCCTTGGATGCAGCCAGTGCAGGATAAGCACTAACAACTGAGCAGAGAAATACCTGGGAACACCACAGACAGTAAGGCAGAAACAGAATAGGTTTTGTTTATTTCCACTTTAATTATGTGTTTTCTTTTTTAATGAGATCTACAGTGATAGTGAGGACAGATAGGCTGGGTGAGCTGAGACCATTTTGTCTCCTCTTCACCGCACCCTATTTCTAGAAAAAAAGATATTACAAGGAAAGGCAAATATTTTATTGTTTAGTTGGGGTTGTAAAGCCTTGAGAAGAGAAAGCTCCGGGACTTCATTGTGAGCATCCTCATCTGGGTTGGCAAAGGCAACTCAGAGAAACCAATATCACATTTGGCTTTACTGGGAAGGCTTTCCTGGTGTGCTCAGAAACAGAGTTTGTCAAAAAGCTGTGACTCAGAGGAAGGGAAGTCTAGAACAGACATGACCCCATTCTTCCTGGCACAGATAGCCAATGGCATCCTGGACATACCAAGGTGAGAAATGTGCTTATGAATGCATAACCTGGGACTTAGAGACAGATAAAATCTTAGGAGGGATCCTTTCAGGTAGGGAGGAGTGTTAACGTCTGCATTGCAGGGGAACAGAAAGGCCAAAATTTGCTGGTCAGTTCTGAGACAGAACCATGGGCACAGCAACATTTATTATCACAGGGACATTTCCTCCTTATTTCCCAAAATATCCAACACCAGCAAATTTTGGTCCTTTCCCCCTGGCACAGGCACTGGACAGATGGTTGCAGGAGATAGCTCAGGTATGAAGCCAGCTCCTCTATGCCCAAACCCCTCCCTTTTCCCTCTGCTTCCAGGCAAGAAAGGGGACGACTAGCACAAAATCCATGGCAACCCTCCCCTCCTCTGTGCCTTTGTCTGCCATTGGCACACCCCTCAAGATCTCACTTTTTGCTCCCCTCCCAGGTTTCAGAGGAAGGAGCTTTGCTCTTCTCTCCCCTCCCAGGGAAATGCTGCCTGGGGACAGAAGAAGTGGGTTTTACCTCCTGCAAGGGACTTACCTGTAAAAGACACCTTTACACCTTTTCCTACATCACCAGCATCACAAAACCCACCGATGTTGTGCATAGATGCTTGCTAGGAGCAAGCAGTGAGCTTGCACTGATGAATGAGAGCTGGTGTGCGTGTAAGCTTGCAAAAACGAGCCAGCAAACCTGGGGAACCTCTCTGCAAGAAGGACGGCAAGGGTATACGCTGTCAGGATTCATGGCTTGTTCTGAAGGTGGGTAAATAACCTGGACTACCAACCCTAAGCTGATTATTTCCACCTGCAAACAGACCAGTGGAAAAAAAAAATCAGACTGTAACTGCAAAAATCCTCTCACCAGCAATCCAGCAAGTAAAAACCAGGGTGCTCCACTTTAAAAAGGATCTACAATAATACACATAGTCACCTATGAGGTGATAGGGAGTCTCTGTCAGTGAAGCAGCATGACCACAAAGGGGAACAGTAAGAGTTTATGCTCAGCCTGCTCTTTGCAAACAACCCTGCTAAAGCCAGGCTCGACTCCACTACTTGCACACAAGGCGAGAGCTCTGTAAGTGCAGCCTGCAGAGGACAAATCAGTAGGAACAGGGAAATCTGCCATCTTTCCAAGCAAAAGCAGGCCGGAGGAAAATCCAAAACCCTCTGTCTGAATCCCCTCCTGCTGAGCCAATCCAGATATGAAAGTCATTTTGCCTCTTTTAAGAGCAGTCCTTGAATCCGCCCTCTTCTCTGCTCAGACAGTTTCCCCCGTGGAAACAACCGCCTCTAAAATATGTGAAAACCCTCCAGGTACCTGGACACGATGAATTGAATCTTTGCATCCCAGGAATAGTGTCAGCACTGTGCTGCTGCCAGAGGCTCCTGACTTTCCCCCTGCCCCCTTAGCAATCACCCTGGGAGACTGGGATTAACCCCCCAAGGAATCCTGTGCTGGCAAGAGCCCCCCAGTGCCTGGCCAAGCAGCCAAACATCTCTCTGGCTGGTGGCAGACAACCAGGACAGCAGGAGCACCATCTCTTCTGCATCCCCTTGCCTGGAGGCTTTGTGTTCAAGAGACCCTGTGTGCAGCCCTGGCACGGAAAAGGGGTGACTTTGCAGCACGGGTTGGGGTAAGACATTCCTGCACCCGCAGGAGGAGCTCAGATGCCTGGCACGATGCACTCCACGTCTCAGGATGCGAGCAGGCTTGCTGAAGCCGGTAACGCCGCTTCTGCTTGAAGATAAGCATGTGCTTACAGCCTGGGCTGGCTGAGGCCCAGCACCAGCACAAAGAGGGCTTTGTATTTGTGGGATTCACAAGGCGATGGGGCAGAGCTGCTCTCCGAGGAAACTAGAGGCCCGTAGACAAAACAGGTCTCTGGGGAGAAGATAAAAAGGGGACCTTTCTTTCTTTGCTTTTCGCAAGAATGGAGGAGAGCTGCACATCGTAATTAATAAGCCGCAGGTGATTAAACCCCTGCAGCCGCTGAGCAGTGAAAGAAAAACAAAGAGGCACAGGGGCGAGCGGGAGGCAGGAGTAAACACTCTCCGCAGGGCACTGCTAGGAAAGAAAGGCAGGCTAAGCTTGGAGGGATGGGAGAAGGAGCCACGATGGCACCTCTCAGATCTGCCGGGCTTGAACTCACCAAAAGCCTTTATTCCTATGGGCTGTGATGCTGGCAGCTAGTCTTGAGATAGACGCTCCCACCAGTTAAAGCAAGGGAAGAAGAGGACAGTGTGATATCAAGGGAAAAACATATCCTTGTACCCTTTGCAGGAGATGAGTCATAGAGTCATAGAATCACCAGGTTGGAAGAGACCCATCGGATCATCAAGTCCAACCATTCCTATCAAACACTAAACCATGTCCCTCAGGACCTCATCCACCCGCACCTTGAACACCTCCAGGGAAGGTGAATCAACCACCTCCCTGGGCAGCCTGTTCCAGTGTCCAATGACCCTCTCTGGGAAAAATTTCTTTCTAATGTTCAGCCTGAACCTCCCCTGGTGGAGCTTGAGTCCATTCCCTCTCGTCCTGTCCCCTGTCACTTAGGAGAAGAGGCCAGCTCCCTCCTCTCCACAACCTCCTTTCAGGTAGTCGTAGAGAGCAATGAGGTCTCCTCTCAGCCTCCTCTTCTCCAGGCTAAACAACCCCGGCGCTCTCAACCGCTCCTCATAAGGCCTGTTCTCCACCCTGTTCACCAGCTTTGTTGCTCTTCTCTGGACTTGCTCCAGAGCCTCAACATCCTTCTTGTGCTGAGGGGCCCAGAACTCAACACAATATTCAAGGAGGGGTCTCACCAGTGTCGAGTACAGAGGGAGTCGTTAGCCAGGCTGGTCTGGACATCTGGCCAAGCCGTGGAAACACTGGCTAGTTTGGTGCTTGGGTAGGGATCATCTGCAAATCCCACTTACCACAAGTGTCAGTTGAAGCACTGTAGCTGAACCTCTGGGGAATACAAAACCTTGGATTCAGGGTCTGTACCTACATCTATGGAGTAAGTAAAATGGGTCCAGAACTATCCTCTGGTCCCAAGAACCTGGTGGCATGATATGGATGTCATTGTATAGCAACCATGCCTGTAGCTAAACTTCCTTTCTCCCAGCTGCGGGAGGTTGCTACTGGAGATCAGCCCATGCTACAATCAGTTTCTAGGTGTGGATTGGGAAAGCATTGCTGGTATATGCCAGGGAGCATGGGACTGACTGTGGGGCTCACCCTCAGCTATGTTTTCTTTGCTACTTAAGACACAGCATATATCTCCTCTCGTAGTGTAAGATGGTGCTGAGAAGTTGAAGGTTCCTGTCCCTGTCCCTTCCTTCCTACCCAGCCCCTATGCATTGGCACACACATTTGTGCAGCCATGTGGGGAGCAGTAGTAATGAACTTATTTAGGTTTTAATTAATGTGGCTTAACGACATGGAAAATACAAGGCATAAAGTCAATCTTGTCCTGCCAGGCTTGGGTTATCATATGGGAGAGAGGGAAAAAAGTGGAGAGAGCGATTAGCAGGCAGGGAGGTTGGAACATGGAAGGGGTCCAGACTAGTTCTAGTGAGAGCAGGGCTGGCCCTTTTCAACCCAGTTTTCTAGGACAGAAAAACTTTCACCACCAGACTATATTGTCTCTCTTTACGTACCAGCCTTGCCTTCCTCTTGCTAGCTTTTAAGCTCATCAGCTGACAAAGTCTGTCATAGAATTATAGAATCATCAAATGATTTGGGTTGAAGAGACCTTAAAGATCATCCAGTTCCAACCCCTTGCCATGGGTAGGGACACCTTCTACTGGATCAGGTTGTTCAAAACCTCATCCAGGTTGGCCTTGAATGCCTCCAGAGATGGGGCATCCACAACTGCTCTGGGCAACCTCTTCCAGTGCCTCACCACTCTCAGAGGAAAAAAAAATTCTTCCTAATATCTAATCAAAATCTCCCCCTTTTCAGCATAAAAATGATTCCTCTTCATCCTGTCACTGGACCCCCTGGAAAAGAGTCCCTCCCCACCTTTCCTCTAGATCCTGATATAGGTCCATGTCCATCAATGCGCTTGACCAACTGCTCGTTGCTGTGGAGGAGCAGAAAGCCATTGTGGTCAGGGATGGCAGCTTCATCTCTTGTAGCTGTGAGATGACTGGCAGTGCATCTGGAGAGAGTCTTGAGACTGTAGATTGAGGACTCTAGACCTTGGGAGAATTGACATCTGGACCTTGGGAGAATTGACATGAACTTATTTCGAGAACTAGGAGGTTGCAATGAGGGAAAAAGGTGTTCAAGACAGCTGGCTAATTTTTTTTAAGAAAACTTATTCAGAGCTTGGGAACAAACCCTGCCTTTGCACAAGAAAATCAGGAATTTCAGCACAAAGCCTGCTTGGCTAATTAAGATGCTTGTTAGTGAACTGAGCTGCTAAAAGGGAGCGGAGAAGAAATGTAAATAAGGAGAGAAAATGAAAGAAGAGTACAAATGCGTTGCTTGGGTACTTAAGGATAAAAGCTGAAGGGCTGAAGACCAGCTGGAGCAAGGACTGGTCAGGGATGCTAAGAGGAATAAAAAGGGGGGTTGGAAGTATTCTAACAGCATATTTCAGGGAAAACATTAGTTGGCTGTTGGAAGAGGGGAGATAGCCTAGTGAAATTATGGAAAAGGGTGAACACATTTTTCTTGCATATAACGACAGATTTGAAAAGGAAAAAAACAGCCAGCAGTGAGGGAATAAAAAGTTTAGGGACTATTTAGTGAAAATGAACATATTTTATAGAAGCCTTTCAGTACTTAAAAGAGACCTACAGGAAAGATGCAGATGGGCTTTATGTTGTGGAGTGCAGGAATAGGAAAAGGGGGAATGGTTTTAAGCTGAAAGAAGGGAGATTTAGATTAGATATTGAGAATAATTTTTTTCTGTGAGGGTGGTGAGGCACTGACACAGGCTGCCCAGAGAAGTCATGGATGCCTCAACCCTGCAGATGTTCAAGGTAGGTTTGGATGAGTTTTGGAGCAACCTGATGCAGTGGAAGGTGTTCTTGCCCATGGGAGGGGGTTTGGAACTGGATGATCTTTATGGTCTCTTCCAACCCAAAGCATTCTGTGATTCGAGGATTCTATTTACACCATCATGATTCATGAGATCCATGAGACTAATTCAAGTACTCTGACAGAGGTCTCTTCGGTGGTTGCTGAGCTGCTGCCTGTCACTGAAAGAAAATCCCATGGTGTCTGGCCTCTGTCCACCCATCAGGTGTCTCCAAGTGTTATACATGTCTTTAAAAAGGGAAAGAGGAGGATTTGAAGAGCTGTAGAGGTTAGCATCACCTTGGGCCCTGGAAAGATCATGGAGCACACCCTCCAGGCATTATGGTTGGACTCGATGACCCGATGGGTCTCTTCCAACCTGGTTGTTCTATGATTCTATGATTAATTTCTCGATATATTAAGAGCAAGAAGATAGGGATTCAGGGATCCCAAACTACAGGACATTGTTGTATGGAGACTGGTGTACAAGCTGCTCTGCAGAAACAGATGTGGAACTTGAGAGTGAGAGAGAGCATACAGGGGAATTGTCTTTTCTTCCTTGGTGGCAATGTCTTTAGGTAGGGGCTGGGAAGAAGGCTTGCATTTTGTAGGCATGAAGAAACTCCTTAGTTCTGGAGTCCTGGTACTAATTCCTTTCCTTCTCTGCTGGAACTCTGACAGAAGAAAGAAGTCACAAGTGAAGGGACAGATTTCACCTTGCACTGTACTATGTGACAAATCTTGATGCTGAGATCAGTTCCTGACTTTGCTAATTCCAAAGGAATAGCTGGACAACCAAGACACAGACAAAGAAAACTTGCAGGAACCTGGGCTTGCTGTGACTGGTCCAAGCTGAGCAAACTCAGTTAGTTGGCTCCCAATCTTTCTGTATATTTTGCAATAAACAGTCATTGGTGAGGTCAAAGTAACGGAGAGAGAAATCTAGAGTTTCCACTCTCCTGGGGACTGTCCTGACCACTGAACCACGACATGCCTCTTCTGGCCTGGTTGCTCTCAAACAAGGCGCACCTCAGGGAAGCCTCCCCTCCTCTGGATAAGCAAATAGACAAAATAAGGGATAAGAAAATGGCAAAAAACCCCCCGAAGAAGTGCAGTTCCTAGACACTGTGGTTTCCTCTATATAGCTAATCCCTTGTTTGAAGCTTTCTCCTTTGCCTGGGGCTCAGTACCTTGGCTGATCCCATCCAGAGCAGACAGTGGGAAAACTTTCATTTCCTTTTCATGTTTGGTTTTTGCGTGAAAGAGGATTTCCAGGAACACCACAATGCACTGTTCTTCAGAGAGGTGCTAGATGATGCCTCTCACGGGGCTCCTGGTGCATCCTCTCTCCACTGTCCTGTCCTCCTACATGACAAGGAACTGTTTGATAAATAATTCCCCACTTTTTTTTGCTGATTGCATCTTCTTACCAAGGTGTCTAGGGAGCATTCTATGAGGTGCTCAGACATATGGTTTAGTAGTGGACAGGTAGGGTTTGACTTGATAATCCAAAAGGTCTTTTCCAACCAAACAATTCTGTGATTCGGTGATCCCTGGAAACACTGCTGAGAGCAGAGTGGCAGCTAATGAAAATAACTAAGACTTTATAGTTATCTTTCTTAATAGGTTGACCAAGCTCTTCCATGGGGATCTGAGAGTACTGGTGTCTGCTTCCTGTGATGAGTGGGCTTATAAAAGACCCAAACAGGGAAGAAGAAATTCTTTAGGACTTTACTAGGTTTTGTGTTGTGGCTATGATTGTGCTGAGGGCATTTCCAGGTGCTGGAATTCAACTCTTCAGTGGTCATCACAGTGCCTGGCAGGGTCTAGGCATCAGACAACCATCTACAGGCAAGGTTTAGGAGCTTGCCTGGGTCAAGAACCATTCCTAAGACATAGTTTTTCTGCTACTTCACGGTTTTGTAGTTAATAATATGAGTTTGGGCAGATTGACCACTCAGCCATAGGTCAGAGAATGTGTCCTGGTTGCTGGTAGATATGCAGCTCTTGGTTTTTACCTTCAAATGAGTGTTCCTACCTCTGGGTGGTAGGTTTGTATGTCATGAATCAAAAAGACTTTGCCTCTACAGCCTTGGCTTAGAAGTGTACTAGAGAACTGTCCCTTTGCAAGAATTTGAACCATTAGTGATTGCTGCTTTATAAGAAAATTTTATTGCACACTGTCCTGGCTGTGTTTGCTCATGAAGATGCTACGACTCCATTGGTAAACTGAACAGCAATAAGGTTTCTCTTCCGTCCCCAACACCAACTAGTATGTTCCAGATGGGCCAAGGCTAAACCCTCATGCCCTAACAAGTAGCTGCACCCAGACTGACTGTTTGGGGTGGTCGCTGGCTGAGTTACTCCTGAGCAATACCTGTCAGTTATTTGGGTCAGTTCTTGCTGGACTGGTCCATCACCATGTCAGGAACCGTGCTGGCAATCAAGCAGGCAGAGCTTACGCTTGGCAAGCCCCAAGCCAAGGCTGTTGAAGCTGTGCCTCTACTTGGCAGCATGGGAAGGGGGACAGGGCAGTCTAAAAAGCTGCTGTTTTCACAAGATGAGCTTAATAGCATTAAGAACTTGATCCCTCTGATGTGGTTAGAAACCTTGCAACAGGCTTCCAGTTTCAATTTACCTGCGAGACAGGCTTGCGTCTAAAAGCCCAGTCTCAGCAGCTTCCAGGGTGGCAAAGGACATGCTGAATGTGCCAAGCTGGACACATCTGAAAGGCCAGAAGGTCCTCAGCTGTACCTCAAACTGAACAGCCACAGCATGGGTTATCTCACGTCTCATTTTCCACCCTATAATCAGAAGAGAATTGTTCTAATTGTATTTCTAGGGTGGTAGGAAGGAGCTGACCTTTGCAGAGCTCTGCAGAGAACTTTTAATGGGATTCCTGCTTCCCGTTGAGTTGCCTCCCTAGCTATCCAGGCTGCAAGCTAAAGCAGTTGGGGAAAATTTCCTCTGCCTCCTGGAGCAATCCCTATGCTAAAGAAAACCCCTTGTAGCACATGGCATTTTTGGAGCAGCTCCTTCCTACCCACATTGTTCCTGGGGAGGCGAGACAATGATCTAAGAATGCAAATTTCTTGAAACCCTTCCAGAAAGCTGAGATTTATGAGCAGCCTGTTCGAACTAGTGAAGGGAAATCACCACTGGGACAAAAATATTGTGTAATACCCCCCCGCCCCTTTCCTCCTCCCCCTCTGAGATGCAAGAGTGGGGGAGCTGAGACAGCCCCAAGGGAGAGAGGGGATTGGGGTAGGAGTAATGGTGAAGGACTGGGAATTTTCCACTAACACCTCAAGGCTGGGTCACTGCAAACCTCCTGTGGTGTCTGATCCAGGGTGTTTTGCAGCACATTTTGATGCCGAAGGCAATGGCAACCAAGATTGCTTGGCTGTCCCAAGGCTTGAACCACAGGGACTCTGCACTGTCCTCCTTTTGTGAGGATGGTGCAAATCCAGGTCTTGGTTGCTCTGGATGAAAGATTCACAGAGCTGTTGTCTTGGTCCTTGACAAAAAATACATAGAAAAGGTGAGAGATGAAAGCCTAAAATCAAGACTTTACCCTAGATGTGATCATCATGTACCTCAAAATCCACATTCAACCATTGCTGCTTGGGACTTAGTTTCACATGGATGTGTGCAGTCACTTCAAGGGTCAGAGGTGTCCCCTGGCTGGAGAGGAGAGGGAGATGCCAGTGTTTCTTAGCTTTCTAGCTTTCCCAGGTAATATGAAGACTGCTGAGGATTTCTGGGAGCAGTTTGCACATCTTTTGTTGCTACTGTCCCTTAGGGGACTACATGGTTCCTCTGGATGTTGACTGGGCTATAAGCAATACCCAAAGGGGGATTTCATAGAATCATAGAATTATAGAACAACCAGGTTGGAAGAGACCCACCGGATCATTGAGTCCAACCATTCGTGTTGGAAGGGACCTTAAAGATCATTCAGTTCCAAACTGAACGGGACATCTTCAACTGGATCATGTTGCTCAAAGCCTCATCCAGCTTGGTGTTGAACACTTAAAGGGTTGGGGCTTCCATGACTTCTCTGGGCAACCTGTATCTGTCCCTCACCACCCTCACAGTAAAAAAACTCTTTATAATACCTAATCTAAATCTAGCTTCTGTCAGCTTAAAACCTTCACCCTTCTCCTTGAAGTTTTGGGATGCCTCACTCCCTTGAGTGTATCTACTCAGATATGTACTTGGTTGTAAAATGTGCAGTGAGGGAAGCAAGTCTGATTCTAGTTTTGGTGTGCAGCCTACCACCTCCTCCTTGTAATCCTTTTTTTTTTTATTCTCTCCTACCCTCCCCCCACTTCTGTCTTCCCTGATCTAAAATAAAACAGACTTATCAGACAGCATCAGTCTGTGGAAAAAACCCACAAATTGCTGGGTATACTCCAGCTGGGTCGATTTTTTTTTCATATATATATATATATATATAGATATATATATATACACACACACACATGAAAGAGGCTACACTATGAATGCTGAAATACCATGTAGCAGAGAAAATGTGAAAATTCAGTCTTTAAGTCCTTAAACATGTCATTCCCCAGCTTTCCTGATGTAAGTGGGGCCTATCAGAGCATTTCTGTGATATCTCCATTGAATTTCATTAAGGGTTATATGGAGGCAATTGTGGGAGATGTCAAAACACAAATCACTCACTGATTATATGATAGTGCTTTGCAGTGCCAGAAGAGTGAGGAATGAGACACTCTTCTAGGAACAATGACCCTTTTCATTGCTGCTCCACTGAGGCTGTGACAGGTGAGCAAGGTCTTGTCCATTAGTACATTACAACAGATCAAGCCAAGGAGCATGGCCAGTTGACCTTAAGTTAAAATGTATAAAATTGCTTTGTGCTTCCTCTTAACTGACCCAAAGGAAGCCAGAAATCAGGCTGCTCCAATTTGATTTTAAGTGATTTCTTGAAGCTGAAAAATATAGAGAACTCTGAATTGACTAAAACGTCAGGAACTGGGCCTAGGTGGATGAATGACTGATACTCATGGAAAAAGAGAAAGTGGAAAAGTTTAACTAAGGCTACTTCAGGGAAATTATTTTGACTGTTCATTATAAAACAATGTTTGAATGAAAATGAAGTGTTAATGTTTCAGTTTTAAATTAATATTTTTAGAATTGTTTTAAGTAAAAGTGAAATATAACAAATTTAAATACCAGACTGACTTCTCCCATCCAAAATTGGCATATAAGTGAGCTTTTGGAGGCAAGAAAAGAAAAATCTGAAATTTGGTCTTCTCGTTAGCCTTGGAAAATCCATGGTATTCCAGTCTGGCTTTGAGCAACCTGATCTAGTGGCTCCCTGTCCATGGCAGAGGAGTTGGAACTAGGTGATCATTTAAGATCCCTTTCCATGATTCACTTGGACTAGTCTCAAACTTGCTCTTTAATTTCAGTAAGGAACGTATATCATTGCTGGCAGCTGTGGACAACCCTTGATTAAATCATAGAATCATAGAATCACCAGGTTGGAAGAGACCCATCGGATCATCGAGTCCAACCACAATGCTGAGCCCCAGCCCTACTTTAAATGCAGGTAGATGAAGTGCTTAGGTGGATGATTTAGTAGTAGACAGGTACGATTGGACTTGATGATCTCAAAGGTCCTTTCCAACCTAGGGATTCTATGATTCTATGATCTGAGCAGCCTGATCTGGTGGGAGATGTCCCTGCCCATAGGAAGGGGGTGGAACTGAGTAATCATAGAATCATAGAATGATAGAACAACCGGGTTGGAAGAGACCCATTGGATTGTCAAGTCCAACCATTCCTATCAAACACTAAACCATATCCCTCAGGAGAGGGATATCTTAATCATTAAGATCCCTTCCAATTTAAACCATTCTATGATTGTATGATATTAATACAGCACCTAACATAAAACTGTGACTTTTTTTTACTGTCTCTTTAGTACATTTTTGTTCAAATATGTAGAAAGTGCTTCCACCTTAATTTCTTCCTGTCTCCTTCAAACTACAAGGTGGAGCAATTGCTAATGGAGCCATTGCGGAGTCCTAGCGATGTGCATGGATGGTGAAACCTGCTTGGAAACCTGGTACACCTGTAAACCTTGAAGGCACCAGACTAGTGCTTTGCCAACCACTCTCCAGGCAGAGATGGAGCCACTGAACACAGAGAACAGAGACGGACAATACAGAGACATCAATACAGACAACTTTTTAATTAAAAAAAATGTGCATTTTGATGAACAGCTGGCAGTTATAACCATCCCCCATTTCACTTAATGAAGAAAATACATGTCTGGACCCCAGACATCTGATATTTCTAAAGCATGTACAATAACCTCCTAAGACTGTGCTTGCACTAACCTCCAGCATTCAGCTGCCAGATATGAGCCCAAAGGCAGAACCACTCTATAGCTGACTTTAGCTGATCCTAGAGAGAACCAGTGCCCCTCTTCCAAGGCATTATTTTCACTGAGAAGTTGTCTTTGCTATCTTTTAATTGAAAATTTCACTGAAAATCAACATGTGGGACATGAATTCATTTATTTTTATTAAAAAAGTAAACAAAGAAGAATTTTAATTAGCGGTTTTTGTTGCTTTTTTTTTTTTTTTTCTTCAGGATATCCATGGGGGAATAAGGCTATTTCTCTATTAGTAAGCTAAAAGGCATCGTGACTGGTTGTCTTGTCCAGAGTCCAACTGGCAGTCTGGCCACAAACCAATTAAATCTTAACCAACTGGGCACACAAGACTCAGCACCCAGGCATGGCACTTGATTCACTTACTGGTCTAGATTTCCAGTGGCCAAAATACCTCCTGCTTCAGCAGAAAGAAATGATACTCAGTGAGCTTCAAATTAGAGGGGTAGGACTCACCGAGGGGTTATGGAGACAGAGAGCTGAACTCAGCTCCAATCACCAGCCAGTCCTCAGCCCCATGTGGCTACAAACACCTTTGTGATGTTAATTTGTTCTTCCGATGGTGACTTGTGGAGGCAGATGAATTAATTGCCTTCTCTGCATCAACCTAAGTTCCCTGTGGAAACCCAGATTTGAAGCCTCACTGCGTTTTTCCAGGCACAGTGGAGTATCATTGGCTTCTGGTTCATTTCATGTTTGGGAACGAAGAGTTGGGTCCACCACTCAACCTCCAGAGGGAGGCATCCTACGGGCTCACATGCACACACACCATTTATGCCCACACAGAGCTTACAAACACATTCAGATACAGGCACATCAACATGGTCACACAGCTTTTAGCTCAACACTCGCTTGCATCTCCTGCTTGCCCACAGAGCTTGGGCTGGTGCTGCATGGGCATAATCACGTTCACTCAGCCAAAGAGCTCTCAGCTTGAGTGTGTGGTGGAGAGCAGAGCTGGGATGGGGTGATGGATGGAGAGACTGCACCTCTCTGCCACTCTGATGTGGCCAGGAGAGGTGTCAAGACAAGAGGGAGAACCTAGAGGCATCCACGCTTCCTCTAGACAGACCGTCTTGCGTGCCAGATGTCCCAAGATTGCCATGGCTAGATTACTTGTGCCCCTGCCCTTCCTGGGCTACATCACTGGTGTCTTCACCCTCCATGCCGCAGACAGGAAGGTGTGCAGCTGTGTGCACTGAAAGGCAAGAAAATATAACATCCATTTACATATTGCCAAGCAGGGAGGGAATCCCACATGTTTACTGCAAGTCCAAAGCTCACTGCAGCAATATTTCTCCTTTTAATTTTATAGTCGTACTTTATGTTCTTTACACAAAAAGTCCCTTTTCTCCTCTTAAAGTTCTTTTCTCCGATGGAGGTGTGTTGCTACAGAGGATCCAAGATTTGCTGGTGTTGCTCTTGAGGGAATGTCAGCCTGGTGTGATCTCTCTAACGTGAGATGTCTTGGGTGTAAGTTTCCTCCTTTGCCTTACTGCTGGCAGAGGGTAACGACACAGTGTCTTGTGGCTACAGTTGACAGGATCAGGAACACATATTGCTCTGGGTATAACTTCAAGGGCAAACAGGTGACTTCTTACAGGCCATAGTCTCTATATAAATGTGTCCATGATCCTTCCATAATCTGTACCACAGGCAAAATTAAACCGAAGTACACTGAGCTCAACAGGGCAAGTCAACAAAAATGTCTTCTCACCACTACTTGGGGCTGCAGAGCATCTAACCCACAATCCCTCACCTGCTGGAAAGGTTCCTTTCCATTGGAAATCAGCTTCCCATCTGAAACAGGCCTGTGGACCCTGCACTTGGGCCAGAAGAGGTTAAGACTCAATGCCTGAGGAGGCATCCAGGAAGGAGAATGACTTAGAAGAGAGGGCTCAGCTTGGGAGGAGGTAAGAGGGAAGGGAAAAGAGATTTTGCTTTGCTTAGTGGTTAGATCCTTGACCACTGCTTTGATTTTTGAGTACAACCACCCACACTGGAGCTGCATCCTCTTAAGGGAAGAGAAAGAGAAGGGACTTTGCAAAGGAGCAGGCTAAGTGCACGTGTTAGGATCAGATGCTCTCCACACCTCCTCCATGCAGGTCCTGTCTTCCTGACGACATCTTTGGAACTTCTCAGTGCGCAGCTCTGCTGCTCTGCCCAGCGACCATCACCAGTTGTGGGTTCCCTGTTTGCTCCTGTTCCCTCTGCCCCTGTTTGGCTTCTTTTTTGCCCAGTCATTGGGCAGAGAGAGCCCTGGTGCTGCCCAGTCCTCTCTCTCTTTTGCCCCCATCCTTCCCTCTTCTTCCCTGCTTCAACACAGTGAGAACCGGCGAGAGTTGATGTTCATCTTGGTGACCCCGATGAGCTTGAGTGGCGTGGAGAGACTGAAGGAGCTCACAAGGGGGAAGTCACAGAAGAGGTCAGAGAGCTCATCCCTCTCCTCCAGCTCGTACGTGGCATCATTGAGCATGCGCTGGTGCAGGTGGCAGGTCTGCTCGATCTTCAGCTTGTTGATGTCGCTGCGAAGGCGCATGAGCTGCCTCGCCAGCTGCTGGTCCTGCAGGCGCATTTCTGCCTGAAACACAAGACAGAGGGCAGGGAGGAAAGAAGGTATGGGCAAGGGCACAGCAAATTTGCTCATCGTGCTGCTCCCTACTAGAGGATGCACCACATGATTGGAAATGTGCATCATCTAAGGATGCTACCCCATTGCAAAGAACTGAAGAGGCAGGCAGTGCATCCCAGTGAAATATCAGCTCATGATGGTGAATTTTTAGCCATCAGGAAGCCTGTGCCTGCTCAGATTTTCAGGAACTATTAAAATTAAAGCCAGCCATGCCAAGGCTATTGGGTTAGCTATCCATCAGCACAGGCTTCAGAGCCTCCCTCTCAACCTTAAGCAAAGCTCAAATTAATTTTGTTCATAAGGGAGCAGCCACAAAGAGAGGTAGCAATTAGAGGTGGAAAGGACCTATTAAAAGAACCCTAGAGAACCAATTCCCAAGTACTCAGCCTGAATTTCCAGTCTGCATAAATCATAGCTGGTTCATGACAGCCAGGAACATGGCCCTCCATATCCCCCATGGCTTATCTTGCTGATTTGAAGTGGCTCTTGGGATGAGACCTCCCTGATTTCCCACAGGAGAGACAACAACTATGCTGCAGGCTTAATGAGTTAAGTGATTCAGAGGGTTATTCCTCCCCTGGCACCTAACTTTGGAAGGTGGAAGATTTAGAAGTGATAAAAGAAAAGAGATGCTCTTTTTATTTTTGTTTTCTGATCCTCACTTATATTTAAGCAGAAAATTTATTGCCACAGCATGTTAGGGTTCGTAAAGGAAGGAGGTGCAAGAATCAGCCTTTGTCTGGGGAACAGGAGCAGGCAGAGCTAGAACAGCACGTGCTGAGAAGACAATCCTCACATCTCACCTCACATCCCTCCTCACAGAAAAACAACAAACCCCAAGCCACGAAGAAAAGAGAATGGTGGGAGAGAAGCCGAACAACTCCTAGCAAACCTGGCAGCTTAAATCTCCCTGCAACAACTTGAGACAAGCAGGGAGCATAACTGGCTTAAAATTATTGCTACATCTGCCCCAATACAATGTCTTTCATCTTTCTCTGGTGTTGCCTCCACGGCAGGACACAAACTGGTACTTGAAGGAACCCCTTGTTACCAAAGTTCCTGATTTTGTTTCGTTTGGGTTTTTTTTTTTTTTTTTTTTTTTTTAAATTCCCAGTGGCTTCCAGGGTATGGCCTGTCCTCACCAACTTCTCAGTGCATTATACGATCCCCTGACCTCATCTACAACTACCTAAAAAGAAGTTGTGGAGAGGAGGGTGCTGACCTCTTCTCCCAAGTGACAGGACAAGAGAGAATGGCCTCAAGCTCCACCAGGGGAGGTTTAAGCTGAACATTAGGAAAATTTTTTTCACAGAAAGGGTCATTGGGCACTGGAACAGGCTGCCCATGGAGGTGGTTGATTCACCTTCCCTGGAGGGATTTAAGGGACAGGTGTATGAGGTGCTGAGGGGCAGGGTTTAGTGTTTAGTGTGTGATAGGAATGGTTGGACTCGATGATCTGGTGGGTCTCTTCCAACCTAGTGATTCTATGATTCTATGATTCCAGCTGCACCATGGTGCTGCCTTGGCCCCAAATCCATCCTTTACCTCACTACTTTGTCTTATTTCACTGGTTTCTTGGTTCCCTGTGTTTTAAACGAGAAGCTCAGGAACAGACCTAGATGATCCCTACAGTAAGATACATTGAATAACACATGGCAGCAAAGTCTTCCTCTCCACTTAGTTGTGAGGAATGTTTTGGCAGCCTTTGAGCTATGGCCACCTCTCACAGCCCTAAGCAATTCCACACAGACACTCTTCAGGAGTTAACACACAGAGATTCATCCTCAGCATGCATTTGCGATACTTTCCCCTTGTCTGAATTTTAATAGCGTGGATGTGGTCAGACCATATCAGTTTGCCTCCAGGCTTGAAAATGAGCTGTTTAGTTTACAAGTACAGATGTAACTGTAGAAAGTAGGGGGTAAATTTATTCCTGGCCTGATAACTTGTACATTAAGTTACAGAAGGGAACGGAGGAAGGAAAATTCCCCTTGAGAAGCTCCACATGTGGTCATGGCATTTCTACATGAGACTTCAATGACTGGTGCAAAGTTTGCTGCAACAAGGTTGTCAACCAGAGCAACCTCACAGTTGCACTAACTTGTGATGCAATTCCTCCTCCTCCTCCTCCAGACAATTCCTCCAAAGACTTTGGGATCACCCCTTGGAGCATTGCCAGTCTCACAGGATGGTGAAGCAGCCGTCTTTAGGGGGTTGAAGGGCTTGGAGGGAAGCCTGGCTCTGCTCTAGCTCTTTTTCTGAGGCTGTCGGGAAGCCCTTTGCGTTGCTGTGCTCAGAGCCTGTGCTGGGAGCTGACATGAGTATAATGACAGTTAATCCAAGCCAAGCAAGGCTTTTCTCAATCCTGCATCCTGGAGGACCTTCCCTGGTGCTCTCAGCCAGCAACTTGACTCCAGCTTGGCTGCCTGGAGAGGATTAAGTTGCCTTTGTACTATTCTCCAAGCGAATCTCTCAATCTCTCCCTCTCTTTCAGGAAAGCTCTCTGGAATTGGTAACAGGATTGTGGTCATTTACCTTCTTCAAAAGAACAGTCTTTCCTTGCACATCTCATAACCTGTGCCCCCACCAATGTAATGCCACTTGGCAGGTTTTTGTTCTCCCATGTGACTTGCAAGGAAAAAAAAATTAATTTTGTCGATATTTTTTCCAGTTTCACGATGAATACTGTGGTTTGACATTTTATCACAAAGGAAATCGCGAGTGTTATTGAACTGACCCTTGGACATTCTTTCTTGTCAGTTTATCAAGCTACATAAGAAATGTCAACAAATACTTTTATTGAATGTCTCAAAGAATGTGGGATTAAAAAAAAATCCACCGCTGTCAAAAAGGGTTTAAAAATTAATTATGAGGCCATTGTGGAGAGGGATGTGGGCTGGAGATTGCTTTTTTTTTTCCTTCACAAATCAGATTTCGCTTTTACACTGCTTCTTGCTTTCCCTGTGTTTTGAGGAAGCTGCCTTGATTCCATGCAAGCCAAAAGACAAAGCCCTCCAGAAGGATGTCCTTCAAGTGCTCAATCTCCAGTCACTCTTCCTTCTCATATTGGACCTGCTGACCCTGGCACTGACTGAACCAGCCAAGTAGCCTGTTTGCCATCAATTCCATGATTCTACAGTTATATGGGAAAGCCCTCTTCTGCCCTCCAGGAAAGAAAGGCAGATAAGTGAGGCACAGAGGCTGGCAATGGTTGATTAAAGGACGACATGGACAATGAGGAGATGGCACAGAGGATGAAGCTGTCACTGCTTGCTCCCCTTGGGAATCTGCCTTGACTTCCCAAGGGCTTGGGAGCTCCTTGGGAGGTCCTCACCACAAGAAGGATGTTGAGGCTCTGGAGTGAGTCCAGAGAAGAGCAACAAAACTGGTGAAGGGGTTGGAGAACAGGCCCTATGAGGAATGGCTGAGATTGCTGGGGATGTTTAGCCTGGAGAAGAGGAGGCTGAGGGGAGACCTCATTGCTCTCTCCAACTACCTGAAAGGAGGTTGTGGAGAGTAGGGAGCTGGCCTCTTCTCCCAAGTGACAGGGGACAGGACAAGAGGGAATGGCCTCAAGTTCCACCAGGGGAGATTTAGGCAGGAGATTAGGAGGAAGTTTTTCACACAGAGGGTCATTGGGCATTGGAATAGGCTGCCCAGGGAGGTGGTTGAGTCACCTTCCCTGGAGGTGTTTAAGGCATGGGTGGATGAGGTCCTGAGGGACATAGTTTAGTGTTTGATAGGAATGGTTGGACTGGATGATCCGATGGGTCCCTTCCAACCTGGTTGTTCTATGATTCTATGATTCTTGCATGGTGACAGATCCCATGCAGGTAGGTCCAAGGGGTGACAATCAAGCAAAGGGCAGGGCACAAAATTATGACCAGAAAGAGTGGACTTTTCTGCAGGGCATAGCCTCTCACTCTTTCCCCTTCACTGGCTTGTCTTGCTACCTGTTCTTCCTCCATGGATTTGTCCCATTAAACACTGCTTTGTTCAAAACTATTCAGAATGTCAGCCAAATTTGGGTCAGAAGCCAGAAATGCTCATTCTCCTTCCCTTTCCTCGTGAGTATTTGAAACATTCAATCCATCCCATGCCTAGGACAAAACCATTGATAGAAATGATGAATGATCCCTTTATAAAAGGAGCTCTGTTGGGTCAGCAGAGATCCACAAATCTTCCTGGAAAGAAATACTGGGATTATGGGTGCTACACCACGGAAGTTGGTGGGTTTTCAGTTTATACAGTTCACTGACAGGGCCAGTCACCACACAGTGACTTGGTGCACCAGTTCGTCTGTGTGGGATTACAGCTTGATCCCACACTTTCTGTGTGACGTCCTGGAGAAACTCACAGAGATCACCCACCAGAAGCCATGCATACATGCCAAATGCATGAAGAACCTGAGGTCTGTCTTGCCAGTGATCCACCTCCCTGCATCGATATGGGGGGGATGCATTAGCAGAGATTGTCTTGTGGCATGGAGGCTTGGAGCTCCTCGGGACCTCTTCACAAAAGTGAAGTGTCCCGTGAACATCCCAGTCTGTGGTCCATGAAGGTCAGGGTGATGGTCTGTGGAGAAGTGGCTGTTTCCATGGGGATAGTCCTTTTTATTTCCAAAAGATCAAAGGAAAGTGGTGCTTTCCTAACAGAGTGCAGCTGCTTGTGTTCAAGCAAGCAGAAGCATAGGTATTTATTAGACCACTGCCAAGCTTCAGAGATGTCAGTTAAGTCTGTGCTTCGGTTTGAGGCTTCCTCTTCCAAGGTGCTTGGATGCCAGTCTGCTATGGCTAATTTTGGATGCTCATGTCCTTGTGGCACAATCTACAGCCCCAAATGAGGTAACCCATCTCCTTCTGCAGCGCCTGGAAGCTCTACACCACCAAAGTCCTCTTCCAGCTGGCACCTCCAGAGCCTGATATGCACCCCAAATCTCTCCCTTCTTCAATGTTGAGCTTAGTCTGTTAACTTACTCAGAATTAATCTTCATATTACCTTTCCTGAGGGAGGTAATTACCTCTGGGTGTTGTTAAACTAAGGGATGCTAAAATGTGTTTGAGATTGGGAATGGTGCAACTAAGGCAAAGCTCACTGCTACAGGAAAAGCCTGGCAACTTGGCATCTGAATGAGGCAAACAGAGGGACATTTCAGTGGGCTTAAATAGGGGCTTACATAGGAGAAGAGTACATTTTTTCTTGGATTTTTCTGCAGTTACATCTCTGACAAAGTCCATAAATCCATATCCACCCCATGAAACTGTCCCTTCCTCTAAAATACAGTGGCTGTACCAGAGCTGCCCCTTGAGGATGATCCTGTTCTGTGAAAACTCCTAAGCTGTGTCCCGATTCTAGCTATTTAACAGTAGAGATCATAGAATCATAGAACAACCAGGTTGGAAGGGACCCATCGGATCTTCGAGTCCAACCATTCCTATCAAACACTAAACCAAGTCCCTCAAGACCTCATCCACCCGTACCTTAAACACCTCCAGGAAAGGTGACTCAACCACCTCCCTGGGCAGCCTATTCCAATGCCCAATGACCCTCTGTGTGAAAAACTTCCTCCTAATGTCTAGCCTAAATCTACCCTGGCGGAGCTTGAGGCCATTCCCTCTTGTCCTGTCCCCTGTCACTTGGGAGAAGAGCCCAGCTCCCTCCTCTCTACAACCTCCCTTCAGGTAGTTGTAGAGAGTAATGACCCTGCTGTGGTGCCTGTGCCAAAGTCCTTTCACTGCTTTAAATACAAAAACAGACAAATCCTTCCTGGACCTGCTATGCAGTAATGCAGACCAGTCTCCATCCCCATATTCATGCTCTAGACTCTTTCTCCTCCTCTCCACTTTCAAACAGCTACAGAGAAATCTGCAATGAGGCTCACCTCAACACTATTTTGGTATTGTATTGTTGTTTAAATTCACCTAAGTACTCATTCAGTCATTATCAGTATCCCAAATGGAGATAATAGCAGTTAGTATTTAATAATAAACATCTGACCAACAGGACCTAGATGTTTTATGATTTTCCAGGCAAGAGTGACAGAAATTTGTGTCCCCGTTCAAGAGTCTTTCCTACATTCTAGCTCATACATCTCAGATTTCAGCGCCAAATATTAGTGGCTTTGATACAGAAAACATCCCTGCCTATTGGGACAAAGTCAGAACTGTCCTAAGATGTCACAGTTCAGAGCAAAACTTTGTTCTTGAACCTCATTTTGGAGAAAAGGGCTTTGAGGGTTTAATTTTAGAGTTTGTAAGTCCTGACACATTTGAAAAACAAAGATTAAAGCGCAGTCTGACCAGTCTGATCTTTGCGTCTGTCACCCTACCCTGCTTGGTGGCAGCTTTACTTTCAGCATTGATGAAGAGCAGCCACCCTTGACAGTGCAAAGGGAAACACGAGGGCAAAGAAGAGGCAGGAGGAGTTGGGGAGGGAAGCATTCGAGCCCCGGGGAGGTTCAGCCCATGCTGAGTGCTGCAATTTGCTTGTACACCTACACAGAGCCTCTCAGCACAAAAACAAGAGCAGGAATTTGCACGTCTGAATAAATCAGCTTCTCCAGGCCAGATTCTCAGCAGGTCCCAGCTGACGCGGTTGGCTGGAGCTCAGTGGGCATATGTCAGTCCTATAAAACAGGGTCAGGGCTTAATGTGCAGAAGCAGGTCCTGGGACAGGTCATGCAGGGTGAAGGACCAAGAAGAGCAGATGTACAGTCAGACCTTGGCTTTGTCCTTCACTTTGGAATATGAGGAGCCTGAATCTAGCTGAAGCTGAGCCGAAGCAGACTCTGGAGGCATGGAGGTAAATTCATGAAGTATTGGATGACCCTTTTTGTATGATCTGGGAGTAATGCTTCAGATTTAACAGGTAACTTTAGCTTTTAAGCTGGGCACTCTTGGGCTATCATTTCACCAGGAAACTCACCAGTGCTGTGGCCCTTTCAGTAGAACCATGGTCAAAGGGAATTTGAGGCATACACTTGCTACTAAATTTTATTTTGCTGCCTTTACTGATTTTGGCTGGGATAGAGTTAATTCCAAAATTAGGTGGTCCCATAAAGATTGCTTGTTGGGAACAGTGCCCAGAATGTGCACATTTCTGAAGCCCTACCTGTTTAGCAAGGAGCTAACTGGTGCGAGCCAAACCATACTAGAGCCATAGTATTGAAATAATCCAGCCCAAACATGCTGGTAACTGTGATGAAGGTTGCACTGTGTGGATGATGGAGCTGCACTCCCGACATTGTTGCATTTCATTCAGTAAGGACACAGGTTGGTCCTTACTTTCTTGGATAGAAATTATAGAAACACCAGGTTGAAAAAGACCCACCGGATCATCGAGTCCAACCATTCCTATCAAACACTAAACCATGTCCCTCAGCACCTGTCCCTCATCCATCTGTCCCTGATTGTGACTCAAACCCCTCCCTGGGCAGCCTTTTCCAGTGTCCAGTGACACTTCCTGTGAAAATTGTTTTCCTAATGTTCAGCCTAAACCTCCCCTGGTGGAGTTTGAGGCCATTCCCTCTTTTACTGTCCCCTGGCACTTGGGAGAAGAGCCCAGCTCCCTCTCCACAACCTCCTTTCAGGTAGCTGGAGAGAGCAATGAGGTCTCCCCTCAGTCTCCTCTTCCCCAGGGTAAACACCCCCAGCTCTCTCAGCCGTTCCTCATAAGGCCTGTTCTCCAGCCCCTTCACCAGCTTCATTGCTCTTCTCTGGACTCGCTCCAGAGCCTCAACATCCTTCTTGTGGTGAGGGGCCCAGAACTGAACACAGGATTCGAGGAGCAGTCTCACCAGTGCTGAGTACAGAGGGAGAATAACCTCCCTGGACCTACTGGCCACACTGTTTCTGATACAAGCCAAGATACCATTGGAATCTTCATGTACACTAGCTTTTCTGCCCTTTCATTGTATAGATGAATCCTACACACTGTAAACTGACTTCTCATATTTCACCTCAGCTATGACAACTGGATCATTTTTGGTTGATCTTCAGGAAGCTGCCTTGGCTACTCACACTTATTTGGGCAATGCTAGGTTGCATGATGCTCCCAGATCTATGGTTAAATCAGAGCAGAAGGATTGATTGCCTGCCTAGAGTGACCTTGCGCAAAGCGTAGGGTGCTGGTGTCCTTCTTGGCTGCCCCAAGCAGGGTGCTGTCTGAGGGATGCTGTCCTTTCTGGCCTTGGCTTCTGCTTTAAATGAATATAAACTGATTTTACCTGGAATACTGCATTCATTTCTGGAGTCCTCAGCACAACAAGTCCAGAGGAGGACCATGAAGATGATCAGGGGGTTAGAGCACCTTCCATAACAGGACAGGGTGTGAATGTTTAGCTTGTTCAGCCTGGAGAAGAGAAGGCTCCAGGGTCACCTTCTAGAAGCCTACAGGAAAGTAAGGGAGGGGCTCATTATCAGAGAGTGCAGGGATAGGATGGGGGAAAATAGTTCTAATCTGAATGAGAGGGGATTTAGATTAGATATTAGGAAGAACTTTTTTCCTGTGAAGGTGGTGAGGCACTGGCACAGGTCTCCCAGAGTGGTGGTAGCTGCCCCATCCCTGGAGGTGTTCAAGGCCAGGTTGGATGAGGCTTTGAGCAGCCTGATCCAGTGGGAGGTGTCCCTGCCCATGGCAGGAGGGTGGAAATGGATGGGCTTTAATATTCCTTCTGACCTAAACCATTCCATGATTCTGTGATATCCTGCTATGAAGCCTTCCCCATTGTTTTACTATCACAACATGGCTGTAAAGAAGGAAAAAATCCTTTGTCAGTATGTGTGGATACTTGTTCATTTACTTGAAAAGAATCTGGATTTCACCCCTGAGAAGTAATGTGAAATGCATTTTGTTCCAGCATCCCGGGATGCGATGTCCTCGCTGTGTTCTTACAGTTTGCTGGCAGCTCCTACCCAACAATAGTGTCTCCAACATAGCGATTCAGCTGTGTGGTCAGTCAAATCCGAGCCCTCTCTTTTAGGAAAATTGCTCTAAATTACATGAGTTTCATCCAGATACAACAAAGACTGGTATAATTAAGAGGCAGAAAAATGGAAAGTGAGGAACAATTAGTGTTTGCTTTGCCCTTTTTCCTCTTTAATTTAAACTTTTAGTTTTCATCAGATGGTGGTTTATAAACCACACCCTAGCCTAAAGGGTAGAATTGGACTCTCAGACAATTTATACTTCCATCATGGGCAGAAACTGAAAGAACAACCTAAATTTTTTAAAATAGAAGGCTCTGAGAAGGAAAGAGTCTTTTCTGAGAAGGGAAGAGTCTCTTCCTGTCTTTGGGCATCTTGAGACTTGAGTTTTACATCAAGTGCAGTCTGAATTTAAGACTCAATTACAAATGCAAGTAGAGACCCAGATGCAGGTTTTAGATCAGGAGCTGGGATTCTTCAGAGCACTAAGGGATTTTAAGACAGCGGCTCAAAACTCTTCATGATAGTCCTGGATTCCTGATAGCACTGCACTTGCCTCCTGAAAACCATTGTCCTCAGAAACATTTCAGCTACTCCATCTGTGACATCCAGAACCACCTCTGTAAATAACTACACTAGGGATCAATGGAGCTGGGCAGCTACAACAAGAGCAACAAAGAGCTGACAAATAAAAGTCACAGAGAATTTTTAAAAGCTATTATTCACTGTTTTGTACGATAAGTTTTCCTCAAAGGCTTGCACTGCTTATCATTTGTACAGGAATATTGTCACAAGTGCATCTGAATCACAAATGTTTTCCCAACCCCTGGTTGCAAATACTTCTGCTGTCAGTACAGTTGCAGATGCTGGTGGGACTCACAGGCAAAATTCTGATTAGGCAACACAAACAAAACCATGAGGCACAAGTTGTTTCCAGTTACATGGACCAAATGATAAAGAACTTTCATTCCACTGAAGAGGAAAGGGGAAGGATCTCCCTTCTACTCCACTCTCTCCCTTCTCTGAGATTTTGGATGCTCTAAGTATTCTCCTTTTCCCTTCCCTGGGCTCTCATGCTCCCACCAGCCACAGAAAATGCAATGATTAATCGTTACCTTTTCACCTGGGGCTGGAGGCAGGTAGGAACAAGGAGTCGTTTGTTTCCTCCTTCTTTTTATATTCCCCCTCTTGAAAAATGCACCAGGAAACCACTTACCAGTTCCTTCCTGAGCCACGTTAAAGCTTCGTCAATGTTCTCAAAACCACCTATTCTCCCTGAGGTAAGAGTCACCTTGTCCTGGGCAGGGCTCCCATTGAGATGCAGCTGCACCTTCCTCAAGGTGACAATTTCCCCTGTGGTCTTCTTAGCCTCCTCATTCTCCCCCTCATCTCCTGCCGGCTGGGGGCTCTTCCATGCTTGCTCCTCCAGCTTCGCCTTCCACTCCAAGTACGACGGACGCCTGGTCTCCAGTCTCAGCTTCTCCGTCAATGCCTTGAGGCTTCTCAGGTGGTCATCAGGAGGAGCAGCACCTCCAGAACCAGCATCCGTGCTGTCCGGTGCCTCTTCTATTTGGATTTTGGGTAGAGACATCGTCTCTGGGAGTCAGACAGCATAGGGCTGTGCTCCAAAGGACCAGGGATAGGTATGGGAAATCCTCAGGGTCGGATGAGCTCGTGCAGTGTGCCAAATGCAGATCCTTGGAGAGTAGCTGTGGTGGTGGTGGGTCCTTTTCATGCACCACACTGGCCCTGGATGAACACCTGCAAGAATAGCAGATTGTTGTTTCCACTTTGAGAAGGAAAAGTGAGTGAGAAGGGAGAGACGGTGCCTGCTGCAGTGGAGGGAGCAAGGGTTTTGGGAGAGGCACAGTGCCAAGGTGCTCCTGGGGAGAGTTACCTCACCCCAGCTATCTGGCTGCTTTTGAGGCAGGAACAGACAGGCTTTTACAGAAGCTCTGGTTACATTCATCTCGTCTTAACTCAAGGGTCCATGAAAGGGTTGCCAAGAAGGCCAGGACACATTCACAGACTCCTCTGGAGCTGTATCACACATCCCAGCATCCTCTGGAGACAGCAATGGCTGTTGCTGGTGGTCAGGGCGTCTATGCACTGTTCTGCTGTTTTCCTGGCTGGCAAACCTCCATCTTTCCACTTGGACCAACAGGATTAGACAACTGAAACTTCTCCCAAGAATCTGAGCCAAAAGGAGAGCTGGAAAAAGTGGCTTCTTTAATTTTTATTTTATTATTTTTACCCTTAGTGTTACAGATTTGTGTTTAGGTCTTGGATTGCTAAAGGTGCCAATGTGCAGACATAAGAGTCATCTCCCTCCTGTCCAGTAGGCTCAGAACAGGAGCATGTTCTCCATCCAAGAGTGGGAGTAGCTGGGATGCTGGTGCAATTTGAGTTCAGATGCCAGCACTCAGGGAGACCTGGACTTGTGATTTCCACCACCGCCCATGTCCAGTCTGCCTATCAGGAAGGGTCCCAATAGTCCCCTTAAAAACAACCTGGAGGACTAACACAGAGAAATTAGGAGCTTTCTCCCAGCTTTTTCTCCTGCCACGGTATGTGGACTCAGAGAAGCTATGCCTTAAGCTGGCATACCAGACAGTGGGACATAGAATCATAGAATCATAGAATAACCAGGTTGGAAGAGACCCACCAGATCATCAAGTCCAACCATTCCCACCAAACACTAAACTATGCCCCCAGTACCTCGTTCACCCATGCCCCAAACACCTCCAGCGAAGGCGAATCAACTACCTCCCTGGGCAGCCTGTTACAATGCCCAATGAACCCCCCTGTGAAAAACTTTCTTCCAATGTCCAGTCCAAATCTACCCCGGTGGAGCCCAAGGCCATTCCCTCTTGTCCTGTCCCCTGTCACTTGGGAGAAGAGACCAGCACCCTCCTCTCTAAAACCTCCTTTCAGGTAGTTGTAGAGAGCAATGAGGTCTCCTCTCAGCCCCCTCTTCTCCAGGCCAAACAACCCCAGCTGTCCCAGCCACTCCTCATATGGCCTGTTCTCCAGCTCCTTCACCAGCTTCACCGCTCCCCTCTGGACTCGCTCCAGAGCCCCAACATAAGGGACAGAGGACATAAATGACTCTGCAAGAGTTAAACTCGGGCAGCTTCTGCATTCATTTGCCTGTAGGATCAGATAAGAGACTTCCTCAAGTTTGTATGCTCATCTATGTCTGAGCTAGGAATAGATCCGGAGCTCTCATCTACACTCCAACACAAAACCAAATACTTCTTTGCCTGCCTGGTAACATGCCCAGAAAGACCAGCCAGGATGTATTCAGCTTTCTAGTTGTGTGCCCTAAACCACAGCAATAGGAGTTACTCAGCTATTCTTTTCCCTGCTATTTGTGCCCACGAAGATGTGTGTAACTTTGAAATCCAGACCATAATTATGCCTCTTGAACCTTTTCAGTAAGAAGATTCAATTTAAAAATAAACACCAATGGAGAGCAAGATTTATCGCACAATTGTGTGCAGGCACATGAGCTGAACGAGGAGTTGATAACATACACACAGACAGTCTGGGGGTGGAGAATTAGTCATGTTGCGGTCTTGTTCCTGCTCCTATTTATGTTAATGAGAGTTTTACTGTGAACAGGAGCAAACACAGATACTCTAGCAGGTTGAAGCCAAGAGCTCTCATGTCTGGAACAGCAACAATTTTCCTCCTTCTGTTGAAAAATAGAATGCATGGAGGAAAAAGCAGAAGGCTGCCCTGTCAGAGAGTCAGGTCTTGAACCAGCTCTTGCACTGATGCTCTGCAGAGCAGAGGACATGTCAATGAATATCACGTGCTTCCAGTTCCTGCCTGGAGAAATCAATAAAGAAAAACACCTAACAACTTTAAAGACCTCAGCTCTGAGCTTTTTTTTTCTATCCATTGAAATGCAGATAGCTAGAGCTGGCCAAACCCAGCAGCCTAATAGTTTGCTGCAATGGGATTTAGCAACCCCTAACAAAGATAATATTTTTATTGTAAGGCTAACTTTTCTGAATGTCACAGCTACAAAGCAGAGCCCCCACTAGCTCTTTTGTTTTGTGTCTTCAGCTTGTATTAAGTCCTCGGGGTGGAAAAGGCTCTTGCTATTTGAGCCCTGGGTACAGCTCAGTTAGCATTGGACCATGAAAACAGGACAGCAGTTTAGAGCATCCCCTTTGTCACCACCCGCTGCCATCTCCCTCTCCCTGTCCCCATCTCCTGGCAGCTTTGGAGGGATTTGATTTTTCTACCCTGGCATCGATCCAAACCATCCTTCACCTCGTCCTCAGTGCAACAAGAAACTTCTCATTCAGTCTGTAGGGACACCCCCTGAATAGCCATGTCTGTTCCTCAGCCTGTCCAAACTCAAAATTATAGAAAGGAGCCACCTCTAATTTCCTAGCAATATCTTGGACTTGGTTCAAAGACCTGCTCTAGGGAAAAAAAAAAAAAAAAAGATCTGAAAGTGGTAAGCGTGTGAAAAATGTCTCTGTGCAAGGCTGTAATATAAACCTGTTTGCTGCCTGAGAACTACCTAATTCCCGGGAACAAACCTGGCCTCTGGCTCAAATCAACAGATACCTCCCAGTCTCCCAGCTTCAGGCTCAGTTTCCCTGTGAAAGGAAATTTAAGCTATTAATCCATGATTTGTCTTCATTATCACACTTGCTAGGCTCAGGGCATTCATGCCATGCCTAATGAGGGGTAACAGGAGTTTGGCACCAAAATGAGGTGAAGGTCTGCTCCAACCTCACTAAGACCTTTTGCTCAGGGTTTTTCCCCTTCTTTTGCATGCATCCTATCAATCCTGAAGGCAGAAGCAC
Source organism: Coccyzus lansbergi (assembly GCA_033558105.1). NCBI lineage: Eukaryota > Metazoa > Chordata > Aves > Cuculiformes > Coccyzidae > Coccyzus > Coccyzus lansbergi. Next base: position 119,846 of record JAUMJK010001193.1, read on the forward strand.
ACATCAGGTCACTGAAACAACAACAAAAAAATGTTTTTGTTTCTTTTTTGGCTTAGATTTCCATTGGAGGAGGCAGCTAAACTGACCCAGTCTGCAGGCTGTAGTGCAAAAGGATTAACAGAAGCACACAACAAGGATGGAGAAACAATAGGACTGTCAAACTGGATTGAGTGTAAAGTCCTACTATATCGAGATTGGAGCTGGCATACCCTGAGGCTTAATGTTTGGAAGGCTGCTGGTCAGCACATAAATTCTGCCCTCTTCCATGCCAGCCACACCTTATGAAGCTCATGTGGTGTCCTATGCCCTAAGAAACCCAGCTCAGTGGCATAATCTGCCACCACAGCTTCCCACTGCAGCCCTGAAGCAGATGCAGAAGACCTGTCCCCATCACACATGCTTAGACATCCTCGCCTATGTGTTAGAGAAAGGAATCAGAAGACCCATGTGAACATCACCTGAAAAACAGGTATAATGGGACATGTAGCAGGAGAAGAGAGGTGTAGAGGGGTGAGAAAAGCTTTGCTTTATTGTAAGTGGTAATGGAAAACAATATATGAGAAATGGTGTGACCAGCAGGTCCAGGGAGGTTATTCTCCCTCTGTACTCAGCACTGGTGGGGCTGCTCCTTGAATCCTGTGTTCAGTTCTGGGCCCCTCACCACAAGAAGGATGTTGAGGCTCTGGAGTCAGTCCAGAGAAGAGCCACGAAGCTGGAGAACAGGCCCTATGAGGAGTGGCTGAGAGAGCTGGAGTTGTTTAGCCTGGAGAAGAGGAGGCTGAGGGGAGACCTCATTACTCTCTACAACTACCTGAAAGGAGGTTGTAGAGAGGAGGGAGCTAGGCTCTTCTCCCAAGTGACAGGGGACAGGACAAGAGGGAATTGCCTCAAGCTCCGCCAGGGGAGATTTAGGCTAGAGATTAGGAGGAAGTTTTTCACACAGAGGGTCATTGGGCATTGGAACAGGTTGCCCAGGGAGGTGGTTGATTCACCTTCCCTGGAGGTGTTTAAGGCACGGCTAGATGATGTCCTGAGGGACATGGTTTAGTGTTTGATAGGAATGGTTGGACTAGATGATCCGATGGGTCTCTTCCAACCTGGTTGTTCTATGATTCTATGATTCAGATGCTGTTCATAGTCAAAAGGAAGATATATAATAATGCTAGGCAAAGACTAGTTTTATGTGCCTGAGAAGTTTTCTATGCCTGTACCTTCCCCATGAGCTCTCTGTGCCCTGGTCAGCTTTGAAAATGAAGCATTCATGAAGAAGCATTGGTTGGTACATACTGGACCAGGGCAGCCCAGGCACAGCTTGTTAAATTAAGAGCTATAAATAAGGACACGCAGTGCTTTGGAAGGTCACACACTGGGGAGCAAGAAGTCTAGGAGAAGAAATTTTAAAAAGGAAGGAACACTCAGGATGGAAACGAGAGAGGAAAAAAGCGTAATAAATAAAACTATCAGCCAGGACAGAGGGAAGGAACAAATTATTCTGTTCTCTTTACCATTCCTCATGGACTTCAACTTACTGTAATACCATTTTTTTTATTGCAGAGGAGCAGCAGTATTGTAAGAGTCTATAGTATTCTGAGAAGATAAAGGAACCTCAAAGTGAGATAGAGCTCAGAATGAGAGAAGTTGCTTTGCAGGATGAAGGGATGCCCACATGGCACTTCTGGCATGGGTTAAACAGGGGACACATAATGATTCATCCTGTTAATGACATTCAAAAAGCACTTCAACCCCTTTTATGTCTCAGTTTCCCTTTCATTGAACTCATGCAACCAGCCTTCAGAGCTGTCATCCTCATGTGTCTCTGTCTCATCCAGCTCCCCATGTCCTGATTATAATCAGTGCAGAGAGACCTTTTACGATTGAGTTTGTAACGTGGATCCCCTGACTCTTTGCAAGCCATTTGCTCTAAGGCTTTTCCCAGGTGTCACCGTGTGGACCACACAGACATCCTCGATCTCCTACAGAAGAAAACCAAAATGCAAATTGCACCTTCTAACATCATCACTGAGCTTTTTAGGTCCTGTGAGCAAGGAGGATCCTGAGCCTGAAAGAGCTTGCTAAGAAAAATACAGTGAGGTGAGCAAGAAAGGGGTGGGCGGGTGGTACCTAGTGTGTCTACCCCAAGCAGGAGGAGCTGCGTTTGCTTTCATCCTCATCTCAGCAAAAAGATGGGAATGGAGGGGGGAATGGCTGACCCTCCCTGGGCATCTGCAGCAGTTTGCCAGTGGGGCGAGGAGAAGATGCCCGTGCAAGTGAGTTGCCATAGCAATGGAGTAAGGGAGGACTCCGGCTGCTGCACAGTGGTGGAAGGAGGCTCCCAAGCATCCTCCAGGCAGTGGAGACACCAGGGCCCTGGGCAAGGGATGAAGGGAGAAGATAACCCTCCTGGATCAACACCTCCATGGGGGTGGTGTCTTTCTTTCAGGAGGCTGCACATGGAATAACTTCTTTCCTCATGACAAAATGACCTCAGGCAGGAGAGGAGCTGCTGTGCTGTGTGGGCTTCAATAAGCTAAGCCCTTTCCTCACTCTTGCTACAGAGCCCCAGACAGTACGGCTGCAGCACACTGCTCTACACAAGGTTCCTACAGAGACAGAGAGCAAATCGCTTCCCAAGCCTCTTCACTGAATCAGAGGAGAGCTGATCTCCCTATACTATATCATCCAGAATTTGGCCACCCGATCCCTTTCTGTAGCACCTGAAATCTGATTCTGTAGAAACCAAATCTGGTTCCCAAAAATCTTTCTTGCCCATCCCAAAGTGACCTTTAGCCTCCTTCTCCCCAAAAGGAGATGTCAGCAGTCTGGAGATGTGCCTGATCCTGAAGCCAGGATTCTCTCTGGGGCAGAAGCCCCTGCTGACATTGGTGCTGCCATGGTCAGATGGTGTCTCCCTCCTCAGTGTGGTTGGAGCAGGATGGAAGGGAGTCTGCTCATGGAAGGCTGGTTGGGTCATGACAGAACTCCCAGCAATCTGTTAGTGCCCACTGAACAGAGTGTCCACGGAGACCTCCTGACTACACTCATGCGGGCTGTGAGCTTGGCTCTTCTTCTAGGGGATCTCCCAACTCAGAGGCTAAAGGCAGCAGCAGGGAAGCAGCCTCTCCTGTTGTTTCAGCCCTTCAGATGTAGACAAAGCATTTGCAAGAGGGAAGAAGTGGAGATTTCCATTCATGTATGACCTAGAGCAGGGTCCTGGCACATCCTTCTGTCCAAATTACCCCCTGACAGCCCCTCAAACAGTGCAATGAAGGAGAGGGTGAGAGCAGTGGATGACTGCAACCAATACAGCAGCCTGACAAGAGGAATGGAGAGGTGTGGAAATAACACAGGACCAGTTTGCACTCCCTGCCCTAGGGTATTTCTACCAGGCTGATCTCCAGCATCACTATTAGAGTCAGAATCTGCTTCAATAAATACATCTGTCCCTTCCTGCCTAGCTACATCTTGTCTCTCTTGCCTCCCCTGCACAAAATCAAGCAGGCTGCTTTCAAGGAAACAGGACTGAGATTGTTGCTTGGTTTAGATGGATCCCGGTAGCTCCATTTTCAGCTCCGCTCAGCTCCCATTGATAAGCAGGTTTCCAGCAATGAAGCAGAAAACCTGCATAAAGATGGTCGTGGCCAGATATTTGGCATTCCCGCAAACCAGTCTTCCAGTGAGTGGAAAGCATTTGCAAACTGGGAAGCTGAAGGGGGTTAATGCTTTCAGCCCATCAGCCATACCCAGGTATAATTACACTGAGAGGGAAAGGGATTAAGCAGTAGCAGAAAGGCAAGTTTACACTCTAGGTGAAGACACCCTGTCCACCCTAACCATCTTCTAATAAGGTCTATTGAGGTGAAGGGAGATTATGGGCAAGGGTTGCTTTTCCATGCACTGCCCCAGGGCTTTGTGGGGGGCAAGCTTTGGGACCTAGTCCTGGAGGTAGCATGCCTAACCTGGCCCCAGAAATGCCCCTAGAAGACCTGTGGTTTGGCAAAGCCACTTCCTTCTCTTATTTTTCCTACTGCCACCCCAAGCAAAGCTGCATTTCAGCAAGGGAAGAGCAGACAGAGCAGGTAGAAACGTCTGTGCTTGGGTAATGCAAAGGACTATGACTCCTTGGGAAAGACTCAGATCAGGCTGAGAAATGCTCTCTTTCTAGAAAACTGGCACAGGGAAGTTATTTTCCCCTAAATGCAGCATTGAAGGCAGAAGGGTATATTTTCAGGAAAAAAAAAAAAACAACCCACAACTCTTTCCAGCTTTGCTGGGTTTCACGTCTGCCCAAAGCAGAGCTCACACCCCACCCTACCAGAGACAAGTGTCAGGGTCAGCTCCCATTCAAGATCCCGAGTCAAAATGATCGGGGAAGAGGGGTCAGCCCCCTGGTGATCCCCTAATCCCCTTTACATGCTCTCCCATCCAATTAACCGCCTTGGCGGCTGCCCGAGCAACAATCACACAAGCTCTGTACCCAAATCTGCCTATTCCCACCGCTACTCTGCACTTTGTTATTTAATATTGCTGGTTGCAAAGAGATCCCTGTTCCCTTCCTCCCTAAAAGGCTATGTTACTCTGAGACATTATTTATTAGTATTAGTATTAGTATTAGTATTAGTATTAGTATTAGTATTAGTATTAGTATTAGTATTAGTATTAGTATTATTTTCTGCAGTGCCTCTGCTATGTTTTGCAAACACCTAATGGCTGCAGAGCTATCACGAGCCCGAAACCCCAGAAGAAGCTGGATTTCTCCCATTCTGTTTGATTTTTTTTTGTGTGTTGTACAGATTTCCCCATGAAGAGATACCACTGCAATGGATATTTGAAAGTGGAGGAGACCTGAGATGTAAATAACACCGACAGCCCTCGCTTGCTGATACAATGGTTGGCAGGGAGAAAACTCACAGTAGCCAAAAATGGCTTGTTCCCACTGAAAACTGAGGTGTCCGTAGGATACTAGGAATGAGCAGACAAAGCCAAGGGTTAATCAGCTGGACATAGCTCTTCGCTGCAAACAAGGCACTTGGTTTTCATCCATTTTATCCCCATTTCTGATGTAGAAAAGCTCCAAAAGGCAGAGTAACACTGAATAAATAATATAAGGAGCATCGCAGGAAAACAGGGAGGGGTCTACTCAGCCCTGCACAGGTGCCCACGGTAGGAGAAGTGTCAGTCTGGGTGGACTAAAGAGGGAACAGGCTGTAGGGTTTGTGGGGGGTGGGTGTGGGGGTGTTCATCGCACTGGAGGGGGTTGCACAAGTGCTCGTGCTGAAAGGGGTGTGGGCTGATGGTATTATTTCAGCAATTAGCCTCAAGCTGTTATAAAAGGCTCTAAAGAAGTTCTGGGTGATTTTTTTTCCCTCCTTCTCGGTGTTAATGTGAGCTGCAAGGGCCAGACCTGAGCAGGTGGAAACCTGCTCTGCTCAGCACACGTTGCCTGCTTCAAAAAACCAAAGGTAGCTACGCCCTGTGAGGCCACCGCGCTTTATCCCATTATGTCTACAATGCATAAGCTGACAAATCTTTCCAGGGCTCTTGGAAGTCTCAGGGAGGTGGCAGAGGGAGCAACAGGTGATCACCTCCAAACGTGGCCAGAATCTTCCCTATTACATCCCAGTCACTGCAGGAAAATCCCCTGAAGGTGGTGAGTGCCCCCACATCACTCCCAACTGACAGCGAGATAGACAAGGCTGCAAAGGATTCCTCAGCCCCTTCCCTGATTTTCAGCCTGTCCCGGTAACTGGGGAGACACCATGCTGGCTACCTCAAGGGGATTTTGGCAACAGAGGAGATTGTGGCTGGCGGGGACAAGGCAAGACCCAACCCCACCATGTAGAAGGCGGCATTCCAAACCTCAGCGCTAAGCTTTGTGGTGTATGGGGGTCCCCATCACACCTACTCTGATGGTCCCGAGAGTCCTGGTCCTTACTGCTACTGCTTTCCACAGGGTTAGAAAAGCCAGGGGTCCCCTCTAGCACTGAGCATCTCTCAGACAGCTCCCATCCTGGGTGCAGCAGGGTAACCCTGGGATGCATCAGGGTGTCCCCAGGGTGACTGTGTTACCCGCGATCCCCAGAAGAGCCGAGTCAATGCAAGCAACAAACTTACCATGGACCGAGTCAGAGGGAAGACTGCACGGACATCTTGGCTCCCTCCTTCCACCTCGATTCTCCAACTTGGTATTTGCCGAGCAGTATCACCAGTGCCTTTAGGAAACTGTCTCATCCTCCTTTCCGTCTCGCTTCAGAAATCTGTGTGTGTGTTTTTTTTATTTAAGGGACTTTTTTTTTTTTTTTTTTTTTCCAGCGGTTGCGTCAGGGCTGTTGCCTGGAGACAGGCGAGCTATTCCAGTTTGAGCTTTTCAGTCCAGATTTCCTGTCTCTCTTTCATTCATACCACCAAGCCCTGAACCTACCTCCCACCAAGCAATAACCCTGGAGAGACCTGAAAGGGAGGAGCTGCACAGTCTGGGTCCTAAACATCCTCCGACTTGTCATGGGTAGCAGGGATGAAGGGATACTGCGCAGGGCAGGGACCCAAAACCTTGCAGAAGATGCCTGCAGAGCTGATGTTCTCCCCGAGGAGCCTGTGGCTCTTCCCAACACAAGCTGGACTGGACTTTTCCCATTGCATGCCACAGTGAGCTAAATGCCATTCTCCAAGAAGCTCAGGATTCTCTGGCACTCAGGAGAGGTTTGGGATAACATTTTCCAGATGCCACGGTTTGTCCAGGGGTCAGCATCAGCGTGGAGGGGAGTTTTGCAAGGCTGCATCAGTGTCTCTGGGAAGCCCTGGGGTGTGTTCCTCAAGGCATCGCAGCCAGTACCCGCTTGCTGGTACCATCCATCCCTGGACAGAAACTGGCTCAGAAACCAGTCTTTGCCTGTCTTAAGTACTGGGAAAGTGCCCGTGGCTCCCACACCTCCCCCAGTGGGGATGGAAACCCTTTTAACTGCTTCCAAGAAGGGACTGATAGAGGCACATGCCCCAGCTGCTGGCTGATTTCAGACCAGAAGCAAAAGCAGGGGACAAAGGGGGTTTCATTCAATCATAAGGACCTGAAAGTGAACCCCTCAAAGCCTGGGAACAGCTCTCAAAATCATTCTGTGCATCCATCCCCACATGTAGCTACTGCGTATCTTGTGTCTCAGGACCACTGGCTGTGTTTGTGAACCTAGTGGTGTGAAGGGTTAAAAGTCATCAAAAAAAAAAAAAAAAGTCATCAACCTCTAACCATCCACATTCAGCTTTTGTGAGAGAGCAACCCCCCTCACAGTCTCTCTTTTTTTAATTTTCCACCCTTCCCTTCTCCCTCACAGGCATCAGGGTGAGATTTACAGCCCTTTCCGGAGTCTGGCATCCCAACAAGAGTCTTTAAACTGGTTATAACTGAGATGGGATTTCCCACCTCCCTCTAAATGCCAGTCAGAGCAGGGGTATCCCAAGCCCCCCAGTAATTTAGGGGCTGTGCCTGTACAGCATTGGGCACAGGTGGAGAGGGTAGCTGTGAGGTACAACAATGCAGACTTTGAGAGCGAAGTTTCTCAAGCAGATGCAAATTTTAAAGCCATTTCGATTTGCCAGCACCTTTTTTTTTTGTCAAATTTTGTATATGCGTGTGCAACTTCAGTCTGGTGATGGCTTTCTGCGAGCAGTCACCTGGTGGCTTGCACCCACCCTTACTCAGGTGCTGGTGATGGAGATGGACCAGGGAGGTGGAAAAGCTCTTGCCTTCATGCTAAAACCATCTCATACTGACTGGTATGGTTTAACCCAGCAGGCAGCTAACCAGCACACAGCCATTCACTCACACCCTCCCCCCACAGTGGGATGGGGAAGAGAATAAAAAAGTTAAAACTCGTGGGTTGAGATAAAGACAGTTTAATAGGACAGAAAATTAAGGAAGATTAATAATAACAATAATAGTAAGTACAATATAAGTGATGCACAATGCAATTGCTGACTGATGCTGAGCCAGTCCCCAGGCAGCGGCTGCTGCCCTCCCAGTCAACTACCTGCGTTTAATATTCAGCATGATGTCCTATGGTTGGGAACATCCCTGTGGTCAGTTGGGGTCAACTGTCCCAGCTCTGTCCCCTCCCAGCTTCTTGTGCACCCCTTGTGTACTTGCTGGAGAGGTGGTGTGAGAAACAGAAAAAGCTTTGACTCTGTGTAAACACTGCTTAGCAACAAGTAAAATACCAGTGTGATATCAAGATTATTGTTTTATTAAATGCAAAAGACAGCACTATACCAACCACTAGGAAGACAATTAACTCTATCCCAGCTGAAACTAGAACACAAACCTAAAGCTACATTCAAACTCTTAGCAGGAAATGGGTGGTTCAACATTCCCTGCAATATCTCATTAAAGCAAAAACTGGGTCCACAGTGATGAACCAAAGAGTGTTAGGGAACGGGCATAGAAGCCTTGTGAAACTCAGTCTCTGGTCTGGTTTTGACATGTGATAAACAATCCCAGGATATGGCTTAGGAGCGAGCAAGACTAGGCCCCCTTCTCTATAGACAGGTTGGATGCAGCCACCCAGGAGCATTTAATTGCACAGATGTGGTCAGACAGGGTTAGTTGGCCTCAGGGTCAGAGATCAGATCTCGTATGGGTTAGTTTACTAGCAGAGGTGTTGTTGCTGAGACTGAACATCTATCTTGTCACAGTGACAAACCACAAACTGTCACCTGCTACCTATTCTGTAAATTTTCATTTTTAATTTAATTGTGTGATGGATTTCAAATAAACTGCCATAACACAGTAGTGAAAAGCTGAAACCAGCATCTTCTGAAGTATCTTCATTGGTTTTGAAAGTTTTTTTGCCTGAATTTATGTTGTTTATGTTCACCCAAAAAAAAACTGTGGTGGGAAGCTGCTGAAGAACAGTGAAGTTCCCACTGACAAAGCTCTAACCACAAGCACCTATAGTGGGCACCTGAGGTTAGAAGCGATGAGTCAAAATAAACCCATGAAGCACTAATGCTGCTTAGATGTTTTTCTTTTACACAGTGGAAGTAAGGCCTTTCTGTTGCACCCAGATCTTCAGAAGCTGCCATTTCCTTGAGCTGCATCCCGCAGCATCACTGGGCACCATATCTTTTCCAGTGGATGCCTGAATCCTTGTGAACACTTGAATCCAGGCCTGGGTCTTTGTTGAGAGGTGTTTTTTTACAAAGCCAAAGCTGGGAATTGATTGCTGTAGTGGTAATTCCCTCTGGACTTTCTTAGGAACCTAAATCTCCTGTGCCAATCTGAATATCAAAAATGCTGTGAGGTGGATGTGCCCTATAGCAAGCTAAATCTCATATGCACCTTCTGAGCTGCTTTGTATTACCAGAATTGGTCAGAATTGTCTATTCTTCTTCTATAATGGCAGTAGTTCAATGTAGCTTGAGTTGGAACCGTATACTTCTTGCTCTCACTTCTGGTTTTAAGGAATTTCTCCTTGTAGGCATCCTGCTAACAAAGCATGGAGAAGCTGAACCTCCTGGTAGGGTAGTGTGGCCATTCTGTGGGACTACATGCTGGGAACATCTTGAAGGAGCATCAATTGTTGCTTCTCTGTTGCTTACCAAATAAACATCATCCCACCAAAGCAAAGTCTCTGGGACTCTGCCTGTCCAGGCTAGGATGGGAAGAGAAGGCTACAGTGTCCTCGCTTCTGTCCTAGACAGGTGCAGCCCCACTCCTTGCACAGGGACTTAAAGTCCTCTTGGACTCTTGGACTTCCACCTGGAAGCCAGGCAACCTGGAAATGCTGCAGAGGGACCTACAGAGGGCAGCAGGTTTTCAGCCAAAGCTGTCTCATGTCAGCCTAAGAGAACATAGGAAAGCACATATCATATGCAGAAGGTTGTTGTCACCTGGCTGTTAATCTCCATAGATCATTAAGGCACCTGGGACTGGCTTTTTGCAGCATTGCTCTGTTGTCTATTCTGAGTCAGCTTGTTCAAGAGATGTCTTTTCCCAGATGGGCTGGCACAGTGTTTCTGAGCAACACAGGGGGGGAAAAAAGTCCACTGCAAGGACAAGCACCCTGCACCTGTGTGTTTGCCTATGCTCTGCTTCTGGATAATGCTGAGCATCCATCCCTCACCCTATCAAAGTGATGTGCACACTGTGACTGAGGAATTGCCTTTGCATTGAAAGCGTTGTCCATCCCTTGCCTTCAGACCTAGACTAGAGTGGGATGCAGATTGTCAATTACTGGGACACAATAGGGTGAGGAAATAGGGCCCTGGGTATCTGGAATAATGTAAGAGAAAGTGCTGAAGCTTTTTCAGCATAAAACAGGTGCAAGTAAGATATATGGGGTTTGGATCATATATCCTGCATGAAGATGGAGGTAGAGTAGTGATTTCAGAATACAGGGGAAAGACAGGGGCATGTGAACAAGGCACAGGGCTGTAAATATTTCGCTACTGTTTGGAATAGAATCATAGAATCACCAGGTTGGAAGAGACCCATTGGATCATTGAGTCCAACCGTTCCTATCAAACACTAAACAATGTCCCTCGGTGCCTTGTCCACCAGTCCCTTAAACACCTCCAGGAAAGGCGACTCAACCACCTCCCTGGGCAGCCTGTTCCAGTGCCCAATGACCCTTTCCATGAAAATTTTTTTTCTAACGTCCAGCCAAAACCTCCTCTGGTAAAGCTTGAGGCCATTCCCTCTCGTTCTGTCCCCTGTCACTTGGGCGTTCTTAAATGTGTCCCTCTTCATTCAAATACCATTACTATGAACAATTAGGTTTCTTTCTTGGTATTTTCAGAGGCTGCTGTTTTGTTTTCCTGTGAATTTCCAAACCCATAGTATCGTTGGCCCATCCATCACCCCTTCCACCAAATAACTTGTAAACCTCCTAGTGAATTCTAGCTGAGGTTGGTAAAGGAGATGTTTCAAAGAGGCAAAAATACAGAGGAGCTGAGCAGAGAAGCAAGAAGTAGTCCACTAGAGTCACATGATGAGCACCTTTAGAGCATTAAACAGCAAGGTTTTGACAGGAAATCAGATTTTGTGACTTTCACTGCCATGAAAAAATGTGATAGTTTTTGCATTGTGTGTTGCCTCAGGTTATCAGGGATATTTTCTTCATGGGTTTCTCCCAGGTGGGTCAACATCAAAGACAAAAGCCAAATTGTGCCTGAAGTCCTACTGAAATCACAGTCCACCTGTTTTTTCATAGGTAAAAAGAAATCAATTTGATGACTCCAGAACTAAATTTGCAGGCATGTATATTCACTTAGTGAGTTATTCTTCCTTCCAACTCCAGAAAAGTTCCCAAGCTCTGAGAACTAGGAATCATTTCCAAAGAAAATCAAAGCCTTTTCCAGAGACTTGAAGTGGTTCATTTCTAATGACTTTCCTTTGATAAATCTGCTAATACAATTCATTGCAGCTACCCACAGAAGTAAAAAAAAAAAAAAGAAAAAGAAAGAAAAAAACCCATTTAAATAGGTATTCTTTTCCATTTCTGTATTTTGCTGGAAAATCAACTTGCATTCCATTTTCACTCTAAATTATTTTCCAGAACTGCTAGTGAAATAAAAATTACAATAAGGCATCTTCATTGAAAAACATTAGTGTCGGGATCTTCAAAAGTGGGACTGAGTGAACCCTCAGCAAGGCTGCTGCTGACACCAAGCAGCATGTCACTTGACACACTGGAGGGAAGAGATGCCATCCAGAGGAACCTGAACAGTATGGAGAGATGGGAACCTCATGAAGTTCAAGAAGGCCAAGTGCAAGGTCCTGCACTTGGGTTGGGGCAATCCCAAGTACAAACTATGTGGAGAATGGATTGAGCGTAGCCCTGAAGAGAGGGAGTTGGGGATGTTTGTGGATGAGAATCTCAATACAAGCCTGCAAAGTACAATTGCAGCCCAGAAAACCAGCGGCATCCTGGGTCATATCTAAAGCAGTGGGACCAGCAGGGCGAGGGAGGGGATTCTGCCCCTCTACTCTGCTCTTGTGAGACCTCACCTGTAGTCCTGCACTCAGTTCTGGAGCCCTAAGCACAGGAGCGATGTGGATGTGTTAGAGAAAGTCCAGAGGAGGCCACAAAGATGGTGCAAGAGATGGAGAAACTCTCAGACGAGGCCAGGTTGAAAGAATTAGTGTTTGATAGAGTGGTTGGACCCGATGATCTGATGGGTCTCTTCCAACCTGGTTGTTCTATGATTCTATAATTCTATGAATTGAGGTTATTTAGTCTGGAGGACAGAAGGATCCAGGGAGACCTTCTAGCAGCCCTCTAGTACTTCAAGTAGGCCTACAGGAGAGCTGCGGAGGGGCTCTTTCTCAGGGAGTGCAGGGATAGGATGAGGGGGAACAGCTTCAGTCTGAAAGAGGAGACAGTTATAGTAGACATCAGGATGAACATTTTTCCTGTGAGGGTAGGGAGGCACAGGTTGCCCAGAGAAATGGGGGATACCCCACTCCTGGAGGTGTTAAACGCCAGGTTGGATGGGGTGCTGAGCAACCTGACCGAGTGGAAATTGTCCCTCCCCATGGCAGGAGAGTTGGAACTGGGTGACCTTTAAACTCCCTTCCCAACCCCTTCCATGATTCTATGATCCAGTCCATCTTGGGTGGACACCATCTCCTCAAACTTCAGCTAAGAAAATCTGTGATTATGCTAAACTTGTTTCCTTGGTTTCTTGAGCCAAGGAAGGAAAAGGTAAGGAAATCTCATCTCAGATACCTGCTGTAAATTGAGAGGAATGAATGAGGAAGAGATGAGCTGCAGCATCCCTGTTCTTGTTACCCTCATCAGTGCCAGACTCCATTTCTGCTCATTCACGTGACAAGAGCGGAATTTGTAGTTGATACTCAGAAAAAAAGTTTCACTTCAACACTTGTTAGCTTAACAAATTGAATCTTCAGCTCAGGGCAGAAAAGAAAGATGAATAATAGTTTTTGACTTTTTTCAGCCCAGTAGTTTGATTTTTAATGTTTCTGGATCAAACTGACCCGTTTTGGGGGCATTATCATAGAACAACCATAGAACAATCAGGTTGGAAGAGACCCATCGGATCATCGAGTTCAACCAAATTAAAATTATAATAAGTGAAATGTTGTTTTTGTTGGGTTCTTCTGCTTTACTGTTTTTCCAGCCTGTTGAACGAACTATAAAATAAAACATTTAAATCGCTCCCAGTCAACACTGCTCCAAAGAGTTTCATACTTTGGAGGATGCCTCCATCCTCCAACCAGAATCAGCAGGAGTCTATTATCTCAGCGAGTGGTAGTACCTGAAACTGGAGGATCAAGACGTAAGATTCAACCTTCTCTTACTTAAAGTTGTCAGCTCTCATCTCAAAAAAGAGTTGATAAGCAGCCCATTGCTCAACCAGCCTCAGGCAGGATCCCTCTTATCCTGTTTGATGCAGCTTTTTCTGGCTTGTCTTTCTGCTTGGTCTGAATGTGGCAGAGGTTCTAGTCAAAATCCAGCAGGATCAGTAGGTGACACACCCCAGCTTCCTGGTCTTCAGGTGGGTTGGTGAGTCTGAAACTCTGCTGCTGAAGGTGGAAATACGAATGATGGAGCCTCACGGTATTGCATGGTTGAAAACCCAGCTGTACCCGGAGACTCTTGGGGATTGCAGGCACTGAAACAGAACCAGAGAATCACAGAATCACAGAATCACAGAATCACCAGGTTGGAAGAGACCCACCGGATCATCGAGTCCAACCATTCCCACCAATCTCTAAACCATGTCCCTCAGTACCTCATCCACCTGCACCTTAAACACCTCCAGGGAAGGCGAGTCAACCACCTCCCTGGGTAGACCGTTCCATTGCCTAATGACCTTTTTTGTGAAGAATTTTTTCCTTATGTTGAGCCTGAACCTCACCTGGCAGAGCTTGAGGCCATTCCCTCTTGTCCTGTCCCCTGTCACTAGGGAGAAGAGGCCAGCTCCCTCCTCTCCACAACTTCCCTTCAGGTAGTTGTAGAGAGCAATGAGGTCTCCTCTCAGCCTCCTCTCCTCCAGGCTAAACACCCCCAGCTCTCTCAGACGTTCCTCATAAGGCCTGTTCTCCAGCCCCTTCATCAGCTTCATTGCTCTTCTCTGGACTCGCTCCAGAGCCTCAACATCCTTCTTGTGCTGAGGGGTCCAAAACTGAAGACAGTACTCGAGGTGCAGACACCCCAGAGCAGTGAGGTCTGAGCTGATTTCTGCTCACAGCAGCTCCAGGTGGGCACTGGGTGCTCAACCCACGCAAAGCTTTTTGCAATACAGCAAGTAGTGAATTGTACAAACTAAAGAGGTGGTAGATCTTAGAAGATCTCACATACAAATGATAAAGAGATATCAGGACGTGATGTCAGCAGTCTTTGGTATCTCTCTTCCTCCCATGTCCTAAATGGCATTAGTTGTCTTGTACTCGTTGCAGAGAGGCAGGCAACTCGGAGGAGGCACACAACTCATCTCTTCAGATGAGATTTTAAGCAGAAACACAACGTCAAATGGAAAGTGAGTAAGATTACAGCACTGTAACCTAGAAAAGGTTCCCCTACAAAAGGGGAAACTGTTCAGACTAGAAACTGACTGGACAAACTCTCTGAACGGTTAAGTGCATGCAATAAATATCTCCACCCCTGCTATTGGCCCATATACTCTTCACTGTGAATGCACCAATCTAGAAAACTCGAAGTCCTATATTTCCCCTCCCATTTGCAGACCAGTTTTGCAACCTGTGGCTCCAGGGGGTGACTTTCAGCTCACAGCAGCCTGAATGAGAGTGATTAGGGGCATCATCTGCAGTAGGACGGCACGTTTTATAGCCCACCAAGCCTTTGTGGGTAACAGTATTTCTAAGATAAGACACAGTTCTAACATTAGCACTAAATGAGCAGCGCGGTTACACTACCAGCCCATAGTTGCTATAAGTGTAACAAACCAATTTGATTTGTCATTCAGCTGTTGTTGACAGGAAACCACTAGCAGCAGCCGACTGACAGCACCCAGAAGAATTAGTGATTCTTTTTCTACACGCTCTAAGGATTAAAACTTACCAGGACGAGCTTATGTTCTTAAGTACGCACCCCACAAGGGATTTTTTAACTCTGTTGGACAACTAGGATTGAACGGGATATGATTTGATCCCAACGAAGGAATTGCCAGGTAAGTGAAAGTAATTTTGCTTCATTCCCACTACCTGTTTATTGGCTGATTCTTCATGGTGTGCATCCACTTAGAGCATTTAAAGATTTGGTCCATCTCTGGTTATTGGATATGGATTGATGGTAATTAAGCCCTTCAAAACCTGGAGTGGAATGTTCAAGGAAATGGTCTGTCACAGATCAGGGCAGGGTGCATCTCTTTCTTTCCTTTTGGCCATGTCTCATTGCTGAAATCAGGGCACTCTGAGGTGGGACTGATGCTTTAAGGCAAAAACTGATCCAGCAGATTCTTTCCTGGGGACAGACCAACCTCTTCCTCTTAAAAAAAAAAAAATTAAATAAATGAAAACCCCTCAAGAGGTGAAAGAGTTTCTCCCAGCAGAATTCCTTGGAGAGGAGAGAGGAGAAAGTGACATTTTCTTTCACAAAATTCTGAATTGAAGGGTAGGTGTAATTTTGTGTGCTCAAGCTCCAACTCAGCAACCCTTGCTGATTTGAACCCGTGGATGGTAAATACAGAGCAGAGAAGGATTGAGGCTTTAATTCTCCTTCTTCCAAGGGGCATGTTTGGGGCTGAGGATCTTTGCATTCTTTTGCCCCACAGATAGTTTGTATGATCTCCTTGGAGGTAATATTTTCTTTTCAACAGCTCCTCCATTCAATCTGGTAAAACCAGGTTACTGGTGGCTGTAGACAACACTTCTAGCAAGTTGGAGATGTTCAAAAGAGTTATAGTACGGGTAGATGTACTGTTTCTTGCCCTGGTCCCTTCCTATCCCCACACATGCAGAGTCTACACCAAGTCCATAACTTCCAGTCTTAGTTAGAATTAGGGTAAACTCAAATTCCCACAGCACTCTGTCTTGTAGCCTTCATATCTCAGAAGCCACTCTGTTGGCTGAGACACTTGTGGGAGAGAAAAGCAGTTGCAGCATTTTGAGTATTTGTATCTCAAACCTCCTCAGGTGTTTGCTCAGGGCTCTGTGGCTAATGATGCCTGGCAAGCCAATGCTTTTCAAGATGCTTCACCTACCTGACTTGTGAAATGGGGGCATTTCTTGCCTTTCTTGCCAGGCTGCTGTAATATTTAATTGATTATAGATTTTCAAAAGTGCAAAATCAGGACAAGGTGTGAACACTGCCAGCAGTGGGAGTTCCTGTTGCACACAGAGGGTGCACGTAGTCTCCACTCTGGTAAATGCTGGGGAAAAGAAGGCAGATGGAGATTCAGGAGGAAAAAAGGACAGCTGCAGGGAGCAAAGGCATCCTCATTGATATGCTCCATTAGTCATTCTCTCATGGTTTAAGTAATATTTATTTAGAAGATTTGAGGGCTGCAGAACTTGTGATTTCTTGTCCACATTCTGTTCTCTTTCCCAGACTTGCAAGATTAGCATTATACTTATGCACAAAAATCTGTGAAAACGACTTCTGGTCCATTCTTGTTTTGTTCTGCCAAAAATACAGTTACCACTGCTCCTTGAGGGTTAAGATGTTGAAGGCTAAATTTTCTGATGGAGGAGGAAAGACCCAAGATACATATTTAAGTGAAAATTTTGCAAAAGTGCTATTGCTTTTTCTTTATTTTTCCAACGACGTTCTGTGTTCTGTTTAATCAGCATGGGGTGCACTGGTGTATTTTTATATCCTGGGCTCTCAGTTGAGATGGTGTACTCTCCATTTCCTGCTAAATAAGCCCACAATATCCCAGGCTGAGCATCCTACTTCTGCACAATTTGGGCTAAGAGCCTGCAGGCAAGGCTATCAGATCTTTTATTGCTGCTTTGTGACATTCTGAAACAGGTTGCCCAGGGAGGTAGTTGAGTCACCTTCCCTGGAGGTGTTTAAGGGATGGGTGGATAAGGTCCTGAGGGACATGGTTTAGTGTTTGATAGGAATGGTTGGACTCGATGATCCAGTGGGTCTTTTCCAACGTGGTGATTCTATGATTCTATGATTCTTCCTGACTGACCTTTCAACCTTTAATTATGGACACATCAGAATCCATAAAGGCCTTGAAGCCATATTTAGGTGCTGACAGGCTTTTTTGTCTTCTTGGTCAGGTTTGGAAACAGATCACTATGGATTTCTTAGGGGTCAAGAAATCGTGTTGCGCAGAGCAGGAGCACTCAGGCACACTATTACTTCATCGCTCTTTGTCTTCCTTCCTCACCCTCATTCTTTCCATTTTCTCTGTGTTAAAAAGCAAGTTTCTTTGCTGCTTTTCCACGGTCGGCAAGACTCTGGGGGCAACCAAGCGTTGACTCCATGTGGGTGAGTTCTCCTGTAGTCAATCATTTCCTGCAGGCCCATGGGGTTCAATTATGGGTAAAAATTTCACAAGAGCTAAATCCTGCTGGAGCCCTTGGCAGTCCCAAAGTTTCCATTCACATCTTCACTTTATGTGGTGCAAGTCAGCTTTCTCGTTAGATTGACACCAAATTGCAAAATTAGAAGTAGCTGAAGGGATAAAAAAGAACACAATCCCCCCTCGGCAGACATCTTGGCAACAAATCACAACTTCAGGATCCTGCTGTTTCTAGTGGAAAAAGTAGCTGCACAGATGGACATTACTGTGAAATTCAGAAGAAAGTGCATCACCATACAGAACAAGATTTCCAGGGTATTATTTATTAAAAATAAATGCTAAGGCACAATAAAAGCAATACAAACATCAGCCAGCTCCAGTATTTCACATTGGACAAGCCTTTTGCTTCTTATAGGTCAGTCTGACTTCCATATCAGGGTTAATTCCCGGAGAATCCATTTCACTGGCCGGGCAAAAGAAGTTCCCCCTAAAACGCAAAAAACCTAACAGCTCCTTCTGTTGAAATAGAAAAATAGCTTTCTAATTATATTTTTTCCAAGAAAATGTTGCAACTGAGTGGGAGAACAATGTTTCTGTGGTTTTACGGAGCAATTTCGCCTTTGTTAATGTTGGTAAGTTTGAATTTGGAAAACATTTTGGGTTTGCCTATTCAAACTTCTAAACTCAATTATGAATGCCCGAAGGAGAGGGACACAGTTGAGCAAAGGTGTGGAAAGTATGATCAATGAAGAATTTTTGTAAGAAGTAATGCTCTTTCATTTACTGGAGTCACTGAGAAGAAGGGAGGAATAAACATCTTGTCCAACAAGAAGTTGTAGGTCTTTCAATGAAGACAATTAGTGCTGATAGTTAGGAAGTAATTTTAAGGTTATGGGAATTGGAGGGTCACAATAAACAGATAGAGAGCAGTGGGAGTTTCCATCACTGAAAGCTTTGAAGTGCAAGTTAGGTGGTGTCTCAGACACAATGTAGGTCCACCATGACCTTCTAGAGCATATTCCTACATTTCTGCCATCCTGAAAAAAATGCATAGGATCATAGAATTACGGAATTGTTAGGACTGGAAAAACCTCTAAGATCATCAAACCCAACTGTCAGTCCAACACCACTATGCCTACTACAGCAAGTCCCAAAATTCCACCTCCACACGTTTTTTGAACACCTCCGGGGTGGTGACTCCATCGCTTCACTGGGCAGCCTCTTCTAATGCTTCACCACTCCTTTGTGGTTTCTGAAATGAAATATGCTTTCCAAAATCTTTCTCCAGCATTTCACCCTCTTTATTTATTTACGGATTTTATAAATTATTCTCCAAATTTAATCAAATCTCACTGATCATTTCAGCTCCTCCAGAAACCGTGAAATGTGTTATTGATCAAAAAAGCAGCATGCAGGAGCCCTCAGGTCCTGCATGTCAGGCACGTAGGAGACAGAACAGAGATAGAAAAC
This sequence comes from Coccyzus lansbergi, assembly GCA_033558105.1. NCBI lineage: Eukaryota > Metazoa > Chordata > Aves > Cuculiformes > Coccyzidae > Coccyzus > Coccyzus lansbergi. Next base: position 138,764 of record JAUMJK010001193.1, read on the forward strand.
ACATGGTTTAGAAATGGATCCTTTGCTAATGAGGGGAGATGATTTAAAAACTATTCAGTTCTCTGGAGTGTCTGCTGTGCCTTACTAATGGCTGAGTATGCAACACTGGTGGATGAAGTTTGGTTGAAAAAAACTCTTTGTGCTATCTCTTTAAAGGTCATTATGGCCAAGAGGTAAAAGAGGTAAAAGAGGTGATTGGTCTGGTGCTCAAACCCATAGGCTCCCAATTTACTACATATGGTGTATCCTCATACAGAGAAGGTCAGTCTGCCCTTCTCTCAGATCTCTGTGCTTCCCTGGGTCATGGTGGCTGGTAGTGAAGGATCGTCAGGTCACACATGGTGTCCTCTTAAAAGATGCCTCTTTTCTCCATGAAAACCTGGAGTGGGAAAGAAAAAACTTGACAAAATGCCACAGACAGTGGAGCTGCAGGACTTCTTTCAGCCCAGTCGATCGACTGCCTAGCACTCGAGACATGATGTCATCCACATTTAGGTGAATGCTAAATAGCTTGAAACTATGAAAATTTGAGGCAGAATATCTCAGAATATGTGTATGGGAGAATAGTTCTTGAGAAGTAGTCTTTGAATTAGATTAAATTTTATCTATGGAAAAATTACAGCATCACCTCCAATACATGATGAAATCAGGTAAAACTAAGACAAACATAAACAAATGGAGACATATACATAAAAGCTTTAACTTTACTTTTATCTCAAGAGTTTCTTCTGGCTGTGTCTTATCTATTTGGCCTTCATCATTTTTCACAGAAAGGGTCATCAGGCACTGGCAGAGGCTGCCCAGGGAGATGGTTGAGTCACCTTCCTTGGAGGTGTTTAAAAGACGAGTGGATTAGGTGCTGAGGGGCATGGTTTAATGGTTGATAGGAATGGTTGGACTCAATGATCCTGGGAGTCTTTTCCAACTGTGTGATCCTGTGAATGAGTGCATCTGTGAATTTTACAAGCACAAGAAAACCACAGCTGCTTAAGACATTAATACAGCAAACTTTATGGGGAATTATTCTTTTTTTTCCAGTGAAAGACGCCACTATGCATGGTATTTTTGTGACAGAACCTTTTTAAGGATTGAAGTTTCCCCATGGAATGTTTGTTTTTTTTTTCTCCTGGACATTTTGGTGGAAAAGTGGGAAAAAGCATTCTGTGTAAAAGTTTCTGTGAAAGGGGCTATGGGCACAAACTTGCACAGAGGGAAGTTCTGCCTGAACAAGAGGAAAAAAATTTCTTTGCTGTGAGAATGACGAAGCACTGGAACAGGGTGCCCAGGGAGGTTGTGGAGTCTCCTTCTCTGGAGATACTCAAAACCCACCTGGATATGTTCCTGTGCCACTGGCACTATGTGACCCTACTTTAGCAGGTGAATTGGACAGGATGATCTCCAGAGGTCTCTTCCAACCCCAGCCATTGTGTGACTCTGTGAGACCATGGAACTCATTACAAGAGACCTCACAGTCAAGAGAGAAGAAATCCTATTTTTTTAAGTGCAGTACTTGAAGGACAACAAACTGTCCTGCTGATTTCAGTGAGAGTATAGACACTGGCAAACCAAGAAACAAGAATTCTTCTGCTTTGGATGTAATAGAATTAGACCAGATGAAAGATGAGGTAACTTGAGAGTAGATCAACCCCATCACTTCTGTGCCATAAATAATGACTTGTGCAATAGAGCTGGCTGCGAGGTCTGGCTTTCTTCTACTGCATTTTTATGTCCTTCAGGGCAGCACAGGGAAGTTTGAATTTTCTTTTAATTCTGAGAGACAAGCTTATCTTCTAATTCTGAATCAGAGATTAAAGACTGGGGGGTGTTGGGTTGGGGTTTTTTTTGCCTACTAGCACCAAAGGGAGAATAATATAGAGGCAGGGTCTTGGCTGTTTCACATGGCCAGGATTAGGCATCGTGTGAGCACTGTAGAGGAAGCCTGGCAGGGAGGACTGGTTTAGGGAGAGAAGAAGGATTAGCACCCTCAAATCCAGCATGGGATGGCTTTCATAGGCGAGGACCACAGGTTCCTCTTGCAAGGTTTTGCGAGGGCTGATCCTACCTTGGGGATCCTGCTTCTCCAGTGGCTCCTTTCTGCAAGTAGTTCTGGACAGAGGAAATTCACACTTCCATGAGGTCACCAGAATGGTGTCAGTTTTGAGATATTCACTTTTCTTTTCATGAGTTCTTTTATTTATATATTAGAAGAAGAAAAAAAATGTCACTTTCTCCCCCAAAAATGTTTTTCCTAACTGGAGCCTGACAAAATTTGGTTTTGGTTCTTACTAGCAGAATATCCACTGATTACCATTAGCCAAAGCCACTGCTGCATTTTTATCCCATTCCGTTGAGAGAGCCCTGCAATGCCCACAAGGTTCAGCAATAAATAACAACAGTGAAACAAGAGGGAGCCGATCACCACCCTGTGCTCAGAGTGGTCTGGTGCCTAGGGTTACAGAAGGCACCTGTGTCTGAGCCTCATCCCAAACACAGCAGGATGCGTTGGAAAGCTGAGACTCAACAGGCAGTGCAACGTGAGCAATCAGGCTAGACCTTCCCAAACACAGTACTGAAGCTAGAACAGAATGGGGACTATGAAGGGTTTGGATGCAGTCTACTTTAGAAGTCAAGATGCTCATAGCATCATAGAATCACCAGGTTGGAAGAGACCCACCGGATCATCGAGTCCAACCATTCCTACCAATCTCTAAACCATGCCCCTCAGGACCTCATCCACCTGCACCTTAAACACCTCCAGGGAAGGTGAGTCAACCACCTTCCTGGGCAGCCTGTTCCAGTGCCTAATGACCCTTTCTGTGAAGAATTTTTTCCTTATGTAGAGCCTGAACCTCCCCTGGCGGAGCTTGAGGCCATTCCCTCTTGTCCTATTCCCTGTCACTTGAGAGAAGGACCCAGCTCCCTCCTCTCCACAACCTCCTCTTAGGGAATTACAGAGAGCAATGAGGTCTCCCCTCAGCCTCCTCTCCTCCAGGCTAAACACCCCCAGCTCTCTCAGCTGTTCCTCATAAGGACTGTTCTCCACCCCCTTCACTAGGTTTGTTGCTCTACTTTGGACTCACTCCAGAGCCTCAACATCCTTCTTGTGGTGAGGGACCCAGGACTGAACACAGTATTCAAGGAACGGTCTCACCAGTGGGAGAATAACCTCCCTGGACCAGCTGGTCATGCCATCTCTGATACAGGCCAAGATGCCATTGGCCTTCTTGGCCCTCTGGGCACACTGCTGGCTCATGTTCAGTCGGCTGTCAACCAACACTCCCAGGTCCTTCTCCTCCAGGCAGCTTTCCAGCCAGGCTTCTCCCAGTTGGTAGCACTGCTCAGGGTTGTTGTGCCCCAAGTGCAGGATCCAGCATTTGGCCTTGTTAAACCTCATGCCATTGGTCTCTAATGCTGCCTCAGAAAGCTCAGAAAGTCTAAGTGCTCAAAATGGAGGTTGGTGTGCTGGCTATAATGCACCCCTATCTTCCATTGGCAACAGTACGTTGCATTAAATAAGCTTTTAATCTGCTAAAGTAAAGGAAACAGGGAGATTCAGATGGTAAACTAGTCTGTTCGTTGCAGGGAAAAGATACATAGTCAGATCATGAAAACAACATCTGGAGGGAATGAGCAGCTCGGCGTTCATGGCAACAGTATAGGGAAGAAGGCCTGGGGGCTACTTGAAATATTAGAGACGCCTTCATCCCTCTTGGAGGCATCAGATCAAAGCTGGAATCATCTCTGCAGCAGACACCTTAACAAGAATACTTCTGGTTCAGTTTGTACTGGATAAAATGCAGCAGGAGCACATGCTGCTGCAGGAGGCTATGCAATGGGCTACTGGTATAGGACTGTGGCTGTGGGGTCATCCTGGTGGGCTGCAGGTCATCTGGAGGGAGGCTGCCACATTTTCTGGTCCCACTCTGTGTAGGTCCTAGAGGTCTTTTTTATCGGCAAACCTAAGAGACCATGGGGTAAATGCCCTGGACCTCTGGTCTCTATGCACAGCTTATAGGGGACTGTAAGAGGTAGCAGAGACAAGCCAGCCTCAGGATTGTACATTCATGTAGAGACCTGCAAAGATCCTGCAAAGAAAAAGGAGAACATCTGGGAACTGATGTTTGAAACCAAGGTGGAAACCATTGCTGAACAAAACCTATTCAGCTTGGTGAGATTACACTCTGTACTCTCAGGCTGGGGAAATGAAGGCAAATGGAGGCCATTTGGAGTGACCCAAGGTCCCCACAAGAGACTTTATCTTCTTTTAATGCCCCTTTCCACATGCTTTCTTGGTGGCCTTCTTCCATTTGCCTTCAAAGGGCAAACTTGGGCCATTTTTTTCATGATTACTGAGTAACCAAATCGTAGAAGGACACTAACTAGCTCGGCTTCTTGACTCTGGGTCTAATCTCATAGCCATGAGATGTCCAGCCTAGAGGAAAGAGGAGGCACAGGGGTGAAGGCACGTGCCCCAGATATGACACGTAGAGGCACAGCCAGGATATCTTACATACCAAATAACCTCCCTGTGATACAACAGGCAAACCATGACATATCTAACCCTTTTTAATTTTTAGTTCTTACTTCTGAGTTGCTTGAACCATGGCCATCACTGTCTTTTGTAGCAGCCTGGCTGCAGCTGCTGGGTTTCCCCACTGTCAGCATTGAGAACGTGTCTCAAATCAGAAGCAGGTTTCTGTCTGGAGCTGCCACGCTATCGCCCTGTTTCCAAGGATGACTTGGCAGTCACTAGCTTACTTCTAAGCCTTTTCTGCACCTCGTGGTGGCTCCTCCTTCCTACCTCAATACTGGATGAGAAGCAGCTTTCTAAAAAGTGACTTCCCTTTTCATAGCAATAGGAAGTGAAGCTTGCTTAGCAAAGAGCAGTCAGGTACCTCAGATACATTCTCTGCCAAAGGTTGAGGCCCTACCCTAAAGCTCAAAGTGCTCCAGCTAACCCTGAAACTGTCCTCTCCTCCCCCAGCATCTCCTTCCTCCCCTAAACTGATGTCTCCATCCCTCCACTGTTTCTCCTGCCCTTAGCTGGAGGAGAATTGAGCCAGCAAAATGCAAACTGGCAAGGGAGAAGTTTGCAAGGGCTTCCTCATTTCTGTATCTCCTTGGTATGCAAATGTCAGGCCTGGCTCTGCAGCACACCTGGCTGAGGGGTGATGGGGTGGATGTCTGTCCTGGTTGTCTTCAGAGCCACCCACATACGACGACAAGGAGAGGAGGCACTGCATGACGTGCAAGCACTTGCAGACTCTGCTTACGACCCAGAAAGCCTTGCAAGCCTCCACAGGCTTTTTTTCCTTTGTCAGGAGCACAGAGCATTTGCAGGGCCAAGGCTGATTTCCACGCCACAGTGTTGGGTCATCAGGCACATACATCCTCCCATCTCACACAGCATGGTGTCCTCAACCAGCCTCGTCTTGTCCTTGGGTGTTACAACTAGCAAAGGTCCTGCCTTGACCTCAGCCTAGATCTGCTCTGTGAAACCTTTCCTCCTGTACATAACATCTCCAGTGCGTGGGTAACCTTTAGGTCGTGCATCACACTCAGATGTTGGCCTGTGTTTGTCCTTCTCAGTGAGAACAGCTGAAACGCAAACTATGTGAGACAATTCCAGCCTCAAGGTCACTAAGACCACAAGTCCCTTCTCTCCTGCTGACCACAATGACACAAAAATGATGTCATTCAATTAACCACAGAGGTTTACACAGTGTTTTTTTGGCGGCCTCATGTTTGCAACAGCTTAAGCAAACACATTGAAAACACCCTGGAGAAGCCAGCTTTTTATGCACCCTACAGGAAGCCTCAGGAGTCTGTAGAAACAAATCCTTCTTTTATCTCCTAAGACAGACGCATTTCAATCTCCTTACTGAACATGCTGAGGCAGAATGAGAAAGTCACTTCCTCAGGTCCCTGCCCGGGTCTTCATCTCTGCTACAATTAAGTAGGTTCATAGAGGGTTGGGGCTTACTGGAACAAGATGCATTTCATCTAAAAAAAGGTCTTTTTCTAATCACAGAAAGGAAAGATAATTGCAAAGCCAGTTTGTTCAACTGTTTCCTAAAATTTAGTGGTTTGTATAGTGGAAACACAACCCATTCACAGCCATTGTAACTGTTTTTAATGACAGTTGTTAATAGCCTGTGAGTTTTGCTGGGGTTTGTGTCTGGATTTTCTTTGGGTTTCTTGCCTTCCCCACTGCTATTTTCATTGGTCAGGGTGTCTGGGAAGTGCAGCTCCCACCCCCTCCCAGATGAACACTTTTATATTTAAAATAGAGCAAGGAGTCCTTCGGGGAAAGGAAAGAATCGGTTCTGACACAAAGGCCTGATTAAAAAAAGAAAGTCCATTAAAATCGTTTGCGAAATCAGGCTGCTCCTGCAATCTGGGAGTTAAATGTTCAAAGCTGTCGGTCCCATGGATAGTGTAGATGCGGTGGGAGCCAGAGGTCTCTAAAAAAGAAATTCTGCAAGGGTCCTCAGCCCCATGGAGCATCTGTCATGGGTCGGATCAGTGGTTCGTCCTTCTTCGGATCGTGTTTCCAGGACCAGCCGCGTAGGAAGCAGGCAAGTAGGGAACATTCCACCCTGATCACATTCCCCTGAGGGTGGGGAGAAACATAGCAGGTTTTTCCCTGTCTTCTTCCTCTCTCCCATCCCTCCTTCATGTGATACCCTCCCCACATCCCTGCCTTGTTTCCCTTCCCCCAGATCTGTGGGGTAGAAAAATCATGGGGCTCTACACAGCAGCCACTGAGATTTAGCCGCACAGGATGGTTTCCAGGGATGATGTTCCCTTGGTTTACCCTTTGGAAAAGGAGAGAGGAGGACAAGTTGATAGGAACAGTTGGACTCAATGATCCAGTGGGCCTCTTCCAACTTGGTGATTCTATGATTCTAAGTGCCAGGCATGCACACCTTGCTACTCCCATTCTTTGTGCTTTCCCCTGGTCTTGTTGGAGAAGAGAGGGTGTATGTGAGGGGAAGGCTGGCTGGAGCTGAACACAGCTCCGGGGATGAGCAGGGGAGGGACTCTGAATCGAGTAGCTATTTCTGGCATGGCTTTCCAAGTGGCTGGAGGTATTCAGGTAGGAAACTGGAAATGTACAACTTTCCCTACAGACTTTTGCCTCTTCTGACCACGGTAGGAGGCAGCGTCATTCCCATTAACATCTAATCTAAGAAAGGGTTCTCTGACAGCATCGAGTGACTGAGCACAAACATGCCACTGGCTCTTCTTGGAACATGGTTAGCAGGTCCCAATAAATGCTACCCCTTGCTAGGAAAAGGCAGCCTCTTGGATTCAGAGCTTATGGGAGAACCCTTCCCACTGCAAAAACATAGGTGGCCTCACAAAGAGATGTGGAGGGACACCTTATCCATCTCCTCCTGTCCCCAGGGCTATGAGAACCAGGACTTCCACACATCCTTGCAGATACTGTCATGTGCCCAGATTGCTCTGTAAAACAGAGCAGCATGGGTTTTGGCCAAGTCAGCATGGAATGTGCCTCCTTCAATGGGTCTTGGACTTCAGTTAGGGGTGGTCTCAGGAGAGGATTTCTCCCTGCTGTGCTCCAACTTGCCCATAGCCCATCCACAAGCCTGGCCCACATCCACATCAGGCAGCAGATAAATTTGAGTTGAAATTTGGGTTGAAATTCCAACCAGTGTAGAATTTGATTTCTGAAGGACCTCGGAGATGCTGCAGGTACCCAAAGATATGCCTGCTTCTCCTGGTCCTATCCTCCTCATTCCTCCCACTAGTGCACCCTACCCTCCTGTGCTGCAGAACCCTAGGTCCTCAAGAGCCATCTCCAGCAGATGTCCCACCCTGCTGATGCAAAACGTGGGGTGAGTTCATGAGGAAAACATATTTAAGGGACTCAGGATAAGCAGCCTGCCCTCCTGCTCTTCCCCTGCCCCTCAGGACTTCAAACCCTGGCCTTGCCTCCTGACCCACAGCCTCTTGCACCTCTGCTGAGCATCTGCCCTGTTCCAGCAGGGTGCAATGCTCAGTGTAAGCAGCTATTTTTCCTTATTTTGGTTAATGAATGACCACTCTGGCAATGGCAGGCTGTTTTCTACTTCTGGAAAAAGCAAGAAACGTTTATTACTTTTTTTTTTTTTTTCCCCTCATTCAAGAAACTTTTCACGTCTCTTTAAACTCAGAGTTCAGGAACTGTGTGTGCTCCAATCCTCCAGCTTCACATGCAGCCTTCTACCATGGGGTGTCCCACATCTTCAGAAAGACCAGGAACAACCAGATTTTCTGCTGAGTTCATTGGTTTGGGCCAGGTTCACCCACAAAGCGTGGCCTGATGAAGGACCTAGGTCCACAGCAGACTTAAGTTGCAATGGAAATAGCACACTGGCTAGGATTTGACTGCAGCAAGTAAGGGAACCCAAAACAAACCGATGGTTTCTGCAATGCATACCCTGCAGTCACTGAGGGGTAAATCATAGAGGTCCTGGATTTTTCCCCTGGCTTCTCAGGCACTGCCAAGATCACTTTGTCCACATTGGCTGTGCTCAAAAGTAGGACCTGCAGGAGCTTGGCACCAGTGTTAGCACCAACATGAGCTGGAGACCCTGACTGCTCCTGGGGGCTGCATCCCTCAGAGGTCTTTCACACAACTCAGAGCGTTTGAGAGAGGTCTTGATGCAAGCAGAAATGCCACCTGGTGTCTTTGTCCAACAAGGACCAGGACTGGATTGGATCTGAACATTGCCAGTAGGATATTCCCATTTCTCCAGTAAGGCTGCAACATGCGATCCAGGCATCTAATTCACTCTCCAGTAAAACCCATGATGCTCATTGCTCCATGATCTCCAGCTCCTCACAGAGATTTAATGTACTGCTGTAAGTCCTCCTGATGCAGCCTGGTCCTGCTGAGCAGCAGCTTTCAGCTATGAAAGTTGCCCTGATGTTAGCTGGAGACCCAAGACTGTGTAACATCATAGGAGGTCTCACTGTCCTCCCACTTGCAGGAAGGAGTCTTCACCAATATTTCAACCACAGTGGTCGTACCCTTCTGCCTCTGAGGCAGACTTTCTGCATGGTCAGTGCTGTTTATAGCATAGCACGCTTGCTGTAGCTGTCTTCTAACCACCTCCTAGCAGCACAACAATGGTGTTAAGTCCAGCTGGAGGCCAGTGACAAGTGGTGTCCCCCAGGGCTCAGTGCTAGGTCCAGTCCTGTTCAATGTCTTCATCAATGACCTGGATGAGGGCATTGAGGGTATCCCTAGCAAGTTTGCAGATGACACAAAGCTGTGTGCAAGTGTCGATCTGCTGGAGGGTAGGGAGGCTTTGCAGGGGGACCTGGACAGGCTGGACTGCTGGGCAATGTCCAACGGCATGAGGTTTAACATGGCCAAATGCCGGGTCCTGCACTTGGGGCACAACAACCCTATGCAGACATACAGACTGGGAGAAGCCTGGCTGGAAAACTGCCAGGAGGAGAGGGACCTGGGGGTGTTGGTCGACAGCTGACTGAACATGAGCCAGCAGTGTGCCCAGGTGGCCAAGAAGGCCAATGGCATCCTGGCTTGTATCAGAAATGTTGTGACCAGCAGGTCCAGGGAGGTGATTCTCCCACTGTATTCAGCACTGGTGAGGCCACTCCTTGAATACTGTGTCCAGTTGTGGGACCCTCACCACAAGAAGGATGTTGAGGCTCTGGAGCAAGTTCAGAGAAGAGCAACGAGGCTGGTGAAGGGTCTGGAGAACAGACCCTATGAGGAGCGGCTGAGAGAGCTGGGGTTGTTTAGCCTGGAGAAGAGGAGGCTGAGAGGAGACCTCATTACTCTCTACAAGTACCTGAAAGGCGGTTGTGGAGGGGAGGGAGCTGGGCTCTTCTCCCAAGTGACAGGGGACAGGACGAGAGGGAATGGCCTCAAGCTCCGCCAGGGGAGATTTAGGCTGGAGATTAGGAGGAATTTTTTCACGCAGAGGGTCATTGGGCATTGGAACAGGCTGCCCAGGGAGGTGGTTGATTCATCTTCACTGGAGGTGTTTAAGGCACGGGTGGATGAGGTCTTGAGGGACTTGGTTTAGTGTTAGATAGGAATGGTTGGACTAGAAGATCCAATGGGTCCCTTCCAACCTGGTTGTTCTGTGATTCTGTGATTCTGTGATTTAAAAATAAATGAATAAAAAGGTGAAAAAGAACTTGACTGAAACCCAGAAAAAGTAGAAAATGCTTTTGTAGCAAGTCTCCATTCCTATTTAAGTAGCTGATCTCACCAAAATCTTCAGTAATTTCTGTCAAGTAACAAGTGATAAGATGAGAGGAAATGGCCTCAAGTTGTGCTCAGGAAGGTTTAGATTGGATATTAGGAAAAAAATCTTTACTGGAAGAGGGGTGAAGTTTCAGAACAGGCTGCCCAGGCAGTGATGTTCAAAAACTAAGTTGCTGTGTCACTTTGGGACATGGTTTAATAGGCACAGTGGTGTTGGGCTGATGGTTAGACTTGATGATGTTAAAGGTCTTTTCCAACCTTGATGATTCTATGATTCTAATTCTCTGGATTTTTGTCTTCCAAAACAACCCAAGCGTGACAGATCAGGAAATGTATGAAGAAGTACTTTATAGATGAAAAAGAGAATTTAATGCATCTGGGATGTGCCTAGAATTGGGGTAATTGCTTTTGTCTAATGAACTTTTTTATTCCTTACTGATGTAAAATGAAAATCTGGACTATTTAATGTATTGTAGCCAATGTCAGTTGATTTCAGCTGTTCTTTCTAGAAGGGGAGGACTTGCTAAGAGAAATTCAGTATTGAAAAGCCTTCATAACTGGTTATGTCTGCATTTTCAAAGTAATCTGTGGTTGGTTTTCTTTAAGGCCATTTCCTTTTAAAATGTGTTTCCTTAAAAAAAAAAATTCTGAAGTTTTAAAATGAAGTGAAATATCTAATCTTGGTGAAGTACGAAAACACATTGTTGGACCCATTTTATAATGTGAGTGGAAAGGGGGCTCATTTTGTGATTTTTACTGGGCTTGTGTGGGTTTTTGGAGCTGCCAAAACAGTGAAATACTATTGGCTTGCTTGGGTCTTAACCTGTTTTCCATGGCATAGTTTCAATGGGGGTGAGGCAAATAATAAGATGACAATTCTGTTTTTCTGCTAGATCCTGTCTTGTTCTTTCCCTATGCCAGCCCATGCAATCCCAAGGCTTTTTGGCTGTGTTATCCACATCTCTGTTGCAGAAGATATTGCTGTATTCATGTCAGAAACAACTTTTGAGCTCTCTTCTCCGGGTAGCAGAAACCAGCTAACCGCAGTAGAGGGTGTGCCCATGATGCAGAGCACCCTAAACATGAGACGGGCAATAAGCCTGTGCTTGACTTAGCCCAGGTACCTCCATCTTACTTTCTCATCTACTGCAACAAAAGAAGTAAGTGTATCTGTTAAGTCTAATTTGTTTGCTTTAGCCTACCCTGGGCACTTGTAAGAAGACAAACATAGGTGCAAGGCAGGATTCCAAACCTTATGATCAGCAAAATCTAGTATCCACCTCTACTGGACCATGGACCCCCAAGATTCAGCTTGATGGATTATTCCTGTAGGGCGTGTTCACCAGCACTCTTTGAAGATGGGTGAGTGATAGGACAGTTGTAGAATCATAGTATCATAGAATCGCCAGGTTAGAAAAGACCCATCGGATCGTTGAGTCCAACCATTCCTATCAATCACTAAACTGTGTCCCTCAGCACTTCATCCACCTGTCCCTTAAACACCTCCAGGGAAGATGACTCAACCCCCTCCCTGGGCAGCCTGTTCCAGTGCCCAATGACACTTTCCATGAAAAATTGCTTCCTAATGTTCAGCCTAAACCTCCCCTGGTGGAGCTTGGGGACATTCCCTCTCATCCTGTCCCCTGTCACTTGGGAGAAGAGTCCAACTCCCTCCTCTCCACAACCTCCTTTCAGGTAGTTGTCGAGAACAATGAAGTCTCCCTTCAGCCTCCTCTTCTCCAGGATAAACACCCCCAGCTCTCTCAGCCGTTCCTCATAAGACCTGTTCTCCAGCCCCTTCACCAGCTTTGTCGTTCTTCTCTGGACTTGCTACAGAGCCTCAACATCATTCTTCTGATGAGGGGATTTAGTCACATCCTCTCCTCTCCACCATCAAGATGTTGTCCAAATGCCACCAGAAACGCTCCTGCAGCAGGACGCCATGGTGGGAACTTCAGAAGACCTCCCTCACAGCAATCCTTTTGTTGCTGTGACAACATCTGTACCTGCATCCAGATGTTATTGGCCAAAATGTCTCCTTAACTGTCCCTCTGAAGGTTACTGAAATTACCTTCTGTTATCCTGCAACACGGGGCACACAACATGTTTTGGAGGTCCTATATAAGCATGCAGGATGCCTGAGATCTTCACGTGTCTCACATGCACTCAGAGCTGGATGATACACAGAGCTCACTACCTTAATGTGTGTTCACTTTTTCAGCAAAGGCTTGCTTGACTCTCCCAGGAAGACTTCTATGTCAAATATTTTCAATCAAATCTTATCAGTAGCTAAGATAGACTATTTTTTGCCAAAGCATTTCAAGCATACAGAAAAAGTTTGCGTTGCCTTAATTTATTTTTTGTTCCATTTTGATTTCTGGTTACTTTAAAAAGAACTTGTTTTTGAAAACTTAGGGTTTTTTCCAACTTGAATATAGTTGAGGAAACAAGTTTCCCCTCTCTCAGTCGCTAAAAATAAGCGAACATTTTTAGATGTGAAAACCTGTAAATTCAACAAAGGAAATTCTCATGCTTTTCTGAGTTACTAATTTCTCCCAGAGTTCTTTCCCACTGGAAAAAAAAAAAGAAAAGTGCAGGAGAGCTACTATTAGGTTGTTTTTTTTTTGTGAAGCTAATTTTTTAAAAAAACAACCATTAATCAGAAGCAGAAACACTGTGGAACAAGATTCATTCATCTTGACCATCATTTTTGATTAAAAGAATTACCTTTAAAAAAATGTAATCTCCACAAACTATGGGCTGGGAGCTCATCAACAACCCTCCACATCTGGCAACATTTGTCTGCAGCAGTATTTTGGGATTTTGTAAGGCACCTGTTGGCATGAAGGATGGTCACCTTGGATCCCTGAGGCTGCAGAGGTAACCTGGAGAGCACAAAGGGTGGATGTAGTAGGGACTGTGAATACCTAGAACTGTGCCAATGTTGCTGTGCATGGGTGGGACTGAGTGACCTTTGTGGGAAACTTCTAGCTGGTTCCATTTCCCAGATGTGCTGAGACTTGCTGTGCACTTCTCTGTGCCGCTTCTCACAGATGTGCCTTTGACGTGTGTGTGGGGAGAAAGCTCAGTTTCTACAAACATGCAGAGATTTGCTTCTATCATCCTGCAGATGATCCATCAGTCCTCTAGTAGAATCATAGAATCATTACGGTTGGAAAAGATCAAGTCCAACCATCAACCCAACACCACTACTAAAATATGTCCCAGAGCGCCATGTCTACCTGTTTTTTTCAACACCTCCAGGGATGGAGACTCCACCACTCCCCTGGGCAGGCTGTTGCAATGCTTTGCCATTCGTTCAGTAAAGAAATTTTCCCAATCTAAACCTCCCCTAGTGCAACTTGAGACTGTTAAAGGTCAGTAAGCTCATCTTGTGATGTGACTGGCAGTCAAAGCATATTGCTAACTTGTGCTGTATCTCACATCCCTTAAACTCTGCTGAAAAGACAATAATTGACTTGTCTCTAAGTCTTGTTTGGGAGCAGAGTATATCAAAGACCCCAAGATACTGCAGTGATATAGCAACAAGGACCAGAGAGAGATGTCCAGCACATAGTTTGAGTTTGAGCCTTACATAGTTGGTAACGAGTGGTGTCTAAAACTTGTCTATCATCTAACCTTGACTTAAAATGATACCTCACAGTTCCCTGAGTGAAAAGGAAACTCCAGCTACTCTCGCTTACTATCTATTTGGAATCCAAAATCCTATCACAAAGTTATCTTCCACCAATTTGCAAGCGAAAGAGTGGAAAAAGCTCACTTAATAAATCATTTGCCATTACATGACAACGAGATCTCCTAAGCAAAGCAAACCTTGGTCGCAACCTGGAAGGGAGGCTACCAGATTAAAATGAATTTGCTGCAGGAAATGCTGAGGCGGATTCAGTGAGCAAAACTTTCCCTCCTACTGTGTTCTCAGTGTCCAGAGCAATGCTGAGACCTTTGTACAGATGTATTGGTCATCTGTAAACTCACATCAGAGAAACTGGGGTGCTGAAAACCTTTTGATTGAGGAAAAAACCTGAAGGAGGCCTACAAATAAGCTAGAGAGGAACTTATTACAAGGTTTTATAGTGATAAGTTGAGGAGGAATGGCTTTAAATTGGAAAGGGGAAGATTTAGATGAGGCATCAGGAAGAAATACTTTAGGATGAGGGTGGTGAGACACTGGAACAGGTTGCCCAGGGAAGTTGTGAATGTTCCATCTCTAGAAGTGTTCAAGGGCACTTTAGATGGGGCACTGAGCAATCTGGTCTAGTGGAAGGTGCTGGAACTGGGTGATCTTTAAGGACCCTTCCAACCCAAACCATTCTATGATTCCTGTGATTCTATGAAAAATGTGTATTGGGCTATCCGGAAATAATTCACCAATTACTTCCATTTTGCTCACTTTATCAGTGTAAATAAAAATGAGGTGAAAGGGAGAAGTTATTTCCAAGAATTAACACCTTAAAATATTGGAATGACTCTGTTAGAAACCTCATTTCAGAGTTCCAGGTTTTGAAATATTAGATACATGCTAGGAAAAAAAAAAAAAGTTGCTTTTACTAGAATATTTTTCCCTTAAGTCTGGTTTGCTGGAAGCTTTTTCGGGCACATCTGTGGGAGTCTAACTATCATGACACGGTGCCAGACTGATGTTTGGGGGAATTCACCAACCACATTGGTTCCTGGACTTCCCATCCCCAGTCCTTCGTGTTCATCGCAGACCTTGAAGTATTTTGGCAAGAATAGCAGCTAAAGTGTCATTGCTCAGCTATAAGTACTCAGGATACGGGTGGTTTGAGGTTTTACGGACATGTACCCTGCACCTTTCAATGCTTTTGGTTCAAAGCATGGTCCAAGGCAGGCTTTGGAGCTGGATGGTGTAGATAACTTGGGCACTTGTGGCAACAGCACTTCAGTAGTGCCGGCTTCAAGGGTTCCACAGTTTTTTAGGGTCCGGGTACTATGTGACACTCTTGAAGCCCTGATACACCTGAACTGCTCAGCAGGGTGATATTCCCTAGGATCTCCAGCATCCTCTCTTCAACCTTCCAGCATTGCATGCGTGCAGCATCACAGGGTGCTGGAGTAAGTCTGCTCAGTGCCAGATGGGGATCTCTGCATTGGACTGAGGACATATCCAAAATAGATTTGTACCCATTTATTTTTCGGGTGACTAACAGTGTCCATGAGCCACATATGCAAAGTATGAAACAACAGGGTTGTGTGGTAACAGAAACTGTGGGGTTCACAAGGTCCAAGGTAGTAGGAGGGCTGTACATGGAATGATCTTAAACTCTTCTCTTCACTGTGCCACTGCCCCGCATTCTCCTCTTCTCCAACTTGTTCTTCATGAGTGAGAAGACCGTTTTGTTCCTCAGCATCTACTCATTTTCCAGAAAGCAGTCTCATTAAAAAATAATCTCTGGTCTTCCTTCCAGGATGGGGTTGCTTGGGAGCAAATATCACCCAACATCCAGTGAGAAACATACTTCTGGGAGCAACCCAAAAACCAAGAGTAAGCCTCCTCCAGCCCCACCCAAGGTAAGTCTGCAGTTTTGTGTCCTTTGGGGGTCCTCCACAGCTCAGTTAGTGTCCGGAGTTACCAAGTGCCAAATATTGTCCAAAGGGCAGAAAACAGATATTTATACCTCACATTCCACCAAAAGCTTCTTAATGTGGGGCGAACCATTCAATCAACCCTTTCTTGCTCTACATTTTCTCTTTGGGGATGTGTGATAGCTGTGAGCTATCTGAGAGAGCTACATATGATGATGTGTTGAAAGGTTGTGCTGTGTTGAGGCTGGAGTAATTAATTCTGTGGGCTGAACTGGAGAGCAGGATAGGCACGATAGAGAAAAGGTGCAGAGGCTGTTGCTCCACGTGTGTGTGCATTGCTTAAACGCGAGTCATTTTTGAGCTGATCCCCATATCTTTCAGGCAGGGCTGCTGTCTTCAGCACTTTGCAGCCCAAGCTGATGTTGCTGACTTGCAAACGGTGCAAAGATCGGTCAGATTCAGGCTACGATTCAAAGCTGCAAACCGCAATGGAAACTGTGCCACCACGGAGGACAGCAGGTTCACTAAAGAGGGTCTACAGATAATATAGGTTGAGGTGGGCTGGGAATCGGGCATGCTGAGAAAGACTTCATCATATGATTTCTGTGTGCATGGACACAGATCAGTAAAACACTAGGATAGGATTCAGGGAACCTCAAATGACAAATTCATTTCAACTTGAGAAGTCACTTTATCTATCAGTCTATTGCTGCACAGAAGACATGACGTTGTTTTTCTCTTATCAGTACTGTACCCAGCATCCAGCACAAGAGAAAGTCTAGACGCAACTGTTGTGTGAAAATCAGCTCAGTTCTTGAGCTCTGAGAAGGGAAGGGAATTGCCTATCATCACTTTTGATGACAGGTGGAGATGTTTTCCACTCCTTTACTTTCATTTCTGAGTTCTCCCATGGTCACGAAGTCCAGTTTTCATGACAACAGATGTCAGAGTGGCCAGTGAGATATTATTTTCTGAAATTTTTTCTCTCCAGTTCACTGGAGAGGAGCTGCTCTGAGTGTACATACAGTGCAATCAATCACCTTCTGACACACTTTTTTATTTCTGCCACGGGCACTCAGCTTTAACAAGTTAGGGGAAATCCATATTTCCTTCAGTTAAATTAGAAAGAGTCATGTATGAGCAGCTCTCCCACACCACACTCCTGCTCAGTAGGAATGAAAGGATGGTGAGGACAGAAAACGCTAGGTGTTTTCGATTCAATGTCTGTAGTTCACTCCTTTTACACATCTATAAGAATATCTGGCAGTCATCAAACACCCACTTTAGTGACTGGGTACTATATCTTGGACTGATCACAGGATTGGCATTTGAAGCTGGGCAGAGGCCAACAAGACCTACCTGCCTGTTCTTGTGGCAATAAACTCGTAGCCCTCAAAACAAGGTTGTTGCATCCCAGCTAGGATTTGGAGTGGCCTATGGTCAATTTGCCAGTCTCGGGGTCTGGGCCAAATCAAACTAGGGACTGTGTCAATGGTTTAAATGTGCACCTAGATGAGTTGCAGTAACTTGCTGTTATTTAATTTGCTAGTATAGTTACTACCTCCATTTTTTTAACATACCCTTATGTCTTGAGACATTAGCGGCAAAGATCATCCTGAGTTTTTCACTACAAGTAAAATTGCATTTGTCATTCCTCAATGGAACCATTCGTGTCTCATCCCTCATTGATCTGAAATCTGGTATCAGTAAACAAAAGTTAGATAGACCAGAGTTTCGATGAGTGGGTAGCAGGTTTATGCTTTTATTCCGAGGGGAACCAAAGATTATGCAAACTGACTGTCAAGGCAGTTATGAACACATCAAGGCAAAATGTGCTAAAACAATCAC
The DNA here is from genome assembly GCA_033558105.1 of Coccyzus lansbergi. NCBI lineage: Eukaryota > Metazoa > Chordata > Aves > Cuculiformes > Coccyzidae > Coccyzus > Coccyzus lansbergi. The sequence goes on from JAUMJK010001193.1 coordinate 156,429, forward strand.
GGCACATATGGAGACAGATGCAAGAGCTGTTAACTGACCACAGTGGGCTCCAGATCAGACTCCCACTCATCTGCAAAGCCGAGAGCACGTCTTCCTGCAAACACAGCGAAGTAATAATTTTTTTTTATTTCCTATTTCTACTGAAGGGCAGACAATTTATCAACCTCTCTCATCTAAACCAAGCTTCTGTACAAGGTAAGATTCTTAGCTCGCTTGCTGTTTTCTTCCCATGGGGTTTTGAAATGTGATGGTCCCTCAGTAGCAGGTCTTGAGAACAAACTGTTATGTCATAGGCGTGCAATTTCTCTTTAGCATTGCTGGGTGGGGAATTCATCAGTGTGTTCAGTTTACACCTAACTGTTTGTAGCTGCCAGCTTCCCTTGCTCATCAAAGAAATTAAGAAGGAAAAGCAATCTTCTTCCTTGGCTGAGGAAAGCAATATCTGAGACATCAAGTGCATGAGATTTCTCCGTCAGCTGCCCTGTCTGCAGTGTGACAGGCTGTGGATGCTATAACCAGTTAGCTGAAAATTTCAGAGGAAATAGCAGGCATCAGAGAGCCCAGAGAGACTACAAAGAGAACAAGAGCAAAGAAAAGAGTGTAAAATAAGGATGTGCAGAGCCCCTGCTTGGACACTCTTTGTTGGCTTCATCCACCTCTGTAATTATCTGCGGGTTCCAGACGGTGTTTTGTAGATTATTGCCTTTTAGCAGGAAGCCCTTTGCTACCTCTGCTCAGTTTCCAAGAGCAACTTGTATATTTTTCTGTCAAAGAAGCTGTGCAGATTAAGGACAGAGAGAGAGAAATAGAAGGGGGCAAAAAATACAGGAAATATGAAGGAAAGCAGTCAGCAACACACAAAATTTCCTCACGTGGGAAAACTGTAGGATTAATGGAGATAGGACATGAGGAAAAAATAAAAGTGAAGTGACAAAGAAAAAGGATAGGTGGAATGGTCCTCGTGGAATTATGGATGATGACGGAGGGTCTCTCCTATGTGGCAGACAGAAGAAATCTTGCAACATCAAAAATGTTCTTCAAAACTGGCATTTGTAATAGTGACAAATTTGTGGGAGGTGTAGGATTGAACCACGTGAATTGGGGTTCGTTTCTGTGGAAGTGCCATTTCTCCAGAAACCACGAGTTCTTTTGCAAAGTTGTTTTCTCTCCTCGTTTCCAAGCGGCTGTGCTCTTCTACCCTCACAACTGAGCAGACATTGCCCATTTATCACAGGGTTTTTATCAGCCTTCTCACTCTGGTGAGAAGTGCAACAGAAACGATCTTCAAGGAGGCGGTTTTTACTTCTGTGTCGCGCCAGAAGGCAGAAGTGGAAAGATGTTGAAAAATGCATCAAGTACCATGTTAGCCATTTTCAACTCTCACAAATATCTTAGTTTCTTAGGTTCACTTCCAGTTTTGGAGGAATACTCACACTCGCAGTCTGGGGAACTTCTTATTTTTCTCCAGCAGTGCTTGAGTTTTCAGAAGTGAGGCTCTGTTTGACTCTGCCTTTTGTGGCAAAATGAGCTGATAGAAACTATATGTGATATTTGTAATACCTGAGATATTCTTATAAAATCACAAAATGGTTTGGGTTGGAAGGGAACTTAAAGATCATCTGGTCCCAGTGAAATTCCACTCTAGTTCCTCAAGAAAGCAAGCAATTAAAATTAATTGCTAGAGAAATGCAAAATCCAGGCAGTTCAATCATATAAACAAATCAAAGACCTGAACAGTATTCTGTGGGAGCACTTTAAGTTCAATCAGGCAAAATTATTGACTATGGAAGTGTGAAATGCTATAAAATTAAAAACTTCTCTTCTTTATTTTTTCTTTTCACTTTTTTTACGTTCCTTATGTTTTGATTTTTTTTTCCTGATCTCAGCGTTGTGCAAGTTGTTTTGCGTTTTCAAACTTTCACACCACTATCTTAGAAATAATTTATTATTATTAACAAAAGCCTAACTCCTCCTGACGTTATTTTGCTTAATGCAAGTAACACAAAGGAAGGCAAAGGGTCTGTAACTCTGTGTTCAAATACATTGTTGGTAGCATTAACAATTCACTTTTAACTTGAGGTGTTTTTTTTTCCACCATGTGAGTCTCTCGTTAATTTTACTGTGATTCCCTAAGCACTTATAGAATAATAGAACAGTTTGGGTAGAAAGGGACCTTAATGATTATCCCGTTCCAACCTGATCTATTGGATCAGATTGCTCAAAGCCTCATCCAACCTGGCCTTGAACATCTCCAGGGATGGGGCAGCCACGAGTTCTCTGGGCAACCTGTGCCAGTGCCTCATCACCCTCAGAGGAAAGTATTTCTTCCTAATATCTAATCTAATTCTATCCTTGTTCAGCTTAAAACCATTCCCTCTCATCCTATCCCTGACAAAGACTCCCTCCACAGCTTTCATGCTGCCCCTTTCAGTACTAGAAGCTGCTCTAAGGTCTCCCTGGAACCTTCTAGTCTCTCAGCTGAACAACACAAACTCTCTCAGCCTGTCTTTGTTTGGGAGGTGTTTGTGGCCATCCTTTGGACTTGCTCCAACAGACTTATGTCCTTCCTGTGCCGTTATGATGTCTTTAAGATCCATTCTAGATCTCCATGAAGTCAAAACACGGGTGGATGAGGTATTGAGGGACTTGGTTTAGTGTTAGATAGGAATGGTTGGACTAGAAGATCCGATGGGTCCCTTCCAACCTGGTTGTTCTGTGATTCTGTGATTCTGTAAAACACCTTTAATTCTTCATTTCTAAAGCCCCAGCATAGTGAAGTCTCAGCCCGAGATGGTGGTTCCCAAGCACAGCAGCTCCATTGCTACATCTGCTGCCATTATCTTGCATTTGATATGTAAAACAGCAGATGGATAGAGTAACTCCTGCATTTGCTCTGCCAGGTGCTCACAGCTGGATTTATGTACTACTAGTGGAGAGAATTGGCTGTTTGGGGTGTTTGTCCTCAGGCTTTATAACAAACTGCCACTGCACAAAAAATAGGTCTCTATGCAAGACCAGTTATTCTGGTTGAGGAACTGCAACTTCTTGCACCAATATGATTGCTTTTTGCCACAATAATATGGATAGGACAGATTTTCAGGGGGTGGAAGCTAAGTTTCCTCTAGAAACTGAAGTCTTATGAGACATCTCAAGATAAGCATCAAAGCTCTTAGTTGTTTTTGTCGTTATTCCCTGAATATGGATCTGAGTTTGAAAGGAATGCTGTCAGAAGCATGGGTTTGAACTTAATTGGGAAAAGGAGGGATTGCTTCTACTGTAAAGGTTGACTTTTCAATGAGAAATAAAAGTTCTCATCAGAAATAGGCATTGCCAGTCAAAAGCAAGAGGGGGAAGGAAAACGAGAGGTAATCGCTCAAAAGGTTCACATTTTCTAATTAAAAAGTTGTTTGGGTCTGATATGATTTTATGAGGAAAACAGAAATTATCCACAAAAACATTTACTGTTTCAAAGCATAAGGCAGAAAGGTATTTGATAGAAAGCACTCTTGCAGTGTAAGCCTTGATGACCCAGCAGACATATCCCAAAATGTCACATCTGGACTTGCTGACCAGCTGGAAGATAGTCTTGTACATCTCCACCAAGGGGATCTCATGGCATTCTTCTTGGTGACAGCAGCAGAAAGGCTGGTGTGCCACCAGCAAGCTGTGTGTTTTGATGGAATGCTTTTCTAGCGCAAGCTTACTTTGATGAAGCAGCCCATGCCATGCTAGAGCAGAGAGCTGGGCCTATTCTCACTAGTAGTAACTCATAGCTCAACAGTAACTCATAACCCGAAGAGCCAACACATGTACTGCAAGTTGTCATTCACCCCATGACCATCCTAGCATGTCTCTAAATCAATTCACGGTCCTCTGAGAGACCCTGTCACAGTCTCAGCCTGGCTCCGTAGCCATGAGATGGTTGCAAGGACTTTCCATGCATGACATGGCAGTGGTGGGAAGACTGAATGAAATCATTTTTATTAAGCCATCAAACTGGCATTCAGCCTATGCAAACCGAGCTGGTATCTAACTTTCCTGACAGCAGCTCTGAGCCAAGATGTGTTTGGCTCACAATCAAAGTCTCTGGGCTGCTAGCATTATCTGTAAAGGAGTCACTCCTGGCAGCCCTGATGGCTTCTCTGCTGTAGTGTCACTCATGACTTAGTTTGATCAAATAGGTCAAGTATTACGAACACTGTTTCTCGGTAGGGTGACAGATTCAGAGAAGGGAAGAGTCACTTTCCTCCTGAGATGGCAAGTCTTGCTGGCTCAAGCAGAGAGAACTTTTCTTCTTCTGCTCCACTTAAGTGAACATGTATGTTGAGAAGAGGATAAGAGGTGATATGAATATTTCTCCAGCTTTTCTTTCTCCCTCTCCTGGTTTTGGTTTTGTTTATTTCCATTTATGCCAGTTGCTTCAAGATCAGAACTACATTTTTGGTTTCATTTTTGGGCACTCACGGACACTCTTTTCTTAAAGATGTTTAGACATTTGCTTCTATTTTTCAAGGTAGAAGTGCACCAATGGAATTATTTTACTTCCAGAAGGGGCAGGATGATGCACGTGGGTGAGCGTATCCATTGTGGACACTCTGACACAGGCACATGCCCAGAAACCTTTTGTGTCAAAGAAGCTGCGTGATAACAAGTTTCTCAAGAAGGCAACAATAGTTTGGGAGCATTGCTAACGCCAAATACTTTGAGATCCCTCAAGGAGAAGTCCCCAACTATTAAAGCTACTTTTTAAGACTTCAAACCCTTTTCCCTTGTGACACCGTTCATCCTTTTCCCCATACACAGGAGAGAGTGGGGTTCTGCTGAAACTTCTAATGGATCTCCAAGTTCCTCCTCACAAGGTTGGAGGGAACTGCTCAGAGCTTCGGTTTACGAAGCTGTATTTTCTTCCATAGTGACCCTTTCCCTCCTCCCCAATAAATCCCCAGCAGAGCAGCAGCCAGGCCTTGCACAGACACAAAACCCAAGTTGCCCCAGAGACATGTTATCTTGCGATGACAAAGGGCCAGTCTGGCTCTCTTGCTGGTGGCATTATTTGAAAAGGTCATTCTGAGACTGTGGCTTGACAGTCTGTTTTGAAAAATGCTATTTATAGACTGTCCGTCGCTCTCGGCGCATTAATTAGGCTGTGTACAAGCTAAAACCTTTGTACAGCAAATGGTCTCAGTATTGTTTAATTTCTTTTTTCTTCTTTTTCTTTTTCTTGTTCTTTTTCTTGTTCTTTTTCTTGTTCTTTTTCATCTTCTTGTTCTTGTTCTTTTTCTTGTTCTTGTTCTTTTTCATCTTCTTTTTCATCTTCTTTTTCTTTTTCATCTTCTTTTACCTCGTCTGCCTTTTTCCTTTTCCTCTTTTTGGCTTTCTCCTTTCCTTTGTTCTTTTTCCTTTTCCTTTTCTTGTTCCTTTTCTTCTTCTTCTTCTTCTTCCTCTAGTTCTACTTCTTCTTCTTATGTTTGTGTACATATACTGATCCCCTTTATAGAGTTTGATCTACCCCAAAATAGCTGCTTATTTCTGCTTCAGTAGCTACGAGCCTGCAAAGCACTTGTGAACAATTGCACAACCTCTCAGAGAGCAGCACGAGCACAACCCCACATGCAAAGGTAGCTATTCACTTCCAACCTGCAGAGATCTGTCACAGGGTTGGGTTATGGGTCTCATAGCACCTCTACCAAACAGCAGTTTTGCCATGCACAGCACAGCTCCCATACCACAGAGAATGAAAATTCATTTTTACTCTGCCAAAATTTAGATTCGAAAAAATGGCTGGAATGAAAGCAACACACTAGGGTAGAGGATGGTGCCTCAGATCTAATCACAGCCTAGATCTATGTGGGTTGCAAGTGAAATGGGAGACACAGAGCATCAGTTTTGTGTTTTAAAGCACCTGAAGTGCATCAGGCCATGGATGGAGAAGGGGATCCTGAAGCCTACAGCACTGCCCTAGGAATTTCAGCTGAGCAGAGCAGCCAGAGGCTATAAAGAGGCTGGTTCAAAAGCAGCAGCATGACTTAAACATGGGTGTGTTAGAAAAACAGAGCAGTTTGAGCAGCAGTTTGAGTGAGCAGGGCAAGCAAGGAGGATGAAGAGAGGGGCTTGAGGTCAGCTGGAAGGGTTTGAGGACCGTGGTGGCCACCCAGTGTAAAATTAAGGCTGTTCCAGCTGCTGCACCAGCCAGGAGTGATGCGGCCCCCGAGACGGAGCATCAATGGGCACATGCAGCCACCCAGACCCTGGGCTGCAGGCAGTGTCCCCCTCCCACACTGACTCACATCACCGGGACTGACTTCACTTATGGAAGCTGTGCTCACACTGGGGAACTCCTCCACTTGGTGTCATTGCTAAGGGAGGAAGGAACTAGACTGAGGACCATTCGGGAGTGCGAGAGGGAGATAGACCAGTGGAGCAACACACAATGCTCTCTCTCACAAACTAAGCAGGCAGCCAGAGTAAGCACAGTTGAGAACTCCCCATCCACTAACCGTAAGATAGAGGAGAAAAAAAGGTGGGGAATGGCAGCAAGTTCCTGCCTGGCACAGAAAACGTGCTGACCCCATGCAAACAACAAACTCCCAGACTCCCTTACGGAATATATACAAAGCTCTGCAAGAGGAATCAAACTCCAAAGAGAGAAGGATGGCTCCTGAAGCCTAGAAACATTCTCTAGGCTGCATCATCTTCAAACGACCATCAAAACAGCCTCTGAGAAAAAGAAGAGTGATTGTCTTGGTGGGTGGTGAGGCCGCTCCTTAAATACTGTGTGCAGTTCTGGGCCCCTCAGCACAAGAAGGATGTTGAAGCTCTGGAGTGAGTCCAGAGAAGAGCAACAAAACTGGTGAAGGGGCTGGAGAACAGGCCTTATGAGGAACGTCTGAGAGAGCTGGGGGTGTTTAACCTAGAGAAGAGGTAGCTGAGAGGAGACCTCATTGCTGTCTAAAACTATCTGAAAGGAGGTGGTAGAGAGGAGGGAGCTGGCCTCTTCTCCCAAGTGACAGGACAAGAGGGAATGACCTCAAGCTCTGCCAGGGGAGATTTAGGCTAGAGATTAGGAGGAAGTTTTTTCACGGGAAGGGTCATTGGGCATTGGAATAGGCTGCTGAGGGAGGTGGTTGATTCACCTTCCCTGGAGGTGTTTAAGGTACGGGTAGATCATGTCCTGAAGGACATGTTTTAGTGTTTGCTAGGAATGGTTGGACTCGATGATCCGATGGATGTCTTCCAACCTGGTGATTCTATGATTCCCTTCTGAAGGGAACAGAGGGCTCTGTCTACAGATGGGACCCATCATGCTGCCTGTCTGGGACCTCTGCAAAAGACTTCATAACACAGCTTCTTTCCCTGGTAAAGCCTACAGATTATTATGCTCTGTTAGTGTTCCAAATAGGCAATAATGATGTTCAGAGGTGGAAGCTGAGGGCAATTAAGAGGGACTTCAGGGCTCTGAGGAGAATGGTGAAGGGCTCCGGGGCACAAGTAGTGTTTACCTCCACCATTTAGACAACGTGGAACAAAGAGGGAGAGAGCAAGAAAAAATCATTCAAAAGGAGACCTTATAGCTCTCTACATGTACCTGAAAGGAGGTTGTAAAGAGGAGGAAGCTGGCCTCTTTTCCTAAGTGATAGGGGACAGGACAAGATGGAATGGCCTTAAGCTCCACCAGGGGAGGTTCAGACTAGATATCAGAAAGAAATTTTTCACAGAAAGGCTTATTGGGCACTGGAACAGGCTTCCCAGGGGGCTGGTTGAGTCACCTTCCCTGGAAGTGTTTAAAAGACGGGTAGACAAGGTACTCAAGGACATGGTTTACTGGCAGGCAGGAGTGATTGGACTCGATGGTCCAAGAGGTCTTTTCCTGGCTGGTGATTCTATGATTCTGTGATGCCACATCTGCGAGGAATAGTGCATAAAAAAGGCAGCAAGATACAGGCTTAGCCAAGAGCATCTGGAGGGAGAGTTAAACCCTAGCAATGGACTCGAATAACAGAGACTGAGATGACTTTATATGTTTTTCAGTCAAGAAAGCCTCATCTTTTGGAGTCAAATCCCTGACCCACAGAGAGAAATTCTACTACAGCAGTTTTCATTTACTATCCTGTAAAATTCAGGCCAAATGCTGACAGGATACTTACAACACTTCTTGTACCACACAACTCCTTTTGCCTTGTTGACATGCTGGATTCTGTGAATAGGGTGGTCAGGAGTACTTTACAAACACAGACACCAGAAACACTTTGGTGAATCAGTATTAGTAGCTGAACCAGAGGTTGTGGTTGACTGGAAAGCTGAGTTGGTAGAACACTTGGCTTTTTGAGGACAAGGAAGGTGATGATATCTGTGTGTGGGAGGGAGGTGAAATGCCTTCTGTACACAGATATGTATTGAGACTCACAAAGATGATCAGAGGTCTGGAGCACCTCCCATGCAAAGGCAGGCAGAGAGAATTGGGGTTGTTCAGCTTGAAGAAAAGAAGGTCTGCCGGGAGACCTTAGAGCAGGCTTCCAGTACTTAAAGGGGGCTACAGGAAAAATGTGGAAGGTTTCTTTATCAGGGAGTGCAGGGATAGGACAAGGCAACTGATTTTAAGCTGAAAGTGGGGAGATTTAGGTGAGCTTTTAGGAAGAAATGTTCTCCTGTGAGGGTGGTGAGGCACTGGTACAGGTTGCTCAGAGAAGACATGGATGCCCCATCCCTGTAGGTGTTCAAGGCCAGGCTTTGAGCAGCCTGATCCAGTGGAAGGTATCCCTGGCCATGGCAAGGGGTTTGGAACTGGATGATCTTTAAGGTCCTTTCCAACCCCAACCATTCTGTGATTCTATGATCACTCCTCTGGCAGGGAACAGGCTGGATTCAATGATGTTGTTTCTTCTTTCAGATAGCTTTGTTGTGGTTGCACTGTATGATTTTCCTGCCTCAAGTGACCGAGACCTGCAGCTGGTCAAGGGAGAGAAACTCCAAGTCCTGTCCAAGTAAGTTACCTGCTGCCAGAGGAAGGTGTGAAGGTGAGCATGGTGAGGCTGGTAGAGGGGGGACCTTGGCATCCAACACCAATTTTCAGAACACCAGAGCTGAGACTATGTCTCAGAGTGTGAGTCTGGGTACTCTGTTCTCTCTGGAAGGTGGAGAAGGAGGCATTTGTATGCTTTCATTGGATAACACATACTTTGGTGTTAAGTAATGTCCCTGCCTGGATACTACCGGAATGTTCTTCACAGCCAGTATGTGTAGGTGTAGAAGTAGCATAAATAACAACAACAACCTAGCTCCTGTTTCATATTTTGTGCTGATTGTGCTTTTGCAAAGGAAGTGGGTTGGGTGTAGTCAGAGGAAAGGACATGTCTCTCAAGCCAGAGACATGTGGTTTCATTTCGCCTTCTTCTCAAACTCACTTGAGAACAGGCAGACAGCCCATCTGCCCAGTATATAACAGGGCAGAGGGGTGCTTGAGTCCCCAGGTCTTGTAGGTTGCTCTGCTCTTGACAGTTGTATGAGGTGTCCTCCAGAGGTGACATTTCTCATCCAGATGCTACAGGCTGGGACCTGTTGGGCAGTGGAGACTGCTGAGTGGGAATGGCTTTTGGTCACAGTTGATGACTGAGTCAGCAGTGGGAGATTAAAGCAGTGAGGTGTCTGGCAGAAGAAGGAAGGAGAAGAAAGGAGAAGCCCCAATGTCCTTGTGCAAGAGACAAACCCAAAATTCCCTAGATTTCCCTTCTTTCACTTGGAGTGCAAAGCAGAGCCTTGGGACTGTGGTCATGCTGCGCTTCCTCTGCCTTCATGGAAAGTGATTGTTATTTCCAGAAGACTGAAACACCAACAGCCTTCAACCTCATGGTATTCCTAGGAAGTTGAAAGGGACATGCAGAGTGGATTAAGGAACACAGGCTTATTTCCAGTGCTCAAAGACCCAGAAATCATGTTTTTCCTGTAGCTTTAGCCTGTCATGAAACCTCTTCTGGGCATTCACACTTTTTCTTCTGCTTACCTTGCAGTGAAGGGGACTGGTGGCTGGCGAAATCCCTCAGCAGCGGGAGGAAAGGCTACATCCCCAGTAACTTCGTTGCACAAGTAGACAGTTTGGAAGAGGAAAAGTAAGTGCAAAAGTTTTGAAATGAAGAACAGTTATGCAGAGCTTTCATTTCCAAAAAAAGCTCAGTCTCTCAACAAGATGCGGGAACAGCTTTACCTGGTGTCAGGAAGATGTCGCTGCTAGGTTGGATGGCAAGAGGTCTTTCATTATCCCTAATAATGCTGTACAAATGTTCAGGAGATGTTTTAAGCACCATGTAGATACAGAGCAGGGAGGATGATGCTGCTATGGGAAAAGCAGACAAAGACTCCCGTGTCATTGATTGAACTCATCATAGAAAACAAGGATTTTGAGGAAAAAAACATAAAAGTTCCATTTGCACTGGTAAATATTAGCAGTGCCAGGGACCATCCTTTGGCCCAATGGGCCTGTGCAACCACAGACACAGTATTGAGCCTCCTCAGCCTCCAGGAGAGTGTCTGTATGCAAACTGGAACAGGGGATCAGTTAGGAAAATTGCAGAGATCTGGATGTCAGGTATGCCAGGAACCACACCAACAATTTCACAGGACAGACAACTAAGTGCCAAGTGCCCAGACCCACAGCCTGACACTGTTTGTTTCAATAGCTCAAATGAAGCCCCAGTGTTTGATTCCCTGCAAAGAGGATGGTAAGAAACACTTGAGCCAAATGGGTTTATTATGCCTATAACAAAAGCAGCTGAAGAAAATGTTTCCATGACTTGTTCTCCTCTCTGGCTATAAATTATCAGTCCTGTTTGCAATCTCCTCTTGGAGGGACAAAACCATCACTAAACTCAGCAAATATTTAACAGCACATAGAAATGTGATTGGGACATAAACTCTCTTCGTAACCAAAGGGTACATTTAAATGGCTATGAAAACCCTATGTTCAGCTTCCAGCCCATCTATTTCCTTTATACCTACCTGTCTGGATGCTGCTCAGGGCTTACTCACTTGCCAGGTGAGCCTTGTGTCCTTGCACACCCGAGAAGTTGTGCTCTGGCTGAGCCGGCACCTCTCTCATGTCTGGAGTGCTGCACATACCATCTACTCTCTTCCCTGGCTGCATTGCTAGGCTGTGAAACAAGCCCAAAGTGACCAAAATCTGGTGTTAATCAACTAAAAACAGTCTATTGTTGGCACTTTCCAGTAGAGAACAAACTATTTGCTGATAAAAACAGCCCTCAGTTTCAGAGTGTAATGGTGAAAAAATGAACTAACTGGAAAGAATTTGAGGCTTTTAGAGCTTTTCCTTTTCAAATAACAATTTTGCCTTTTTCTGTCTCCCAGGTGGTATTTTAAAACTCTGAGTAGAAAAGATGCTGAAAGGCTGCTACTGACTTCTGGTAACAAAGTTGGCTCTTTCCTTGTCCGGGAGAGTGAAACCAGCAAAGGTGAGAACCACAGAGCATGGGTAACTCCTTGTTATTGCCAAAGCTTAGAACACCTTTTGGACCTGAGCTGCAAAGTTCAGCTGTATCAGTGTTTCTTTGATCCGGCTGGGCCGAATAGCACTTGCAAGGCTCATCAAGGCTGTAGAAGTGACCTGAGGATTTTGAGGGCAAAGATTTACTTATCGTGCTACTCACAGGTATAGTTCAGCCTGTGGTAATGGTGGCTCTTGCCACTGTAGTTTGTGGTAGAGATACAGGAGGACAGATAAGACTTTCCAAAATAACATGTAGCAAGGGTTGGTTTTTTTCCCTTTTTTCCCCAAGGAAATGATACTCTTCTGGGGAATGGAGATTCATCTATACACTCTTCAGAAGTATTTTTCCTGCTCATAGCAGAAACCTGAAGAATATTGGAAAAAGTCTCCTGGTGAAACATTTTCCAGGAGGAAACATGTTTTTCCTTTAATCTGTAGCAGAGGAAATTAACCAAGACTTTTAGAAGGAGAGTGACTGGAGCAGGAAATGTAGACTTCATCTACTTTTTTTCCCTATGAACTTCTCTAGCTTTTGAAGATATGACCCACTGAGAACAGAAAGCATAGAGTATAGTGGTCGCTCAACTTGAGCAGTGGCTTTAGCTATTAACCATAATACTTAACCACATCATTGCATTTTTCTGTTCTGTGCTGTTAATTTATACAGTCTGGAAGCTGGTTTATATTCTTCCATGGGAATTACAGAGTGGTTGGGGTTGGAAGGGACCTCTAGAGCTCATCCGGAACAACCCCTCTGCTAAAGCAGGTTCACCTACAGCAAGTTGCACAGGAATGTGTCCAGGTTTTGAATATCTCCAGAGAGGGAGATTCCTCAACCTCTAGAGTAGATGGATTTCTCTCCTGCTTTTCTCTCCTTGCGTTCTTTGTGCAGGCAAATGTGTTTACAGCATGGAGGAAATGATGCTCATGGTGGTCCCATAGCTCTTCTCTGCACCAACTCCGTACTGTAGTTCAGGAAAGTACTTCAGTCTTGCAGTGCTTGCAGATGTCCCAGAACATCTCAACTAGTACCACACACCCATGTTTAGGTGACTGTATCTGCCCTAGGTGTGATGAGAAATTCGATCCCAACATTTAAATTTTCTGGTTTCCTTTCCCATACAAAACTTGCCACTCGTTGAACAGAAAGAACCTGATAGCCCTTGTACGACGGTTTGGGAATCCCAGACCCAGAGCAGAAGGGTCTGGCACTCAGCTGCTCAACAAATATTTGGTTGTGCTCACACTGGTCTGAGCTGAAGTGAAATGCAGGTGTGGACCTTTGTGTTTCAGCCTAGATCTGTGCTGGGATCACAGAAGCACAGAACGGCTGGGGTTGGAAGGGACCTCTGGAGATCATCCATTCCAACCTCCCTTCTAAAGCAGGTTGACCTACAGCAGGTTGCACAGGAATGCATGTCGGTAGGTTTTGAAGATCTTCAGAAAAGGAGACTCCACAAACTGTCTAGAATGCCTGTTCCAGTTCTGTCAAATGCACTGCAATGCAGAACTGTAGGATTGGAGAATCTCCCGTGTGCCTGAGCAGCAGGAACTCCTTCCAGCCATCCTGGCTATCGTCTGGGGAGATTAGAAATCCTGCCATCTCTCCGGCTCCACTAAACATTTTTCATTTGCTGCTGTCACTGGAAGAAGAGAGAACTGAAGCTTTTCAGCCCCTAGTGCTTTGCCTTTTTGCTGCAGCTCCCAAGGGAACAGTAATTGGTCAGGGAGAATGACAGGGAAAGCTCTACCACACTCACTCCAAAGGACTAAACTCTGACTAGAGGTGAAATGCAGTCATTAGCTCTAATGACAGGATGAGTATTAATGTTGGTAGTAGGCAGCTAATACATAGACCTGGAGGGTGCCCAGGGCCCTTGTCACTGCTGCTTGCTGCACATCACTGATTTGAAAGATGTAGGAAGGTTTAAATGGTCAGTGGGGTTTGGAAAGCAGGTCGTGCAGGAGAGCAGGCATTTTAGGTGCAACCACACTAACAAACAGATCAGGTCTCTTCTCTGCTGACTGTCAACCTCCAGGCACCCACTTACACACATGTTAGTCCTTACCTCCTGCACTCCCTTCTGCAGTGTTGTCTGTTGGCATTACAGCTGGGATCACACCATGTTTGGCTCCTTCCTCTAGCAGGCCTTGCGTGGTAAAAATCCCACACATCGCATAAGCCACATCCAAGACATAAAAAGCACTCTCTTGGACTTCTGCCTTATAAACCTAAGTCTGATGGGCTTCAGCCTGGCCTGGACATTATTTTAATAACTCGGAACTTAAAATAACATCATAATCCCCAACAAAAATATATATTATCACTATTAAGATCATCATCATTGTCACTGTCATCATTGTTGTCATCATCATCATTATTTGCCACTTAGGATCACCTAAGTTCCAGAGTAGCCAGAGGAGGTCTGGGGTCAGAGGCTAGAAAGTATGAATGTGGCTAATTAACTCTAGCAGAACAGCAGTACAAGCCCTGTCAACACCACCTGGGACCAGAGATCACTCTCCGGGAAAGACATCCTCAGCTGTGTAATGACTTTTGGTTACTGATATATGGGCTGCAAAATCGAGCCAACTTTTTACCCTTCCTCTGAGTTTTTTTAATTGTCCCTCAGAACAGAGTGTGACCAGCAGGTCCAGGGAGGTGATTCTCCCTCTGGACTCAGCTCTGGAGAGGCCTCTCATTGAATACTGTTCTGGGCCCATCACCACAAGAAGGATGTTGAGGCTCTGGAGCAAGTTCAGAGAAGAGCGACAAAGCTGGTGAAGGGGCTGGAGAACAGGCCTTATGAGGAGCGGCTGAGAGAGCTGGGGTTGTTTAGCCTGGAGAAGAGGAGGCTGAGAGGAGACCTCATTATTGAGGGAGCTGGCCTCTTCTCCCAAGTGACAGGGGACAGGACAAGAGGGAATGGCCTCAAGCTCCGCCAGAGGAGATTTAGGCTGGAGATTAGGAGGAAGTTTTTCACACAGAGGGTCATTAGGCATTGGAATAGGCTGCCCAGGGAGGTGGTTGATTCACCTTCCCTGGAGGTGTTTAAGGCACAGGTGGATGAGGTCTTGAGGGACTTGGTTTAGTGTTAGATAGGAATGGTTGGACTAGAAGATCCGATGGGTCCCTTCCAACCTGGTTGTTCTATGATTCTATGATTCTATGATTCTATGAAAAGGGTTTCTCAGTCTGTCTTCAGACTGACATTTATGGTGAAGGAAAGAGTTTCAGAAGAGTATCTTCTGTTGAGAAGGATCCCACAATAAAATCATAGAATCATTAAGGTTGGAAAAGACCCAAAAGATCATGAAATCCAACTATCAGCCCAACATCACCATGCCTACTAAACCATGTCTTGAAGCACCACATCTACCAGGTTTTTGAACACCTCTAGGAATGGTGACACCACCACTTCCCTGGGTAGCGTTTTCCAATACTTCACCATTCTTTCAGTAAAGAATTTTTTTTCTACTGTCTGATCTAAAGCATACCCAGGCTGTATGGTTCAAGTCTTGAGCTTCCCTGGCTCTGCATTTAAGCCAACATTCATTAAGCTTCCATTCACATTATGCCACCATATCTCATAGTCTGGTCTCTGCAGAAAGGGAGTGCCCCCCAAACAACTCCTAGCACATGGAAAAAAAATAGACTCTGCCAAATTCTGCTTATAAAGCTTTATAATCACTGCAACAGAGCAAATATCCACAGAAGTGGTTTTGTTACTTTCTAAAAATATAAATGGTTTCCAGAAGTAGAGTAGGGAACTTGTGGTCCTGTGATGGAGAAACATGAGCCAGTGAGTGTTAGATCCCAGTACACTTTCCCTTTGCATGAGAGATTAGGGTTTCAGAGTCACCATGGAAAGCCCCACTTCTGCTTATGATAACTGTCATGTACTTTTTAACACGTACAGCTTTGCCTTCGCAAACATTAAAAAGGCAGCCTATCAACCAGGATGACGTATTAGGCTTTTCACAGCCCAGCAGGCTTGTAGCAACTTGCTCTGGAAATATGATCCAGACAAACGGAGGGAAGAAAGCACAGCCAAACTGTATTGAAAATTATGCTGATGCATGATGGAAGTCGCTGCTCTGTAGCAACATCTAGTGATAGTTTTGTGCACAAAATCCAAGCCCATGGTTCCAGTTAAAAATCTATTAACAAAGACAACAGCAGGTTAAGGTGGTAGATTGTTGAATAACGTCAATGAGATCAAAAGGCACTTGCATCTAGATGTGTATCTAGATCTGATTTAGCCACAGTCACAAGTTTATGACTGAACATGGCAGTTCTCTTCTGCACCTCATTTCATAGAATCATAGAACAACCAGGTTGGAAGAGACCCATCGGATCATCGAGTCCAACCATTCCTATCAAACACTAAACCATGTCCCTCAGGACCTCATCTACCTGTGCCTTAAACACTTCCAGGGAAGGTGAATCAATCACCTCCCTGGGCAGCCAATTCCAATGCCCAGTGACCCTCTGTGTGAAAAACTTCCTCCTAATGTCTAGCCTAAATCTCCCCTGGCGGAGCTTGAGGCCATTCCCTCTTGTCCTGTCCCCTGGCACTTGGGAGAAGAGCCCAGCTCCCTCCTCTCTATAACCTCCTTTCAAGTAGTTGTAGAGAGTAATGAGGTCTCCTCTCAGTCTCCTCTTCTCCAGGATAAACACCCCCAGCTCTCTCAGCCGCTCCTCATAAGGCCTGTTCTCCAACCCCTTCACCAGCTTTGTTGCTCTTCTCTGGACGCGCTCCAGAGCCTCAACATTCCACTGACCTTGGCACAAGAGTTACAGGGAATAATTACAGGGGATAACAAGTACATGGAGACCTTGAATAATGCTGAGACAGGGCATGTATCTCTTCACCTTGTCTCTCCGGCTAACTGCAGTCCTGGTTGTTCTGGTGTGGTAGTTCAGCTCCTTGTCAGTCCTGTGTTTGTACAAACTGATGAGACTGCAATCACTTGTTTGGCCCAGATGGGATGGAGGAGTTGACAGATCAAATAGGAGATGTGGAGCGTGGCTGCAGCATCATAACCTAAGGAGCATCAGATTGATCTGGCTGGAGATCTGCTATGGATTGCTATATTGCTTCCTTGTTAGCCACTGTATAGGCAGGTCTTACTCAACCAAGTCTTGACAGGCCCAGATAAGCTCTGGTGAACCTTTATCTTCTCCCTTGCTTTGGGAAGAGGGAAGTTTGCAGCTTTGCAGCCTGGTGTGGCTTGCCTTGAGAAGGCATCAGCAAGAGATGGGAGAAGTGCCTGCAGCCACAGGCAGATGAAGATAGAAGAGGTAACTGATCCCTGAGTCAGGTCCTACTTGCCCTCACAACTCCCTCTTCTGCTCATTCTCCAGGTGCCTATTCCTTGTCCGTGAGAGATGGTGACTCTGCTCACGGGGACATCATCAAACACTACAGGATCCGCTCCTTAGATGGTGGGGGGTATTACATCTCCCCCAGGATGACTTTCTCTACCCTGCCAGAGCTAATCCATCATTACAGCCGTAAGTTTCTTGCCTTCCCTTATGTGTCTGTCTGGTAGCAGAAGGTGGACATGTGGACAGAGGACAGGCTTACTGGCCACCACCATCACTCCATCCACTCTCATCAGCCAGATGTGTTTCTCCAAGCATCCATGTCTTGTTTTCCATCCTAGGGCATTGTGAGGGTCAACTCTGCACATAGTCCTTTGACTGGGGAATGTCCATGTCAGGAAAGAAAAGATACATAAGCTGAAGGGATTTACAGGAGAGATGCTAGGGAAGCAGGGTTTGGGCTTGCTGGGCAGGAGAAGGTGCTAGGGCTCTCTCTGAGCTTTTTCCTTTCATTGGGTCCATTTGGGATGCCTTGATACCTGCCACTGAAACATATGTGTAGTTGTGGAGTTTTCCCTGTGGGCTGACTATTTCCTGGCATGTCTCTATGGAGGAAGAGGGAGTTAGCTCTGAGACTGAAAGTTCAGCCCATCCCATTTAACTGACATGTACTTGATCCCCATGCAGAGAGAGGGGATGGCCTGTGCCAGCGGCTCACAGCTCCCTGCATATCCCTGGTGCCCCAGAGACCCTGGGCACAGGATGAATGGGAAATCCCACGGGAATCTCTGAAGCTTGTGAAGAAACTTGGCAGTGGGCAGTTTGGGGAAGTGTGGATGGGTAAGTATAATTTCACAATTCCAGAAAAGAAATACATAAACAGAGGAGATGGAAAACCCTCTTCTCCTAAGACAAGACTAGTTTGGGCACAGGGACCCTAAAGTACGAACACACATTTAGAATGGTTTGGTTTGGAAAGAACCATAAAGATCAACTTGTTCCAACCCCCTTCCACAGGCAGGGACACCCTCCACTAGTTCAGGTTGCTCAAAGTAAATCATCCAACCTGGCCTTGGATAACTCCAGGAATGGGGCATCCATGACTTCTCTGGATGACCTATTCAAGTGATATAATCATAGAATGGTTTGGATTGGAAGGAACCTTAAAGGTCACCTAGTTCCAACCCCCCCCCCAGTTTACAGGTAAACACGTAGCAGTAGATGCCATGTTCCTGGAAAGAATGAGACAGGTTGTGTTTGCACAGATCAGTGGATGAACAAGGGTATCACAGGCAAAACACATGTGATGGGTTTGAAATAACTATGTACTCATCTCATGAGATATGCTCTTATTGTTCCTTTGAATCCTGGGTATGGTTGTAGGATCCTAAGTTACACACAGGAAGGTACCTGGGACACTATCCCACTTTTTCTGCTTCCCTGTTCCACTTTATAATCTTTATTTTAATCCCTTATGCCTTCCTACCCACACTTAACCAGTGAGACAGCAAGTAGGGTGACCTCAGCTTCCTTTGCTCTCCTCTTAATGGCTACCTATTGCCTTGGCAATTGAGAGTGTGGACAGGATCTGACTGAGTTTGATGTTCTGACTGGAGAGTCCTGATTTTCTCAATGGTGTTTGTATTATTTAAGAGCTCGGCTGGTGGGAGGCCTCAGGGTTCTTATCCAGAAAGAGTCTTGCAGGGCTGGGAGGATGGGCTCATCACATGGACATCTACCACCCAGGGCAGGGATGATCCCTGGTGAAGCCATGTGAATTGACAGTTGTGTCATGTCTCCCCCTTCTCCTCTTATACCTGCTGCTTGCTCAGGGCCCACTGGCACTGAGATTTACCATTTGGTTCTCATTGAGAAATTCAAAGTTGCTGCTGTGGTTTTCTGCTACTTGATCCACGAGCTCTTCATTTTCTATCTGTTTAGAGGTCAAAATTCCTCTATATTGGTGGGAATGGTTGGACTCGATGGTCCGGTGGGTCTCTTCCAACCTGGTGATTCTATGATCTCCTTACAGGCTATTACAAGAACAACATCAAAGTGGCTGTGAAGACCATGAAGGAGGGCAGCATGGATCCCGATGCCTTCCTGGCAGAGGCAAACTTGATGAAGAGACTCCAGCATAACAAACTGGTCCGGCTATATGCAGTAGTCACGAAGCAGCCAATCTACATTGTGACAGAGTACATGGCCAATGGTAAAGATACTCATGAAGATTTTTTGTTGCATTTCTGCAAAATCAGGTCAACAAGCAGGCTGGTGCTCCCATCATAAAGGGGGTGAGGAGGAGAGCATTACAACAAATCTGTAAGCCACAAGTACACTAAGTGAGCCACAAGTTCAAGGGAGGCCACGAAAATTACATGAGTGCTGGAGCACCTCACCTACAAGGACAGGTTGAAAGAGTTGGGGTTGTTCAGCCTGGAGAAGAGCAGTCACCAGGGAGGTCTTATAGCTACCTTCGAATACTTAGACATGGCCTGTAGGAAAGATGGGGACAGAATTTTTAGCAAGGTCTGTTGTGACAGGACAAGTGGTTTTAAACTAATCGAGAGTAGATTTAGACTGGATATAAGGAAGAAATTGTTTACAATGAAGGCAGTGGAACAGTGGAACGGGTTGCACAAGGAAGTAGTGGAGGCCCCATTCCTGGAAACATTCTAGGTTGAGTTGGGTGGGGCTCTGAGCAACCCAATCTGATTAAATCTGGCAAGGTGGAGTGATCTGGATGGGATTTTAAGGTCCTTCCCAAGCCAAAACACTCTATGGTTCTGTGAAGTTAGTTTCTAGTTCCAGATGAGACTTCTGGGCAATAAAATCCTGTCTTTTGTGGTCTGATATTTCAGCTACTTCACAAGATGGTGATGCTCCATCTGAGGAGTATTTAAAGTTCTCATCTCCACTATTCTTAAGAAAAATTTCTTTCAGATTTTTAATCCTCTCATGGTGAAGTTGTTCCCTTTTTTGTCCTGTTGTCTACTTTGAGAGGAGAATACTCAGCAGTCTGCAAAATAGAGGGGGAAACGGGCTGTGTTTGGGAACTTTGGTAATGGAAGATGGTCCAGCAGACACCCACTGTGATTCCTTGCATTTTCTGTAGGATGCAGGAAGGTTCGTTGTCTAAAGTCAGAGCAGCGCCAGGAGAAAGCAAATGCATAGGTGTGTTTGGAAGGGTCAAAGCAGCCTGTCCTCTTTTGCAGGGTGCTTGCTGGATTATTTGAAGACAGAAGAAGGAAGCCAGCTGAATCTCCCCAAACTCATTGATATGTCTGCTCAGGTTAGTGAACAGCCTCTGGGAAACAGATTCAAAGCAATGATACTGTCTCGGTGAAATTCTGGCAAGTAAGAAGTGCATCAGAGCATGGATTTCATGGAGAAAAACAGCACCTCCTGGTGTGCTCTCATAGAGTTTCTCTCAGCCCTCTTGTGTTGATGTGCACATCAGCTCAGCTATATTCTGCTGTCCCTAGGACTGTCTCTGGAGTGCAGTGCTAGATAAATGGGGATTGTTTGGGGTGGGTGGGTGGGTGGGTTTGTTTTTCTGGCTTGCTGAGCCTTTCTCTTTTATACCAAAAGGAATAAAAAGCTTAGCAAAGAGGCTTTTGGCATAGACACTGGCTTTCAGCAGTTCTTCCCTTCTGATGATTAGATATAAGGGATGCTCCGATCCTCCATTCTGGGAATATTATTCCTTATGAGAACAAACTTTTCCCTTTGTAGGTTTGTTTCCCTCTAAGCATCCTCAGGTTGTAAATCATAGAATCATAGAATGGTTTGGGTTGGAAAAAACCTTAAAGCCCATCCAGTTCCAAACCCCTGCCATGGGCAGAGACACCTTCCACTGGTTCCTCAAAGCCCCATCCACCCTGGTGTTGAGCACCGCCAGGGATGGGGCAGCTACGACTTCTCTGGGCAACTACGCCAGTCCCTCACCACCCTCATAGTAAATTTTTTTCCTTATATCTAATCCAAATCTTCCCTCTCACCTGAATCAGTATAAAAATATTTCAATATTCTAAAGTAGTGTCCCCATCTGTCATGTCCTCTGCATCCTTATGAATGTTGCAGAAATACAAGTTTCAGTGCTTTCCCTTTTCACTGCTGATAAATCTGTATCTTTGTTATCTGAAGGGTTAGAGAGCTAACTGCACTCTCCCTATTTTTCCTTCCTTCCTTCCTTCCTTCCTTCCTTCCTTCCTTCCTTCCTTCCTTCCTTCCTTCCTTCCTTCCTTCCTTCCTTCCTTCCTTCCTTCCCTCTCTCCCTCCCTCCTTTATCCATTCTTTCATTCCTTTTCTTGAAAGGTGTAGCCTGTTTTTTTGCTTTGAATTCCTAATGTTGAGCAGAATAGTCCAAATTCACACATATTGTGCAGCTCTTGGTTTTGATGGGAGCATTACTTCAGGAATTGGCTTGATACGTTTCTATGAAAGGGGAAAGCACCATAGCCAGTGCAATCTGCAGTCAGCTTCAATCACAGGAGTTTTAGGCTGAACATTAGGAAAAAATCTTTCACAGAAAGGGTCATTGGGCACTGACAGAGGCTGCCCAGGGAGGGGGTTGAGTCACTTTCCCTGGAGGTGTTTAAGGGACAGGTGGACGAGGTGCTGAGAGACATGGTTTAGTGTTTGATAGGAATGGTTGGATTTGATGATCCAGTGGGTCTCTTCCAACCTGGTGATTCTATGATTCAAACAGCTCTGTAACAAAGCTATCAGTCGATACCCAGGTTTGAGGTAGGTGCACCAGAAGCTGTGAGTGCTCATGCATTTATTCAACACAACATTATAATTTGCATTGAGCACGGGGAATAAGGAAGCATTTCCTGGCAGGTCTGTGGGAAGAGGTCTTGTCTGTCCCAGGCACAAGGGTGGTCCAAAGACCTCTATCGCCTCCTAGACCCCCTGTAGCCTCCCAAATCCCTCTATAGCCCTCCAGTCCTAGGGCAACCTCATGCACCCAAACCTCCTCTCCATATTAAGGGTCAGAGCTTTGAACGTGATCATGTGGTATATCCTGAGCTGGCCACAAGCCCTTCTGCTACAATGGTCAACTAGTTCCCACAGTGGGAATTATCCCTATGGCTGAGCCAAGTGCCTGTGAATGTCATCTCTCCATGGGCACCTGGAAGCACTCAACCACCCTGTATATCCTTCTTGCATCCCTCCACACAGTTTGCAGAATCCTGTGCTGTGCTTCACTTCCAAGACCAGGATAATTGAACGCAAACCAAATACACACACACCAACAATGTAATATCCCACACAAGCCACCTACAACATGTGGCATGAGAAGGATTTTACCCATCCCTCAAGGCATGGACATCAATTGGAATTACATCTTTTATCTCACCCTCTCCCACCCCAGCATCAACTCTCTAGGGCAGGGATTCAAACACTTACTGAGTAGCTCCAGGAGGAGGCAAAGGGCAGTCTTTCTAGCTATTTTGCAATCTGTTCATCTGTGGTGTAGGGGTGACATCACAGCCCAACAGGACCCAACACTCTCAAGAGAAATTTCGGATCCAATCACATCCGCTGGAGTTAAAATTAGACAGTTCTGGGCCAATGCTCATGATCCTGTGGTCAGTCTTGAGGGTACATGCTCCAAAGCACACAGGGTTGAAATGGGTACTATCTCATTAACATCAGGACAGGAAATTACATCAATTCTTCCATTTTCCACTGCAGCAAACAGCACTTGCGCTGAAGGGGTGTTGACACAGGCTAGAAACACAGCATTGGAAAGTATGTGCTAGTATCCTGTTTAAAACCACATGTAAGTCGAGATGCTGATATGAATCTGTATGGAGTGGAAAATTGCTCTACCCTCACCCACAGGCGCATAAAATCTTTAATAGGTACTAACCATTCTTAATAGGGAGTGCCTGCATTCGCTGATGCTCCTCACAATTTCTGACCCAAATCTGAAACCTGACTGACAGAGCAACTTTGCAATATCTCATTTTTATATAACCCAGCACCTAGCAATAAAAGATTGTTGCCATCATTTATAGAGGTTTGTCACACACCAGGCCCTTCCTGGAGGCTAAGCCCTGCTCCAAGAACCTAAACAGTAAAAGATAATCTTGGGACAAAGAACCTCCAAAAGTAAAGTGTGGTTGAAGAAGGCAACACGTGCCCAGGACAAGAGATTTGATTATCCCAGTCACATTTCTATGAAGATCTGGGTCTTCTGCTCTCTTGCATCCTTTAGGTATCAGAGGGGAACTGCATTGTGTCCTTGGTCCTAGTCTGGAAAGAAAACACCTATTAGTTTTTATTGTAGAGGGATCTCCAGGGATCAGATGAGGGACAGATGAGCACTTTGAGGGATTTTTCTTTTTTATTTTTTAATTCACGTATTTAATCTGGAATGTCTGTGATTAGAATTCCAACTAGTGGGGACAGCCTTGCGGCAGAAACCATGAATCCAGTGATGTGGCTTCAGGTTTGCTTCAACTTTCTGCTTATTGCTACAGACATGACTCACAGCTGTGACTTCTGAGTAAAATGGAGAGTGATGTTTCTGTGCTGCTTGGCTTGCCTGCTTAAATCTTTTGGAGGCTGAGTGCATGCTGGTAAAGCTTCACATGTGCACACATACATGGGCAATGAGTATTTATATTCCTGTCTACCTGTTTATCTATCTTTCTACTGATCTATCCGACCATTCATTGAGCATATATGCATGTCCATGTGCACAGAGGCTTGTGAGCAGCCCTGTAGGTATACGGTCCTTTTGAGAAGCTGGGTAAGACACAGGCAGGTTAGTTTGTTGTCATGGAGAAGTGACTGATGAAGATGATCTCTTCTTCCTTTCCTAGGTGGCAGAGGGAATGGCGTACATCGAGAGAATGAACTCCATCCACCGTGACTTGAGAGCCGCCAACATCCTTGTCTCAGAGACGCTTTGCTGCAAAATTGCTGATTTTGGCCTAGCCAGGATCATTGAGAATGAATACTTGGCACAAGAAGGTGGGTGTCATTCCCAGCATTGCCTCTTTCCCTTATCTCAAATCCTCCTGTCACACAGACATACCAAGATATGAGGCATCCAAGGGCTGGGTTGGGACCAGACATGGGGCACCACTGCCAATGGGTAAGACCAGAGCCCACATTGCTGCTATTGCCAGCACCTGGGCAGCAGGCAGAGCAAGCTCAAAAATGGGGTCCCAGGAGATGCAGTGTTGCTTGAGGACAATAAAAAAGCGAGTGAAGTTTACAGATGGAAATGGAAAAAAGTCTTCTGGCACTGTTTGGGGGAGTTCTGCTGAATCTCAGGTTGTGTTGCTGGAGAAATTTGACCTCTACTAATGAAACTTACTGAATGTGCCTACATGTTCATGGTGAGTCAGTCTGAGGAGAAGGAAGTAGCAGTGTAACTCATTGTACTGCAGAGTAGAGCTTGAGCCATGAATCTGGACCTTAAGGTAGTTTCCAGATGTTCCAGGGTAGCTGAATCCAGACCAGATCAGGAACCCTTTCCATAACAGAGTGACAACCTACAAAACGTGAGAGCAGGTTTGCAGCTTGGCTGGTGCTTCTTGTGGGAACAGAGTACCAAGAGCATCTAAACCAAACCAACAGAACAGGCATGACCACAAGAGATGACAACCTGTTTGGTTGGGGTAAAGGTCCATCTACAGTCATTTGGACAACAAGATTAAGTTGAATTCCCCTGGTGACAGCTCTTCCTCTGTGCTTTGAGATCAATTATGAGATCATGTCATTCAGATTGCAAAGAGACTTTATGGAGCATCAGGGAAACAAGCAGAAATTATTGAAATAAAACAAGTCAGGCATAAATGACATTTATCAGAAGATGTTCAAACTTTGGAAATCTGTGAGTTGGGATGAAGGTAAAATTCCCCATGAAGAATACTCTGGGGAAAGGAAATTGAATATATATTTTCCTCTTATTAGATACAAAACTTTTCTTCAATTTGCTCTTTCCAAATCCTTCATGGCACCAATTATGTCCATTTCAAAATATAAAACTCTTCGAAAGTAGTAAAAGCTCAGAAATGTAACTTGTGAAATGCCATGAAGTGGCAAATTTTTAAATTTTAATTTTAAATTTTTTAATTTGCTGCAAATTTTTAAGCACTTTTTCTCCTTCAGAGATGTTTTGGTTACAAATAATATTAATAATATTAATTAATATTAATAATATTAATATATTTCAATGGAAAACAGTCCTTATTAGCATTTTTCCAGCAAGATTTAATCTGAAATAACAAATGGCCCTATATCTACTCTGAACAATTTTCATTTCATAGACTGGATTTCCAAACCTTGTCATTCTGCTTGTCAGAGTGTGATATGTAAAAACAAAGACACCTATTTCACACAATGCATTTGGGCTTTAAGTCCTGAAAGGATATATACAAATAAAAATGTGGTTTCCTCTGCAGCCTTTAACATATTCAGTTCCTATTTATCAATGTGTTTGGGGGGTGGGGGTGGGGTTTTTTTTTTCACCTTAGCTAAAAGGAAATGGCAATCTTATGGTCAGTGCTTTCTACAGCATGCAAAAGATCTTGGTGGACAAAATAAAATGGGACTTTGATTTGTTTTTAATATACATATGCATCCTTAAGAACGGAATAATTTATATATGCTGCATAGTTTACTCACTTTTGCTAAAACCAGAATAAACAACTACTGTTGTTGTAAGTAAAGCTACTCAAGGCATTGGCTTCAAATAGCATAGATAGCTTGAGGCTACAGAAACCCACTGATTCACATAGTAGGTTGCTCCCTGAAGAGCGACGTGTCTCTCACGAGAGCTGCTTGATGCTGAAATGTTGTGGCAAGTGCTGCTTGCTCCCAGCATCATGCCCTCAGTGTACACAGAATTGGTCCATAATACTGTTCCTGGCTTCATTCCTGAGATCCAAGACAGCACAATCCTCCAATTTTATCAGTAAAATAGTCTACCTGGCTTTTTAAAAATATGCATATTATTAGTTTCCTAATGCATTAAGGCTTTTCATTGTTTGGCTTCTGTT
This sequence comes from Coccyzus lansbergi, assembly GCA_033558105.1. Taxonomy (NCBI): domain Eukaryota; kingdom Metazoa; phylum Chordata; class Aves; order Cuculiformes; family Coccyzidae; genus Coccyzus; species Coccyzus lansbergi. The sequence goes on from JAUMJK010001193.1 coordinate 182,278, forward strand.
TATCAGTATCTATGGATGTTTATAAATATATATATGTGGAAGAGCCTTTTAGAACAAATCATAGAATCATTAAGGTTGGAAAAGACCTCTAAGTTCATTCAGTCCTACTGGCACAACATCGTCATGCCTACCAAATTACATCCCAAAGTGCCATGTCTATATGCTTTTTTAACACCTCCAGGGATGGTGACTCCGCCACTTCCCTGGGCAGCCTCTTCCAATGCTTCACGCCTCTTTCAGTGAAGAAATTTGAATAGTATCCAATTTTAACCTGTCCTGGCACAACTTGAGACCATTTCCTCTCATCTTAGATGAACCTTGATTGCACTGGAAATAAACTCTAAAAAAAGGCAAGGAGATGCCAGGTGGAAATGTCCTTTCAATAAAAGTAGGAGATAGGCAGCAATTACCTTCCTCTGTCCTTACCTCCTTTACTCCATGGTACCATCAATAAGTCCCATCTAAACCCCCTGAAGAACTTTACAGCCACAGGGCCCATGGCTCAGTCTGGGGAAACTGCTTCCCTGTGCTTGTGGGAGCAGAGGGCTTCGCTGTACCTCCACATTCTATTTCCCTTTGCTTCCTCTGACAGGTGCCAAATTCCCGATCAAATGGACAGCGCCAGAGGCTATTAACTTTGGAGTTTTCACTATCAAATCTGATGTGTGGTCTTTTGGAATCCTTTTGACGGAAATCATAACCTATGGCAGGATTCCTTACCCAGGTACACTGAGAATATGGGAGGAGTGTGTATCAGCTTCAATCCATCTAGTTCTTCTTTATGCTGGGAGACACATATCCAAGTTTACAGCCCAGGCACACATCCCCTCTCTCTTCATGCTGGATTTCCTTTCCTCAGCTCCCACAAGTCTCAGTTACATCTGTGCTGGGCAAAACACCTAGAGATACGTCAGGGAGGGAGGGGATAGAGGGGTGGGGTTTTGAAGAAGGGATGGCACCCAGATATGGCCAAACATCTTGATACCTCATGTCCCTCCAGCCCTGCCTGGATGTGAGCCAAGTTTCACTCCCAGGTGCTGAATAACTCCTGTTGGCTTGCGTTTCCCTTCAGGGATGACCAACCCCGAGGTGATTCGCAACCTGGAGCGGGGTTACCGCATGCCCTGCCCAGACATGTGCCCCACCGAACTCTACAACATCATCCTAAAATGCTGGCGAAACAAGCCTGAGGAACGCCCGACCTTTGAGTACCTGCAGTCAGTCCTTGAGGATTTCTACACTGCCACAGAGAAGCAATATGAGCCAGAGCCTCAGCAGTAACCCACAGTCCCACCAGCATCTAGGGACAGATCTGGAGGAAAGTCACCATCCCGCATAGTGATGGCTTGTGTCAGACCTTTCCCAGTCTCCCTGGTGCCACCACAAAGCATTTGGAAATGGGGAACAAGGAGGGACTTGAGGGAGGTGGATGCTGCCAGCTCTGCGGTTATCACGGAGACTGAAGAAGTGATTGAAAGCTGGCACAGCTCCCTCCCCACTCACCTTGGAGGTCTGTACCCACTTTGCAGATACCCCTCTGCCACAACAGACAGCAGGCTCCTTCGAGACCTACCCAGAGAAAGAAAAGTCCCTCAAGCCTGAAACTGCAGGTGAAGAAGAAGAGGCCGTGGCTGGGCGGTGGTACTAGGGTTGCACGATTTCTCCCTCGCTTCTGATGTCACTGCCGGCAATACCACAGCCCCCTTCATGCCAAGGGCAAGGGTGGGAACATGTCCTGTCTGCACCTCCTTGGGCCACGCAAGGCCCCCAAGCTCTGGAGCAATGTCTCCAGGTGATGCCACCTCTCTGCCCCAACTCAATAATAAAGAACTGAATACGACCATCTCCCATTTATTTATTTGGGCATCAGGGCAAGCAGAAGCCCTTGTGCTCCCCGGGCAGCTAAGGGTGATGCTGGTGTGGTACCCAGGGAGGGAAGCAAGGGGATGCCCAGGGTGCACCGAATGGATTACCACCAGTCCAGGCAGCCCTGGAGCCTGGAAGCAGAAGAGATGTTCGTGGTGTTGCCACGAGATGTCCCTGCTTCCCTGCAAATCTAACATTAAAATAGCTCAAAAACACCCTCCCTACTTTGCTGAAGCTTTCACTGCACAAGCTCTTGATGCAGTGTTGGTGCATCACGCCAGCCCCACGGAAGGTTCTGCTCCATGCCCAGCACCAAGAGGGTTCAGATGCTCCTTCCCTGCTCTGGTGTGTCACTGACCCACACCTCTGGTGGGAATGTCCACATTAGGCTGCAGGGTGGTCTCCAGTCAGCAGTTGAACCACGGAGGGAAGTGGAGGATGAAGAAATAAGGCACAGATGGCACACTAGGGGGGTGTCAGGACCACAGGAGTGAGCATCAGTTTGAGACCCGGCTTATGACGCTGAGCAGCATCTCTCCAGACTGTCTGATCTGCTGTTTTCTACCCCATGAACCAGATTTTTAGTCGTTCTGTAAAGGGTCTTTTCATAGTGTAATAAGGATGTTAGGAGAATGAAACAGCAGAGGTGACCAATACATGCCAGGAAAAAAATACCTGACCAACATAGAATCATAGTATCATAGAACAACCAGGTTGGAAGGGACCCATCGGATCATTGAGTCCAACCATTCCTATCAAACACTAAACCAAGTCCCTCAAGACCTCATCCACCCGTACCTTAAACACCTCCAGGAAAGGTGAATCAACCACCTCCTTGGACAGTCTATTCCAATGACCAATGACCCTCTGTGCGAAAAACTTTCGCCTAATCTCAAGCCTAAATCTCCCCTGGTGGAGCTTGAGACCATTCCCTCTTGTCCTGTCCCCTGTCACTTGGGAGAAGAGACCAGCTCCCTCCATTCTACAACCTCCCTTCAGGTAGCTGTAGAGAGTAATGAGGTCTCCTCTCAGCCTCCTCTTCTCCAGGCTAAACAACCCCAGCTTTCTCAGCCGCTCCTCATAGGGCCTGTTCTCCAGCCCCTTCACCAGCTTTGTTGCTCTTGTCTGGACTTGCTCCAGAGCCTCAACATCCTTCTTGTGGTGAGGGGCCCAGAACTGAACACAATATTCAAGGAGCGGCCTCACCAGAGCTGAGTACAGAGGGAGAATCACCTCCCTGGACCTGCTGGTCACACTGTGACATGTGACAGAGTTACCTCCACTTGCCACAGCTGCAAAGGATCCTAGAAGGAAAAAGGAGTGGGAAGATTTGTAATTGATCTGTAGGGATAACTGGGCTATCAGCAGCTACATTCAGTCCAAGGCCGTGGTCTTTAGTGTCATAATGCCCACATCCATTGCCTATGATGAGTCAAAATCCACCATGGTGATGGCAGCATCACTTCCCAGGTGCTCCTGATGGGACATCACTTATGTCCATGTGAACAGCACTTTTCCTGGCTTCAAAAGCTGTTTATCCTTCCTTTACAGACCCACAACCAGGAGAAAGAGCACGTAGAGGCTGGTTTAGAGTTCAGGTGAGTCCAAAGTCTTTTTGAGAAGACTAGTTTGCACAGCTTGGAAATGTAATTCCCTGCATCCTCCAGAGGGAATGAGGCTTTAATGGCAGAAAACAAGGGTCCCAGTCATAGGAGGAAGGGAACTGGTGGAAAATATAGAGCCTTAGAAATCCTATATCTAGTGGAGACACCCTAGGGTGTCCAGGATGGAGGATAGGGGTCTATGTGAGAAGTGCACCCCTCTAGGACTGCAGTTGGAACTGGTTGGGAAAACTTAGGGTGTGGAAAAGAGCATTAAACACTTGTGTTTGGAGAATCATACGTTCATGATTTTATCTCGATCTTCAAAACCTGGTTCCTGGGTCCATTGCTAGTAGGTTCTAGTCCTAATTTAAGATGGAACAGGCTTGGCCCACCTGCTTTCTGGTTCCAAGCAACAGGTTATATGAGATACAATCATACAAAGCCCATTTTAAATAAGAAGCATTTGTTATCTTTTTATTCAATAACATCCCTGGAAATGAAGAAAGTCTTTCCTTCTGCTTGAAATCCAACTTTGTCTTTTACACTTACTGGGAATTCTATGCATAACTGAGAGATTTCTATTAACGAGATGACACGCAGAAAATAAATCCAGATGAAAGATACACAATGCCTTGGTTGCCAGTATTTTATTAAATTCAAAATTGTGGATCACTTGTGCTGGAACAAACCAGGAAGGAGAGTTCGAGGGTTTCTGCTGAGCACTTGTGCATTGCATTATCACCCAAGGCCAAAGAGTCAAGTATTGTAGCTCAATTTAGAAAGGAAATGGATATTTTTATGGCCAATAGCAACATGTGGCCAAACCCAGGGTGAACATAACAAAGAGACTATAAGTTGTGCTTCCTCTGCACTGGACACCATAGCCTTTTATATTCATGCTGCACAATTATTTGTTGAATTTTGTTGTCTGCCACGCCTGTGATAAATGGATGGGGCAGACACTCACCTGGCTTCATTGTCACATGTGCTTCTACTGCAAAGCCTTTGCAGAAGCCATGGGTAACTTTTTTTTGCTCAGGGGAGCAGGCTGTGCCACCGACTTAAGTTACTTCAGGGGGTGGAGGGAGACCATGAGCTGCGTGAGCAGTTCTGGTTTTACACAATAGCCACCAAAACCACCATGAAATGGACTCCACAACTCTACCACATCAGAGGTCATTCAGTCGGAGAGAAAAGGACCTGCACTCCAGTCTGCGTCCTGGAGTTGTGCATCTGGGACTTTAGTCAAGAACTCAGGTGAGAAGTAGGATATTATCTCCTGTGACCTCTTGCGCAGCAGGCAGCCATACTCCAGGGGACCAGGACGCCTACAACAACCCCACAAAGCTCTGCAGGAGCCCCTTTACCTGGCAAACTAAACGGTATCTCTTCAACCTGGGTGAGCTCCAGTCAGAGGCTCACAGGTGAGTCTCAGAGCACGAGTAAACTGGCAAAAGCGATTTGGGCTTTCCAATCCAGTTTGTGATCTGCAGCAGTGACCCTCCCATTCATGCAAACAGCTCTAGGACCCTGTGAAGTTATCCAAGAAGAGTACATTGCTTATTTTCAGCAGATATCAAGCTGTCCAAGGTGTTCCACAAGATAAGAGACATTTCCTGATGTAGACAGGGTATGAATTCTCTGAATAGCCCTGACAAGGATTAAAAGGGCTACCTAGTGGTGTGTACCTTACACGGCAATTAAGATACTCCCTTCCTTTCTTCCCTAGGTGCCAAGTGGTCTTTCCAAACACCATGGGAATGGTCTTTCCAATTCTCATATGGAAAGATCCAGACCTCCATTATTGATCCTCGCTGCTGCTTTCCCACGTAGCTTTGCTTGTGTTACTTCATCCCAGTCCTCTGTCTGAAATGTTGTCTGCAGAGGTAGTGTCTGGTCTTCTGTAACGCTGATTTAATCTGTTTTAACACCCTGTTTGCAAGTGGCTTGAGGCACTGGAGGAGAGGTTTCTGGTGTATTTCTCAGTTCCCTGCCTAGCGATGTGGTTATGGTTTAAAATAAATGTGGTTGTGGTTTAAAATATTCTCCAGGCTGTGCACTGTGACATCTTAGCAAAGCAGAGAATGTGCATCAAGGCCAGGGGGTGAAGCAGGCATGGAAAAATCAGCAGGTGCTCAAAAGGGAGAGAAGGGAGTGAGAGGAAAAGCAAAGGAAAAACAGTGAGAAGGCAAGGCTACAGGGAACAGCAGCACTCAGCAACCGCGTGGCTTCTCTGGTGTGTAGTAAGGTGTGAGCTCCAGCTGAGGCTTTTCCCATCATCCAGATATTCATCACAATATGGGTTTTCTGATGTCTAATAACACGATAGACTTTCCTGAATGTCTTTAGGAAGCTAGGTTAAAATCAGAGCAAGAAAAGATGATTAGCTGAGACAGATGAGCAAAGCAGGGAGAAGAAAAAGGAGGGGGTGTATAGTCCTACCTAGGAGTTCAAGGCCAGGTTGTGTGAGGCTTTGGGCAACCTGATCCAGTGGAAGGTCACCATGACCATGGCCAGGGTGGAACTGGATCATCTTTAAGGTCCCTTCCAACTCAAATAATTTTATGAGTCTGCAACTCTAGAAAGATCTAGGGCTTCATGAATAATGTTCTTCTACTCTTTTCTTTCTCCCCATGATATAATATCACCCTTATCTGTCTGAGTCTGGTTTATGCTTCAGTCTTCTTTGTGTAGGACTTAGACAGGGCAGGGAAAAAAAAGAAAAGTCCACTGCATTTCCAGTTCTCTGGTTAATGGGGGAACTGGTAATGTCTTTGGGCAGGAGGTTGCTTAACAGGCTGCCCCTAGACCCTGGAGCAATGAGGTGCCCTTGTTTTGCTGGTGTAAACCAAAAGGAAAGCGAAGCAATGATGTACTGAAATCACATCCTGGGAAATTAGCTTTTTTTCAATGCCATGCTACACTTATGTTTGGTCTTAAGCAGAACAGCACTGTCAAGCACAACTTCACCAACAATGTGCATGTGCCAGGAGCTCAGGACCACTACCAGGGTAATAAAGATCCTAACATCATGAGAATCCAAGTGTTCCACGTAGGACAGGGTGCCTGGAGTTTGCTAAACTGCCACTGAAAACTGAGGCAGGGCCCATGGGGAAGAAGGGAGGTGATGAAGAGCCCTCATCTTGCTCTGGTTTAGCTCCACCCACAGGTGGCAAAGCAAATACTTCATAGCAAACACTTCATGGCAAATACTGTAGAGCAAATAAGAGCATCAATGTTCTGCCAGGCTGAGCTCTGGTCTCCAAGCAGCTCCACCAAAGTGAACAATGATCACTTCTTTTCTTTTCTTTTCTTTTCTTTTCTTTTCTTTTCTTTTCTTTTCTTTTCTTTTCTTTTCTTTTCTTTTCTTTTCTTTTCTTTTCTTTTCTTTTCTTTTCTTTTCTTTTCTTTTCTTTTCTTTTCTTTTCTTTTCTTTTCTTTTCTTTTCTTTTCTTCTCTTCTCTTCTCTTTTCTTTTCTTTTCTTCTCTTTTCTTTTCTTCTCTTTTCTTTTCTTCTCTTTTCTTTTCTTCTCTTTTCTTCTCTTTTCTTTTCTTCTCTTTTCTTCTCTTCTCTTCTCTTCTCTTCTCTTCTCTTTACTTCTCTTCTCTTCTCTTCTCTTCTCTTCTCTTCTCTTCTCTTCTCTTCTCTTCTCTTCTCTTCTCTTCTCTTCTCTTCTCTTTTCCCCTTTCCTTTCCTTTCCTTTCCTTTCCTTTCCTTTCCTTTCCTTTCCTTTCCTTTCCTTTCCTTTTCCTTTCCTTTCCTTTCCTTTCCTTTCCTTTCCTTTCCTTTCCTTTCCTTTCCTTTCCTTTCCTTTCTTTCCTTTCCTTTCCTTTCCTTTCCTTTCCTTTCCTTTCCTTTCCTTTCCTTTCCTTTCCTTCTTTCCTTTCCTTTTTTTCTTTTCTGGCAGGTGGGTCCTCTCCCTGACCAGGCAGCCAAGGGAGACCTCATCTGACTTGCTCCTCCAAGAAGAAGTCTCGCTTCAGAGCGTCCCCCAGAGCTGGTGAAGCTCAAGGCTGGGTCTCACCAGTGTCGGCAGCCAACCCTGAGCACCCCTTAACTGAAAGAGAGGGTGAGACCTTGTGTTGCAGCCAGGCTGTGAGGATGGCAGAGAGCAGAGATGTGTCACTGATGTGAGGCAGAGACACCGTCCTTAGGAAATCTGCCAAATTAAAGGCCTTTCCACCCAACTGGCCATTCAGTGCAATATCCCATCCCTGTCAGCTGCCAGAGAAATCCTCCATCGATAATGCGGCTCAAGGGGAGCATTTTCTTTATACACTCAGCACCCATGGCTGCTCCAGAGAGGTTTGTGGGATGTGTCAAAGACACTTGCTTCAGTCCTGCTGGGTGGAAGACAGGAGGGTTGGAGCTGTTTCTGGATGATTGCCCATCCCTTGGTAATTTGAGTCAGGTGTTATGGTACCACGCCTGGCTTGGAAAGTCTCTAAATTGCCAGTTTCCTTGTTCTGTTCTCTAAGGATTCTTATTGTCTGCTCCCCCAGTTCTTCCCACAGGATCTGCATTCACCTGCCTCTGGAGACAGGCTGTGAGTTGCCATGGGTGCTCCTTTTCTAGGCTGCTTCCAGACCTCCTTCTCTGGAGTCTCCTTCCCCACCAGTCTGTTCAAGGTCACTTCCAGTTAAAATTAGCAGCTTATTCATCGTTAGTGAGAAGGGACAGCAAATTTTCCTGGCCTGCTCACAGTCCTGGAGCTGGTGTCAGAGGATCCAGCTCTGTCGCCCTTGGAGATGAGGGAGCCTGTGGCTGCTGTCCTCGCAGTCATAACCAAAGGACTAGCAGCCAGCTCACCCTCTCTACCTTAAATCTGAGCTCCAGTTCTATGCTGGCAGAGCAGGAGGAAGGAACATCTCCCTGGAGTCTCTAGTTCCCACCACCATCCTCTGAATGCAAAAAGTCACCGCAGTTGTACCTAAGCCAGAGGTTTTACTGGTCATAATTGTCTCTGTGATAGCAAAAGAGTTCCCCTAGCTTTTCAAATCTATGTTTAACTCGTCCTCATCTGATCCCTCTTCCTGACCTTATCTTTCTTTCTCTTTTTCCAGGGCAGGCTCAAACCACAGGGTGGAATGGCATCCACAGCAGGGTGGTGGGAGTCTTGCTGTGGTCCCAACCCTGCCTCAGGTTGGGAATACTTGGGGGTGTGATGTCTGACCTGCCAGAAAAGGCACAGCTTGTTGCACAACCCACAGAATCATGCTCTGCCCTGTACAACAGACACTCATGTAACTTGTCCCTGCTGTAACATATGCAGTTCTGGGCCCCTCACCACAAGAAGGATGTTGAGGCTCTGGAGCAAGTCCAGAGAAGAGCGACGAAGCTGGTGAAGGGGCTGGAGAACAGGCCTTATGAGGAGCGGCTGAGAGAGCTGGGGTGTTTAACCTGGAGAAGAGGAGGCTGAAGGGAGACCTCATTACTCTCTACAACTACCTGAAAGGAGGTTGTGGAGAGGAGGGAGCTGGGCTCTTCTCCCAAGGGACAGGGGACAGGACAAGAGGGAATGGCCTCAAGCTCCGCCAAGGGAGATTTAGGTTGGAGATTAGGAGGAAGTTTTTCGCACAGAGGGTCACTGGGCATTGGAATAGGCTGCCCAGGGAGGTGGTTGATTCACCTTCCCTGGAGGTGTTTAAGGCACGGGTGGATGAGGTCTTGAGGGACTTGGTTTAGTGTTTGATAGGAATGGTTGGACTAGAAGATCTGATGGGTCCCTTCCAACCTGGTTGTTCTATGATTCTATGATTCTATATGCACCAAAATCTGGACTCAGGGAAGAAGAGCATCCTGATGTATCAGTCAGGGCATCTCCTCCAGGCTGAACGGAACATTGAACTGGAACATAATTCATGAGATGCTGGGAGCCAATGTGGGCAGCAGAATGAGGACAGGAAAAAATAAGAGGGGGGAATACAGTCCTTATTATAGGAGCTGAAAGATTTTATGAATGGCCTAGATGCAGAAGAAGCTTCAGATTGGAGGACACATCTAATTAGACAATAAATAATCCAACTGCAAGCACCCTCAACACTGAGAATATAGTTAATTCACCCACAGTTCCCCAAACACCTCATTTGAATGGAAAACATATTTGGTCTAATGAGGACCGTGAAAACATTTCCAAAATCCCTAAAATACTGAGGCAGTAGGAGAAGAACACTTCTCAAATCTTCTCTTTGTACCTTGGGCCACCATGTACCCTTCTGGGCTACCTACAGCAAGATCCTTCACAAAGCTTTGGAGAGAACAGTTTTATTTCAGTCTTTGCTCCTATCTTGCAGCATTCGTTCTGGCTTTTCTTTCCCAAATATGCTACTCTTTCAGCAGTATTCTTCATAGTGAGGTGCAAAATGGAGACCCCTGAAGCAAGTAAAGATACTGAGCCTTTTTGGCAACCAAACCTAGAAAATGAGGACCTCAAGACCTTGCTTAGCAATCATGCTAATTCAGATTCTAACCACACACCTTTCTTTTGGTCTCATGAGGGCCTGAAACATAATTGCTTCTGGATTTAGACATTGTGGTAGCCACTGCTTCTCCATCAATGGCCAGAAAGTAGTAAGAGGAAGGTAGGGTGCAATTTCCAGCTCATAGTGGAGCCTTTGAAGGATAAAACCAATAAATGTGATCAAAGGATCACACTCTGAGAAAGATTCAGTGCACATAAGTGTGGGGCTGTGTGTACCCACTTGACCAGAAATGGGAGCTATAGCCACTTTGGTGTCTGGAAATGAGGGCATCTAGCTTAGACCCATTTGCTTCCTCTGGCATTTGATGCTCACATACCTGTATCCTTCTGTGTATGACATTAGCAGTCAACTGCAGTCAGTTTCCTGAGTTTTCCTGGAATTTGAGTGCCTGCTGGAAAGCTTTGAGCAAATAGGAGAGGAACAACTCCAGATCAGGGATTTCAGTGTATTTCCAAGTGGACAGCAACATGTAGGAACCCAGCCCTGAGCTGAGCTCACATATTTTATTTGGGAAGAAACCCTTGCAAGAAAGATCTGGCCTGGCCTCTAGGTTCTTAATTGCTAAGGACTAATAATGTGATGCGAGCAACAACAGACCTTCCTCCCACTGAACACTATGTGCTTAGCCTCCTGCTCTCCCATGCCCTACAAGCCTAAGGGTCCCAACCAAAACCCCAGCTTACCCACAGGGAATTAGGAAGGCTGAAAACTGGAGCTATATGGGACAGTGCTCATTGCTGTGAGGATATCCCCCTTGCAAAGAACAAAGTCAGAACACAGAGATCCTCTGAGCCATAGGGATAAGCCTTGACTGTGGCATGAGCTCTTGCAACCAGAGGGATGTTCATCTGCTCTGAACAGCTAAGTGCGAGTGCCTTTGTCCCACCTTTTTTTATCCAGATCAAGCCTTCGGAATAACTGTCCTGTCCAAGTGTTCAGAAATTAATATCACAACAAAACCTTCTGCACTTGAAATTGCACCCTACCCAATAGCAACCTTCTCTACCAGCAGCTTGTCTTTACCATCTTCATTTAATGACCTCTGCCTTTGCCATCTTCAACCAAGGACCTTGGGGTCCTCCCTTGTGCAGGACAAACTGCTAGAGCTATCCTGGGTGGTGTTGACTCTGCAATTTTCAGGCCCACTCATTACAGCTTTGCTGCAAAACAAAAAAATTACCCAGCTTGTCCTCTGACCCTGATGCCAGATGATTTGGTGGGGCCACAGCCACACTATTACAATCTCTAAGCCTCCAGAACAGGGTGGACATATCCAAAATAAGTTTTGAGAGCAGTCCCTGCTGTGTGCTGCCTCCAGACTGATGCACAGGGATTGTTTGGGTCTAAGCTAACTGAACAAGGCCAAACATACGCTAGGAGCATGTTAACATTTTAGTACTGCAGGTGTCCAAATTGCTGGCCGTGTGGAACTTACTAGTACACGTATATCCACTAAGCCTAACTTTGCCTGAAATCATCAAGATTAGTTTCATCTGGTGGACAGAGTCACCTTGCACCATTGGCCAAGACTGCAGAAGAGGTTATCCAGAGCCCAACTGGATAGACTGGGAAACAAATGCTCAAGGCCAGGTTGGATGAGGCTTTGAGCAAACTGGAAGGTATCCCTGCCCATAGTAGGGGAAGGAATTGGATGATCCTTAAGGTCCCTTCTGACCTAAACCATTCTGTGATTCTATGAAAAAAATTACTTCTACGAGGTGGGAATTATTTATCCTGTGTGGATAGATGCTTATTGATGTTCCCAGAGTCTATATGTGTCATAAGGCCCCTGTGTAGACTGTATCTCTAGATCTCCTCTCCCTGAGATGTGCAAGATCGCCACACAACTCACATGGCACCGTAGGTGGTCCTCCAGCCCCACCGCATGGTCGCTTCCCTCTGATAACTCTGAGGTCTTAAAGGTCAACCCAAGGGCAGCGGGTGGACATGTATCAACCAGCTTCGACATGCTGCACTCCAGGAGTAGCTGTGTTTAGACCCGGCGACTCTCTGATCTTCAATAACCTGGCAGCAGCTTGTAAACAGTGAGCTTGACGTGATAGCATCCTCAGTGAGCAATTTACACCCTTCCCCCGATCCCTCTACCCTCTTTTCACTCCTACAGCATTGGGAGCCCAAATGAAAGGCATGCTTGGAGCCAAAATTGCTAAGAGGGACTCATCTTGTGGCTGAGTGTCAGCTGAAGCAGGTTGGGGACTCAGGGAAGGCTGAAAAGATAGGAGCACTCATGTGTGCATGTGCTCTACGTGCACAGCTTTGTGTGCACAATGCTACAGAAGCACTTACAGATGCTTCTAAACCACTGTCTTGGTTTCTTTCTAATCTATTTGGTCTAAAATGAGTGGGATGGTAGAAGACAGTAAAGGTTTCAGTGTCTACCGATAACATCCTGGCCATGAGTTGTGATTTGCAAATCTAAAGATAATAGTTGGGATGGAAGCAACACCCACCAATCTAGTGGCGTGATCAAGCCTTCTGTTTCCCAGCCTCAGCCCCTCGTACACCACTGTGGAAGGTCTGAGGCCTGGGAAAAGACTGTATTTTACTCAGAGGGTTTCTCACAGCCTTATCCCCCTCAGATGCAAATGGACAGGGTATCAGGATAACTCACTGCAGAAGAAATGCCCAGCCACTGACCCCCTCTGAAGCAGAAGTTCACAAAGATGGATGGAGGGAAAAGGAACCGCCATGCTGTGTCTGGTTGTCTCAACTTGAAACATAGAAAAATACCTTTGAATTTCCATCTCCCAGTTGTCCATCCTGCTGATTGTGGCATAGATCTGGTTTGGCCCAGCTAACACTGAACCCGAGGAGTCCTGGGCATGGTTTGGGGATTATCACAGGCCAGGAACCACTCTCAATAGTCTGTTTGAGTGTGACTGTCTTTTGCTGAGGGTTAAGATTGCTTAATAGGATGAATCCATCCATGCTGGTCTGTTTGAATTTGGGGCCAGAGGGTGCCCTCCACCTGGGAAAAAACTATATTCTGAAGACAGGAGAAATCAAAGGGCTCCCCAGCCAAGTTCTCCCCTTACGGTTTTCCCTATCAAAGCAACAAGGTGAAGGTCGTGGGACAGAGCCCAGCTGTGCCGGATTATTTCCAACACAGTCTCCCATGCAATGCCTGCCATCAGCCCAGCTCCTCCTCGTCCTCCTCCTCATCTTGCTTGGAGCGAGGGCTGCAAAACAAGTCAACCATATCCACGCTTACCCCAGAGCCATTCCCCAGTGCTCAAGGTAACAGTCAGCACACATCTGTGCCCTGGCCCCTCTGCCCACCCCTCGCCTCCCCATGGGAATGTTCTGTACCCGGGTGCAGGAGCGTCATGGGGGAGCTGCCTGCGTCAGGCTCTCCTGCCAAGGAGACCTTGACTTCTGCCTGGGAACAGGAAGGACAGGCAAGGGCTGCACTTGCAGACAAGCATGAAATAACAGGGCTTGGCTGCAGGATGCTCTGGTCCCAAGTCACCTCCCCAAGACGTCAGCTCCAGGGTGATGCTTCACTGGGGAACAGAGAAATTGCCTCAAAGGAATGTGTCATATACACTCAGCAGCAGGATGAGAGGCTCCCACGCTATATTTCTTCTAGACTCCATTTACCTCCACCCCTCAGATAGAAGGGTTTGTATCTTTTACAAAGCCCCGGTGTATTATTTAAAGTCTTGCCATTATAAAATTGGATTTTCTTTCTATCCATATGAACATCCACTTTGTTTTCACATGAATTGTAAACCCACTGTGATCTGGGCCCTTGTGTCATCCAGTGGAAAGAATTTCCCCTGGTCTGCAGATCAAATCACTCATTAGTGCTAATGGCCTGGACCTGAATGCAGACAAATATTAAGGCCCTACAGTGCCTGGAGATCAGATGCAGAAGAGCCCTTGAACCTGCACATACCAGGCACAGGACAATGTCTCAGCCTTTGCTGCAGTCCAACCAGTCCACGCTTCATCAGTATCAATGGGGGAAGAAAAGACATCTTTCTATCTTAGAGAAAGGCAATCAAGTCACCTTCTCCTGCTTCTTCTCCTTCAGCCTTTTCTCTGGGATGCAACACACTAAGGGCTCAGCAGGGCAGTCAACTGCTTCTTCCCTGCATGATTAGGAGCCTCAGAGCTGCTGGGAGCTCAGCCATGCGTGAACAGGGCAGTCACTTTGACCCATGTCCTTGAGAGGAAAACTGGAGGCATCAGGAAGCACTGCAGCATCTCAGACATAAGGCAGGACTTTGGCGGATCACCAAGACATGCCCAAGCCCCTAAAAACACCTCACTACCCTGTGACTTTCCAGCATTGTTTCCACCTACACCCTGTGCTCCTTGTCAGCAGGCCTCAAGTAGCTCCCACATTACCAGTTCCCCTCAGCCTTTCCTCAGAGGCACCACGAAGAAGGTGGTGAAGGCTAGAATTTAGAGTTCCCTATATCTACCTACACCACCTCCAGCACAGTGAAGCTTTAAACTCACTTATAGCCCCAGGCATGCTGCAACTATGCAGGCAGTCCTCTAAACAGAAATGGTGTGACCAGCAGGTCCAGGGAGGTGATTCTCCCTCTGGACTCAGCACTGGTGAGGCCGCTCCTTGAATCCTGTGTTCAGTTCTGGGCCCCTCACCACAAGAAGGATGCTGAGGCTCTGGAGCAAGTCCAGAGAAGAGCCACGAAGCTGGTGAAGGGGCTGGAGAACAGATCCTATGAGGAGCGGCTGAGAGAGCTGGGGTTGTTTATCCTGGAGAAGAGGAGGCTGAGAGGAGACCTCATTACTCTCTACAGCTACCTGAAAGGAGGTTGTAGAGAGGAGGGAGCTGGGCTCTTCTCCCAAGTGACAGGGGACAGGACAAGAGGGAATGGCCTCAAGCTCCGCCAGGGTAGGTTTAGGCTGGAGATTAGGAGGAAGTTTTTCACAGAAAGGGTCGTTGGATAGTGGCAGAAGCTGCTCAGGGAGAGGGTTGATTCACCTTCCCTGGAGGTGTTTAAGGCACAGGTGGATGAGGTCTTGAGGGACTTGGTTTAGTGTTTGATAGGAATGGTTGGACTAGAAGATCCGATGGGTCCCTTCCAACCTGGTTGTTCTATGATTCTGTAAAGCTCTTACCATAATATTCAATCAACATGTAGCAAGGAAACTGCAATATTTTATTGAAATGCAACATCTGACCTGCTCAGCAATGCTTCTTTCTACTTGTTCACACCTCCTCCTGTTGTTTCAGGGGATGTCTGCATATCTGTCTGGCTTGTGAGCTGCCTTTTCTCAGCACAAGTCAAGAGCAAGAGAGGTTGGCTGCCGTGCTGCTGAACGGATATGGGTAGGCAAGAAACTGTTTGGCAAGGAGAGTTGACATTAACTGCTTAGGCTATTTAAAAAGGGTGATTTAATCAGTCGAGGTATTTCTGCCCAGCTCTGTGCACAGTACATTTGGCAGTTTGCTGGAATCAGACCAGAGCATTTTATCAAGAGGAGCAAGGAAGGGAAGGAAAGGGCAAAGCAGATGTGGGCACAGATGAAAAAAAAATAGAGCTTCCAAGGCTTTTCCATAAAGAAAAGCAAGGAAGAGAAAACAGAGTTAAAATAAGATCATGGCATGTTCTGGGCAGAGATACCAGCATCCTAGGAAAGATACACGCATTTAGTTTTTGCCAAGAGTGAAATAAGAAGGGAGGATGAGGGAGGATGCTGAGGCTGTTCTTTGATTTGACAATGAAACAAGGCCAAAGAGCAGAGCTGGTCGCTGGGATTTTTCAACAGAATCTACATTTTATAGCTAAGGCAAGCTGAGCTTGAAACCTGCCAAGAGCAGGAATTTACTCCTAGAGAGAAGGGCCAGATCTGTTAACATCACATGGTGTGCTACCAAATGCTGCTCAAATGGGACTGTAAAGACAAGTGTAAAAATCCTTGAATGGGGGTGAATGGAGCGAGAGTGGATTCTGCTTTTTCCCTTCAGTGGTCATTGGTTCAGTCCTTCTGTTGTCAAAAGCAGTCATCACTTTATAAGCATAAAGGGCCAATGTCATCCAAGAATTAAGTACTAACTCTCTGTCATTTGAGAGGGAGTTAGGTACATGCATTCCTTCAAGAAGCTAACCATAAAGGCTTGTCTGGGAAGACTTCTCACCATTTTAACTTTATCTCTTTAAAACAGATCTGGGTTTTGTCTGAGCCGGCTGAAATTTTTCATGACAATCATTAATTCACTGAAAAATGCTGGTTTGGGCAGATCAAGTGTCTTTGTAAGTTCAGGCCAAATTTGGCAAGATGTTTCAGCCAAAAAAAAAAAAATGGAGAAAACTTTGAAGCATTTTGTCTTGAGTTTCAAAATGGAATTTCTTGACTTTTCTTTCTTGTCCAATGGTTTTGACACCTGAAATAAAGCTATGACCTCCTTATTCAACTTCTTGTGAGATTATGCAAAAAACCAAGGGAAAATTAAATCATAGAAACATAGAAAACTTTGGACTGGAAGGAACATTTACAGGTCATCCAGTCAACCCTGCTTCCAGGAACAGGGACATCTTTAAACAGATCAGGTTGCTCAGAGCCCCATCCAACCTGACCTTGAATGTTTCCAGGGATGGGGCCTCCGCTACGCTCCTAGACAACCTCTTACAGTGTTTCACTACTTTAGTTGTAAACAATTTATTCCTTATTCATGATATAAATCTACCTTTCCTTGGTTTAAACCCATTACTTCTTGTTCCATCTCAACAGGCTTTGCTAATAAAAGTCTGTCCCATCCTTCCAATAGCCCTTCTTTCAGTACTGGAAGGCTGCTCTAAGGTCTCTCCAGAACCTTCTCTTCTCCAAATTGAACAACCTCAACTCTCTCAACCTGTCCTTATAAGTAAAGTGCTCCAGACCCCGAATCATTCTCGTGGCTCTCCTCTGGATCCATGCCAACAGCTCTATGCTCTTCCTGTGCTGAGGACCAAATATTTGGTATCATTTCATTCACCTGAAAGAAATGCTCTGAACTGTCTGTTGAAGGAGGAGGGGATTTGTCCCCTAGATCAGAATTCCCTTTCCTCCTCACCACTCAGTTTACCTTGATGGGGTATCAGGATGCAACACTGGGAAACAAGCACTGCAAAACAGTAAACAAAGCAACGAAGCTGGTGAAGGGGCTGGAGAACAGGTCCTATGAGGAGTGGCTGAGAGAGCTGGGGGTGTTTAGCCTGGAGAAGAGGAGGCTGAGAGGAAACCTCATTGCTCCCTACAACTACCTGAAAGGAGGTTGTAGAGAGGAAGGAGCTGGGCACTTCTCCCAAGTGACAGGGAACAGGATGAGAGGGAATGGCCTTAAGCTCCGCCAGGGGAGATTTAGGCTAGAGATTAGGAGGAAGTTTTACACACAGAGGGTCATTGGGCATTGGACTAGGCTGCCCAGGGAGGTGGTTGATTCACCTTCCCTGGAGGTGTTTAAGGCACGGGTGGATGAGGTGCTGAGGGACATGGTTTAGTGTTTGATAGGAGTGGTTGGACTCGATGATCCGATAGGTCCCTTCCAACCTGGTTGTTCTATGATTCTAATATCAGCTAAACTGCAGCTTAAATTTCTGGACAAAACAGGTTGAATGAGAGAAAGTCCAGTTGTGCCAGTATAACTGCAGCTACTCTAGGACTCCTGCCAGCAGTATGTTTTCTAGCCAGGGACCACAAATCTTCACCTCCAGCTTTGAGAGATGTTGTGTGGACATGGTCACCATTAAAGCAGAGAAATCTCTACTGGGAAATACAGTTCTGTCAAAGTGAAGCAGCTCATACCACCGTAACTTGTTCCTCTGACTGCTTCTGTTCCCCTCTCATTCAGACTCCTGCCTGCCTGGTACTGCTGATGCCAGTTCTCCTCTGCCTCTGAGAGCTGCATAAATGACATACAACATCCTTGAAGCCTGTTTTTCTAGTCTTTCCAACCCAAAGCAAAGCTATTTTCACAAAAATGTTGGTGCTGAGATGTAGGAGTGTGATGTAATCACGCAGCATGGGACCCACCAGGTCCCTGAGGGCACCAGGGAGACTTTGGTGTGTCATGCATGCACTTCACAGAAGCCGTGATATGCTGATGGACAGAGGAAGGACCTGATCACAATCCTCAGGGAAACCTGATCTCTGTTAGCCAGACAAACCTGACATCACTTTTCCCTCCAGCTGGGGACATATTACTTCAAGAAACTCACCCACACGATTCTAAGCTGGTTCCATGTCTTGTCCTCACTGTCTTCATGAGGAGCCTATTTCCTCTCCTAATACTGTAAACACAAATTCCCATTTCTTTCCTGCTGTGAACAGAAGAATTATTGTGATGAGGACAGGTGAAGTTACAACCCCCTATCTCACCACTACACAGACAACAGCAAACTCCTGTGTATTCCTCTCTTTCATGGTTGTGCTGACCCCTTTTTCACGGAGTTTTTGGAAGAGGGGTCACTCCTTCTGGTGCCTTTCCTAGGATGAATTTGTTTCTCATGACTTTGTAAACAAGTAATAAACACATGCATAGCATAACACAGTTTGCAGTAGCTGAAGTGTTCAGAAAATCTGTGTGAGAAAGGAGCTCAACAGGCCTACAAAGTTATTTCTGATTTCAACAAAAACAGAAGTAAAGAATATGGTGGCACCACAAATAAACACAACCTTCTAATATCCCTTTCATTGAAGCAGTAACTATGATTTCCTTTCTCAGTGAATTTTATTTTTCAGCTCCGTTCACTAGTAAGACATCAGCTTCCACTGTAAAATCTGAAGATGACAAGTGCTGAGCCACTGGTGTCTAGAAGATAGTGGCTTGTTGGGCACTGAAACAGGCTGCCCAGGGAGGTGGTTGATTCACCTTCCATGGTGGTGTTTAAGGCACAAGTGGACAAGGTGCTGAGGGACATGGTTTAGTGTTTGATAGGAATGGTTGGACTCGATGATCCGGTGGGTTTCTTCCACCCTGGTTGTTCTATGATTCTATGATACCGCTTGTCTTTTGGGAAAACCTGCACACTCTGAGATCCTAAATAGCTCCAGAGGTCAGCAAAAGGGCAGTAAAGGATCTCCCTTAAGGGCTTCTTGTTTGGTTTCAGCCTAGGATAGCGGTGCTGGAAACCCTTGCATCAGCTCCTTGGTAAGTAAATATTGATTCAGGTCCATTTTCAAGCATCCCTGTCATACCAAATCGTGGACCTGCAGGCTGGATTGCATGCATGTGGGACAGAACTTCTTCAAATATCGCTGTACATCTTCTCCCTTTCCCAGAGAAATGACACTACCAGAATGTGACTCACAGCATTAAATCCAAAGGATCCCCCAAAATACTAAACACTTCTGTTCAGGCATCTATATCCATCTCAAGCAATACAGTCAGTGGAACATGGTGAGAGATTCAGCTGGATACAGCTGCCTCCTTCCAGGCTCTGCTGACTACCTGGACAAGTTCTTCAGTGTCAGCAATGGGAGGACACATTAAACATTGTGATTGAATGGGAGTTGAAATCCTGCTTTGTTGCAATATTTTCCAATGCAAAGGCAATAAATTATTAGATCTTATCTTTAGTCTGTAGTCTGATTTGGAGGAGGTGTTGAAATGTGTAGGAGGAGGCTCAGCGTCTTGAGATTTGGTAGGCTCCTTGTAGAATGGGGTTTTACTTGGAAGAAGTGGAAACCCCTCCACAGATGCTGGAAGTTGCCCTGCTTGTCACACCCTTGTGGCACAGGGCAGCCAAGCAAGTCATGACAATGCAGGGACTAAACGCCAAGCATCCTATGGTGGACATGAATTCCTGAATCACAGACTTCTCTGTTCCATTTTCTCCTTGTGTTCAGAGCAAAGGCAGAAGTCACAACACGTGTCTCCCAGCTCACTCCCCAAGCACCACCACTCACAGCACTTGACTTGCTTCAGCAGTTCCTAAACCCTGCAGTCTGAGAAGCTAAAACTGCATCATCACTTCCCCTGGTCGCAGTTTCAGTTAAGTCTTATTAAATGTTTTTTTTTTTTTCTAACTGGACCACAGCTCTTCTGGGGCATTTTAAGGAGGCAGCAGCTCTTAGTGGATGCTGAAGGGTCTCCAGCATGGTTTCCAACTTCACCTGCCAGATCCTGCTGCCTTCACCATGTGTGTGTCTATCAAGAAATTGTCCGGTGACTCAGGATGCAGTTCAGTGATATTTTCTCTGATGAGAAAGCTGAGTTTAGAGGGCCAAGGAACAGAAAACAGAAGGGAAGTGAAAACTCATACTATTATTTTGAGAGCAGATCTATTTCTATTTTTGGTTTTGTTTTTAATTTATTATTTTTATTTGCATTTATTTTATTTTGGCTCCTTTCTTGTTGTTTTTTGATAGGAATGGTTGGACTAGAAGATCCGATGGGTCCCTTCCAACCTGGTTGTTCTATGATTCTACGATTTTTATTTTTGTTTTGTGGTAGTCTTAATCTTTCCAATGACCTGGCACAGCATTAGAAATTTTGTCATCAGGACAGCTGCAGGTTTGGTGGCTTGGGGCATAGACTTCAGGGAGGTCATAAGGCTAGACACACTTAAACTGGCTTCACATCCACAAAGATGGATCTAGACTCCTAACATATGGATGGTTTTGCTCACAAGCATCTGTAAAACGTTGATGACATTGACCCAAAGAACACCTCAAAGATCATCTCCATCGTCTTCTTTTTCTTCTGTAGCGTAACTGTTTATATGAATTTATCCCTTTGGACTGGCAGCTTCAGATAGTCACAGAGTAGCTTTTATTCTAGTTGCCCATGCCATCCAGCTGGCACATCTGAAGTTCTTTCACAAATGAAATGCAGAAGCAGTTTGTCTCAGATGTCTTGAGATATCCTGGGCTGGAGCAATCTGAGAGTAAAGCCACACTCTGTGGCACTTTAGTGTGTGCCATCACTTAAGTCCCCGCAGAAGATATCAGATTAGCATGAAAACAATTAAGTTTTTAAAAAACAGAGCCAAGTTTCACGTATCTTTTTCCCTCCTAGAGAATTTCACTTTTTCTCCATAAAGATGAGGACTAACAACTTTAGAAGCTGAAAGAGTCAGGTCATCAGGTTGTACCACAACAGCGGATCTTCCCAGAAAGACTGGACCAACTGTGTGGATTTGCAGCAAATCTGTGATGGGAACATCACTTCAGGTCAACTCCTGATGCTGCTTGGGAGGAACAGCCCAAGCAATTGCTTTTGTGACCATGTCCCTAGAAGAAGCCAGACCACGATCCCTCTTGTGGCATCTTCACCTCTTTTTCTTTACACCTAGTAAGATCTGTTTCTAGTTTTCATGGATGCTTGTGGAGTATTTCTTTGTTTGGATGGGTTTGTTTCCAGGAAGGGTAGAGGGACAACCAGCTCCTGTTTTGCTATTTAGGACTAATGTTCATTGCAATCAAGCCTCAGTCACAAGACACAGGAAGAGCAGTGAACGCTGGGGTAAATGAACAAAATTATGATGTTAAAAATGCAGAGGAACTGCCAGGAAAGACTCAGAGGATATCTGAAACACAGCAGGGGAAATGAGATGGAAACAAGGTCTAATTTAGGGATGAACTATCCAATTTGTATTTATTATCCTCAGCCCCCCATTGCCTTCCCTTTGGCCATTTTTAGATCCAGAACCATTTTTTTAGGTTCTCAGATATTAAGGATTGTTTTCATATTTACTCAAGCCACCCACAGGAGAATGATCCTGCATGATTTACTGTCTGGCCAGAACCAGAGGTGAATGAAATCTGCACCACAGGGTTGTACACAGCTTCAACCAGCAGCCCCCACTGTCTGGCTTGCTCAAAAAGGTGACAGCAGCCCCATTGCTTCCAAATCCATGTCTACGGGCTTTCTCCACCTGGGAAAAAGCTGATTTTTATCTGGCACTTCAGATCTTTCCTGATAATATTCAATAAGCATTTGGCCAACACCCTCAGACACATGGTGTGAATATCAGGATTGTCCTCTGCAGGTACAGGACTTGGACTCAATGATCCTTGTGGGTCCCTTCCAACTCAGAATATTCTATGATTCTATAATCTTCTCCATGGACAAAATCCCCAAAGGCAAGGGACCAGCAAAACAGGCAGCTAAGCACCAAAAATAGTTTTCAAGATGTTCTTGCAGGTTAGGTTTTGCTAGTCATTTTATCACCCTGCACAAGAAGTGTGAATCATAGAACATAGGGAAAGAGTGTGTCTATAAATCAGAGACCCCACCTTCCATCCCCATCACCTCATTGAACTGAGGTAAATGTACAGGCAGCAGCAGACTCCACCGATGCAGGGAAACAACCTAAAGATGAAACACACAGACAGTCTTCCCTCCCTTCAGTTACCTTCACGGTCTATGAGTTAGAGAATAGAGAACCGTACAATTTAAGCAAGAAGACTGGACAAGAGTTCATGGTTCTGTCCCAGGAAACATGATTTCAGTCTCAATTTCCTGAGCCTGAGAGTGACTATGAACTAAAATCTCTTCTTCTGTCCTAAACAGTTTACCCACAGGGCTCTCCTGACCCTTTCCTGGAGTGTCACAGAGAGGGCATTTATTCAGCAACAGTATTTAGGAACATGGCAGGGATGGGGACCCAAATCCCTCATGCTAGAAAATCCCCCAGTAACCTTTCAAGAGCGAATTTGTTCATTTGTAGCCAAAACATAAAGGATTTACAGTTTTCAGTCATTCCTCCTGGTGACAATGGAACGGTTTTACCACAAAAGAAGACCCATAAAAAAGCAGTAAGAGGAAAATTGAATTCTCAGTCTTGTATCCCCTTTTCAAGGGAATAATTTCTGAGTGCTGGTACAGCAGTACCACTGGCCGAGTGAATGAAATCAGCTGAGCCCAGCAAAGTCAGAGCATGCAGGGCCAGGATTTGCAGCTGGGAGGAACCACCAGGCACAGGGTCCCCTTCGCTTTTCTCTCAGATCCCCAGTCACTCATCAGCAGGCCCTGAAAAGAGATGCAAGTCACTGCAAAGAGTCTCACTGATTTGGGGGCAGGGAACAGGGCGAAATCAGTGTTTTCTCATAAATCCAGACATGTATATCACTTTAATTGATGTCAAACTTTCAGCCTGACATGCTTTATAAACCCTGGGCAGCTTTGATCTCCTTGTCTTTGCCTATAAATGCAAGGATTACAAAAACATTCCAAAAAAACAACACCAAAAAATGTCTTTCACTGAGGTACTTTGCTCCAGCAGATAAGGCTAATAAGCAAAGAAACCCCAGGTATTAGGGAAAAAGGCTTTTCAGGAACATACTCCAGGGTTGAGAGAGGGGGGCCGAAGCATCTGAAGGATATTGATGCTTATGCTCACCCTGTCATTATTTCACAATATTGTTTATATCCGCGGGATGTGGATAAAGGTAGCTGTCACTTCTGGCACCGCTCTCCCCTCCCAGGAGATTACAGCGAACTGTGGCTGACACTGCCCAATGTTGTGTTGACTGACAGCCCCCTGTGGCATGGTTACTGTCAAAGCCCTCGGAAGGCTGGGGGTGTCCAGACTGTGAGGCATGGGGAAGGAGAGAGGGGTTTCCAAGGAATGGTGAGCTCCTCTTGGCCTCCAGCACATCCCCATGCAGAAGGAGGCAGAGCCTCCCCATCTAGAGCTCATCAGTTTTGGTAGAGTAGATGCAAGGTGTTTTATCAGCCCTTTTGTGGGCATGGGACTCAAGTCACAAATGCTGGGGTCTTTCTCAGGTGTTAGAGTGTCCTGGTCCCAGGGGATGCTCAGGGATGTAGATGGGATGGCATCCTGCAATGTTGCCACCAAGCAAGACAAGAGGAGTATCTTTACACAAGGAGAAGAGGTGGAAATGGAGAAGGTAAAGGTGAAAGCAGAGCAAAGGAGTCTACAAGATTTCACACGAAAAAGTGTGAGCAAAGACTCAGTTGTAGATTAAGATTAAACTTCTCCAGGCCAGTGTCTCATGAGTTTGATGCCTACATTCCCTTTATATATCCTTTATTCCTCCTACTACCTTTAGACACAGTTCCGTTGGCCAAACAGGGAGTGTCTGAAAGCACCTGAGATGTTAACACAGGATTAGGAGATGTGACACAAAACTCACACCCATCCAAATGGCAGCAGAATCTCTGGCTAAAATGATCTTAGATGCCCATATGGCAAAAAAAAAATCTCATCGCAGCTACCATAGCTACTTGTTCCACTCAGCAGCAGAAACCGAGTCTTGCCCAAATGGATGACTGACCTGTGGACACCAAAATGTGATTGTCTTATCTGCAGACCAACAGCCATCCCCAGTCTCCTCTTGTAATGGGAACCACTATTCCCAGTCCCCAGGAAGCTGTTAAGTGTTTGAGACTTACAGGAGCCTTGTGGAGTTATGGCATTATTTTTGAAGTTAGCTATGAATTTATCTCCTTCACAGTGCTAGGAAGGTCTCAGCTGGAGTGCTGAGCCCCATCCTGGGCCTTCAAGGGAAAAAGGAGTCAGACTCGGGACAGCCTCCAAAAATGCAAAGAGAATGACTAAAGGAGTAGAAACAAAGAACTAAGGAGTAAGCACTGCAACTGGTTAGTGTGCAGAGACACTTGAGGAGTGACATTCCTTCATGAAAAGTAAAAGAAGGGAAAGGAAGGGAAGGAAAGGACAGGGAAGCCTAGGAAGGAGAAACTGCCTGGGACACTCAGCATCCTTCAGAACAGCCTCCAATATGGGACCGCTGGGCTGAGTCCAATGGCATGAGGTTTAACATGGCCAAATGCTGTGTCCTGCACTTGGGGCACAACAACCCTGTGCAGAACTATAGACTAGGAGAAGTCAGTCTAGAAAGCTGCCAGGAGGAGAGGGACCTGGGGGTGTTGGTCGACAGCAACTGAATATGAGCCAGCAGTGTGCCCAGGTGGCCAAGAAGGCCAATGGCATCTTGGTTTGTATCAGAAATGGTGTGACCAGCAGGTCCAGAGAGGTTATTCTCCTTCTGTACTCAGCACTGGTGAGAAAGCTCCTTGAATCCTGTGTTCAGTTCTGGGCCCCTCACCACAAGAAGGATGTTGAGGCTCTGGAGCAAGTCGAGACAAGAGCAACAAAGCTGGTGAAGGGGCTGGAGAACAGGCCCTATGAGGAGCGACTGAGAGAGCTGGGGTTGTTTATCCTGGAGAAGAGGAGGCTGAGAGGAGACCTCATTACTCTCTACAGCTACCTGAAAGGAGGTTGTAGAGAGGAGGGAGCTGGGCTCTTCTCCCAAGTGAAAGGGGCCAGGACAAGAGGGAATTGCCTCAAGCTCCACCAGGGTAGATTTAGGCTTGAGATTAGGAGGAAGTTCTTCACACAGAGGGTCATTGGGCATTGGAACAGGCTGCCCAGGGAGGTGGTTGGGTCACCTTCCCTGGAGGTGTTTAAGGCATGGGTGGACGAGGTCCTGAGGGACATGCTTTAGTGTTTGACAGGAATGGTTGGACTCGATGATTAGGTGGGTCTCTTCCAACCTGGCGATTCTATGATTCTATGAAGTAGATGGATAGAGTTGACTGCCCTGAGGCAGGAGGATGAACAAGATGCCCCCAAGGAGCCCTGTCCAATCCCACAGTGCTTTGATCCTTGTTGGGTAGGTCTGTGGCAGCTGCCATGCAGTGTGACTTGTCCCAGACATGAAGGACTTTGGGGGAGCAGCAGGGAACAAGACCCATCTCTGTGGGTGAACACACCAGTGTCTGGCTGCAAGGACACCCTCTGCATCTTCCTGCATCTGTCAAACATGCTGATTAACAAAGCTGAGAAAAGCAAAAACCAGGGGCTGGGACTCTCTTATGATGACATTACTTGGGTCACACTGGCCCACTCTAACAGCCTTTGTCAATGAAAACAGGGGGCAGAGATTTCCAGCCCAGGCAAATAGCCCTGGTTGTATAACTCCAGGTTTTATCTTATTCTTCCAGGACATTTTCCCCTTTCTCACTTTATAGACTTTTATTCCTGCAAATAAAAGCCCTGCCAACCAGATTTTGCAGTCTCCATTCCATAACAAAAAAGAACGCAACTAAATTGCCTGCATGATGGGCTTTGATAGGAACAGGGGTTTAAAAAAAAAAAAAGGAACCAGGCATTTATATTAATTAAATTACATTGTTAATTAACATGATTTAAGATAGCAAATGGTCTAGAAGGGATGTTAACTCTCCTGCTTCGGGGTTGAAAGCAAGCTCCAGTTCTTAGAAGTCCAGATAAGTCTTCTTTGAGAAATGGGGGTTTGGATCCTAAATCAATTAGGCCTGCCAGGTCTACAAAGGGAAATTTATAACTAAGTACGGAATTAACCCTAGACCCTGCAAACTCTACGTCAAGCTGCTGAGTACTGCCTCTAGCCTCTTTGCCTACTGGAGTTGCATGGCCCAAAGACAGAAATTACTTCACAGCAAGGCTGTAGGAGAGCAAAGCAAATCTGATGCTCCCAGACATGTGGAGGGCACAGGCCTTGACCTGTGGCTATAACCATCTGCAAACAGAAGAACCAGCCATCTGAGCATGAGAGGAAAACCAAAGCGTGCAGCTTCACTGGTTTTCTGCTGATTGTATCCTCATTGAACCTGAGCTGGCTGTGTGAGGACCCCTGGGAAAGGCCTGGATAGTTCTAAGAACCACCAGCTCATGCCCACGCAGTCCTGAGCTCAGCTCTACACACATCATCCATCCTCACGAAAGACAGAGTTGGGACCCTTCAAGGAGGCACATAGAACAACTTTGTCTGCCAGACATCATGATCACAAAGATTGATGAAGGACACACATGATGCTGTGCCTAAATGATCTTGTAAACATGCTTTCAGTTTGTTTTAAAGCATTGATGTTCTCTTTTCTAGAACAAATGGGTCACTCAACAGCCACTTGCAGCATGAAAACACAAATCATAGATTGCTAGTCAATCTGGTCTCCAGCCTGACTTGACAGTCTCTTCTTCCCAACCATACACAAAACTTGACCAGCTAGGGCCAGACATCCAGTCATTTGCTTTGACTTTTACAGCTTGATTCAATTGCCCGTGAGTAGGTATGAACTGACATTTTATATGCCCTTAGCCTCCAGCTGCTCTTCAAGACCTGCACAGGTCTCCTGCAGATCTGGTGTCATATCTGTGTGACACCAGATGAAGCTAAACATCTCATAAAAACATATCTTGGGGTTGGAACTAGATGGTCTTTAGATTGCTTTCCAACCCAAGTCAATCTATGATTCAATGATAAACCATAGAGTATCTCAGAGGGCAAGTAGGTACCTAAATGTGTGCAGCTAAATGGATGTGTCCGTTCAAGCTAATGACTCTAGGCTCCCTTTCCAGTCACTGCAGACCCTTGCAGACAAGCAGGCACGAATCATTTGACCTCTTTGAGGTGCCTGTCTCAGGTTCAGATGAACTGCGCCTTGGAAGTATCCGTCTCTCTCTGCTGACTACAAAGGGAGCAGCTCAGGGTGATGAGCTCAACTCTGGATGTTTACAATGCATATGGCAAAATTTGACCACACGACTCTCACCCTTGGACCTTTGCTATTCTGAATGTCCCTGTGTCCCTTCCAAGGCTGGGGTTCTAATAGAAAAGGGAAAAAAAGCATAAAGAGGCCCTCCCATTCTGTCCCTGCTTACGTTGTCCCTACATTAAATGGAGAGGATCCTAATAGGATATTTAGAAGAGGTTAACTCTTCAGAAGCCTCCGTCTCTGCCCTACATCCTGGACGCCTGCCAGAGCAAAGGCAAGGATAACAAACCAGCTTTCGTTCAAGTATTCTGAGCCAATTAAAAAAGACAAATTAGTTTGGCCTTATCTCTCCCTCCTCCTCCCCCTTCCCACCCGAGAGACGAGGGGATTCGCGGAGGAATGTTTCTCCTCTGTGATGGCTCTGCCTCACTGAACTCTTCAAGGTCTATGATGGATGAAAGCTCTTTTCCATTATGCTCCCAACAGCCCATTGGGTCCTAATGGGACAGGGGGCAGGGGCAGCAGTGGGAAGACTGCAGTGGCAAAGTAGGGAGAAAGATTTACATGGGGAATGAAGGCAATGGAGCTAATGGACATCTCTTCCCCATCCAAGCTCAGCCAGAGGATCTCTGCAACTTTGTAAACCCCAGTGTGATACAAAAAAAGAACTACTCGGCACTACCTGCCCTTTACTTTCATTCTTATTTTTCCCTGCATTTTCCAATGTACAGTTGCTGCGTTTTCCATGTGCTACAAGCAGAAAGTCTAGTGTGGTCTGGGTATGCCAGGAGGGGAAAAAAATTGTCAGGAAAGGTTTTTCAGAAGAACTATCTAATTCAGTTCTGGGTTTTTTAAAGATATCACGTGCTGGTTTGACCTCTGCCATGGTCCGAGCTCATCTGCATGAAAAGCAGAGCAAAGACATCTGAGCAGCCGCAATGAGTCACAGCAGAGCTCTATCTGCTTACGCACTCTTTCCCAACTCTGGCCACTAGCAAATGTTTATGTTAAGGGTTTAAGAAACAGGGCAAGAGGAGTGATACATCAACAGGCTCAGCTGTGCTGTGGCTACATGCTTGCTGCACTCCGGGTGTTTCAGATGGGGCACCCCAAAGGACTGGGTGCTCCACCTGAGCCTCATCCCTGTGCTAAGATCACATCCTCATCACAGCATCCCTGTGCTAAGAGCACAAAGACATTACCCCATGCAGATTTTGGATGGCTTAAGTTGACACTAGTTGGTTTGAGCCAAAACTAAGCCAAGCATGGTGTCAATTACATAGACAATTAAGTTCCAGTATCTGTGCTGTTTAATTTGTTAGTAGACCTGTTGCCATTCATGGAAAAGATCATCTCATTCCTAAGATTCAAAATTCACCTGTTCCTGTTATTCATAGTAACACTGAGCACTTTTCATCCCTCTTTTGCACTGTCTGTATTTCACAGCTAAGGAAATACATGTCTTGTCTGAGGAGACACTGCAAGGAGGGGAGTTTACATCCCACCTCACTTCCCAAACTAATATTCTACCCAGTGGATAACTAATAAGTCTCGCTTGGCTAACTGGTTTCCTGGGGAAGGCAGGAACAGAGCTCAACACACTCTGCAGATAATCCTAAGGTACTCTGTTCCCACTCCACAGACTTGAGCTGAAGAAAGCCTAAATACCCAAGCAATTCAGAACCAGACTCCTTGGTTTCCATTTGGTCTTAATCTCCTAGAATCTTCGTCATTCTGCAAGTCTAAGAGAAACAACCTAGGATGTCTTTCACAGTAAGATTGTGTCTTTAAAGCAGGTGGGTGATGTGCTCAGGAATTGACGAGAATGGTTGGACTCGGTGATCCAGTGGGTCCTTTCCAACCTAGTGATTCTATGATTCTATGATCCTCCATAATATGACTTTTTTCACGACGCAGCCTCTGTGTAGTATCTGCAGCAGCAGTGGCTTTGTAGAGACACAGGCCAATGCCAGGCACAGCCTTTCCTGGGCAGACCTGTGACTGTACCCCACGGGCATGTTGCCAGGAGGGTTTTCTAGGAACCACTCAAAGGACCCACAAGTCTTGAGGTCAGCACTGCAGCACTTCACATCAGTCCTGGGGACAGAGAGTGTAAAAGACTATCAGAAGAACAGGAGCAGTCTCTCAGAGGGGCTCTGGCTGGGCTAAAAAAAGAGCTGGTCTCTGCTAAATTCCACAGGGAGGGAACATGCTGTAATTACGCTGGTGCTGTCTCAATCGACAGTGGCACAAACCAGAACCTTCCAGTTCTGTGGTGGAGAACAACAGCCAAAAAAATGCCTTGTGCCCTTGAAACAGGGCGCGTGCAAATTAAAGTTTAGTCTGAAGCTCCACTCCTCTGCAAGCTCAGTCCTGGCCTTGGAAAGGGAGTGTACATGTGGGTTGCCGAGAGAGAGAAAACGCAGGAAAGGGAGAGGTAGAGGGGGAGACACGAAAGGGAGAAAAAAAGACTTAGGATAAACATATCGCAGCTGATAAACAATCAGGGTCGACACGGGAGAGGCTAGAAAACCTGCTCAGGAGAAATGAATGGAGGGACTTTCTTTTCTTCAGCCATGCAATGAAAGGCATTGTGGCTGCTCTGTATGCAAGGGCCCACAGACCCTCCCTTCCATGCTGAAGGCTGTGTACACAGAATATAAAATAACTGATGTTCCTGAGGGCTGGGAGCCCACCTCCATCTCATATGGAAATGACCAGCCTGACTTCCAAGGGGCCTGGTTCACCACTGGTTCTATAGGTGTTAGAGAAACTTAGCAAGAAGAGAGCACAGTATTTCCATTGACATCTTGGTATATAAGTTCTGTGCTGAGACCCAAGAATTTGTGAAAACACAGAGTAATCTCCATAGATGGAAGGAAAAAGGAGGATTTAGTAAAGGGATCCTGCATGCAACAGGCTAGGATTGATGAAGGGCAACCACAAGGTAACAGATGAACAGGACCTGCATGGCAGATCAGAAGTTGAGCACGAGTCAGCTAGTGCAAAGGAGGTAACCTCCACACTGGGAAGTATAACTTCTGTGTAACCTTGGATACAGGAGATCGAGACTGTTCAGTACCGGAGCACAGAGTGCAGCTTGGGGTAACACACAAGAATATGTGACTGAGTGGAAGGAATGCAGAAGACAGCAAAAGGGACAAGCAGGAGTGCAACACAGATGATGGAGAGCAGTGGAAGATCGCAGAGTGTTCAGTTCCAAGATAAGATATGAGGTAAATGTAATATGTAGTGAGGATAGTAGTGAGGAAGAACAGTGTCTCCAACACCAATGATTTACAAGATTATGGAGATCTGATCCAGCAAAGGGAGGAGAATTTGGCCCGGCTAAGTTTTTCAAGGATCCCCACCTGTTACAATAACCTCCTTTTATCCTGTTCTCTTTTTTTTTTTTTTTCCAGTGATGAATATTTGCTCAAGATTTGCCCAAGTTGTCCTTCATGGTCATCGTGGTCATCATGTCCTTCATGGTCACACCTGGCAGCCTATGGTGGTTTTAGACCCTATTTAGCTACTGGCAACTCTCTCCAGTGAAGATCCATCAGGACCTCTGCTCAGAATTGCAGGCAGGGCTTGGGAAAAGCATTTTCCAAGCAACATATTCCATGAAAGACTTGCAAATATTACCCAGTGGGGAAATTACACATTGATAATGAAGCAACCTTTCACAATGGGAGTGAAACAGTCCTTTAAAGAAAATTTAGTAATAATAATATTAAGAAGAAGAAGTAAAAAGTTAAGAGCAGATTGACTAATAGAGAAGAGACAAGCATATTTTGAAGAGATGAAGTACTAAACAATGCAGACTTAATATTTGCTTATGACCTGCAAGGTCAGCAAGACCAGTGTAATAACACTAGTACAAAAGCACAAGAAAACTTCTCCCAGATTACTCCCTGTTTCCTGGTGAAAATGCTCACTCTGGTTTCTCCATCACTTTGATTTGCTGAGTTGTTAACCTTACCTTCAGCAGAAGCTCCACGAACAAGAATTAGCTCTTGTAAGAACTTCCCAAACTGTCTGATGAGTAGGTACCAGATGTCCTGGGCAGTCCTTCTAGGTCTGTCGAAACAAATCCAGCTGGATTCTCCATCTATCAGCTGGGTAACAAAATAAAATATGTTCACATTCTTTTCCTGAACCCCACTTCACTTTTTATGAATCACAGCATTCAAGACCTCTGTGGTCTCACCTCCCATATAGCTCAACCCATTACATTTCAGCACTCTAAGTACCATATTCAGATGTATTGTAGTTCCCACCCGTAATTCAACGGCTTGCACTGGGCTAACATATTGCTTCCAGGAAGACATCTGCTCTTAATTTAAAGGTATCCAAGGATGAAGAACCTGGGTAGCCTACTGAGTAATTACCCGCAGTCGTAACCACAAACCTGGGTGGTTTGGCTCTGCTTTACAGCCATGAGAAGGCCATTTTTTGCTAGATTGGAGCGACCTTTTGCATCAGGCATTTTCCTCCCCAAGCAATTTTTCTCCAGTCACCTCTCCATCTCCTTTTCTGATAAGCTGACCAGAGTAAGCCTTCTGAGCCTGTCAAGCGAAGGCTTTCTCTTCACTCTTCAGATAATTTCTGTAGCCTTTTTTTTCTATGCTGTTTCTCATCTTTCAGTATCTTCTTTAAAGCAGCAATGTGGCTTTTCCAGTGTCTATCTTTGCCTTCATAGAGAGAAGACCTCTCTGTTTTAAGCTATGTGACTCGTTAGAAATGGCAGGAAAAGAGCCAGGAGATTTTATAAAGGTAAAGAAATTAGGACGTTTTAATTTTTCTTTTTTGATATTTCCATTCATTCCTTCCTGTTTACAGTGAAAAAAATCACAACAAAAATTTGACTACAGAACATGTATTTAAGGAAGCTCTTATATCTGCAGGGGGTATTGCTTTTCACCTTCTTTTTCTGAAAATACAGGGGAAGTTTCAGAAATGGGAACGTTTCCTGCAGATTTTTTCCTTTATGCATAGGAAAGAAAATAGGGTCAAGGAACACCCGTTGGCACCAGTACACAGTCTCCATTGTATGTATTTGCCATGACCATCCAGCACTTGAGCTTCTCAACAAGCAGTTGAGCTTCCCAAGACCTACATGGAAGGAATGATCTGCCTGAGCAGGGGTTGCCTGCCCACAGCAGAACTCACCCTGGACTGCAGGGATCTCCAGCCCTCCCCCTGCCTCTGGCTCCCAAGAAAAATGGCCTAATTAACAAAAGAGCCAAACTGTAGTATTATTGGGTAGTGGAGAGAGGCAAAGGAGAAGGAAATGTTGCTCAAAGAGGGACTGGTGGATTTGTTAGGTGAGCCATAAGACCACAAGCATTGTTTCCTTCTCAAGCCCTCAGTACAGCCATCCTGAGAAGATCCAGGGCAGACCAAACCCACCCTGGCTTTTAAGCAATGCATATTACACAGAATACTGAGTGGAGGACCCAGTATTGTTTTGGGATGCAAATGATGGTCAAAGAGTGCTGGGCTTCATGGACAGACTTTGCACCATCCTGTCTGTAGCCGAAACAAAATCCATAGAATACATAAATGTGGGTGTCCCACTTCAGCTCCGGCAGAAACAAAATAAAACCAGAGCAAGGACAGAAAAATGCTTTTCCAACACCCTTTTCCAGCCTCTAGCAAGTTACATCCATGTGACATCCTGAGCTCTTATATTTAATAGCCCTTGATAGACTGTTTTTCTTCTACAGGTCTCTCCAGTTGCTTTTCTGAACCCACATGAACCTCTAGCTGGACTGGAATTCAGTTTGCCAGGTTTGATCTTGTGCCCTGGTGTCATGAGGCCAAGCTTGTTGCAGACATTAGGTTTGAGGACGTGCTGGGGACCAGAGGAGCCCTATCAGCCTTACCGGCCACTGAACTCCAGCTGACACCGAAAGGAGCCAGCCAGACTCCCCGGGATGCTGAGCACAGGGGAACTGCACAGGCCACATCCCAAACAAACAGGAGGGAAAAGGCAGAAATTGGTCCACGTAAAAAATGAGAGGGGGAAGTAAGGGGCAAAGTGAGAAGGGAAACGTCTGATTCATTATGCGCTTGTTTTGCTTTTGTCTTCTCCAAGGAGGAAGAGGATGGAGCGCTGTTGAAGACAGAGACAGAAGGATGTTTCCTGGCCCAGCCTGGGAGAGGATCAGATAATGGGCTGATAACAATAGAAATGATGACTGAGAGAAACTGCGGCCACTGGCTGGGCAGAGAGAGCAGCCAGGCTGAAGAGGAAGGGGCGAGAGCACGAACAGCTTTGGTGCGTGAGCTGCCTAGTCCAGGTAGGGTTTCTGCAAGCCAGGACTCTCCAGGACTACTGCACCTCATTGCATGAACACTCCTACATTATTCTTTAGAGTCTGAGGACACAACAGCAAATTCAAACCATAGATTTTTCTGAGAAGTAATTGTTTACCGTGACTGTTTCTGTGCACTATGGTTCATGTTTCTACCTATGCTTTCGCTTCATCAGCACTTCAGACACTGCTACCTCAGCCTCTGTTTGAATCCAGGTCTGTTGAGTCCCTGCCACAGCTTGATTTCCACCAATCCGATGGGTGCAACAAATCAAACTAACTCTGAAGGTCTTCTCAGAAACGTCTGTTTTGGTTTCTCCATTGCAAGTAAAACATGCTGTAGTCTTCACACATCTCCAGGGGTCAACATGTAAATGTAGTCATCCAGGGATGCAAACGCAGGCATTTGGTAGGCAAATGCCAAAGTTCCAGGCTGAAGCCTGTCCTGTGTGGATGAAAAGTGCTGTTGTTCACATCAGAATTGGTGGCAGACAGGACATGTTACCACGCACAAGGTAATTTCTAGCAGCAGACCTCAAT
The DNA here is from genome assembly GCA_033558105.1 of Coccyzus lansbergi. NCBI lineage: Eukaryota > Metazoa > Chordata > Aves > Cuculiformes > Coccyzidae > Coccyzus > Coccyzus lansbergi. The sequence goes on from JAUMJK010001193.1 coordinate 216,537, forward strand.
GGAAACTACTATGTACATACCACTCAACTTCTCCTCTGGGGAGAGCATCTTGTGTGTGAGCTGGAGAGTCACGTCCATCACACTCCAGACAATGTCCCAGAGTATGATGCTCAAATATGTGCAGAGAATTTGCCTGGAGATAGTATCAGCAGTTCACTGTGTGTTCCTCTTGTCTCATGGATAAACTCTGACAGGATACAAATGGGTCCTTTTTGGAGATCCACAGATTCTTCCCATGTATCACAGAGGAGCCTTGAGTCTGACTCTAGCTATTAAATGGGTGTTTAGGGATCTGTAGCAAGGCACGTGATTGGTTATGCTTCCACATCAAACAAGACTGCTGAGCTGACACTAGAGCTGCTTAGCCACTGTGGCGATGGACGTGCAGCAGATACCTATCTAGTGCCACACAATAAAGCCACTTGCCCAGGGTGGGTCACCCAGTAGTCAAATGCAAAGTCCAAAATTAATGCTGTCCTTTGCTTTGTCTCATTGTGAACCAGGCAGCAGTGAAGCAGCCGAAGTATGAGTCATAGAATCATAGAATCATCAGGCTGGAAGAGATCCACCAGATCATTTAGTCCAACCATTCCTACCAATCTCTAAACCATGCCTCTCAGCACTTCATCTACCTGCACCTTAAACACCTCCAGGGAAGGCGAGTCAACCGCCTCCCTGGGCAGCCTGTTCCATTGCCTAATGACCCTTTCTAGGAAAAATGTTTTCCTTATGTCTAGCCTGAACCTCCTCTGGTGGAGCTTGAGGCCATTCCCTCTTGTCCTGTCCCCTGTCACTTGGGAGAACAGGCCAGCTCCCTCCTCTCCACAACCTCCTTTCAGGTAGTTGTAGAGAGCAATAAGGTCTCCCCTCAGCCTCCTCTTCTCCAGGCTAAACAACCCCTGGTCTCTCAGTCGCTCCTCGTAAGACTTGTTCTCCAGCCCCTTCCCCAGCTTTGCCGCTCTTCTCTGGACATGCTCCAGAGTCATACCAGGTTCTTATTAATAACACATTAATTATTGTATGGTTTCTACAGCTGGCTACTGGATATACATACGTTATGAGGACATGTCCCAGCTTCAATTTCTTTACCAGTCTCTGTGCTCGAGTGAAGCAAAACAGGAAATGAACAAGTTCATTACAAGCAGTAGAAAGTCAAGCTGTCGCTACAACATCTTCTGATTCTACCACTATCCACAGAGCCAGGCAGAAAGGATAAGCATGAAATCCTATTGAGGAGGAAGCAGAGAGCATTGATGAAGTGCACTCCCCTTCACACCAGAGACTGCTCCAAGAAAGAGCTGCAGTGAGCTTGAAATAACTGGTCCTGCTGACATTGGCCAAAGGATGGTTGTGCAGCAGAGCTACCATCATTGGCCAAAGGATGGTTGTGCAGCAGGGCTACCATGTGGGCTGGGGGAGACTAGTGAAATCAAACCATAATACTCAGGGATGATGCTCAGGTATGGCTCCAGATGGACCGTGCCCTGGGTTGATAATCTCATTGCTGCTTTTACTGCTGCTGGATAGATTAAATCTAGCAAGCTTAATCTTACTTGGACATACACCTCAACTTGCTGTATTAACAGAATTTCAATGTGCTTCTCTCTTCCCGTGCAGCAGCTGAAGTGACTCTGTCACTGCTGTTGTAATAGAGATATCTTGAGGTCTTAAACCTCCAGAAGAAAAAACTATGAAATTACCTTTTCATGCCATTACTTCATGCAGTTACTTTCATTTATCCTTCCCATCCATCCTCAGAAATGTGACCACTTAAGGATGTTAAGTTACCATAAGTTTTGTAAAATCAGATGCTTAGAGTCATGAATGAACTGGGGGAAAAAAAACACAGTGTGAGCTCAACTAAGTGCATCACCCAGTGAAAAGCTACCCAGGGAAGTGCTGTTAGGGTTGAGCCGCACTGCAGGACAAGTCTGGGTTTACCTTGCCACTAGCTGCTGGGCCTGTTTGACTGCAGAAAACCATGTTTGCACCTCTTGAGGCTTGCAGAAGGGACTGGAGAGGAAATTTATCCCCACAAGAGATCACATTGGTTAATAATACCGCCAGAATACGGGGAGAGAAGAAATAAATAATAAATTGCTGGCTGCAAATGGTCTGTTTGGATCAGAATGGTAGCCCCCCAACTCAACCACCCAGCCAGCCCTCCCTCTCTGCTGTGAGCAGGAGAAGGGCTCCTATCTCCTGAGAATCCTGATAAACCCTCCTCTCGCGCCCTCCCCTTCCCCCCCAAAATAAAAGTGAGCTGTCTTAGTGCTAGGATGCAGAAACCACTTCCAAGCCAGCATTACATCAACATTGCAGCTGATAAAGGGATGCACAATGGAGTGTTAGACTAATAGAAAAACACAGCTCAGATAAGGCAGGCTCCTGATAGCCTGGGCTGATGTAAAATGCCATTGTCTCCCTTTCTGTCAGCTGAGTCACCGAGTCACCGAGCGATAGGGAATTCCAGTGGCAATGGGCAAGTCAGGGGTCAGAAACCACAAACTCTGGGCAATGCAAATCCCTTGGTGTGGGCACAGATGGGTAGATGGAGCTGGGGTGCAAGGATTTGGTGGAGAGCACAGGTAGTGTCAAATGCCCCATGGATGCAGGGATAGGGAGGAAAGACAAAAGATGGCAAGGGTCCAGAATGCAAGATGACACCAGTCTCTGTGTTCAAGGATGTACCTAGTGCATATCCCTCAGTACCACCAGTTCTGGCATGGGAACTGTCAATTTTAGTGACTTTTCCTTACTGGTTCCCCTCCTTCCCACTTCCTCATTGATCTCCTGTATTTTCCCCAGGTACTCCGAAGTCAGAGAGGGTGGGAAGTCAACTGGAGAAAAGCAGGGGAAGGGATGCTAGTGGCACTGCCCTGGGTAGCTACAGTATATCAAGCTCTTTTGGGTCAGGATCATATGTTCCATGGGGCTTGAACAGCACCAGGTACAACGGGGTTCGGTTCTCATCTCAAGCTGCCACCTCACATTATTCTGAAAGATAAACTGGGAGAGGCACGAAGAAGGACACCATGTCTGTACCCACCCAGGAGTGGAGCCAAAGGAGGATGTCTGTCACCATCCCTCCTGTGAATGGGAACTCCCAAAGCTCGCTGAGGGCTGTGATTAGTCCCTCGGCCAGCGGGTGAGGGTGTTTTTCCCTCTACGGGCTCCACTCTCATTTTCCTGTGCTGCACTTTGATCTCCCCTCACATGGCTCCAGTCTGCAAGGCTGCCTCAAAGGAGGAACTCCAGATTACGTGACAGGGTTATGTCATTTTTCCAGCGAACGTGCTGGCCCGACTTTAAGTTAAGAGGGCTTTTTTTAGTGCCAGCGCTGCACTCATTGGACGGACAGGTCCTAGAGAATCATAGAATCATAGAACAACCAGGTTGGAAGGGACCCATTGGATCTTCTAATCCAACCATTCCTAGCTAACACTAAACCAAGTCGCGCAAGACCTCATCCATCCTTGCCTTAAACACCTCCAGGGAAGGTGAATCAACCACCTCCCTGGGCAGCCTATTCCAATGCCCAATTACCCTTTCTGTGAAACCCTGCAATGAGGATGCTGCAAAGACATAGTACTCCACTGAAAATCTGGGCCAGATAGAGGGAACCTAGACCATGCATGGGAAATAACCCTGGTCCTTCTGTACATGTTTCCTCATACCTCTGAGATAATGAGGGGTCCAGAGCCTGCCACAAGCCACCTGGTGCAAGATCAGCCCTGGTCAAAACCCTGGTGTAAGGGCAGGTCATGGGTTTTATGCTGTGAAATGGATGCTATCTCCCATCCACATACTTAGAGACGGAGCTACAAAGACTTCACACTTTATAGAGGCGGAAAAGAGGAAACTCTACTACTGGAGAATAAGATCTCGCTGAAAATTTTCATAGGTTACCCTTGTGTTTCACTGAACTTGGATAATTTCAGAGGAAAGTAAACAAACAAACAAAAATGTTTGTTTTCAATGAGTCTTTCTTACACATTTTTCTTCTCAAAAATTTCTGATTAAAACCTTTCTTTTTTTCCCCAAACTAGTAAGCATTCTTACTAGTCTAGACACTTGGGGACCACTTCCTCATTATCCAAAAACCAGAGAAAAATGCAAAAGTTTAAAGAATGCAAAATAGGAAGGTGAAGGCCCATCATCTACATGATTGTGAAGAAGTGAAGATGATCAGGCAAAGCTGCTGAAGGTAGAAGATTGTGGAGGAGACCCTGTGTTGTAAGGAGTTTTGACTCTTGCATCTTGATCCTACCTGTGCTCTATATCTTTTGATAGGAATGTTTGGACTTGATGATGCAGAAGGTCTTTTCCAACCTAGTGATCCTATGATTCTATGATTCTTTGTTTCAATAAATTCATGCTGACCAACTGAAGGAGCCCCCCCATGTCAGTCCCACTGAAAAATCCTGATAGCATGGAAAGATCCAGCCTGAACCTGGCTTCTGATACCAGCTAGATGGATGGGGGGTGATTTCTTGTTGTAGAACCTGGCTTTAGTACTTAGGTGTATAAAAAAAGAAGAGATTGTTTACTCTACTTGAAAGAAAAGAGGGTTGGAAGCTCAAGCTCCACGTACTCATCAGGATTGCTATTGGGGGGGACAGTTTGTGTCCGTAGGTGGTTCCTGTGAAAGACCAAGTCAATTTTTATGGAAGAGTTTCCAAAGTGCTAAAGGCTTCTTCCAAGTCAATCAAAATGAAGTCATATTTCAAAGGCTGACTCATGTTCCCTCAAAACCCAGTATCCTGGAGGTTCCCATCCTTTGGAGGTTCCTACTTCTTGTTTCACTGGCTGAGGCAACTGGGCTGTGGTCTGCATGCATTGACATAATTTGCAGGATTTTTTCCACGAAGAAAGGACCAAGCATCATTCCTTCTGAAAAGAGAGAGTCCCTGGAACAACCCTTCTTTTTCAGAAGAAATTACGCCACCTTTGACTCAAGGCCACTTGAAGTAGAAAGGCTTTGCAGTGCTGAATAGGAGTCTAGAAGAGGAAGGTGTTTCCCTCTAACACCTTTAGTTGAAATGATCAAAGCTGCCTGAGGGCTTAAGCTACAGTTAAAATTACCTCCATGCTGTGCTGTTTCCCTCTCCTAACTTCATTAGTTCCTAGATCTGGCTTTGAAAGGTAAAGGATGTGTTGTTAGCTGCAGATGTGATTAAGGGCTGGGGAAGAGGCTTCAGAGAGCCAGGGACAGGGGATGTGGGCTAGATTCTGGATTTCAGAAAACAGAACAGCCTGGATCTGGTTTCAAGTTCTTGCAGATGTTCATCACTGTGTTTTGCAAATGCTTCAGAGAATAGTTACAAAACACAAGAGTTTCCAGACCAGATCCTCAAAGCTTTTTTGAAGCCAAAGGGATTTCCTTGTCAATACTACTATAGAGGCAGATTGCTCTTGGGAAAACACCTTTACCTCCTACAGTAAAAAAACACATGGGAAGAGCTTCTTTATTTACTGAGAAAAGCATAGTGTTTACCCTACTGCAAAGAGCTTGAGTGGGATTCAGCTGAAAGATTCAAGAACGTAAATTTAGGATTTAAGATGATTGTCCTCACTGAAGATGCACTAAAGCAGCCAAGAAACATACCTGAGGCTGAAAGACAAAGGAAATACAGGTAACTCATGTCCTTCGATTGAGCAGCTGGAGAATAAGTGAGATTATCCCATGGTTGCTCTAAACCTGGTGCCTGGTTTAGGGTGAGTTAATCTACTTCTCTGCCTACATGGACTGAGTCTCCTGTGACAGGAGCTGAGGGACTTAAAGCCTGTAAGTCCCTTTCAATATATGTATGTAGTGCAAGTATCTGATCCTACAATCTGAATTCCACCCTCCATCTCTTTCTGCCTGGATAGGGAGGCCTCAAACTAAGCAGAAAGTTGCTCCTACCCATTTCAAACATAGTATTCTTATAATGGATCATCACTCACAGACTTATAGACTTGTTTAGGTTGGAAGAAAACCTCTAAGATCATCAAGTCCAACCATAAACCTCACACAGCCAAGTCCACCCCTAAACCATGTCCCTAAGCACCAAATCCACACATCTTTTAAAATCACTTCAGGGGTGGCAACTCCATCACTTCCCCAGGCAGCCTGTTCCAGCGCTCAACAACCCTTTTGGTGAAGAAATTTTTTCCAATATCTGCTCTAAACCTTCTCTTCTAGATATATATAGTTGCAGAGCATGCCTCCACGTTAGCTCAAGGCTTTCAGGAAACCAAAAGCTCAGAACATCACCTGCAGTTGTGAACTGCTGGTCACCTGCTTCTGCTCTAGGTCTGTTTACATGGAAATAACCCACAACTGGGTCTTACTCAGAAGTTCAAAACCATTTAAATCGTGCATGACTTGGGAGAGGAGTTATGGGGACACACCTCAGAGAGTGCAACTGGGTTGTTGCAAATGGTTTAGATCCTGACAGCCAGGATCCCACCCACCAACTCACCCTTTTTCAAGAGAGACAGATTGTTAAATATCTGCTGAGGAATTAAAATGTGGTCTGGCACTCAACCCTTGAAAGGTTCCCAGCTGCTGGATGAGATGACCTCAGTATGCTTTCTTCGTTTCTGCTACCACAGCTATCAACCTAACTTGAACCTGCTGGGAAGTTTTTTGACAAAACTACTCTTTTTTTGTTGTTTTTAATGGGTAAAGCCAGTTTACTACTACTACTTATTAGTATTATTATTGTTGTTGTTGTTATTGTTTTACTTTTCCATGGAAATGTAATCATTTCCATGAATACTGTAAATTTCAGTATTGGATGGAATTTCTGGTCAAGATGATCCCTTTTCTCATCCTACAAATGTGAAGACCTTTACAGTACAAATCAGATATTTATTTCCCAGTTTCTCAGTACAGAGATCAGCTTTTACTCTTTGGACACCTTGTTGTAATAGTTATCTGTGACAGTCCAGGGCTAGGCAGAAGGGTCTACTGCTTTGTGAATAAAAGGTCAGAGAATGGCTTTTCTCACCTGAAACATGGTCTCAGGACTTCAGAGCCCAGCATAAATTGTTTTTTTCACCTAATTAAAGGGAAATGCATACCCTGTCAAAAAGCAGTGGCTTGTATTAGGCCTCATGCCCCAGTGCTCTTGATCATAGAGTCATAGAATAGTTTGTGTCACAAAGGACTTTGAAGATCATCTAGATCCAACCCCTCTGGCATAGCAACACCTTCCACTAGATCATGATGACAGTGGTTTTTTTCTCATCTTTCTTGCTTTTTCTGTGTTAGCTGGGGAGAGAGGAACCAACTGACTGCAAATCATTCACCTGCAAGTTACATTATGGCTGCTGCTTATGACAATATATTAAAGGCTAAAGCATTTTAGCTCCCTCCCTAAACCCCTTGTAGCTTGGTGGTCCTGGCATCCTGTCCTTCACTGCATCCTTTGAGTAGCTATGGAAAGAGAGGATACCTGTGACTTGGAGCAAACCGTGATACAATCCCAACTTCTGTCCTCAAGGATTAAAAACATTTCACACATGGACATTTAAGACATTCTTCAGCTATGCAGTGATATCCCCAGCTTGGTATGAATCGGCTTCTTTTCATCTGCATCCTTTTTAGTATTCTTAGGCAGCTGGTCCAGTTTTCATCAAATTTAGTAGGAGGTCTTCAACAGAACACAGGTATTGTTGCTTGCATGCTTTCCATGACCTCTGCCTGCCCGTGTGTGAATGCAGAATACATTAGGATGCTCTGTAGCATTAGAAGATTTCAATGTTATTTATGAAATCTAGAATTGACTTCTTTGTGGAAAACAGGCTGAATTTAAAAGCTGATCTCATTTTGGAAGTGATCAGCTTGACACAACTTAAAAAAACTTTGCTGTCCTGCAACACCCAATATGTTCTCCTGCCCTGAGATGAAATTGTAACGTGGCTGGAGTAAAATTTTCCCAAAGCTATTATTGAATGTGTTGTCCCACCTCAGCAAATTGATTTCCCTGATGGAGACACCTCCCAGTTTGAGCATCATCACTGCCAGCCTTCTGAGAGCAGCCATGGAGTTAGGAGAGATGCCAGCAACCAGAAATCCACTTTGTACCCCAGCATACCAAACAGGGGCTAGCAGAAATCCTCCACCTGAAAATTGTTGCCACTAAAAATACATAGAATTATAGAATCATTAAGGCTGGAAAAGACCTCTAAGATCACAAGTCCAGCTGTCAGCCCAATATCACCGTGCCTACTAAACCATGTCCTGAAACGCCATGGCTACACATTTTTTTAACAACTCCAGAAATGGTGAATCCACTGTTTTCCTGGGCAGCCTCTTCTAATACTTCACCACTCTTTCAGTAAAGAAATTTCTCCTGATATCCAATCTAAACCTCACTTGGTGCAACCTGAGGAGATTTCTTCTTGTCCTAGCACTTGTCACTTGGGAGAAGAGAGCAGCACCCACTTCACTACTATCTCCTTTTAGTAACTGTAGAGAGCAAGAAGGTCTCCCCTCAGCCTCGTCTTCTACAGACTAAAAGACCTCATTTCCCTCAGCTACTCCTCATAAGACTTGTGCTCCAGGCACTTCCACAGCCCCTTGATGTCCTTCTTATACTGAGGGGTCCAAAACTCAACCTAGGATTTGAGGTGCGGCCTCACCAGCACTTAGTAGAGAGGCACAATCCCTTCCCTACTCTGGTGGTCACACCATTGCTGATACAAGCCAGGATGCTCTTGGCCTTCTTGGCCACCTGGGCCACTGCTGGTTCATGTTCAGCCAGATATTGACAGACCCCCCTAAGGTCCTTTTCTACAAGGCAGCTTTCCAACCACACTTCCCAAGTCTGTAGAGTTATATGGGGTCGTCGTGACCGCAGAGCAGAACCCAGCACTTGGACTGGGTGACAGGGGACAGGGCAAGAGGGAATGGCCTCAAACTCCACCAGGGGACATTAGGAGGAAGTTTTTCACAGAAAGGGTCATTGGGCATTGGAACAGGCTGCCCAGGGAGGTGGTTGGTTTACCTTCCCTGGAGGTGTTTAAGGCACAGGTAGTCAAGGTCCTGAGGGGCATGGTTTAGTGTTTGATAGGAATGGTTGGACTTGATGATCCGGTGGGTCTCTTCCAACCTGGTGATTCTATGATTCTATGACTTGCTGAATCTCATACAATTGGCCTCAATCAATTCCTCAACCAATTCAGGCTGGGCAGATCCCTCTGCAGAGCCTTGCTGCCCTCAAGCAGATTAACAGTCTCACCCAACTTGGTGTCGTGTGCAAACTTACCCAGGGATACACCCTTGTGAATGCCAGTTTGTAAGTGTGATGATGTCCTAGCTGAAGGCAAGCAAGTTGAAAGGTCCAGGTTCCTTCAGTTTGTTTTGCTTTTCAGGGAGGGAAAGGAGTTCCACTCTCAATCAGCATTTGTGTTTGATAGGAATGGTTGGACTCGATGATCCAATGGGTCTCTTCCAACCTGGTTGTTCTATGATTCTATGATTCTATGATTCTATGATTATGTCAAGGTTTGTTGTTGAAAAGACAACTTGTGGCTTGGATCATTTTGAAACTGCCTTGAGGGAAAAGGAAACTTTGCGATGAAAGAAATTCTAAATCAGATGTCTTTGCTTGATACATTTATTTTGAAGCAAAACGATGTCTCTCAGAGCGTGTCCTTTCGTGGGTGTATAAGGGCTAATATAATCCTTGGAGATATTGCTGCTGAATTCCCCTTTTTGGGGGCCTGATAAGCTCCTTCCCTACCACATGGGGGTCACGGTGGAACAGGACAGCTACAACAACAGTTTGAGTACTGGGGGTTGTTTCCATCATCCCAACAAGAAGATCATCCTCTCTTTCCCGTACTGCCAATGGGAAAGGATCCTGGAGCTGGAGGCCAGGATGAGCATGCAGAAGGGAAGGATGAGGATGGAGAACACAAGGGGAGAGGTGAGCGATATTGATTGGTGTGTGAAAGGCCTCCTGGAAGCTTCGTTGCTGAGAGACAGCCCTGGGAGATGCAAGGCTGGAATTAATAACTGCTCCATTGGGGCCCTGTTTGCTCTCCTTGCCCAGAGCCAGAGGACTTTGGTCACAGCTTATCACCCAGCCGAAAGCCCCAGGAATGCAGTCACAGGCAAATGTGCATGTTCACACACATCTATTAATCAAACGGCTCCCCCACCCTTTAACTCTTTACAGAGCAGGGAGGGGGGAGGAGGTGAGCATAGCTCTGCTTTGTCTAAAATCAGGGTCCCAGGAGTCTTTTTAGAGCAACTGGAGATAAGTCTCCTATATGCTTTGGTTAAGATACCATCCCATTGCTGTGCATCTAGAGCTTTTCTAAAATGGTGTCTCCCACATCCTTCAAAATGCTTGGGGAATTGATTTTGGTACCTGCATCTGAAGACATCTCTTTGCAGTGGGAACTAAGCACCTAATTATCTCAAAATGCCTTAAAAGTCCCAATCGCTGGCCCTGAAAATTTATCACAGCTTCTTCTTCCTCTTCACTGTGGCTACAGCTGCTCTGCTGCTGTACACGTCCATAACTTGATGATATCCACTCTGAACAACATAGAGATAACCAGTCACAGTCTTTCTCTGCAGTTTTCACCCAGGAACACCAAACATCACAGACTAATGTCTCTGCTGCAGGAGATGTACCCAAACAGGCAGGATTTACCCAATCTTGGTGTCTCCACAGCAAAACCAACCACCCTCTCGCCTTTCTGTTGAGTGTTCTACACTCAGTAATGTGCAGCACAGCATGTTCCTGCCTTGAAAAATGAGGTTGAGGAAGGTTTTCAGACTCTTGACTTGTTAGCAGTTATTTAGGTGGCTAAATTTCCCAGAGAGTCTCTGTAGGCCCTACATGGTGAAGGAAGAGACACTGTCACCTCACCTCCAGAGGGTAATTTAGCACACCAAAGTTAGTTACTGCTTTATCTGATTCCCTGGAAGACCTTGACAGCAAAGAGATTCCAGGAAAGCATCATCTGCTAAATCAAATGTGGCCACCTGGCCAGGATACACATCACTAATTACCCCGAGATGTCACCTGATCCTTGCCAACACCCCGAAATACAGAAGGGTTGTTGCTCCACAGGCTGGATCAACAAGCCAATCAAACACAGACATCCTTCACGTAGGCAACAAGGATGTTTGAGTGCTGCAAGGTGCAGGAAAACCCAATAAATGTTAACTGGCTATTATAAGATGGCTTTGACAGGACTGAGTCTGTGGGTCAACCTCCCAGGAGAAGCAGTTGGGACAGGAAGCCCATTCAACCTAAAGATGGACCCAGCAGCTTCTGGTTTGGTGACCTAGAGCAGAGGCCAGTGCTGCTCCTCCCTGTCCTCTGTCCCCTGTTCTTGGACAAAGAGGGCCCAGCGATAAGGTGCCCATTTGTAAAAGGGGTGGAGACTGAGCAGCCTTGGAGAAGTGTGGTCAGTTCCTCATGACCTGAAGTTTTCCACCCAATGCCATATAGGGTGGAAAGGTGAGAATGTGGCTTTTGCCACAGGCCAGATCAGACCTTGACTTGATGACTTTGAGCCTTCCCACACCAGAAAGGAAGAACAGAATTTTGCACATCACGTCTTGAGAATTCTTTAGCATTGAATTCTGTCCTGTTTACCTCATGTCAAGAGGAGGAGCATTACCTGAAGAAGAGGTTTGAATGAAGACAGAAGGCATCACTTCAGAGGTGAGATTTGGGTTCCTAGCCTAAATCATTAAATCTCTGAGGCTCACCTCCTAAGTTCTCATAAACCAAAGTGTCCGGACAACAGTCCCATTCCCATAAGGGCAAGTTCCACCTGTTAAGGAGACTGATGGAAACAAAGGACATTGTTACCAGCTGGTATTTTCAGGTGTGTAATATTTGGGGATTTTCTAGCTGTCAAAGATTCAAGTATATCTTTCTGAGTTGAATCAGTTCATTTCTGAAGCACCACTAAACTTGAAAAATTCCTGCTCAGATCCTACTGTGCCTGAAAACCTGCATTCCTTTTGAATGAAACTAATTCAAGAGATGTACTGCAGCTGATTATGGGTCTTTTTGGCTATAGATCCATAGCAGGGCCGGCCTAGAGTAAACTGCTGAAATGTGTGCAGCGTGGACATCACATACTCAAGACCAAGCATTTGGCTATGTTGACCCATTCCTACATGGCCATCCCAGCGGCTGATGTCTTTCCTCTTGTTCTTCCACAATCTATTGCGTAGAACTTGCCGCATGTTTGTGCAGCACTCAAAGCAAAGGGACCTACTGGGGCCTCAACGTGAAAGATAAACAGTGAGGACTAACCATATGACAGAATCCCATTTCTTATTCCTGATGAATCAACGCACAAAGAGAAAGCAATATGAACAGAAAAAAAATGCATTATGAATTGTGCCATCCAACCAACCTCCAGCACACCAAGTATTTAGGAAGGAGAGGGGGATAAAAACCAACCCACCAAGAAATTTGAGACTTCTACCTGTAAATAATTATCCATCAAAACCCTAGTGATAAGTCCATAACACTGTCCACATAGATTAGGACCTTGTGAGAGAAGAAAACTGTTCTTGCTTTCCCTCTTCCAGTCAAAGGCGGTATTGTTCCCAAAGAGTTAACAGCAAAGCAGGTCTGCAATTACCCGGGAATAATGGGGTGTGATTGGGGCACTAAAGAGCTGGAATTGATTTTTTTCAGGCTTTCAGCCCTAGAAGCCCCTCCCTGACTTCCTGGTAACTCATGACCAGCAGGGTCAATAGAGCAGAAATCCTTCTAAAGGGCCAATTTGTATTTGAATTATTTAAACAATGTAGTACAGCCAAGTTAAATGGGGCTTATCAAACGTTACACCTCTTAAAGCACAATTGGAGACAGAAGGGTATTAACTGCTGAATGCTCCACCGCTTGCCCAAGAGAGGGGAGGGGAGAAAAAAGAGAGAATAAAGAATTAAAATCAAGGGGGTTCAAGGCAGGCTGGTTTGTACAAGGGGAGGAGCAGGTGTCTGCTACGTGGTCTTGGCTAGAGATGGCCTCTTCTTCCTTTTGGAGACTTGAACTGGGGTTGGCTTTACTATCCTTACCCAAGGGAATAAAAACCCCAGACTTGGGGTATTTGTAAGCTTAACCTGCACTAACTGCATTACGTAGGACACTGCATTCAGTTCTGGAGTCCTCGGCACAGGAAGGACATGGATCTGTGGGAGATAAAAGGAGACCTTATAGTAGCCTAAAGGGGCTACAGGAAAAAAGGGGAGGGGCTCTTGATCAGGGAGTGCAGGGACAAGATGAGAGGGAATGGATTTAAGATGAAAGAGGGGAGACTTAGCTGAGATATTAGGGAGAAATGTTTTCCTATGAGGGTGGTGAGGCACTGGTTCAGGTTGTCCAGGAAAGCTGTAGATGCTCCATCCTGGAGGTTTAAGGCCATGTAGGATAAGGCTTTGAGCAACGTGATCCAGTGGGAGGAGTTGGAACTAGGTGGGCTTTAAGGTCCCTTCACACCCAAACCATTCTATGATTCTATGATCTTCCTGACTCACCCAGGATGAGAGCAGCTGGGAATATGACACTGAAGTATTCTACTAGACTATTGGTTTTTCTTTGCCTTTTGCCAAAGGAAATGCAGGTAGAGCTTGTTTCAATGTCATTATAGGCTATAGCCCTTGTAATGACAGCAGGATTTTACTCCATATTTGGGAGTCAAAAAAAAAAGGAAATGCAGGTAGAGCTTGTTTCAATGTCATGATAGGCTACAGCCCTCATAATGACAGCAGGATATTCCTCCATATTTGGGAGTCAAACAAAAAACTCTAATCTGCTGAGAGGGGCTAAGGACAACTAGATTGCATATTAGGAAAAATTTCTTTACTGAAAGAGTACTGAAGCACTGGAAGAGGCTGCCCAAGGAAGTGATGGAGTCCCCATCCCTGGAGGTGTTTATAAAATGGCACTTTGAGACGTGGTTTAGTAGGCAAGTTGGTGCTACATTGACTTGTATGTTGGACTTGATGATCTTAGGGGTCTTTTCAACCTTAACAATTCTATTATTCTAACTAAGGAAAAGTCCTGCTTCCTGAGCAGCCCTGAAAGGCAGTCACAAGTACTTTTGCCTATAAAAGTGGTGAGCTTGCTTGGGTTTGGGAGACAGGAATTTAGCCAGTTCTCTATTTTCTTACAAGGTGAAAGCAAACAAGAATCCACCTGGATGTTTTTTTCTGGCCATTTATCTTGCTCTACTTCAATCGCTTTGAGGTGTTTCTGGTAACCAGCTGTGCATCTAGAAACTCAGAGTGTCCCCAGTGGGATGTGGAAGGTAAATAGTTCACAGGTAATTCATACACTGACATTTTCACATGATTTATTTAACCCGGAGAGAAAACAAATATGTTTGCAAGTAAGAAAGCATGATCTACCAACAAGAAGCCCCCCAAAAGCCTGAATTCACTAGATGATGTATGGATGGGTGAGAAATAATTCAGCAACATAACAACCATGCTGCAAGGGAGAGGGGAAAGGATAAAAGGTAAAAGGTTTGTGAATTATTCATGGACCAAAAAGGTATAAATATTGGTTAAATGACTTGAAAAGGTTTCATGAGACATGAGTCTAAAGAGTCTAAAGACATGAGTCTAAAGCTAAGGAGAAAAGAGAGAAAAATGTAAATTAATAATTCTGTCTTATGACCCCCATTCCTTTATTAATGTAGCTACTGTGCTGCTTCTGAGCTAATTAACACTCTTGGTTCATGGGCTTGGGGATGTGCAGTTGGCTGGAACTGGTCAGGAAAACCCAGAGGGAAACATTTCCTGCTGTGAAAAGCTCTCCCGTCCAAACTGGAACATTTCAGAAGATGTTGCTGATTTCATTGAGGTTGTGTTTTTTGAGTTTGTGGATTTTTTTTTTTCCAAAAGGAAAAAAAAAAAAAAAGAAAGAAAAATAAGGAGGGGAAGGAGAGGAAAGTTTTCCTGACTTTGTTCCATCCTTTTTATCAGAAGTTAGGAACATAAGAAGGTGCCTCGTGGCTCAAATCCAGCCCAGTGCTATCTCAGTATTTGACATTATTTGTCATTTGGGGAAGAATTTCAAAATGTTTAGATTTCGTTACAGTTCAAAATGAAGCTCCAAACTCAACCCTTCCTCCCCCTCCTCATCAAGCAGTGTTTACCATCCTTCCCCAACTGTGCTTTTAGGACCATTGTTTCGTGTGAACCCAAATGTGGTTTTGGGCCAACGTCTGTAACCTCCAGCTCAAACAAAACCAGGCACTGGGTTTGCTCACTCAGCTGTGACAGAGTCTCTGCCTCCTTGTGTGTGGCGGAGGGAGGGATCCTGTCCCTGTCAGCTCTGGATGTCACATCTCCAAGGGGTTCTTCCACCTTGAACGCTGGATGTCTTGGTGAAGGTCACCATCACCATCAGCCCCTGCTTTCGCACGCCGCTTTTCCACCCTGTGGCATCAGTCGACGTTGGAAGGGGATGGGATGATCACAATATTGAGAAAGCTCAGCCCAAGCAAACGGAGGATTTATAAACTCCTTGCCTAGCCCACAGGCTGCAAGGTCGCCCCTTATCTGGGTTTGCCGAGGGTTTGCAAAGTGCTGGCAGCCCTCCAAATGTGTTTGGGAGTTTTTACTCTAACCTAAGGCTGCCGGACTCCCACATTTGACATTTTCCAAGTGCTGTTAAGCGACGAGGCAGCGACTGGGAACAATGTGTGATTATAACTGTTGGCTGGGATAGGGAAAGCCGCTAGCTGAGACTCTCCAAGAGCCATAGCAAGTGTGAAGGCTCAGCAGCTTGGCTGTCTGCCCCGTAGGAGCCATCTCCAACAGGGATGCTGCTCTGTGGAGGGGATGGCAGGCAAAGCCAGCACTCACCCCTTGAAAACCTTTTAATTCCAAAGGTGGAATAATGATGTTTTGCAAAGGGGGGGAATAGTTGTGGTAACTTTATCAAAGATACTCTAGGATTATCCCTAACTGATTGCTTCTTCTTTGCCTGCAGATACCCCATAGGCTGCACCATCACCATCCAAGACCCTGCAAAGGATCCCATGCACTCCTTTTTGACAAAGTCATGGGGCCTGGGCTGTCCCCTCCTCTTCACAAAGACATGAGACAGCAAGGAGCTATACAGATCATTCAGAGTCTGTAAATGAGTTTGTGGACATGTTAATGTCTGCGTTAACTCCCACATAGACTATTCTTCCCCTTTGTGCTTTAATTAATCCATCAATAGCATGGGGTGACTGTGCTTAAAGAGCCACAGTCATTAACAAATGTGCTCAATACTGCACAATAAATTAAATAAGCTGAGGTACACTAATTTTCAGCTGGGAACATTTCTGTTATGTAGTGGAAAAAAAGGAGAAGGGAGGAAATCCATGCTGAAGACAGATAAAAATATAAAGTCACTTGCTTGTTGTTTTATTTCCCCTTTTTCACCTTTTTATCTGGCTGGAAAACTGACTGCAGAACAGGGAGTAAAAGAAAACAAAAGAAAAAGGAAGGAAAAACAAAAGAAAGAGGAAGGAAAAACAAAAAAAACCAGAATGACTGTTTTTTCTTCTTTCTTTCTTAAGAAAATAAGTCCAGAAAATTGCTTCCAAAAATATAGTTTTTCACCCAACAACTGCCCCACTAAAAAGTGCAGTTTTGATAGGAGAAATGTTGAAAAGGAGAAGAATTGCTGAGAAGTGGGATGTGCTTGAATACAAATTGAAATGGAAGTGCAAAGGGCGTTATTAGTTAGATAGGAAGGATTATTTTACATCTTGACCACCTATACAACCACCAAAATGAAATGTTGGCTTAATCACCCTAGTCAAAATCCTCTGGCTTCAAGCAAGGCTTGTTGCACTGCTGAGTAAGAGGGGAAAAAAAATTAAGGAATATTATATATACAGTGTTTCTGGCTTTGGTTAGAACCCCCAGGGTCAGAGCAAAGCTCTGATTTCAAACAACTGTATTTTGAGTGATCCTGTTTATTCCAAGTGACTGCTGAGGCTTTGACTCCGAGCTATTAATACAAAATAAATAATTTTCACACGAGCTATTTTTGCCTCCGTTGCCAGAAAACTAAAGCAAAGCAGCCACAGAAGTGACACGTGCGGACAGCAGAGAGGGAGAGAGAAGGACTTGTGAGCTGCTGAGATTTTCTCAGCTGCAGAATGATACGCAAAGCACCCTTGGCAAAGGATGCCAAGAGAGACCGTCTGAGGCAGCACAGTGGGTGATGCTTTTGCAACACATACGGGGCAGCGGGAGACTGCTAAAGTGCGTAGGACCATGGGGTTTATGGCATCTAAATCCACTGTTTTTTGAGAGGGTGTGTGACCTGCAATAAAGGCAGCTTAGCCTCTGTGAGCAGTAGCTTCAAAAGGTGCCTGTTGCAGATTCTGTCGGACTGATGTGAGCCCAGATGATGCAGATGCTGGCACAAGACCTTGCAGTGGGTACGGAGGTATCCAGAGGACTGCCTTGCAAATACATTTTTTTTTAAGAAATACCCCACCACATCCCTTAGGGGTTCTAAGGGATCCCTGGAGGATTATTCCGTGTGCTATGGGACCCATCCAGGCTGACTGGGATGGATGCATGCAGACCCACAGCACTCAGATCCCTAGGGCAGGGCAGCAAGAGGTCAGGATTTAAAGGCAGTGGATGCTTTCTTGGCTCTGTTCCCAGCAGATGCCAGGGATGAGCTGTATTTGCACACCTGCAGCCAAGCCCCCACCCATGCCAATGGTCACACACTCACAGCCTTCTTGCTTTTGCCACCGCCTGCTTTCCACTTTTTGCAGGTGGATGTCTTGACCTCGCGAGGTCTCTGAAACTGGGTACCAGATTTCACATCTAATGATGGAGCGAAATGAAAGAGAGGGAAGTACTCTAATAAATAATGGTCTCAGTGATGGGAAATAATTATGCAAAGCTTCTGCAGAGGCCAGCTGGCCTCCTTCTCTAATGTACACGAAGGGCAGTCATGCTATTTGTCTTCAAGAACATTGTTAAAGTCTCCACAACTTGCTTGTTTTGTGCCCTGTAAGAAAGGGGCTTCACTGGGGTTCAGAGGTTCAGAAATGATGGCAACTCTGGAGGGGGAGGGCATCTGTTAGGCAAGGATAAAGCAGCTGGTGAACAAGTACAGTGATTGCACCTCAAAATCACAAACCTGAACCAATATCCACATTAGGCACTCAGGTCCCCTTGGGGAAATTGAGATCTCTGCTAACACCACAGCCCCTTCATTGACATAAGCACCAGCTGCACCAGGAGAGGCTCTCCCACCTCCTTCTTCAGTTGGTTATGAATTATGGAGGGACACAGCCTGACCTTGAGGAGTTTCACGTGCTCAGACTCATACAGGTGCAAGGAGTGACCTTCAAAGTTGCTGGACAAAGGACCTGGCATCGGAGGCTCCCCTGAGAGCAGAGAGTAGAATTGATTCCTGCAGAGGTGTGGGAGGCGTTCGCTGGAGTCTGTGAGTCTGCAGGGATAACACAGCTGGAAAACTCTACCTGCCATTCACATCCTGTAGTTTTGGTGCTGGTTTTTAAGGATCTATTAAATTATATATTGATTGATTTAGACAGATAGCTTAAATTACTAGGTTATAAAAAGACATACCTTAATTTAAAATCTCCAAGATGAGACTGTGTCCTACAAAAGGCGAGCTTTGCAATGATGTGTAACAGCCCTGTTAACCTACTGGGATGTGGAAGAAGCAGATGAGGCTTTAATACACAGATATTTCTTGGGGGAAAGAAATTCAGATAAGGATTTAAGCACAATTGTATCAACACTAATTCTGGATATCCATCACTTGCAGGGCAAGGGAAGCATATCAGGCAAAAATGACTGTGAGCTAACCCTGTTCTCATCTTTTTCCATAGGTATCTCCTAACAGCCACTATTTTCAATTTGGAAGAAGGAGGTATAAACACAGTCCATCACTGTCACGAATTGTACATTTCAGTTTTCTGCATTTGGCAAAATCAGAGCCCAGTATATCCTGAGGGCAAAGCACCAGCTTGATTTTATTCTCATCCTTGGACATCACAGGTGGCTGGACCACTGTCATGTCAATAAGGCCTTGGCTTCAACTAGGGCACCTGTGCATGCCATGATATGGCTAAATAACAATAAAATCATATTTCTCCTGCCCATTGATCCTGGACGTGCTCAGGCTCTGCAACGTCTCAAAGGAATTCCGTGCGTAACCAAATATGAGGTTCCACAATGACTAAAGCTCAGACCAGCCCAGGGGCAGCTGAGTTTCCCAAGCTCTGAGATGTAGGCATCTATTAACAATTAGCTTTTTGGCTCCACTAAGTGCACTCAGGCTGACTGGGTTTTATTGGCATCACCCATCTCCCAGTAAATGTGATAAGAGAGTCTGATTAGCTGCAGCATTCAGACTGGGCTCTGAGCTAGTCTCCAGCACAGCTGTCTGAAGGCTACTTACCATATATGCTTTCCATGCCACACTTCTAGGCCCAGGAGGGTCTAATGAAGATTGTCCCTGGACCTCGTTGTTTACTTTTAGGCAAGCATCAGAATTAAGACCAATTTAGCTGTCCCTTCTTTTCTTTTCCTTTTCTTTTTTTTTTTTTTACACCAGGCTCAGTCTAAACATGCATCTCAAGAAGAAGACTTTTTTACTGCCAAGACAACATGTGATAAGGTAAGATCATCTGTCTGCAAGAAAATTACTTCTGTGGGGTTTTCAGGAACAGGTCCCAGGGGTCTGATTCCAGCACAGCCACAGCCCCTGGAGAACATTAAAGAATTATAACCCCCCCCCCCCCCCCCCGATAAGGCACTTTCTTTAATAGTTTTTTATTTCATAGCAATAGTCACGACTTAAAGATAAGAACAACATACATTTTGTTTAACTAGGCTCTTGTTGCTTGGTGTGGGGCTCATGGCAAACTGGCATCCATCAAACTCTTTTGTGATTTACATGAATACCTGATTCTTCTGATAAGGGAAAGTGTAAGTCAACACAGTTCTGTTGTAATTGGGTGTTACCTGTTTAGATACTGAACTGCTATCTCAGCATCAGTGCAGAGGCAAGCTCAGCTTTGCCCTTCCTTGCTAGGTGCACAGAGAATGTCTCTTGGTTTTACACTGACCCCCAGGTGTTGCAACAAGCTACTTGGAAGCATCTTTTCAGTCCAGGCAGGTATCACGGATGCTAAAAGTCAATGTGCATTCAAATGTTGACGGAAAAAAAATTACAGAAGGAGACTCACCAGCTAAAGCCAAAGTTCCTTCTTCAGGTTCACTTTGGCCACAGACTGGTGGAGACTGCATGGTGTAGCAAAGAGGTACTACCATATAGGATCTGAACAGGCTGGATTGTTGGGCAGAGTCAAATGGCATGAGGTTTAACACAGCCAAATGCCAGGTCCTGCACTTGGGGCACAACAACTCTATGCAGAGCTACAGACTAGGAGAAGCCTGGCTGGAAAGCTGCCTGGAGGAGAGGGACCTGGGGGTGTTGGTTGACAGTGACTGAACATGAGCTAGCAGTGACCCAGGTGGCCAAGAAGGCCAATGGCATCCTGGCTTGGATAAGAAACAGAGTGACCAGTAGGCCCAGAGAGGTTATTCTCCCTCTGGACTCGGCATTGGTGAGACCGCTTCTCAAATCCTGTGTTCAGTTGTGGGCCCCTCAGCACAAGAAGGATGTTGAGGCTCTGGAGCGAGTCCAGAGAAGAGCAACAAAGCTGGTGAAGGAGCTGGTGAAGGGGCTGGAGAACAGGCCTTATGAGGAATGGCTGAGAGAGCTGGGAGTGTTTAGCCTGGAGAAGAGGAGGCTGAGAGGAGACCTCATTGCTCTCTCGAACTACCTGAAAGGAGGTTGTAGAGAGGAGGGAGCTGGGCTCTTCTCCCAAGTGACAGGGGACAGGACAAGAAGGAATGGCCTCAAGGTCTACCAGGGGAGGTTTAGGCTGGACATTAGGAAAAAAATTTCACAGAAAGGGTCATTGGTCATTGGAGTAGACTGCCCAGGGAGGTGGTTGATTCACCTTCCCTGGAGGTGTTTAAGGCACAGGTGGACAAGGTGCTGAGGGACATGGTTTAGAGTTTGACAGGAATGATTGGACTCGATGATCCGGTGGGTCTCTTCCAACCTAGTTGTTCTATGACTCTATGATTCTATATCCTTATTTTGCTGATATAATTATTTATCTTAGTGAGCAGCAGTTCATGCTTATAATACAAAATATATTACTGATGTGTGTGTGATAGCAGCAATCTCTGACCCTCAGCACACCAAGATTTCTTTGCACTAGAAGACAAAGGTACTAAGACATCTCAAAGCCTGTTAAGTTTACAACCTAAAAATAAACTAGAAAAGGAGCCCAATAAATGACTGCCATGAAGCAGGACTTCAGAAGAGAGACCATAGCTCCTACCTAGTACTATACCACCTTTAATTAGATGTCAGTGTCCCAGGAGGCATATGCTTTACAAAAATAAAAGCAACTGATCTGCCATAATAAGCATATTTAGAAACCAAGAAAGAAAGAAGGTAAGACCACAAATAGTTTGAATATCCTGCCTGCAGACTCTAAGAGACAGAGGACTGAAGAAATTAAATACAAATCACTAATCAAAATACTCATTTTAGACAACAGAATTTGCCCAGTAATTGCTGTCTCTCTGCCTGACATTGTTAGGGGATCTGAAGTGGAGAAACAGCGAGGAAGTAGGTTGTTATAGTAAGATACCTCTTTTACTTTCATCCCAGGTTTTAATGTCAGACTAGGACATTTTAAGTTTTTCCTGACCAGGGCCCCACCAAACCCCATGGACTGGCAGAGGTGTGGGCAGTAGAGAGGACTGCAGAGATCTCTCAGGAGCTGCTTGTAGAGGGACCAGATAACCACCAGTAAGGGAGATGTGGACCAGGAAGGTCCCATGCAATGGCCGTGAAGGGATGTTTGGATGTATCTTCTTCCCATAATAGAAGGTGAATCTGGATGACCTGCCAGCTCCTAGCTAGGATGAGGAAGGAATGACTAAATTGTTTTCTTTTTATTAGGCAAAACTCTTCTCTTGGTATCAACACACTTGATTGCAGTGAAGGTGCAGCGATGGAAAAGCTGTCCACAGCACATCTCCCCAAATCACAGTTGTGTCCCCCACACTAAACCTATTCCGCTGCCCAGATAGGAGGAACATTGTTTCCTGTCAGCAAATACTCAGGGCTGGATAAATACAAGGAGCAGCAGGGTAGATACAGCCTTTTCCCCAGAAGTGGGATCCAGGCCTTCAAAATGAGTAAGACACAAAGCCTGGTCCCTCCTCAGCCTCTCCAAAAGCTTCTGCTCAGTATGAAGCCTTGGTTGAGCCCCCTTGTCCAAATACTGGTCTCCAGGGTGCAGTAGGTCATGCATAATCTAAATTATCATCTTGGCCATGCTTGGCCAAGGCCCTTCTCTGTGGAGTTAGCTACAGATCAGGTGGGCACCTTCTGGCAAGTGGAGATTATGTCTCTGTAGGCCCCAGGTATACTCAGAGGTTCAGAATATTTTATATTAGGAGAAATCTAACAAAAAAACCCCTCCAGCCTACGTAATTGAAAAGGCAGTGTTGAATTGGATTGCATTTATGAGTTAAAAAGAATTTCTTGGCCACCACACTGCTAGAAGACAGGCATTTTACAGTGGTGTAGGGAAATAAAGATGTATAGATATGGATATATATATAAAATGCTAAATATACTTTTAGCACAGGAGAGCTGAGATTTAATAGGCTATTTCCTGGCTTAGTCTAATTCTCTCACTAGACGCTTTCCTTCACACTAAGTGAAATTCTGGCTGAATTAAAGAACCACTTTTCCTCTTATCTGCTGTTCCTGTTATCTAACTGCAAGGCAAAGGCTGGGAGTTGAGAGACAGCCAGGACATACCATTTTACAGCTTGCCTTCCCACCGTTCCCCCAGGCATGCATCAAATGCCAGGAAGATTTGTTAAAAAACAGCCTGTCACTCTCAACCAACCATGGAGGGGAACAACAAAGCAAAAGCCACAAAATAAGTTGCTTTGCTAGATAACTTTATTTTTAATTTTTTGTTATTGTTGTTGTTTTGGGGGTGGAGTGGGTGAGTGTCCCAAAATCTCCTTCAGAGCCCAGTGACCTGGTTGCACTGTGACTTCTCTGGAGCAGGGATCATCCTTTCTGTTAATAGATTGAGGTACGTTCATATGTGTGAGCCCCTAAAGGGGTCTGTGAAAAGAGAAGCAAGCACAAAACTCACTCATTATTTACTGTCAATGGTTGTTTCTGGCTCATGAACCAGGTTGTTGCAAGCAGCATGAGCCAAGAGACATCATCTCCCTCCCTGACTCCACCACTGACTGCTTAGCCCTGGGCAAGTCCGTTCACCCTTTCTCCCCCTTCAGCAACATCTGTATCTTGGTTGAAGAGGTTGCCAGTTTTGGAAGAGCATGGTATGTTTGTCCAGCACCAAAAATAACCAAGACTCTCACTCTGATCAATCCTTTTCCTGCCATGGTGAGAACAATACTCGTGCCTAAATAGAGTAGCTCTTAACTAAGAAACCTCTTTTATCCCTGGATTTTTGTTTAGGGTTTTGCCCTAGATTTAATCATATAACTTTCCCTAGGTTACCTCGCCTCCTCCACAGCTCATGTCTGTGCATCCCAGATTTCACAACTGAGTTAGCTGTGTTAAGAGCTGCACTTCTCACTCAAGCTGGGTTTGTTAGGTTTGTGTTGTCATTGTCTTACACATCTGTTCCCTAAATTAAGAATACACAGGTAGGCACAGAGTTCTTTAGAGCCCTTGAAAGCTGATTAACTACTGTCCTTTTTGACCGTATGCATGTTCTTTAGATATAGCCTTAATTGATGCTTCTTGCAGACCACCTCCTTGCAGCATCCTGCTGCCTCTGGCAACACCAAGTATAGAAAAATCCCAGACAGACAAGGTCCTTCTTTGAAGGACCCAGACATTCTTCCAAGAAGGGCACTACTCCACAGTAAGCTGGGAATTGCAGCAGCCTCAGTTTCAAAGACAGTATGGATGTCCAACACCAGGGCTCAGGAGAAGCTGCTACTTCCAAGATTTTCAAGAAATCATAGGATCATGGTTCAGGTTGGAAGGCACCTTAGAATTATCCAGTTCCAATTCCCGTGCCACAGGGAGGCCTACCTCCCACTGGATCATGTTGCTCAGAGCCTCATCCAACCTGGCCTTGAATACCTCAAAGTAAGGGCCATGAACAACTTTTCTGGGTAACCTGTGTCAGTTCCTCACCACTGTCACAAGAAAAAAATTCTTCCTAATATATCATCCCGGTCTTCCCTCTTTCGGCTTAAAATCATTACCCTTCATGCCGTCCCTACACTCCTGGATAAAGTGCACCTCCTTAGCTTTCCTGTAGACCCCTCTAAGTATTAGAAAGGACAGGGAAGCAGACAGGACAACATTCATATAGGTCTGTGGCAAACTGCAGAGTTCTAATTATGAAGTTCTGCCTATAAAGAAGTGTCTAAGTAGGTATCGGCAGAGGTGAAGTGTCCACTGGGGGACTGAAATGGTACTGAATGTCCAGATACTTGTTACTTCTCTTTTTTTTCTACCATCCTTTTGTACCATCACTGTCTGACTGTAGATTAGGAGGCAAATAAATCTCAGGAAGTGGAAAACAGCAGATTCACCTTTGAGGGAGTCAGAGGGTCTTGGTTGAAGCATGCCCAGAGCAGTGAAGAGGCACAAAGTCCTGCTTGTCCTCCCAACCTGCTCCCTCACCTCCTGGGGAACTTCAGGAAAGTCTCCTGCTTTGATTTGCCCTCCAGTAAAACAAGAGTGAAATCTGCTTCCTCTGAAATCAACTAGTGAAAAGAGATGCCTAGCATCGTAAAATGACAGTGATGATTAGAATGATGTGCCTCTTCCATTTGTTACAGATACAGATCTGGCCTAATAAGTCCACAGAAAAAAGTCTTGGTTGGAATATCTTTAATACACCAATGTGATTTAAAAAGAAACAGAAACCTAGAGTTTAAAAGCAGGCAGGTTTTATCACCTCTTTTATTATTTAATAAGGCTGGAATGTCTTTCTTTTCTTTTAAGATGAATGAACCTTCTGCTGACAACAACTCCCTAACTTTTTGCTTTCAAACCAAAATTGACGGGATTTTAGGGGATTTTCTGTTTTAAAAAATACCTTCCTTATAGTGTGTTCAGCTGCTGTCCTGGAAAACTCTGGTTAAAACCGCAGTATCCTTCTGTGGAAGTTACTCCATGTAGATCAGTTGCAGCCCGGGATATTTCTGGTCTCTCCTGCTCTGACAGGTTTAGATGCCCAGTCCTTCAGACATCCACATAAATTCAAACTCTGGCAAAGACAACTTCAGAGTGCCTAGGAGCAGGTCAGCATCCCTGCACTGACCTGCCACAATGCATGAGTCAGGGCTTGAACCTCCTTGAAGTCATAGAATCATAGAACAACCAGGTTGGAAGAGACCCATCGGATCATCGAGTCCAACCATTCCTATCAAACACTAAACCACGTCCCTCAGTACCTCATCCACTCATCCCTTAAACACCTCTAGGGAAGGTGAACGTGCACCTTGGCCAGTGCCAGGTAGGCATGGTTGGGCTGATGGTTGGACTTGATGATCTTAGAGGTCTTTTCTAACCTTAATGATTCTATGATTCTACGTCACCCAAGTGTGGTTTGCCAGCCAAGCTCCAGGAAACTCTGCCTATAAGACACGAAACAAGAAACTTTGCTATGAATCATAGAATCATAGAATCACCAGGTTGGAAGAGACCCACTGGATCATCGAGTCCAACCATTGCTATCAAACACTAAACCATGTCCCTCAGCACCTCATCTACCCGTGCGTTAAACACATCCAGGGAAGGTGAATCAACCACCTACCTGGGCAGCCTATTCCAATGCCCAATGACCCTTTCCTATGGTCTATGTCTTCCTAAGACTGGGCACACACTGTCAGAAGACAAGTGTACAACAGCACCACTTGGTGATAGCTCCCAAACAGTGGGCTCAGCCCCATCAACCTTCACTCTTTCAAGTATTCCCATGCAAATCTGTGGGGTTACTCCCTTGGATAAGAGAAGTTAATTGGGAATTCAGCTCAAAGCCAACCCTCACAGAACTGTGGGCCAAATGGCTTTCACAGATGCATAGCACAGAACAGTTGACTCATGTTATAGCTGTCCAGCTTCCAGTGAGGTAGTATCACAAGAAAAGCATCAGAGTTTACTTGATTTAGATGAAGACATGAAGAAGAGATCATTGGTGAAAAATGACCTTAGCAACAGCTAAGCTGGGCTAAACGTGTGGATTCCCAGAATTTCATAGAACCATAGAATCATAGAATTATAGAACAACCAGGTTGGAAGAGACCCATCGGATCATCGAGACCAACCATTTCTATCAACAACTAAACCATGTCCCTCAGCACTTCGTCCACCCATGCCTTAAACACCTCCAGGGAAGGTGAATCAGCCACCTCCCTGGGCAGCCTATTCCAATGCCCAATGACCCTCTGTGTGAAAAACTTCCTCCTAAATTTGCTAGTAAAATCCATTTTTAAGCAGGAAGTGTGTGCCTTTACCTCTGCGCAAATATCCTACTGAGATTGGTGTGAGGGCTGAAAGCCTTCCATCTAGCAGAGCATAAACTAGAGACCTCTGAAACTTTCCTGGACAACCTCAGATTATCCAGTCACGATAATACAGTCACTACTCCATATTTCTTCCAACCAGTCATTGTCAATGCCTTTATCTCCCTTCTCTTGCCCTTGGGGGATGCCACTGCTTGGCTCAGCAGAGAAGGACCTCAGCTGACCCAGGAACCCTGTAAAAAAGAGCAGCAACCTGCCAACCGGAATAGAAAATACAACAGGCAGCTAAATATTTTCTTCAGACAAGACGTATCGGGAACAATTGGAAGATGGACTTTGCTTTTACGCTTTACGAGAATGATAAAGGTTTTCTCTCACTGCAGCAATAGCCCATCCTCACTAGAAGTAATCTCTGCATCTTTAAGGGTGTGATTTGTGAGCTCTGCCATGCAGACAGGAAATTAATGAAGTTTAAATGAAGAGCTGCTCCTTTTTCTAGCTGTCTGATTATTTCTTTTGATTTAGTATAATCCTGGCAGAGTGCTACTGATCTAATCACAGGAGCTTGCACTTCATGATCCAATTACTGCCAAGTTTCTGGACATTCCTTTTGCTTTGATGGCAACATTTAAATGTGTGAACTTTGCAGGGGCTGGCTGACAGTTCTCAGCTCTGGGATCTCATTTTAATTATAGGCCCAGTGAAAATGGGTGCAAATGGATTGTCTCAAATCAAATCAATGTGAGAACAGATTCTCTTTTCATGGGAAAGTTAGAATCCTTTCATTTGGTCGGAAAAAAAATGAAATAATATGATTTTTCACAGACCAAAATATCTAGTTCACCTTTAGCCAGTCTTGCAGCCTGTCTATAGCTTTAGCCATGCAAACAGACCCTGGCTCAGCATTGCTTCTAGCCAGAGTCTGTGAATCCTGACATCAGGTTCTTATTCCTGCTCTTACCTACAGGTTTCCAACCCTATGACAAATCTGGCTTTAAGTAACCAGTAAATTTAAAAGTTATCTGGACAATCATGGGGCCAGCACACTCCTGTATTTTCAGTTTTTAAAAGAAAGTTACAGACATGGAGGAAATACTGAGTCTGTCTTCCAACAGCTTTCCTCAGCCCAAACGTGCACAAATTCAGGCTGAAAACTGATTATTTCAGTGCACTTGGTGAAAGAGTCCAAGACATCTGCTTTGCACGTTGATTTCCCAGTTCTGTCACCTGAACACCACCACATTGTATCTCCAGTCTTTCATACGTGAGGTTGCTGCAGTCACCAATCCCCTCCTGACACCCCTGGGTAGAGAAAGAGGCTCTGGGGGTCTGCCTTGCTAGACAGCATCACCCAGACGACTCCCAAAGCCTTCCCTGTGATGTTGCTGCCTGGTGTTTGCTCATGTTGTCCCCAATCCTGATAACTCCTTTGGTCAACGTTATCATCTTATCGCCACAGGGGCACTGCTGAGCCCTCAGCCCTCCACATTTTGCAGGGAAGGCACCAAGTTGTAGCCACTGATAGACCTGTCTATAAGCCTATTCAGGATTGTTTTGATCAATAGCTTAATCTCTGTTTGTACAGTCAAATCTCTCCCTCCCTTGTCTGCAAGCTGAATGGTAGGATGAATGTCCCCTCAGCTTGTGCCATCTTGGAGTCTGGCTGCGTGGAGAAAGCACATCAAAACCCAAGACTCACCATTTGTATTCCATGGGGCTTTATTACTCCTATTTTTAGCAGATGGGCAACTCGGGTAGCAAGAGAGGTGTGGTAGCCTTTCCAAGGTCTCAGGGCAATTGAGAACCGAGCTAGCATTTCCCGAGCCCTCGAGACATCTTTCTCCTCCAACAGCGCTGTAAAGGACTGGCCAAGTCAGGGCGTTATTGTGCTGACAACCAGACAAAGGAGACTCAGCCACAGACACTTTTCCATCTAAAGTCCTGATATCTCTTGAAGACGTGACCATTTGCTTAACTTTATTTACTGAGCAACCCTCTTCCAGTCAATGGAGTAAGATAAACACATGCAGAGATCTTGATGAGATCAGGATTTATCTTACAGGATGAGAATAGGGTGGAGGCAAAGAAAGAAAAAAAGTAAAAGTAAAAGCTCATAGAGGACTCCAGCTTGAGCTCCAGCATTGAACCAGTAGGACAGAGAACAAAGTGAGAGCTGGAGAGAGAGAAAACAGGAAAAGTCGATATAAAAAAAAGGAAAAGTTGTATATGTTTTAACATCTCTTTTTTTTTTTTAAGGATGAAAAATATCAAATTGACCAAGAATTCTGAAAAGAAATCCATCGCTAGTAGAAGATGTCCTCACCCTCCACTATATGGTTAACATTCATGGCCAACTTTATACAAGGGAAGGAAACAAAGCCTCACTCACAGGAGAACCTGGCCTGGAGGCCCAGCTGGACCTACATGACTTCAGACGCTTGCAAGTGGTGTCTAAATTATTGTCATCAACTGATGGAGAGGGAAATGTTCCTCCACTTGAATCATAGAACAAGCAGGTTGGAAGAGACCCACCGGATCATCAAGTCCAACCATTCCTATCAAACACTAAACCATGTCCCTCAGTACCTTGTCCACCCATCCCTTAAACACTTCCAGGGAAGGTGAATCAACCACCTCCCTGGGCAGTCTGTTCCAGTGCCAAATGACTATTTCTGTGAAAATTTCTGTGAAAATTTTTTTCCTAATGTCCAGTCTAAATCCCCCTTAGTGGAGCTTGAGGCCATTCCCTCTTGTCCTGTGCCCTGTCACTTGAGAGAAGAGGCCTGGAGAGGGACATAAAGCCCACACAATTTTCCCAGTTGATGGAACTCCATCAGCTTCAGTCTGTAGGCCCCTAGAGAAAGGGAAAGGAGCAGCCTTGGAAGATAAGGGGTCTGACTTGCTTTCACCAGCTGCATCTCAGCCATGGTCCCTACCTGGAGCAGATGTAGTACATGCATGACTTGATTTGATCCTTGTCAGTCGAGAATGAAAGTGGGGCATCCTTTTTACAATCCAGAGGAGGAATCTGAACAGCAGAGGAAAAGAGCAGATGAGGGGAAAACTTCCATTATTACCAAAAAACCACTGAATTTTGCTCACAGGCTTGAGTATCTGAAGAAAGTGCATGTGATGGGAGCAATTCTCCAAGTGCCTCCCTCATGGCCTCAGCGCCCAGGGTCCATCAGATGTGAATGTCTCTGAATGGCGTATTAACTCACACCACCTCTTATTTTGGGCTGAGATCCCAAGGACAAGCAAAAGGTAGGAATGAAGATAGACACAGCTAAGAGTCAAGATACTTTTCAAGGAAGTCATCACTGGAAAATGGAAGAGTTTCAGGGTGCCCTCAAAAATACCCTGTGATTTATTGCAAATGGGATACGAAGATGTGCAGTAAAAAGAGCAAATCCTCTGCTCCTAAGTGCATCTCACCTAAAACCTCAAGACCAGGGCTGATGTGATGCCAACACTTGCTCAAAGAACAGATGGACAGGATAAACTTCTGCAAGAGAAGAGGATAGAAACGTGCATCCAATGCAAACAGGTACAAAAAAACCCATTACAGATGCCTCTCTTGTCCTGAAGTTTGTGGCAGAGAGTTGTGGCTCATAGTTTTAATGACATTTTCCATGGAAGATGAAAATGTGGAAAACAAATAGTTAAACAACAAAGGCCTCGTTGAATTTTTTTAATTTGTGTGTTTGGGGGTTTTTTTTGCCTGCAACAACATAAAATGTAATATCTTTTGCCCATTCTATGTTTCTTCTTGCTGCTTGCTGTTTTACAGACACAGCTTTTTTTTCAAATGGTTGGACTTGATGATCCGATGGGTCTCTTCCAACCTGGTTGTTCTATGATTCTATGATTTTTAGACTTGCAGGCGTGCTCTAAGGAAACTGCTTCCAAAGGTGGTTTAGGTTGGCTTTTAGAAAAATTCTCTTCACAGACAGAGTGCTGAAGCACTGCAAGTGGCTGCCCAGGGAAGTGATGGAGTCAAAAAGTGTGTAGACGTGGCACTCGGGGACATGTTTTAGTAGGCACAGTGGTGTTGGGCTGATGGTTGTACTGGATGAGCTTAGAGGTCTTTTCCAGACTTAGTGATTCCTTGATCCTATCTATGATTCTGTAAGACAGAATTTTGAAAATGTTTTTTTATTGTCTATATGAACGCCCACATCAAGAAGACTCTTGAAGGAAGGAATAATTTTCCTCTGCAAGGAAAATATTTCAAATTTTTTTATAAGCTAAAATTTGTAAAGCCCATTTGAATTCATGCTCCCATCACGTTGTCTTTTCGAGAACAAAACCTCAAACCTAAACACAGCTGAAAACAATTAGAAATTTTGAAACTTGCTTATAGTAGTTCAAGCTCAGGTTTTCTGAGTTTAAACAGCAATTTACCCAGAAATGTCTTCAAATCTTAAAACAGAAATCAAACAAAACCAAACAAAATACCCCAAAGTGAAATTCAATTATGTTTTTTTAAAAATGTGAACAAATCTATTACACTTTGGAGCTTTGTTGAGCCAGAAGTAAAACCCAGGCTGTTCAGCTTGGAGAAGGCAAGACTCCAAGGAGACTTTATTGCAGCCTTTCAACACTTAAAGGGAACTGCTAAGAAAGACAGGGCAAAACTTTTTAGTAGGGTCTATAGCAATAGGACAAGAAGGAATGGTTTTAACCTAAAAGAGAAGAGGTTTAGACTAGATACTAGGAAGAAATTTTTTACACTGAGGGTGGTTAAAGACTTGCACAGTTTGCCCAGAGCAGCGCTCGATGTCCCATCCCTGGAAAGGTACAAGATCAGGCTGGATGGGGCTCTGAGCAACCTGGTCTGAAGCTGTCCCTGCTCCCTGCGGGGTAAGCTGGAACTGGATTGGCTACAGTCTGTATGGAAAGGTGTTAAAAACTGTCCTTTTTGCATGTCAGAAGATGACAGTAAATCAAAAGCGTATATTTTGCCGTGGAGCTGGATCTACACAGCCATTTCTCCTCTGTTGTTTATGTATTTTGGGTCTTAACAACTGGATTATACTCCAGTGCCTCCGATGTCCCACTGGTATCATTAGAGCCTCACTGCCTCATTACAGTGAGACTTCACAGCTGTTCTGCCAAAAATGCATAATCCTGTGTTAAGGCACAGGACTAAGTGCTCTGGGAGATGGGTCCTGTGCTTATTCTCAGATAATAAGATCTACCTACCTCTCAGTGTTGTTGTGAGGCTTAACTTGGAAAGCTTTTAAAAGTGCCCAAGAATCCTTTGTAGAAGAGAAACAAAGTAAGAAAATGAAAAAGAAAAATACATGAGATCCAACCTGTTGTGCTCTCACATACCCAAGAAGTGACTCCCGGGGAGCTACAGCTGATAGAAAGAAGCGAGTCTAAGATCATGGTTTAGTAATTGATAGGAATGGTTGCACTCAGTGATCCAATGGATCTTTTCCAACCTAGTGATTCTGTGATATTGTGATTCTGTGATCAACTGACTCTCTTGGAGGTGTCATTGCAGAGCACAGCAGCCACTCTTCATTTAGCCTTTTCGGTACCACCATGGGTGACACTACAGAGACATTTTTCCAGCCCACATGAAAGTCCTTGCTTTTGTGATGTCTTTGCTGTTACGCACTAAATCAAAGTCTGCGTTGTCCTCCTTGCTTGAAATGCTGTCATCACATCTTTTTACCAGTGCAATAACAACCCCCTTAGAGTCAAACATGAAGAAGATGCCCACCTAGATGGGAGACCCAAGGAAGATCTCTACCCTGCTCAGCCTGAAAGAAGGTGATGTACGTTACTAGCAAAAATATTGCACCGAAGAAATCTCACAGAGTCCCAGAATGGTCTGGGTTGGAAGGCACCTCTCAAGATATCCAGTCCAACCCCAGTGCAAAAGCAGATTGACCTACAGCAGGTTGCAGAGGAATGCATACAGGAGGGTTTGAATAACTCCAGAGGAAGAGATTCTTCAGCCTCTCTGGGCAGCCTGTTCCAGTGCTCCATCACCCTCACAATAAAGAATTTTCTCCTTATGTTCGGGTGGAACTTTCCGTGCTTCAGTTTGTGGCCATTGCTCCTTTCCCTGTCACTGGGCGCCACTGAAGAGTCTGTCCTCAACCTCTTGACATCCACCTCAGTCTAGTTATGGGGAAAGACCCTAAGAGCAGGTGCAAGATGCAGTTCAATTGTGGAACTCAAGCAGACTTTTCATTTCCTTACGGTAGCCTTCGAGTACTTAAAGGGGGCCGACAGGAAAGCTGGGAAGGAGTCCTTTGTCAGGGAATGCAGGAATAGGATAAGATGGAATGGTTTTAAGATGAAAGGGGGAAGATTTAAATTAGATATTAGGAAGGCATTTTTTTTCCTGTGAGTATAGGTAGGCACTGGCACAGTGAAGTTGTGGCTGCCCCATCCCTGGAGGTGTTCAAGGCCAGGTTGGATGAGGCTTTGAGCAACCTGATCCAGTGGAAGGTGTCCCTGCCCATGGCAGGGGTGTTGGAACTGGATGATCTTTAAGGTCCCTTCCAACCTAAACCATTCTATGATTCTATGTTTTCTCAATGATAGTGGATGAGGATCTCCCACCACCCTCCTTAACAGCATCCTTCCAGTCCCTGGTGCTTGGTCAGGGCAGGACAACAAGCAGCTGAGCCCCAGCTGCTCTTTCCTGCAAACTGAGAGCTTTATGAACTGAGAGCAATATGAACCTGTTTATTTACTGTCTGTTTAACTAGGCACACTACAAAACTCAAATAGCTGTGTGTGCAAGCTTTGTCTAAATCCATATCTATATTTTTTTCCACCTGGAACAATAGATAAATCAATGGATTGATTGACATGTAACAGCTAGAACTTCAGGGACATTCAAGCCCATGTGCCTCTCACCTCTAACAGACTTTTTTTGATTTCTAGAAACACATCAAAACTCAAGTGATGCCTCGAAGCACCCCTCTCCTGCTCCAACACTGTCACCCTCAGGACCGATAACGTTCTTCCCGATTTGCATGATATATTAATAATCAGAGGCACATCTGCCTCCATACATGTTCCTAATAGATATTACTGTTTATTAACAATATCAACACAGGATTAATGACCTAAGAATGATGGCTAATTAGATATCACATGCTTGAGTATTCTTTCTGGAGTTATGCCTAATGATAACAATATCATTTCATGATAAAAAGGAACTTTCATGCTACAGCAACTTTTACAGTTGCAACATGCTCTGGATTTTCTTGCTTTTCCCCACGGATGACAAAATGTCACCTTTACCCAAGATTTTCCATCCCAGACAGCGCTATCAAGTTAGTATGAAGCTGCATGCAGGGTCTGAAAGCCAAAGCAAGGCTGTTTCAGCACATTTAAGGGATCATCAGCTCTGCCGTTCTCAAATAACACCGATACATCAGCAATGCTAACACTGTCAATAATATTCCTCACAGTACAAGCCCAGAAGAGGAGAAGCAGAAGGGCCACCAGGCTCTCCCTGATGGTAAATGGAAAATGGAAGCTTTATTTGTGCAGCCATAGGAATCTCAGTGGCATAGTCTGAATTCCTCCTGCCATGAGCAAAGCTAGGGAAGGTTGCAGTGTTCACTTGAGTGGAGAATAGCAGTGTGAGGGGTGTTCTGAGTGGGTTTTTGGTGGGATATTTCTGGAAAGTTTTGTGGACTAATAGTTAGGAAATAAGAAAATGCCTAAGATGCTGCCTCAACTACAGAAACTGTTGTGTAGAATCACAGAATCGCAGAGTGGTTTGGGTTGGAAGGTCATCCAGTTCCAACTCCTCTGCCAAGGACAGAGACACCTTCCACTGGATCAGGTTGCTCAAAGCCTCATCCAACCTGGTCTTGAACACCTCCAGGGATGGGGCAGCCACCAGTTCTCTGGGTGACCTGTACCAGTGCCTCACCACTCTCACAGCAAAAGATGTCTACCTGAACGAAATCTCCACTTTTTCAGCTTAAAACCATTACCTCTCATCCTATCACTGCACTCCCTGAAGTTCACCTGGAAATCAGATTTAATCCAAAGGAGTCCTGGTACTGTTTGGAAATTAATGACCCTTTATCAGCACCAGCTCTGCTAATCCAGATTCTGATCCTGAACATCCTCAGCACTGGATGAGGCTTTCCTATGTGTGGTTGCCCTAACACCTCTCGGGGTGTCCAAGGCTTTAAGATCTTCCATTCCTGCAAGGACTTAAGTATGACTTTACAGAGCTGAGGCAGAGGATGTTGGGAGGCTGTGTGAGCATTTGCTGGGTTTCAGCCCAGTGTTCAAAGCCCAGAGAAATCATCTGTGGCAGAGGCAGGTGAAAAGAGGATTCCCAGAAAGCTCCCAGCTGCTTCCACTATTCCTTACTGGAAGACACTGTCAACCTCAGATCATACACTCACCCTGAGCCAAAGGGGTTTTTTCCTCATTGAAAAAGACTAGATGTTTCTGTGCCTTTTTTTCAATATTTCCATTTTGAAAAAATTGTCGGTATTTTGTGGGTTTTGACTGGCAATCTGGTCCAAGGTCAAACCAACCCCCTTCATTACCACTTGGTCCTGCCAGCACTTGTCTGCACGCGAAACCCTGCTTGTTCTCTGCTGACGTGAGAACATTTAACGTGGTTTTGGCAGTTGGAGCACTGAGCACCAGTATGAAGACTAGGCTTTATGGTTTCACTTTTGTTTCTCTTTTTCTTTTTTCTTTTTTTTCCAGAATAGGTGGATTTGTTCAAACCCATGCAACCCTCTGATGTGTCAGTGCAAAGAGAGGAATGTTTTTCTCAGCCCAGAAGGGCATCAGTGATGAAGCCTCCAGCCTGACACCACATTTCCCACCCAGAAGAGGAAGATTTGGGTCAGGTTTGGCCCTTTCTCATCGCATCCATGCTCAGCTTCTCGCCACTGCAGTTCCCAAGCCTGGTGCGCTGTGCGTGATGCTCAAGTGGGAGCAGGGGCATCTCCTCCAGGTCCAGCCTTTCCCTTCCCGGCGGCGACGGGGTTGGCTGGGGCACTGACCCCAGCGCCGAGGAGTCTGGAGTGGAGCTGGCGGCCGCCTCTCCCCACCATCACCCCACACCTCATCAATAGGGGCTGACAGCCACAGCCTCGCCGCCCCGACGGCACCGCCGATGGCTCAGCGTGGCTCAGTCCGGGATGCAAACAGGCAACCTCTCCAGTTAGGAGTTGCAGGCAGCCCAATCAGTCTGGGCTGTAGGGAGATCTGTTGTTTTAGGATCCAGGCAGCTACATGGGGTGGTGATCCAGGTGCAGGCATCCCCATGGATCTGAGATGCAGCTAGTTCCAAGGAGCACAGGGTACAAGCAGCCCTCTAAGTCATCGATTGATCTAGGGAAGCAGCAGCATCACTCATCAGGGGTATGAGCTGCCCTGTGGGTCTGGAAAACAACGTCCAGGCAACTGTGGATCTAGTGGGGTGCAGGCAGCATCGTTTGTCGGGGTTGTAGGGAGCCTCGTGGGTCTGGGGACACAGGTAGCTCCATAGCTGAGGTGGTACTGACAGCCACGCAGATTGAAGCTCAGACTCACAAGAAACATCCACAGGGAGACAAAAACGCAGTCACACACAAATACACAGTGACAGATAAGGATATACAGTGAGTAGGCACAGAAAATCAGAGATAAAGAGACAAATGGATAGATATGTATAGAGAAATAAACAGGTATTTTGGCAAGTAGATAGGTTCAAACAGGCAAATAGACATAAGAATAACTAGAAAGCTACGTAGATATATGGATAAATGCCCAGATGAATATATGGATATATGGAATGGATATAAGGGTATGTAGACATATGGATAAAGGGATAAAGGAACAGATGGGTAGTTATACAAAATGAGGTTCTGCACTGTCAGGACTCCAGCTCATGTATTTTCAGGCAGCTCAACCTTCTGCCTAATGCAGGAGGCTTTTCCAGCCTTTTTGACATAGGAATGGGTTTTCCATTGCCACGGGCATTGCTGTTGGACACGAATTGCTGTGCCTGGGCCTGAGCTGCCAGCTGGTACTCAAGAACCAGGGAGGCAATTTCACAGCAAGTGTGGTGACAGAACACTGCAGGCACGCTCCACAAACATGATTTTATGGTCACTGTGTCAAAGCATTGTAGGAATGACAGTAACACCATACTTGTGGACGGTGATGAGTGGGCCATGGGAACCTCTGTGGTGATATGCACTCATTCCCCCCATGTGGGGTCTCCCCATCCCTAGAGTCGATGTTCACCCAGTCACCCCAAGGATCCCTCCATCCACCCATGATGTGCACCTGCAGGTTCCCATGAGGCCAGTCATGATGTTACAAGTAGAAGCAGCCCAGCCCCTCTCCTGCTCTGTGCTGGTATTTCGCAGCTCCCCATTGACTGAGAGGATCCTGGATTGGGAAATGCAGAGACCTGCTATTATAGGCTCAATTCACTTGATTTTGGCAGCAAGGCTGAAAAGGAATGTGGCACATTGATACGCTCTGCATTTTCAGTGCCTATCCTGTGGCATCTCTGTACCCTGCAGCAGAGAACTGCAATGACACAGAGTGTCACAGACATGGGTGGCATCACGCAGCAGCACAAATGTTCACATGGCCTCAAGCTCCGCCAGGGGAGATTTAGGCTGGAGATTAGGAGGAAGTTTTTCACACAGAGGGTCATTGGGTATTGGAACAGGCTGCCCAGGGAGGTGGTTGATTCACCTTCCCTGGAGGTGTTCAAGGCATGGGTGGATGAGGTCTTGAGGGACATCGTTTAGTGTTTGATAGGAATGGTTGGACTTGATGATCCGATGGGTCCCTTCCAACCTGGTTTTTCTATGATTCTATGATCCTGTGACCTCAGTTTCCCTAAAGACTGTGATTCTGTGTGGGCTTAGGATCCCATCTCTCCTCAAATCACCCCAATACTGACTCTCAGTGCTCAACTTCTCCTCCCTCCTGCTGCTTCAGAGTACAAAGTGCTGCTCCATGCACCTCTGCACCCACAGCTTTGTCCTGGAGGAAGTAATTAGTATGTGTTTCCATTGGAGGGGGAGGGAGGAAAAAAAAAAGAGAAAAAAAGAAAAAGCAGTAAAATAATCTTTGGAGGTGTAGAGGGCAGACAAAAAGGATTTTGAGATGCTCCTGAAGCATAACTGAACCACGATGCTCTTTGGATATCCTTCTCTGACAAGGTAGTACCTGGCCCTCTCAGTGCAGGGTTGGGGGGGTGGGGATTAGGAGAGTGCATAGTGGCATTTTCAGACCACTGTTGCCTTGTAAACAGACGTGAGGTCTGTTTAGCAAAGTGTCTCTTACGGTGTGACAAGAGAATTTGATAAGTTGAGGGGTGGGGGGTGCGCAGACCCCTCCGTCTCTGACACTGTCCCTTCGTTTTGGAGGATGCGGGGGGATGACCTGCTGATCCTGTCCCCCCCAAGCTGTGGGGTCAGCTGCCTGCAGTCTCCTGCAGACTGTAACGCCCCGACCCGCATCAGTGTGCAGAGATGCAAGGAGGTACAAAAATGGTTTAGGATATTTGGGGGAGGGCAGACATCCAGAATAGCTCCACCGGGATTTGATCTTGGGGAGTCATCTCCTCACTCCCTGTCAGTCAGACTGGGGGGAGGCAGGGGCGTCAGAAGCATCTCCTCCCCCCCCCCCCCAACTCCATCCCCACACCCTCCTCTCCACCCCCATCAAATCCTGGGCGGGGGAGGTGGGGGGGAGGCGGCTGCTCTCCTCCACCGTGCCTCCCCGGGACGTCTCCGGGATCTCAGGGCTCCTCTCCCCCCAGCAACTCCTGCTCTTTTCCCACCTCATCTTGCCTTCCAAAACCTAGGGGTGCAGCCGAGACCAGTCTCCCCAACTTGAAACCGACCCCCACCCCCTCCTCCTCCACCTCCCAAACCGCATCGGATGCTCTCAGGCAAGCCCTGCCAGCTATATCTCCGAATCCCACACCTATAGATATATACCCACCTATAGATAAACGCCTAAATATATATATATACACACACACATATATATATATACACACATATATATACACATATATATATATACACACACATATACATACACACACACATATATATACACATATATACATATATACATATATACATATACAGCCCGCGGATGCCATCCAGCCCAGGGCACAGGTTTTTTGGAGCCCGGCTGCTCTCCTCCCCTGCCCCGGGGCGGCTTGTTCCCACCCAGACCCCTCCTTTCCCATCCCAGACCTCATCCTGCTTGGCACTCAAAGAGTGGAATAAACAAAATAATTGAAAAATATCCGTCAACCCCCCCACCCGCATGCTTGGCACAGCAGCGCTTATCCTTTTCTCTCTCCTAAAACCACACTTGGCTGGGTTTTGTCTGAATTTTAACTGTATTTTCCTGATTTTTCAAAAATTCCAATTTCAGTCCTGCAGAGAAAATTTTAAATAATTCCCCACACACACACGTCGTCCCCAGTTCCTAATGTTGAGGGTTTTTTTGTTGGTGGGTGAATCCATCAACACCCAGAGCTAAAACCGCTGCGGAATTAACTTCAATGAAGGGGGAAAAAATAAAAATAATAATAATAATAAAAAAGAAACCTGGCATTGCATCTATTTATTTTCTTCCTGGAGGAGAAGAAGGGGTTGGAAAGGAGAGTGGAGAAGCCGAGGTTTGTTCGGTAGAGTAACTTTCAGTCAGATTTTGTTAACCCTGCTCTGTAATCGCACGGAAAAAAAGCTCTGCCGAGTGCAGAGCAGTGATTTTTTTTTTTTTCTCTCTCGTCGCTGTATTTTGCTGTGTCCCATCCTCTGGGTTTTTTTCTTTCAGGATAAAAAGTGTCCAGGATCCATCTGGCTGTTAGTTTAGGCAGGATTGAGGGTCGGTTTAGCCCCTCACAGCACTGCGAATCCAAGCGACGTGATGCTCAGCACTAAGAAACGAAGAGGCAGAATCCCACCACGGATATTTCTTTTCTTTTTTTTTCCTTCCTTTTTTTCTTTTTAGCTTTTCCTGAAAAAGGCAAAGCCAAGGCAGGTCCTTAAAATGGTCTCTGCTGTAGGTAGAGCTGCTCGGGTGGGTTTAATCGTTTTTAATTCGTTTTTTACCTTTTTTTCTTTTAAAAGAAAGCACTGATATTCAGTAAGAATTCAACGAAGCTTCAGCAAAGCGGTGCTCTTGCAGAGAAAAGTCGCCAGGGATTTTGCAAGGCGTGGAGAAGGAAACGCACGTCCGAAACCCAACGCATCTGGATATGCAGCTGTTTTGGGGAAGGAGCAAAAAAAAAAAAAAAGACATCGATGTATTTAATTCTCCTTTCTTTCTGTGCATGCCAATAGCCCTGTGCTCATAAGCATATTTTTATATATACACACACACAGCGTAGTATGGATTACACTGTATATTTAGGTATAGGAATATATATATTTACATGTAACACACATTCCTGGGTCTAATATGCATTAAGTCCCACCTATGTGCAATGTTTCTATTGGTATATATCTGACTACATACTTATTATTACATTTATTTTACTTATTATTACATACATATTTCCCCCTCGTGCTTTAAGTGTAACTATCTGCAACACACACAGTGGCATCATCGCTGATAGTTCTCTCTGCTATATTTCCGCGCCTGTAATTACATTTCTGTAACCACCTTTGTGCCTGTATTTGTGTATTTGTGCCTGTATTTGCGTATTTGACTGGGGCAGAGGATGGGGGGAGCACAGGGGGAACCCACACTGGGGAGGGGTGCAGCCCCTGGGCTGTCCCTGTGTCGCAGAATTAACCTTTAAACCCATCACCCTCTGCAGCGCATGGAGAGGGGGCAAGAGATAGGTGTCCAGTTTTGGGGGGGACACCCCCCAATAGGCTGGGGTGGAGAGGAGAGAGGCTGCAGCCTCTTCACTCTGCTTGGACTGTGAGGGATTTGAGGCAGGAGCTTGCAGAAATATCCCCGAATGCAACAGCCCCACAGAATGAAGTTGCCTCCGGAGGGACTGGGGAGGTGAGTACGTGCTATGTGTCCCCCCTGCCAAGCAAATAGTCATGGTTATTTCTGCAAAATGAGTATAGGTGTCCCTCTGGGTGCGTGGGGAGATGTGGAGCCTGGCTGTCCGGCTGGACTTTGCCTGCAGCGTGAGGCCGTGTGGCCATGCCAGGTTGGGGGTGGTTTGACTTTATTATTTTATTCTTTTTTTTTTTTCATGGCAATGAAACCTGGCGCCCGGCTGATGGTGCAACAGATACCAACCACCCCCCTCTTCCCCCCCACCCGTTCTTCCTATCACCACCCACTTCCATGTGACGTGGGCAAACCAGTCAGCAAGTGGGACTGGGGAGTCTGGCCACACTGGGGAGCCAAGAGGGAGAGGGGGGGGACGGACAGAGCTCTGCTATCCTCTAACCCCCCTGCAAAGCAGGAGCAAGAGGGGGACAGGCATCTCATAGCCCTCTGCCTTCCCCCACAGCAAGGGGCTGTCCTGCCCCACGGCTTCACCCCCTCCATCCCCTGTCCCCCCAGCACCGAAGGTGGGTAGCGCTTCTCTGTCCCCTCGCTCCCCTTCACCCCTTGCCCCGTCACCGAAGGTGGCTAGTGTTTCTCTGTCCCCTCCTTTGCTGTCATTTTGGGACCCTGGTGAGCCCCTTCCCATGGGCCTCCCTGGAAAGCTTCCTTCTATTTTCTCCTCGGGTTCGAAAGCAGATTCAATTTTGCTTTTTTGGGGTTGATTTTTTTATTATTATTATCATATTATCATCATTTTTTTTTTTAAAGCACGAAGGGATTTCACTCCTTTCCCCTCTCCTGTGGATCTTGCTACTGTTTGTAGACTCCCATGGAAATATGATTCTGTATTCCATCCTAGACCAGTTACACACACATGAACCAGTCGCTCCTCTGTCCCCTGGGTTTTGGGGGGAAGCAGAACTCCCTTAAACTCCCTTCCTCCCAGCTCCCTTCCATCCTTACCCCTTCCCGACGCTGCCTCTGGTTTCTCCCCCTTCTCTCTGCTGCCTGCTGGTCTCCCGCTGTCCTCCCGGGTATCAGTCCTTATCTCCTGGTTATCTCTTCTGCTGCTAAATTCAGCCCAGTGGAGGGGTTCAGCCTGGGGAATCTGCTAGTAAAATCTAAATCAGTCCCAACAGTTATTTCTTCAGCCATAATTTCCCCCCATCTAGCCTTTCCCTGGGTGTGAGATGGTTTTCTAGGATCCCTCCACGGCCTGCAGAGAAAACAGTGGCTCGGGTCATTTCACTCCCCTCCCAGGTCCTCCTTGGGAAGGATATTTCATGTATTTCATCCTGACTCCCTTCCACAAGTGTTTTTGGAGGTCTTGCTATTGCAAGCTGTGTGTGAAGCCCTCCCTGCACTCGCCGTGCCTGGAAAGCAGCCCTGAACTTCCCCAAAGGAACCCAAAGCAGAAGTCAAACCAACAACATCGAGCAAAGCACCTACCCTATTCCTTGGGATCTGGGAATTTGCCTCCCTATCCAGCCCCACAGCATCTCCAGCCCCCAGTGGGTCAGCCGGCTGTGCTCAAAGCTTCTCCCAGGGAGAAGCAGGGAAGGGGGGGAATTAAAAAACACCCACGAGTGGGAGTTTTGTGGGTGCTGCTCTTGTCCCTTGAAGCAGAGTCTGGGCAGCACTGATGCTGGGGTGGGGGGACTAAAGGAGCCCCCCTGATCATCCTTTGTGGGGTGAGGACACGCGTGGGGTGCGAGGCTCCAGCCAGCCTTCCTCCTCTTTCTCCTCCCTCCTTTTCCTCACCGTCTGGTTTAATTTAATCCCTTTTTCCTCCCCCCTCGCCATCCATCCTCCGGGTCTCCTTCCCCGCACATCAAACGCGGCTTGAGGGCCCATTAACAACTTAAAGCACGAATCCTACCTGCGGGACAAAGGCGGGGGCGGTGGGGGGGGTGTTGGGGTTTTTTTTTTTGGTTGGTTTTTTTATTTTTTTTTTTTTTTTTTTTGTATTTTGCTCCAGGCCTTTAGGAGAGAGCACCGCCGTCTCTCACCTTCCCGGCTCTTCCCCCCTCCTTTCACTTCTCGCCCCCCCCAACCCCTCCTCTCTCCCCTTCCACTGCTCTAACCTCCTTATCTCCTCCGCCCCAAGGTGGGATCCCGACCCGGAGCATCCCCGGGAGCATCTTCCCCGGGCTCCCCCGGAGCTGTTGTTGGACGGGGCGGGGTGGGTGAAGTAGGGAAAAAAAAAAAAAAAAAAAAAAAGCCGGGGAGGAGACAGCCCGAGGGTTTTAAGCAGCCCAGCCCCGTCGTGGAGGGTGGGGGGGGGGGGCGGGGGTGGAGGGGGGGGGGGCGGGCGGTGATGGATGGAGCCCGGTGGGAGAAGCTAAATCCAGACGGGAGCTAAATTTCCTCCTCTGGAGGGACGTGGACTGCTTTGCTGGGGGGTCTGGAAGCGGTGGCCGGTGAGCTGCTGAAGGTGGGCGGCGGGTCGGGGAGGGCGGAGGAGAGGCGCGGAGGCGGGTCGGCCTTTTGGGGGTTTTGGGGCCGGGAAGCGGAGCCTTCAGGGTTTTCCAGCCCTCTCCCCGTGTGGCTCTGGCTGGGGCTCGGGGGGCCCCGTCGCGACATGTACCAGAGCTTAGCCATGGCAGCCAACGCCGGCCCCCCGGCCTACGAGGGGGCAGGTGGCTTCGTGCACGGCGCGGCCGCAGCCTCCCCGGTCTATGTGCCCACCACGAGGGTCACCTCGGTCATCCCCAGCCTGCCCTACCTCCAGAGCGGCGCCTCTTCCCAGCAAGCCAGCCCCGTCTCCAGCCACTCCATCTGGACTCAACCCGGAGCCGACGGCACCGCTTACAACCCTGGATCTTCTCACCCTCCCGTGTCGCCTCGCTTCTCCTTCTCCACCAGCAGCCCCATCCCCGCCACCTCTTCCCGCGAGGCCTACAGCGGCTCCTTGAACCTTTCTGCCAACGGGAGGGAGCAGTACGCCAGGGGGTTCGGGGGCTCCTACTCCAGCCCCTACCCGGCTTATATGAGCCCTGAAATGGCCACCAGCTGGACTTCTTCGCCCTTCGACAGCCCCATGCTGCACAACCTGCAGGGCCGAGGGACGCCTGCCGCCGCTCGCCACGCCAACCTAGGTAAGCGCGACGCGGCTTTGGGAGAGGGGAGAGGGGTTCTCATTCCAGCATCACCCCAAATTTTCCTGCGTGAACCCCTTGTTGGGCAGGGCGAGGAGGCCTGGGCGACAGGACGGAGAAATTCCACGTATTCGGGGTGTCGCTGCCAGAGATGCCCCTCTTCTTGCACCCCTTGGTGCCCCTTTCACACAGAGTTTCTCTCCAAATCTTCCACTTCATAGAATCATAGAACTATAGAACTATAGAATCATAGAATCATAGAATCATAGAACTATAGAATCATAGAATCATAGAACTATAGAACTATAGAATCATAGAACTATAGAACTATAGAATCATAGAATCATAGAGTCATAGAACCATAGAATCATAGAATCACAGAATCATAGAATCATAGAATCACC
Source organism: Coccyzus lansbergi (assembly GCA_033558105.1). NCBI lineage: Eukaryota > Metazoa > Chordata > Aves > Cuculiformes > Coccyzidae > Coccyzus > Coccyzus lansbergi. The sequence continues at coordinate 260,654 of JAUMJK010001193.1, forward strand.
AGGTTGGAAGAGACCCACCGGATCATCGAATGCAACCAATTCCTATCAAATACTTCCATTTCGAAACACCCTCAAGGACCATATTTTCAGAAAAATAAGTATAGTTTAGGACAGGCCAGGAGCTGCAAGAAATGATGTCAGGTTCTCATGCAAAGACTCGCTGGCCCCACAAATAGTTCGAAGGGGATTTAAGGGCTGCAATAGGGATGACCATGGTGTCCAGAATAACGATGCTCGGTGGGTATGCAGGCACCCCCATCCCGGGCTTGCTTGGGGTGTAAAATGGGGAGAAATAGATTGGAAAATGGGAAAAAGCGAAGTTTGACTGGTGAATCTCTGATTCGTTTTCCATTATGAGGGTTTTTTAAATTTTTGGAAATGTCAGTTAAGCTTAAAAAAAATTGGAAAGTGAAGGGAAATTGGGCACCAATGGGTGAAAGACAATGGAGAAGGTGAAAAAGAAACACGACCACATTTATTATGATTTTATTGGGCACTCACAGCCCAGTATTTCGGTGCCGCCAAAAATCTCAGCTCTGATCTCTTGTTCTAATCCTGATCTTAGTGCCTTTAATTTCATTAAGTGCCACTGAGTCCTATGACCAGAAATCGGTCCAAATGACTTAAAATATTGCTTTATATTTTATACGGCAGAAGTGGGAGAAAGGGGGAGAGAACCGCGGGGCACATCTCGGCATTGTGGTTTCATAAACCCCTTTTTTCCTCCCCGCTTTCTCTCCATGAAGATATCTTTGTCGGTGTCAGGATCGGGGTTAACAAAGAAAATGACTGAAATTTGTCTGCAGGTACATTTTAAGATTGTGTTCTTTAAGCTGAATTTTGGAGGGTAATTTTTCCATTGTGTCTAGCAAGATTTGGTTTATCTTTAGCATTATTTTAGGGAAGGAGCGCTGGTCATTGCTGAAGTCTTGGCCTTGCCAATGATTTCTGCTTTTCTCTGGCCATTATGAAATAGCTGAAAATGGGGAATGGATTATCTTTAAGTTTTGGCTAACCAGGCAATATTTCTGGTAAGACCCGAGAAGGTAGAAAATAGAGGAATGAACCAAATAATCAAATACTAATTCAGTATTATGAAGAAGGACATAAGCACGTCCGTATTTGGCTGCTGTGTCACCTCTTCTTCAAAATATTGCCTATTTGTAGTGGTTTGAAAAGGATTCTCAGTAAGAAAAATAACTTAAAAAACAACTAATGCAAATGATCTGCAGTTGCAGAAATACCTGGAAGCTTTTAAGATGCCAGAGTCTGTGCGTAGCGCTTTTGGCATTTCAAGCCCTGCCTTAAGCAGCAGTTTGCACTGCAGCTCTCACAGCCTCCCTTTTGGTGGCAAAAAGTGGTTTTTATCTAGGCTCTTAAATAGCACCGGGAAGCCGGGAGGCTTTGAGCCAGTCCAGAAAAGATTAGCAGTCGCTAACGAAGGAGGAAGGAACCCGGACCCCCTTTCATTGACAGGTCCTGATTTGGGTGCTGGATTCTCGGGGTTGCCTCCCACACTGCCAAAACTGGGGAGTTTATTAGTATAGGTTTAATTACACCTCTGCTTTGAATGTGAAAACGGCGCTTGGTTTTTAAAATAAATGCTTGGTTTATGATGGAAAAAAAAATAGCATCACCTCAAACAAAAACTGCCTAAAAGGTGGCAAGTTTTAAATTCAGGATTGAATTGGTCATGGGGATTTTTTGGAAAGCAGCTCTCCTGGTAAATAGTTTAAGGTTCAGACTCATCCCTTTCCCTCTTCTCCCCGAGTTGGAAGCATGTAAAGGCTGGCTGGTGGTTTCTAAGGGGGGGGAAAGGCTACAAAGCCCTGATGGGTTGAGAAATTGAAGACACAGAAAGATTTAGCTGAGGGGAAACACCGCCTCGGACTGCACCTATTGCAGACCCACTTTAACAACACATCCATGTCTGGCTCAGCATCCGAGCAGCCCCTGGTACAGCAGAGCCCAGGCTCCTTTCTTTGCCTTTCCTCAGGATTAAATATATTTTTCTTCTTTGAGGAATCTCAAGGTGGATACACAAACCTTCACGCTAGATTTTTGCACGGCTCGTTCTCCTCCAGGGGTTTTGCTTCCTGGAGAAGCAAAAGTGGATAGTGCTAATTGCAGAGCGCCCTTGGGATCATTGGAATATTAATTATTATAGTCTTTTAATAATGAAGACCAGGTTTATGCAGGTGTAGCTGGATACGCGGACACAGATAGGCAGTCTACACAATTCAGCATCGCATTATATCCCCTGCTGTAAAACAATGGACTGGGAGAAGATTTTTAGTGAAACTGCATACAACAGAGACAGAAAATGAAGAAAGCAGTAAGATCTTCATTTCTACAAAAAAAAATAATTTTTTTTTCTAACAAGAAGAATATTGGCTTGGATTAAAATGTGCCAATGCAGCTCTGTGGTGCGAAGTGGGAAGAATGAGTGCATAAATCACACGGGCTGATTTGAAAATCTTACCCCAGTGTGAGTTCAAACCGCCAAATATGGGCTTTTCAGGGTAGGTTTGGTGAACGATTTCATTACCCTGAAGGGCAGGATCAGACCCTGTGGTGGAGGCCGTGAACTTGCTCCAGGCATGGCATGGGATGGGACTACAGTGAATTCCCGACTTAATGAGGCATGAAAAGGATGGGCTGCAAAGTCCCTTTTCAGATTTCCCTGCCAGTGCCAAAAACCTCTTGAAATCTATCCCCAAATTATCACCGTGCCCCTTCCCCAGGCAGAGGGGAACAGGGATTTGAGTCCGGCACAGTAGCCTGGATGTACCCAGCCCGCGGCCGCTTGCTGCCTCCTGGATGTTTCCAGGTTGGAGCTGAAGGGCCAGATCCTGCTTCGCTGTCCTCACCCTTTGTAATTTTGCTTTTCACAAAAGCGACAGCGGGTTTTTCTTTTGCTGCGGCATCAAGGAGGTTGGTGTGGCTGGGAGTAAGTCGGGGTGAGACACTGTGGGCATTTCTGATGGGTGTTTTTATTTCCTTTTGACTAAATCAAAATCAGGGTCCCCCGAACAGGCACCATTTGAACACAGCAGCAGCATCTGGGAAGATCAAAGCCTGGAGCAGACAGACGTTCAGTTGGAAAATGTCTTCTCCGCTGCTGGTGGGGAAGAGATTGTGAACCAGATCTTAAGCTTTGCCATAGGGATGCTAAAAGATTTGCCCTGTAGCATCCCCTGGGCTGGTATTTCCAGTAACTCATCAGCATTTGTTACAATCCTCTGCCCTACAAGCAGCCCCTGACCTTCCACACACACCTAAGGACAAGCTGGCTGCTCCCCGTGGGGCAGGGGAGCCCAGCTTCTCTGCTACCCCTGCCCTCCGAGAGATGGGACCGTGGGATGTAGGGATGGCACTGTGGGTGTAGGGATGGCACCATGGGTGTAGGGATATGGCACCATAGGACCCATCTGCATTTTGCTCGGGACCTTACATCCACCCTTTTGCAAGCAGTTGCATTTCTCACCTCAGCTCCACCGGCGGGGAAGGTTGCCCCGGGGGCTTTGTTCCCCCAGCAGGTTTCAATCCACCTTCTGCTCTCCTGACTAATTTAATTGTCACCACTCAGTCTGGGATTTGGGATGAAATGCATAGAATTAGGGGAGGCAAGACTGAGCTCGAGCACACAACCGGTTTTTACTCCCTAAGTTCACAAAGAATACATTTTAAGCAGCAATAGTAATAAAAACATCCCACCACGGGCACTGCTTCACCCTTATTAATATAATTCCTTAATTGAAAAATTGCATTTTATCATCAAATACAAATACATACGTCATATAGAATAACCATGGTGTAGTAGTTAATACATAATAAATGCCTGTGATTTTTTTGTAAAGCAGTAGAACTTGAGACAGTGGCTAGCAGACCTGAATCTAAGGCTTTATTAAGGCAGGATTAGTTAATTTTCTCCTCTGCATGTGAACTCATGTACGTATCCTTAATCTGGAATGGTGTGTCCGCAGAGGCTATTCAAATGCAGTTGGGAATAAGTAATTTTAAGGAAAATCCAATTAAAAAAGATTGGACAGTGTAGTCCTGAAACACGAGGGACCTTGTTTCTCGTCGGCACAGGGCTATGGGCTAGAATTTTTGCTTCTCGAGCCCCACACAGCTTTGCACATACAGGAAAAAGGAGGTGCAAATATAATATATCTCCTTTGTGAGGTTTTGTTCCCAAATTCCCTGCTCTGCACGCCAACACATTGTGTCCTTCCCTCCCTGCAATTTTCTTACTGAAAAGGAGGTGCAAGAATACAATGCCTGGAGGTCTCCCCCTGCTTGGCGATGCTCCCGAGGGGCACAAGGCAGAGGAAGGTGGGAGGAGGCAACTGAACCTTTTGGGTCCTTTGAGGCTTTTGTAACCCTCTTATAAAGACTTCACGAAGCGTCTGCGTCCAATTTCGGGCTCACTTCTGCTCACGAAACCAGGCGGGTATCTCTGTTGAGAGCTCAGATCATGAGCTGAAAGCAGCCAGTTTTGCTCATGCTGGGAGGGCAGAGGCAGAAATGTGGATTTTTTGCTAGGACGGCTGTGCAGGTGCTGTATCACCGCAAAGTGTGATCACTGAATAATGCAATTATGTTCCCCAAACCCCTCAGTTGTAATGGTGCCGTTGGGTTGTGATGGGTACAACTTGCTTTGGCAGGGGAGACGTGTAATTAAACCAGTAGGACTGCAGAAAGGGCGACTGGAAATGCCAAATATTCACCTTGTCGATGGATCCCAAATCCACGCTGCTGTCTGGCAGGAAGGTGTAAATACGCCTTTGGTGTGTGAATGTGAAATGCTGCTTAAATAACTAAGGAAATATGTGAGAATGTGCTCTTATCTCCAAAATTAAACTGAATTACAAAAGAAAGTTTCATTATAAAAGCAAATTTAATTATAAGCCTGGAGTGAGGATTTTTTTAAAATTTTGAGAGGGAAGAAAAGACCTTGTCTTTGCCGTTGGCTGTGACAACATCCAGCATTACGGCAAAATATTAAAATCTCTCTGGCCTTTACAAGTCTTCCCCACAAGCTTCCCGGTCATGGTGACCGGTCCAAGCTGTAAATACATCTGAAATGACAAATTAAACCAAATTATCTGCCATTCCTGAGCAGTGAGGTCTTTATACTGGGTGCTTACACGTGCGTGACAGCACTTGAAAATAATTCGATCATCATTGGCTTCACAGTGGCTGGTACAAGTGATATTAATATGAGGTCCTGAGGGACATGGTTTAGTGTTTGATAGGAGTGGTTGGACTCGATGATCCGATGGGTCTCTTCTAACCTGGTTGTTCTATGATTCTATGATTCTATGATTAAAGGCTCTTTTGATCCCCCATCCCATTTTTCTGCTGTGCCGAGCGATGCCATTGTAAGGTCTCATACAGCAGAAATGTTTTCCCTTCAGAAGGTGACTTGCTGCAGGGAAAATGAGTTTGTAGCATTCCCTGTGCTGTTGCACCCTTTTAAACGCTCCGTGTGCTTGGTGCTGATTGTCTTTTTCAATAGGATAAGCTGGACCTGCGTTGTCTCATCCTAAGAAAATACAGGCAGGAGGGTGCTGGGGCTGCTAGGAAAGATCTGGGAAGAGATTTTCGAAGCTGGATGGAGATCTGACCCTGCCATCAGCGCTGAAATGTTTCAGCTTTCAGGTTTTGGCAAAGTCTGGGATATAAACCTGGGGCAAGGTCAACTGGAAGCGAAAATTATGTTTTTCTTTTCTCAGAAGTGCCCGGTGATTATTTTTTCCTCAGTTATTTGCCAGTATGCAGGTTTTTTTCTTGCATAATTCAGTAGACCCTCAATGTAGGGTGCCTGGGGAGGGGGTTAAGTTATATCCTTCCCACATCTTTCTGTTGTTTTCTCTGCCTTCCTAAGGCCAATTCTGCTATTTTGCCCAGGCAAGTCTTGCAGGATCAGACTCCCCTGGTAAACAGATTCCGTATGGACTGTGGAAAAAAAAACCCAAACAACCCAAAAGAGCCCCCACCTTGCTCAGAGGTGAAACCATCCCTGTTTTAAAGCAAAGCAAACTTTGCCTGGAGCTGGTGCAGGATCAGGCCCATGCAAGAAGCTTCCATATGGAGAAAACGCAGCCCCTGCAAACTATTTGGAGTCCTACAGGTTTTCTTGGGGAGATGAAGCTCCAAAAACCAGTAGGACCTTTCTTTTTCCTTTCTGGAAAATGGCCACTTAGTTTATATTTGCAGCATGAAGGGATTTGTACTTGTTTTTATATTATTTTTAGTGACCCGTAAATATGGTCAGTCCCTTATCGGAGCCAGCTGGTCTCAAACAGCTCATGCCAGCCTTGGAAAGAGACTCAGAAACTTGTTTTATTCATGAAAGAGGAGGAAAAAAAGTTTAGAAAGTCAAGGAAAAGCAAGTTTTCCACCAGTAGTAGAGGTGGAGTGAGGGCAGCCGGATGCGCGATGCGGCAGGGCTGATCTCCTGTCTCCAGCAGGGACTGGTACTGAATGCTTCTGAATCTGGGATAACAAAATCGCTGCCTGGAAATGTTTCCCTTTAATCCCTGGGAATTAGGTCAGTGTCTGCTGGGGGAGCATTTCAGGAGAAGTCCCGTGGTGGGACGCCACTGCCTGCTTTCGTTCTTCTTCCCAAAGCTCAGCCGTTTTCCTCCGCTCGATGCTTCCAGCTGCAGCACAATGTATTTACAGGGTGCCGGGGCAGCGCTCAGTGACTGTTGTCACGAAGCTCTTCTAAAAGGTTGAAACCCAAGCCCAGAAGAAAGGGTTGAGGGCACAGATGGAGCATGGGAGGAGAAGGAAACCATGCCGCTTTCTTGGAGCAAGAGTTCACCAGTTCTTGCTTTTTATTTCACATCTTCTTGCACGGTGCTCTCTGCCTGTGTCTATAATACTTAAGCAAATTCCAGGTTGTCCTCTGGCCTCAAGGGCCATGGGAGTGGGCTGACTCCTTTGGTGCTGCAAACATCTCCAAACAGCTTGGGAGACATCTCCCTCTTGCCTGCTTCTCAGCTGCCTACCTTTGGCTGTTGCCAGCTGCTGTGCCTCCATGTGCCTCCTTTTTTCTTCAAGCTCCATCTTCCGGAGTCATGTTGTGATACATCAGGCTCTAGTTTTGTAGGCAGGGATGGAGTAGGTTTTCAGGAGAAGAGAAAAGCTAGGAAACCCTGGTACCTATGTGCTGAAACTCTAGAAGAGACAAAAAAAATAAAAAAAATCACCTAATATTTATTATTTAAACTCCTTTGACTTTCCAAGCCAGGCTCTTGGGTTTGCCAGCCAAGGAGCCATCATGATTTAATATTCAGGACTTGCAGTGCTGGAGCTGTAGAATATCAGCGAGGCAGTGAGCCCCAGACATCAGGACTCCTCCAAATGACATGTTTGGCCCCAGATGTCTGAGATTATTTTGGGAAGGGAGTGCTGGCCCCAGGGGCTGGCTGCTCAAGGGACAGGCTGCTGGGAAGGATGCTGAGTTGGGACATGCCTTGGTGATGTGGAGAACAAGAGAGGAAGCTGGTATAGGGGGTGTCTCCTCCTCATGCTCCCCTAGGCTGGGAGGATACCCTATATCCTGGGCATGCCTAGGTCTTTTCTCCAGGGTCTTCCCATGTTCAGTCTTTCTTTGCTTCAGTGGAGCAGATCATCGATGTTGTGATTTACCTTCACCCCTTGCGTGTGTAGATCAAGGGTTTTCATACGTCCCAGCACAAGCAGGACCATAAGCAGGAGGGTGAAGTCCCCCTCGTACCTCGTTCCCTAGAGGGTGAAATCCTCCTTGTACCCCCTTCCCTTTGCCTCCAGCTGGGGAAGGGTCTCACTCCAGCAGATCTGTCTGCCTGCCCCACTGCCTCCCCTCCCCAACCACTTCTATCCCTAAACCAACATCCCAGTCAGACTCTGTCACCTCCCTTCATGCAAAATCAATAACAACGGGTGAGCAGGTTAATTATAATCACAGAATAAACGCCACGGTCTCAAAGTTCACTCAACTTCAGCAGCATTTCAAAATGAGTGGACGATGCCAAGAAACTTTCATTGATTCCTCCGGGGCAGGTGTGGGAGTTTGAACCTGTCCCCAAGCTGATCTTGATTCAAGACCTACTCAATTTTCTTTCTTATCTCAACTTTCGCCTATCTTATAATGCCTGTTATTTTAGATAAAAAGTCCAATCAATTGAGTTAGAAAAACTGCAAGTTATATGTTGCCCTGATAAGTTCGGTACCTGCCATTTCATTGGCCTAGGCTGCAGTTTCTGACCTTTGCAGATGCTTTAGTGGCAGCCGGGAGAATCTCTCCATCCTCCCACCCTGCTCAGGGGCTGAGTTGACTTAACATTCGGAATAACTAATAAAAGAGGTAAAGAGAAGGGCCAGGGGTTAGACAAACTGACTGCCCCCTGTAACGTGATGAACTGTAGTAAACACCTTTTTGTTTGTTCCTGGCTGGTGTCCCATAGGGAGGCCAGGATCTGGTGTTACTCCTCTGTGTGGTGCTTGTCAGTGTAACACTTCCAATCAGAGGCTGAGCCTGTGTCCAAATTAGTGAGCTAAAGAAAACTGGGGCAGGACGTTGGAAATGCACATGATTGTCAATATCAGTTAGTGCTCTCATGCTCAGACCTGTGGGGCAGTATATACTCTATGTATTTCATGTATATTCCTGCGTATAGAATCGTAGAATTGTTTAGATTGCAAAAGACTTTTAAGATCATTGAGTTCAACCATAGACTTAACACTGTTAAGTCCACCGTTAAACCATGTCCCTAAATGCCACATCTATAAGTACACATGGTATATGTGTGTTTAATATATCTAAAGTGTGTGTGGGTTTTATATACATGTGTGTCTATATGTGTTATATTTGCTTATGTATAAAGTAACTTATATATACACACAGTTTTATACAGCTATATTCTACATAGCCGTAGAATAATAATTCTAACAGCAAAAGCAAATGAAGCAAGTTAGAGATGACTCCTGATTTGCTAAAATAACATTCTTAAGGACATGGTGTATATAAATATATACAAATATATTCATTTTGATATATGTACATATATACATATGCATGTATAGCACACACACATATGATAATGGTAATACAATAAATTGCATTCCTTCAAGCAGGATTTTGCTCATCTCTTTCCTTCTCATTTATACCAGTCTGAGAAGAAATCTTTGAGTTTCTGGAGCTGCAGGACTGCAGGAATGCAAGGTGGAAGATCTCTAGTCCAGCCTCCTGCTTGAAGCGAAACAGCCATTAGCAGTAGCTGAGGTTGGCTGTAGCTTTACCTGGGTGAGGCTTGGAAATGCTTAGGGATGGAAATTCCCCCACCTCACTGGGTACTCAATCCACCTACTAATGAAAACGCTTTTCCTAACACCCAGCCTGTGGTTTGTGCTGTGTCCTCTTGTGCCTTCTCCTACTGCTGAGAAGAGTTTAGCTCTTTTGTCTGCATGTATCTACCTAGCTTCTAGCTGATATCTGAAACTGGGACAGAGTTTGGATGTGACCACTGTAGACTGGCATCCAAGCACACCTGAACGTGGCCAGATTCTGCGAGTTGATCTTAAGGTCAGGGTTCACCAGTTAACTGGTAACTGGCCCTGGTTCACCAGTTACCCAGTTTCCATAAGGCCAGTTCCCTTGGCTTAGCCATGGAGCAGCAGCTCGGCACAGCTCCACAGCACACCTGCTTGTGGTCCCATGTGCCCTGTGCATGTCAGGGGTGACCCACTGCCTTAGCCTGACACAAGAACAGTTGATCAGGTGGGATTGTGGCATTGCAAATCCCAGGTTTTCCTGATCCTCTACATTTTTTGCCCACCACGGACTAGATGAGCTGGGGATTGGAGTAGGTAATCTTTAAAGGTCTCTTCTAACCCAAACCATTCCATGATTCTGTGACCCTTCCCTCTTCTCTTGCAGTCATCACTGGAGATCCTCTTCTAGGGCATGTCTGTCCAGAGATGGGACATATTTCAAGGAGGAATACACTAAGTCTGGTTTTCCTTTGTCAAAATAGAGAAAGGTCATTTGCAGATGCCTCCTGCCAAGCAGATTCCAGGCTGTGGAGAGCCTCATCCTGGCCATTTCCTGGACTCCCTATGCTAATCTGAGATTTGTTAAAAAATATTTGGATGGTTGATAAGCAGTTTTTCCTGTTTATCAGAAAAGCCTCAGATATTTACTAGTCTAAGCATTGTAAGCAGGAGTAAGAAACTAAGTCACCTAGGTAGGTGGGATCAGGCATGAATCTCAGCAAAAGAAAGCAGACCTTGAAGTTCAGTCATGCACAACTTGACAGTCAGCAGAAGTTGCTGTAAGACACCAGGTTGCTATCAAAGGGTAAACCAGTAAGTGTTCCAGCCAAACAACCTTGGAGCTGTTTGCATGCCTCTCTCCTGTACACAGCTCCGTGAAGAGTACTTCAGTGTGTAGTTGACAATCTTTTTGCTCAGCTCCTATACAACATTGGGCTTTATGGTGGTCTGGTGGTTCTAGTGTACTGAAGAGCTGTCAATGGTTTTCCAAGCAATTACATTGGCCAGTCCCACAGCACCATCTCTTACCCCTTCCAGTTCATCTGTACCTGGACACCAGCCAGTTTCCACTCATCCTTCTTCCATCCACCATTTGTCTCCACATCTATGACCGTGGATTTTGAAAGTTCCCCTGTTGCTCCCTTCCTGTGAGGCAGGGCAGAGCCTTTGCTTCTTCTCACAGGGGAAAAAGTGTTGCAAGCTGAAGAAAAGCCCTGCTCAAGGGAAGCCTGTTGCAGAGCCAAGAGGGAACTCAAATCCAGGCCCAGGATTTGACCAACCTTCCTGTCGTGTCCCTCTCGTGCATAATCTCAGCTGGTGCCTTGGCTGCCTTTACCTCCACTGTCCTTCAAACCAGGGAAAACATATTCATGAAGGAAAGGAGTATTCTTGGCTGTTGGCAATGGTGTGTGCCATAGACCTTGGCTTGCCGCAGGCAGAGGAGGGAGCTTTGCAGGGGAGGGACGCAATGTTCCCTTTGCCTTGATGTGAAACATTTGGCCTGGGAAGATTTGCACAGGAATAGTCTCACTGTGGTGAGATGCTATAGTGGCTGCCTTTTCAAGAGCAGCACGTGGCACAGCCAGGTTGTAGGTTCAATATTTCTAAAGCAATAAGTACAGTTGTTACGTTTGCACAGGGAAAGCCTGTTTGGTTTAGGCAGCCAACTGAGCAACCAACTGTAGATGTGTCAGATAAACTCCAAAACATTCTGGGACAGCATTGAACAATTTCTGTGAAGCTTCACAATGATGCTCTTTACTTGAAACTGTGTTTCTGGTTAACAGTGAGGAATTTATGCCTTCTCCATTTGTTGTTCTTTATCCCTTCTCCAGGTGTTGTTCTCTGTTGATCTAGATCAGAGGAGAGTAGAAAGCCTCATTCCCACCAGCAACCAACCCAATGATGGGCACTGTTCAAACAGGCACTGTCCTGTTCTCCCCATGCGCGTTAGTGTCCCTTTAGTCACCAAAACAATGAGGTCCTGGATTAATTTCCCCTAAATTCTGTCAGAGAAGAAACAGACAGAGAAGAGGGAGGGGGGAAAAAGCCAGTAAGCAGAATCTGTTCCTACAGAAGCATCCCCAGCTCCAGTAGTTGATGGGTAAGATAATGTACATGGGCTTTCTGATCCCAGTCTGTATGTCAAGATGATGTTGTCCCTCTCCACCAAAAAGAAAAGGCTCACAGGCAACTTTCTTTTGGCTGTAGATCTTTTCCAGTTACGAATTTGATCTCTTTCATTTACAATTGCTTCCTGTCCCTTCTGCTTTTGTCTCTCCTTGGTTTTTGCTACTGGCTTCCTTTCCAGTTCAGCCCTGCTCTGCCATGGTACTGGACCAACCAGCACTTTTAACTGCTGTTATCTGACCAGAAACCTTTTGGTGGGTTTTTCCCCTTGAAACTTCAGCTTCTGGAGTCACAGGACCATTTCAAACCATTCAAAAGAAATAGAAGATGAGACTTTCAGCTCCACTAGCTGCAGCAAAATACTTACTATAAGGATCTCTAAAGGCTTGAACTATAGGAAGGATTTCTACACTGTCACTTTTTAGTGGAAACAGTCTTGGGATTTGGGACAAGCCATCCTGAGCAGCTAGGACTGGCAAATCCTGCTTTGCCTTGCTGTGCTGTGGTGGTTATCCCTTGAAGCAGAAGGTGAGGGTGTCTTGGGTGGGATACCAGGTTGTCCATGTGTCTGAAGAGTAAATGCCCTTTGCTTCAGCTGCGAGTGCCCCTGAGAATACATTTCAGACTCATGTATACACAGAAACGTGGCTCTCACCTCTTATCATAACAAATTAGTTTAGGAAACTGATTCTCTGCAGGGAAAACTACTCTCAGGGTCTGTTTAGAGCCTGTAAGTGCCTGGCTGTGCTTGAAGGACAGCTTCTCCTTTGCCGAATTGCTTCACTGGGTTGAGAAGACACTTCTGCAGGGGGAACTGTTGATATTAAATATCCTTCCAGCTGTAAACAAAACTCCAGTGCTGTATTAATGGAAGTCTCTTTCCATTTCTCTTCACCAGAGGGGGTAAAGGCAGGAAGGAGGCTGGAGAGCAGAAGAAGGTAGACGACCTCGTGGTTGTTTCTCATGGCAGAGTCTGACTGAAACCAATGCAGGGAGGGTTCATTGTCCCCTTCCAGAGGCTGGTTTGGGAACAAAAACTTATAAACCAGTTGCTGACTCTGAACTGAAGGATTCAGAACCTCTCTATGAGAGGTGCTTTTATTGTTATTGTTCCTTGGGTCCTGATCCTTCGGTTTTACATATTCAGGATGACCCCTCCAAAGTTAACAATTTATGGCTGCTAAAGAAAAGCCCAAAGAAACCCAGAAGGTCTGGACCTAGGAACAGGCAGGTTGTCAAGGCTGGCAGAGTTGGGTTTTGCAGAGATAGTGGAAAGATCCAGAGGAGGCAGTTCAAGCCATTCTTCAGACTCAGGCACTGGGCAACCTCCTTCTGATCTGGCCTCTTCTCCCAAGTGACAGGACAAGAGGGAATGGCCTCAAGCTCTGCCAGGGGAGATTTAGGCTAGACATTAGGAGGAAGTTTTTCACACAAAGGGTCATTGGAACAGGCTGCCCAGGGAGGTGGTTGATTCACCTTCCCTGGAGGTGTTTAAGGCACGGGTGGACAAGGTCCTGAGGGACATAGTTTAGTGTTTGATAGGAATGGTTGGACTCGATGATCCAGTGGGTCTCTTCCAACCTGGTGATTCTATGAGTCTATGATTCTATGATTCCAATTGACTTGGTTGCAAGAAGGTTTCTGGTTCTCCTGTTTGGGAAGGGAAAAGTACTCAGACTTTAGGTGGGCCATGTGCTTGATCAGAGATGCTGTCACGTGGTAGCTATGCTGGAAAAGGTGCCGGTAGGTGTGGGCTGGCTGGTGGTGCTCAGATCTGCTTTCTTGTTGAGCATTGTCCCATTGTCTCTACCAGCTGATCTCTGTTGACCTAGTGGTCAGTGTGAAGGACCACTCCCAATGACTAAGAACCATGAAGGGCCTTATCCAAAATGCTTTTTCCCTACTAGACCCCAATGCCTCACTTAGGAGGCTCCCTGAATGTCCCATTGTGGAAAATATTCCTGACATTAGCATGCTCAAGGCCTCACCCAAGATTAGGAGGCTGTTGTGCAACACACAAGTGACATTTGCTGCTCCAGGGACCTTGCAGTCCTAAAAAGCTGTAGGTGTGAGGGTGAAAAGATCCCCTTTTACACAGCAAGACCAAATCTATCCTCTCCACTGGTTGGGTCATTCAGCGAGATTTCATGATCTGCTTTCATGATTGATCCCAAGACTGATACTATCCAGGACAAGGGCTGAGCAAAGCCACTTAGGGGAGCTGTGTGTTCAAAGAGGACAATGAGGCCAATCAGCACACACGAGGTTACTCCTTCTCAGCCTAACCAGCAAACATTATCCTTTCTTCAACTCTGTCACTGTTGCTGCCTATACCTGGTTTTGAGCGAAGGAGTAAATCTCTCCAGCAAAAAGGCTATTTCAGAGGTCACTGGAGGGACCCATAAATCTCCATTATCAGGCAGCGGCTCCTGTGCCACAAAACGGAAATTATTGCCCTGAGTGTGACTGGGGGAGCCTTTCCTTCCCCCTGCATTGTTCAGCTTTCTCCGGGAGCCGCTCAGCCAATTTGCTGCCTGGATAAACGTTTCCTTTCCCGGCTGCTAAGTACAAGGAATAAGTGTCAGAGGATCTCATAATGCCAGGATTTAGAGCTCCAGTCCTGAGATGGAAGCCAACAAAACACTTTGCTGCTTTCTCCTAGGGAGCCTCCTTAATCCCCATTATTAATAACAATGGCAAATTAAACAGTTAGTGCACTTGAAACCAAATGAACTCCATGCCCAATATAGCTCAGCCTGCCTGTTCCTGTGGGCTCTGGGAACGTTTGGGTTTCCTAGCTCTTGGGCACCCATACATATCAAGCTGCATGGCCTACAGCTTTTCAGGTCATATTTTCTTATGATTTGTAGATCCTCAGGTTTTCAAGAGTAGCTGGGATGTCTCAGCTATGTGGCCAGGTCAGCTCAGAAAGCTCTCCTCAGCAACTTCTCCCTGAGCTTAATGATGCTGTGAATTCATAGCACCTCTTTCAGAAAGAAACCAGTCACTTGCCCAAATGTCCTTCATTCACTAAAAGGCATGAACTAAGCCTACATGATCTCCTCTGAGATGGTATCTAGTAGTGCCCAAGACACCTCTTTTGCCATAATCAAGCATATTTGGAAGCTGGGGAGGATGTTTCTCCTCCAAGGGAAATTTCTTGAGGTCAAGGAGCTCTCTCTGCTCTGACAGGGCTTCAGCAATGGTTTTAATGAGGTTGCACTCTGCAGATGTCATCTTCTGACTCAGCAATGGGTGATGCATGCAAGGGACGCACCCATTTGATATTGCCTCACGAGGGTTGTAGTTAGGGAGAGCCACTCATTGCGTTGGGCCTCTCTGTGCCCTGGGACAAAGTCTGTTCCTACCTCATCTCAATCACCAATAATTCTTGTTTATTAACGTTCAAAAGGATCACCTTTGTACACACCTGAGAGAGGAAAGTCACACAAATGGTATTACTACAGAAGCAGAAGAGGACTTTTTGAAGCTTCAACCAGTGAAAGTCCCTCAAGAGAGAATCACCAGTCCAAACCCTTGGAAATTGAAAACCACCCAAACCACCATACACGTAGTGAAGAACATAAAGAAACACAGTTGAAAAAGGGGAAGAAAGGGAGCAGGTCAAAGAATGCTTTGCACTAGGGTTTTGGATGTCTGATGCCCCACCCCTGGAGGTGTTCAAGACCAGGTTGGATTAGGATCTGGGCAACGTGACCCAGTGGAAAGTGTCCCTGCCCATGGCAGAGGGGTTGGAACTGGATGATACTGAAGTTCCCTTCTGTCCCAAACCACTCTATGATTCTACGATTACAAACCAAAAAAATAACATGGACAGTAGAACAGTGTCACACAAACTCTTAGGAAATAACACAATATTTTAGTGACAAATCTGATTATTGTCATAAAATATGAGATTTACAGTTTGCCTGGTTTCAACTCCACATCCTCTGTTTACTTCTAAAACCAGAAGTATTCCCATACTCAACAT
The DNA here is from genome assembly GCA_033558105.1 of Coccyzus lansbergi. NCBI lineage: Eukaryota > Metazoa > Chordata > Aves > Cuculiformes > Coccyzidae > Coccyzus > Coccyzus lansbergi. The sequence continues at coordinate 276,324 of JAUMJK010001193.1, forward strand.
TTCTTCTTATCATACCCATTCTGAGGGGTCTTCTCATTCAAGAGTGTGTCTAACTCTTAATTTTTCTCAGGGACTGTTAGGAATTTTCTCTTTTTCCTTGATTAAAAAGTTGCAGGTTTTGTTTTTCTGGTAGAAAAATCTCCAGAAAATATGATATTTTGTAATTTGTCACCAGCACAGACCAAACTGGTCTGGAGTTTCAGCTGTTACCTTTAGACTACCTCTGTTCTGCTAAATTCTTCCTGTATTATGTCAACAACTTTGTACTAAATTATGTTCAAAGAAGAAGGGATTTTCTCACAGGGCAAAATTTACTGTGAAAATAATTTGGCTTTTTCTTTGGAAAAATGATAATCAAAAACCTCAACAACTTCTAACATAAAAAAATAGTGAAATGTTTTCCTTTCTTTAGATTTTTTTCAAGGAAATTAATTTCCTGCCCAGCTGTTCCAATCCCTCCTCTTCTCAGGGGAAGTTTATTTGATCTAGATTTTGGCTGTGACTCAATGGTGATTTTAAAGGGGAAAGTGAGGCATTATGGTTACAATATCACTGAATCCACGTGTACAACAATCACTGGGAGGGATTCCCATCTTTCCTAAGCCACCAGAATTGCTCAAAGGTAGTAAGGTCTTCCTAAGATGCTGAGGAGATACTAAATTCTTTCTCTCCTAGCTTCAGTGCCCCTTGGGTACATTCTTCTACTGTGTTCTAGTATTTCCACATGGGCACACAGTGTAATCCCTTTCAATTTTTGGCCTGGTTTTCTAGGAAGAATTGAGCTCACACGAATCCTTTTCTTTGTGTCTCTGTTTAGAATCACAGAATCATTAATGTTGGAAAAGACCTCTAGGATCATCAAGTCCAACCATCAACACAATACAACATGCCTACTAAACCATGCCCCGAAGTGCCACGTCTGTATGTTTTCTGAACACCTCCAGGAATGTGGAGGCAGCCTGTTCCAGTGCTTCACCACTCTTTCAGTAAAGAATTTTTTCCCATCATCCAATCTAAATCTCCCCTGTGCAACTTGAGGCCATTTCCTCTTGTCCTATCACTTGTTACTTGGGAGAGGAGACCAGCACCCACCTTACTATAAGGTCTTACTGAAGGTCTCCCCTTCATCTCCTTTTCTCTAGGCTAAACAGCCCTGGTTCCCTCAGCTGCTGTTCATAAGACTTGTGCTCCAGACCATCTACCAGCCTAATTGTCCTCCTCTGGACATGCCACAGCAACTCACCATCTTTCTTGTACTGAGGGGCCCAAAACTTAACACAGTCTCAAGGTGTGGCCTCACCAGCACCGAATATAGAAGCACTGTCACTTCCCTGCTCCTGTTGGCCATGTCATTTTTGATACAAGCAAGTTTACTGGCCCCACTTTAGTAATTTTTTGATCCTTTCGCTGTTTCATGGTCATGTATTTTCCTACACATTTTCAAAAAATAGTCTGGAGGAAAAAGAAAATAAGGCTGACGTTTGAACATAACCCTTATTAGATATCTGAGAATCTACATGGGACTAAGACAGATTGGGAAGAAGCTAAATGTTTTTTAGTTTGCCATTTGAGGAACTATTGTCTTGGCAGAAAGCTGAGTTACTCCTTTAACAAGCAGGTGGACAAACACAACAGCAAGATGCACAGCAACATTTTAAGAGCTAATGTTATGCTGATCTGTAATACCTGATGGTCCTGATGCAAACCTCTTCCTATCCTCCAAAAGCCTCCTGTGTGTTATAGTGCACTGGGACTTTTTTGGCAGCCTGATTTGCTCCCAGCCTACCCTAAGCAGCAGAGCCATTTGCTTTCATTTTTCATTTTCTTCTTCTCAGTCATGTTGCCATCTAGCATTCTTTTTTGGTTCTCACAACAGAATGTATCCACATGCAGGAACAAAAGGTTTTGCAATAGAAGAAATACACCCCCAAGGTGAACTCAATAGGATATACTCTCCAGGTGTCAGAAACACACATTTTCAAGTTCCATACCAGCTGGATACAGGTATATTTACATCTTAGCAAGGCCTGTAGCTCGTGTTTATATTTTATTAGGTAAAGTTCTTGACTTCTCAAGTACATTGACATGATTCTGCAGACGTGATTCCGCCCCTTCACTCTGCTCTGGTGAGACTTCACCTGGAGTCCTACATTGAGTTCTGGAGTCCTCAGCACAGGAGGAATATGGATCTCTTTGAGTCCCGAGGAGGCCATAAAGATGATGTGAGGGCTGGAGCACCTCCCCCTATGAGGACAGGCTGAGAGAGTTGGGGTTATTCAACCTAGAGAAGAGAAGGCTTGAGGAAGACCTTAGAGCGGCTTCCAGTACTTAAAGGGAGCTACAAGGAGGATGGGGAGTGGCTCTTTGTCAGGGAGCGTAGGGACAGTACAAGGGGAGAATGGCTTTAAGCTGAAAGAGGGGAGATTTACATAGATACTAATAAGACTTCTTTTCCTGCATGTTGAGGCACTGGAAGAGGTTGCCCAGAGAAGTGGTGGCTGCCCCATCCCTGGAGGTGTTCAAGGCCGGGTTGGATGGGGCTTTCAGCAAACGGTTCCAGTGGAAGGTGTCCCTGCCCCTGGCAGAGGGGCTGGACCTGGATGGGCTTTAAGGTCCCTTCCATGATGGCATCCAAGGGTGAGCTGACTTGTGTCTTTCCAAATGATGACGCAGTCAAGGTTTGTTGTGTTGACCTTTGTACTGCCTTGCAGGTGATATGGACCTGCCACAGCCTGAGGGACTGGATTGGCCCAGCCCAGGGCGGGTGCCTCATGCTCGTGTGACAGCTGCAGGCAGATTCTGATGGAGCGCAAACCAGGAATGTGGTGGGTGAATACACCAAGCCCTGGAGTGCCATCAGGAATGGTTAAGATTTGCATAAAAAGCTGTGTCTCTTGGTACCTGTTAATGCCAAATGATGTATGTTAGCTGACCAGCCTGCACTAGGGTTGTACATATGGATTCTTGCAGTTCAGGAGATTCTTCTTCTGCAAAGAATAGGATGTGAATGTCTCTTCCCCTTAGCTCTCTGCATCCATTCCTCTCTGCAGAGGGTCTGGGGTGGTCCTGGCATGGGCTGGGTGAGGAGAAGTCCTACAGACTAGTGGGGCATCTAGGCATGGCTTTCCCTCCCCACATTTGCTTGAGCCCCATTGAGAGATGCTCTGGCAGCTGTTTGATCTTGGGGCAATTCTGTTTCATGGGTCTGGGCTTGTGTTTGTGGCTGCAGACAATTTGTCTTGATTGTAAATAATGGCTGTTTGCCTGTCCCAATCTGTTTGCCCTGGCTATGTCCAATCATGAAAATTGGATAACGTCAGAGCAGAAGGGAAGGTTTCTATTTCTGTCTCCTTGTATCTGTGTCCCAGCACATCCCTGCTGCCACAGGAGTCCTGCAGCCAACACTGTATGGCAGGGAAGGGGTTCCTCTGCCCAGGGGCTTCCTTGAGAAAGGGAAGGCTGATTCTTGCACCGTACGCAATCAGAATGTTTGTGTTTTCTTGAAATGTCTCTTCTGGGCTCAAATAGTGAGAACCAGACCAGAAATTAAATGCACGGCTGACTAATTAACCAAGCCTTTTCCCCTCTCTCCCATCATGGCAGCAGAATTTTTTGATGATTATTCAGAGGGGCGAGAATGTGTCAACTGTGGGGCCATGTCCACCCCGCTCTGGAGGAGAGATGGCACAGGGCACTACCTCTGCAACGCCTGCGGGCTCTACCACAAGATGAATGGCATCAACCGGCCCTTGTTCAAACCTCAGAGGAGGCTGGTAAGTCATCAGACAACGCATGTGGGGCAAGGCTGTGTGTGAGGATGAGGCAAAAAGACCTTTGCCAGGTAGAGGTGCCAGCTGTGTTTCAACTCCTTGGGTCCCCCATCTCCTCCAACCTAGGTGGTTTTGGTCCAGATTTCCAAAATAAGCCAGGATTGTCTTATGACTGGGACATTCCAAGACTTTGTACTGTCCAGACCACTTATGCAGACACCTAGGCCAGGCAGTGGAAGGGGCTGCAGGACACAGGGGCCATGGTGTCGGTTTAGGAAAAGCCATTCTTTACTTTAGTATTCCTTTAGGCATATTATACAACACCAAGAGTCCATCTTTTCTTACCCTCAGGGTCCTTATTTTCCAGTTATTTCATGGTGACTGGCCAGCTTTTCTGGATACCCTAATTCCCAACTCCGTTGGGAAATCTGAAGCAGAGCCTGTGGGTAGGTTAGGGCATTCTAAAGTCTGTGGGGTCAGGATGAGGTATGCATGCAGAATCCCAGGGATGGGAACATCTCAGTGTTGATATCCTGCCTGTCCCTGTCTATTTTGGTAATGTCTGAACCTCAGGGACACTTGACCATCATTACCCCAAGGAGCAAAAACACAGGAAGCCATCCCTCAAGGTCTTATTTCCCCGCTCCTTGTCTTCCATGAGGCTCCATCCTCAGCCCACTCTTCACATTGCCCAGACCTGTCTGTGCTCAAATTCAGCCACAAGTGTCAAAAATGACACTGGCAGCCCGAGCGCTGCCACCAGCCACAGCCACCCAGCGCCCTCTTGCGAGAACCTCTTCTTAGACATTGCAGCGACGGAGCCAGGTTGTTTCTGCACCCTGGCATCCAGTCCCCAGTTTATCAGCAAGCGAAGAGGGAATTTGACTCCAGTCCATCCAGACTTTATCCTCACCCTCTTAAGAACTTGAGCTTTGAAGGTTGCTGGAAAGAGTCAGGCAAGGTGTGGAGGATGTAGCTTTGACTTCCCCCAATGCCCATGCTGCTTCCAAGTTCAAAAGTGGTGTTTGATATGGTTTTAAGCCCATTGTCTTCATCCTGTGGCCTTTTGAGCCTGACTGAACCTGTTCACCCAGAAAGGGAACTTCAAAAAGCTCTGCACTTCTTCATTAGTGAGGATTCCTATTAACTATCCCTCTTTAGGAACATGATACTGCTGGAAACACTCTTGTTCTTAATCTCCCCCCCAAGCCACATGAGCAACATCATACAAACCCAGCAAGGAATATGTAATATTCATGGCATTGATAATGAATGGAATGAATGGAATCTTGGAATATGCCATGATGCTTGGAAGGCGAATGCCTTAGGAGCCTGAAAAGGCAGGATGGTCTGAGATTCAGATATCTTAGTGTCAATGTGAGCATGTGCATTGCATCTCTAAGCTGCTACTAAACCCGCTGGAGATCTGGGGCTCTCTTCAGGTGGTGTCTCCAGCACCAGCTGAGATGCACCAGGACAGCTGAGATGTCTGCACAGCACTAGCAGGCAGGCAGAAGGCAGTGGAGTAGAAGCTAAAAACCAAAAGGGAAAGAGAAGGCAGTTGTTATCCATTGCACCATGGCAAGAAGTGACAATGGTAAAGAAATGAGAAGAGAGGCAAGAGGAAAGGAAGACCTGAGGCATGCTGGGATGAGCTGGTTGGTATATGAGATGCTGATGGTGGTTGCAGTGGATGGTTGATGTGTTTTTTTCCTCTGCATTTTCTTGCAGTCAGCTTCACGCCGTGTAGGCCTCTCTTGTGCCAACTGCCACACGACGACAACCACACTCTGGCGTAGAAATGCTGAGGGAGAGCCGGTCTGTAATGCCTGTGGACTCTACATGAAGCTCCATGGGGTAACTACTTCATTGATCTTTACTCTCTATGGGGATGGTATTGATAGCACCAAGCTGGGGGTTGGATTCATTGCACAACTTTGTGCTCTCTTGGAGCTGTTTTCCATCCTGCCTCTCTGGGCTTTAGTCCTCCCCAACATTACACCATGTTTATATTGGTAAGGGGTGACGGATGCAGGGCACTTAGAATCATAGAATCACCAGGTCAGAAAAGACCCATCGGATCATCGAGTCCAACCATTCTTATCAAATACTAAACCACTTCTCACATATCGATTAGCTACACCTTCAGGGATGGGGCTTCCATGACTTCTCTGGACAACCTGTTCCAGTACCTCACTGCCCACAAAGTGAAAAAAAATTCTTTCTAATATCTCTTCTAAATTTCCCCTCTTTCAGCTTAAAACTGTTGCCCCTTGTCCCATCCCTGCACTCCCAGATAAAGAGACCTCCCCGCCTTTCCTGCAGCCCCCCTGAAGTAGTGGAAGTCTGGTGTAAGGTCTCTGCAGAGCCTTCTCTTCTCTAGGCTAATGTTCTCCTAGATGATCTTATGGACGTACAGAAAACAGTGTACATTTATGTTTGGGTCCAAAGGTGCCAAGGCCTTTAGCGATGAGAAAAGAGGGCATTCAGACGAGGAAGCGCAAGCCAAAGAACCTTAACAAGACAAAGACACCAGCAGGTAAGTGTTTAATGGGGGATGTTTCATGTATGTGCATAATGTGTGCATGCTTGTGTTTCTGATCATTAGGTCCCGTGAGTCAGACGCCCAGCCACAAAATGGGTTGATTATTCAAAAATGCAGGATTTCGGAATGCCTTTCAGCAGTAACAAAGCCTTTTTGACTATTTATTGTTTTAATTTTTACCTACACTAACTTTGTGTGGGAGGGTGCAGCTCTGTACTGAATGATCTTTGAGAAGAAGCTGGTTTACGGTCTGCTTTCTCACAGGTCCATCAAGCAGCGAGAGTCTTACTCCAACCACCAGCTCCACCAGCAGCAGCAGCAGCGCCACAACCACTGAGGAAATGCGCCCCATAAAAACAGAACCTGGGCTCTCATCTCATTATGGGCACCACAGCCCAGTTTCTCAGGTACTGTGGGGGAGGGAGATGCTGGCAGTGGGATAAAGATGGGAACTAGGATGGTAGATGTGGTGAGAATATCCTCAAAACCTCTGTGGGAAAAGGCTACTTCTTTTCAACCCAGGGGTCTAGGAGTTCACAGTAAGAGGTCTATCCTCTGGAATACACCAGATTCCCACATTCTTGTCACTATACCTACAGCACAATATAGCTTTTTAATTACACGTAGCTGTTCTGAACAGACAACAAGAATCATAGAATCATGGAATGGTTTGAGTTGGAAGGGACCTTAAAGATCATCCAGTTCCAACCCCTCTGCCATGGGCAGGGACACCTTCCAGTGGATCATGTTGTTCGAAGACCCATCCAACCTGGCTTTGAACACCTCTAGGGATGAGGCATCCATGACTTTTCTGGGCAATCTGTGCCAGTACCTCACACCCCTCACAGGAAAAAATTTCTTCCTAATCATTAATATAAATCTCCCTTCTTTCAGCTTAAAACCATTACCCCTCACCCTATCCCTGCACTCCCTCAAAAAGAGACCCTCCCCAGCTTTCCTATAGCCCCCTTTAAGTCCTGGAAGGCTACTTTAAGCCTTCCTGCTCAGAGCCTTCTATTCTCTAGGTTGAACAAACCAGACTGTCTCAGCCTGTCCTCATATGGAAGTTGCTCCCCACAGCCCTCCTCTGGACTCGCTCTAACAGATCCATGTCTTTCTTGTGCTGTAGCACAGAGGAAGTAGCAGCTTTTTGAAAAGATGAAATTCCTTCTAGCTAGGCAGCTATATAGGTCCTTTAGCAAGAAAATGCCCATTCCTTTTGTATGACTTGACTCATTCATCTCGAGCAAGTTAATTTTGCAATATTACCGTAATTTGTCTGCATGAGCTGAGTGTGTGCTGAGCAACATGAGAACTGCAGTGAGAGAATACACTCACACAGCCCAAATCTAGCTGAGTCAAGTCCCTGCGAAGGTAAAAGCAGAGCGAAGGCAGAGCTGCAGGGTAAAATGATGTGCTCTATGCTATATCCACCACTAGATGTCTTGGCACCAGCAGTGCATCCACACAAGGTGATATCCCACTAACACCTGGATCTGGAAGCTGAGCCGTGTGAATGTCTGCAGGTGCATTAACTGTGCCTTGGTTCGGGTTCCCCATTGCACGGCACAGCTAAGAGACAGCGGTATCTGATAATCGCTCTCCTTCTGGAGACATAGAAGGAACTCCAGTTTTCTCCGTAGAGACGAATACACGATTGAGTGTTGTGCTGGACTTACCCTGCACATGCAGCACCATTAACGTGTCCTGCAATCCACTGGGGGCCATTTGAAAGCTAGGAGAGCCCAAGGTTAATGAAATTCCAAGCCCTGGGAGGTAAAATGATTATTTCTGACATTTAGAAGAGAACTGGATGCCGTGTATGCAGTAAAAGGAAAGGGTCTGGAACAAGAAAGAAAGAGTCCATCTGAAGTATCGTGCATTTGCTGCAACCTGGATTTCTACATCAAATCCACAGACATGTTATTACAGTTGCACCAGTCCCTGTAAAGGGATTCATAGGGTCCTCTGTGGTTTGAAGCTTTGTTCACAGGATTTTCCTTTTTCCATAGGCATTCTCCGTCTCTGCCATGTCTGGACATGGGTCATCTATTCACCCTGCGATTTCAGCTCTGAAGCTTTCCCCACAGGCTTACCAGTCAGCTATCAGCCAGTCTCCACAAGCCAGCTCCAAACAGGACTCCTGGAATGGCCTGGTGTTAGCTGAAAACCATGGGGACATCATAACTGCATAAGTTGGTCTTCCACCCGTGGACTTCAGGTTGATCCACTTGAGAGATGAAGAAGATGCCACGTAATCATCAAGTCAATGTTGTTTCCCACCTCCCCTGCTCTCCTGCCTCCTCTCCCCTTGTGAGATGTTCCAGCAAAGAAGTAGAGTGGACTTACTTGAGGTGTAGGAGAGCTCTTATGAAATGAACAGAGAAGACTGAAATCTTAAAGTAACTAATGGATTTGAAGCCCTTTCCCCCTGCTTTCAATGAGCCCCTCTTTATTTGATTGTCACTGTCTTCTTTGAAATAGCTGGAAACAAGAAGATGGACGTAGTTCTTCAGTTTCATTTATTTAAAAACATCTGGTATTTAAGACTTAGACAATAGTGGAGCAGAGACATTTTTTTTTTCTTCTGTCACCGTCCATTCTTTTTCTGACCATATTCAGTGATCTTCCACCAAGAAGCCAGATTCCAAGATCTTCCACTGGGGCCAGTTCCAGAATACTTTGTTGAACAGACTTCACTAGACATGCTGTGGTAGCTTTAGTGGATATGATATGATCTTGATATGACCTGATGACAGGGCAGAAAAAAAATGAGACCCTCCCTCACACAAATCATTGGCTCACATTTCTAGAGCATTGCCTTCATTTTCCTAGATGGTCTGACAAGATAATGAGTATTAAATAGTAACTCCTTTCCTATTTATCTTTACAAATCATGGGACTGTGTTTCCAAAAAGTTATCAGCTGAGCCTGGAGGATGTCTGCCCAAAGCCAAAAAGTGATTTTGGAAGGAGGAACCTTCTGGAAGCAGGCAGAGGAGACCCACATCAGTCATCAGATCCTGGGGAAAATTGCTGGGCTTTTCCCTTATGGATAGCTACAAACCAGGCTTAGAGATTATCCAAGAGCACAGCAAGTGCTGTGCTATTGCTTTTAAGACAGTTAATTTAATTATTTTGCATCTTTTTGATGTCATCGATGAAATCTGATTGTCATTTATTTTGGGGTGTTCTGTGAGTGCCCACTTTCCTCCCAGTAGGTGGCTCATGACCATTTAACCCATCTAAGCCTTTAAGATTTCACCTTTTGCTACAAGTAAAGGCTTCAGCCTTTGATGCAGGTAGACAGGGGCCAGTTTTTTTTCCCAAGCATGTGCACAGACTTGCATGCCTGCAAGAGAAGCAAAATTCATGCATGAGTATTAAACAGCTTGTGTTTTTTCTTGTCCACAAGGCTCTCAGTAACCAGAGAATCCTAGCAAATGGAGTTGGAAGAGATGCTGAGAGCTCTCTGACTCATTCCCTTTTCCCAAAGGGATCAATTCTACCTAACCTAGCCCTTCTGCTCTTTTCTCTAGCATGTGCTTAACCAACTCCATCACAGATGCCACAGCTCTGCTGTGCAGACTAAGTGCTTCACCAGATGCTTGCCATGACGTTCTCACCAACATTTCCAAGGAGGGACAGCATTGCCTTTCCAGGCAGAGAAGTTCCTGGATACCTCATCCTACAAGATTCTCCACTCTTTTTTCTGTCCACTCCCAAACTCTGTTACTCCTCTTGCCTTCCCAGCTCCTCTCTTTCCTCCTTGCATCCAGAACTTGAGCATGGAACTACTAAGTAAAAATCTAGAAGAGGGATTGTGTATCCCTCCCAGATGTGCCATCCTCTGCCTCCCACTGCTAAACGTTAACACAAAGAGTGTTTCAACCCAAACAGCAAGATACAAGGCTTCGGGAAGAGGAAATCGACATACATGTTTGGAGCAGAAGAGTGGCATTGTATTGTCTCTATTCAAACTCAACGTTTTCCTCCTGATGGTAGAAAAGCTTCTTTAAGGAGAAGGATTTAGTTGGACTGATTGTGTAAAGACTGGGACTGGAGTCACGGTAGAGACTTGGACCCTTCCACATTCCCTGTGCTCTGCGTTACACAGATTGACAGGGTTTTGGAGGGCTGACAGAGCCTTCGCACTCCCTGGAGAAAAACACCGTGGCAGTGATGCCATGGGAATGGTTGGATGGTGTTTGCACCAGAGTTTCTACTCTGTCTTGCTGAGCTAATGAAGGGCCTGGCTTCATTAGTTTTAATTACAGACAAGGCAAAGGCGCTCATGAAACATGAATATAAATAAAGGGAATTCTGTGATTCTGCTCAGGCCTGGTTGGCTGCAGAGGAGAGGCCAGAAACAGCACCTAAAAAATATGAATTTGGGATGAAAACATAAAGGTATTTCTCCCTGAGCATGTGGGTCTTCAGCCAGCCTCCTCCTTGAACTGTATTTCTTTGTAAATGGTAGTTGATCTCTCTTGGGACGTGGCTGTGAATTCCTGTCTGCAGGAGAGAAGCATGCACCACAAGGACACCACTTAGCTAATACACACGTTTGAGATACCTAGAACTACCCTGGACAACCTGAGAGGCAAATGAACAGTTGGCCTCCTGGAGAGGAGCTGAAGTCCAGACCAAGTTCATGCCTTATTTCTTTTCCCATACGGATGCTCCCAAAGGCTCTGTTCACCTTGCCTTATTACTGTGCTCTTCCTCCTGCCCTCAAAGCTAAACTCTGAATTTTTCTCCTGCCCTTAAAACACTCTCTGAGCCACAAAGGAAGCTACTTGCAATGCAAGAGGGGAAAACTCCTGCAGGACATAAGCCTGCCTTATACTCCTTCAAGCTATCTCAATGACCATGTCAGAAGTTTCTTAACTGGTTCTCAGACCTCCTCAAACACTTAAAAATAATTCTTGAAACTCAATGAGGAGCATTTACAGGGACCATGATACCAGAACAAGACATTTGTATTAAGGAAGTGAGGCTCTGGGAGCTGTGAGAACAACTTGGCTTTCTTTAGTGGCAGGAAATAGCTCTTTTGTCCCCTTTTTTTACATCGGGAGCAGTAGAAGTCCAGATGCACCCGGTTCTGTAGTTCTTTTCAATCACCCAAAACTGTTGTAGAGCTCCAGGAGCATTTGCCATAGAATCATAGAACAACCAGGTTGGAAAAGACCCACTGGATCATCGAGTCCAACCATTCCTATCAAAGACTAAACCATGTCCATGTCTTCTGGACAACACTGATATGAAGATGGTGAGAGGGTGACCTCAGATGGAGCATCATCATGCTAAGTGCTGTACAAATGCACCACAGAATTACAGAGTAATTTAAATCAGAATGAGTAGATAAGGTTTCTCAGGGCCCTATTCAGTCACGTGTTCAATATCCTCAAGAATGGAAATCCTACAGCGTTCCTGGATTCCTATTCCATCCTCATAGTGGAAATATATTTCAATATAAACAGTAGATTGTAATGCAAGGCAAAATCATTGGTAAATTAATTGCTCCCAAGCAATGAGTCATTGTAGAAGACTGAATGCTGTCTCCAAACCCAGAAACAACACAAACCCCCTTCAAGGAAGTAGGTGCTAAGTGGTCAACACAGGATAGCAAACACCACAAGTAACAGATGAAGAGATACTCAATGGATGAGAAGATGCTACCAGTTTCAGGACACTCAGCTTACTCTTGCAGGAGAGGTAACTTGCAAAATTCTGCATTCTGTCTGAGCTCTACTTTTCTTCCCGTGATGGAGGAGGAATTTAGAGCCTCTTTTGGAAATTACATTAGATAAAATTATTACAGGTCTATTAAGACATGATAATTTTTGCTGTTATTTTTGCTATTATTGCTGGAGAACCCAGTGAGGCCCATATCAGGCCAGTTCCTACACAAACACAGGTCTGAGAATATTCCTGCCCTGAGCATTAAGAGGGAAGAGTCAGTGTTGCAAAATGTATACAAATATGTTTGTGGGACTTGTTCCCTTCAAGGTCATCATTACTCACACATGTAAATTTTGATGTCAAAGGATTTGTAGGTCAAAAGGTTTGGTTGTGCCAAGCCAGACGTTTGCAATGGCTCAGCAGTCACCAGAGTGAGCTGGGCAGATGAGAACCAGGACATGGAGCCAGAGGGGCAGAAAGTCATTTAACCATTTCTAAATGTCTTTCCTCTTTGTAAAAGTGCAATATCCTGCATAATTTCAGTTATTCTTCTGTAAATTGATCAGAAGAGATACACATTTCACCACAATCTTATGGGCTGTGCGGAGAGAGTGCCGTCAGGAGGGGCTCAGGAATATTCCAAGGGAGCTTTAAAACCAATCAACAACTCTTAATATAGCATTGAAGCTGTGACTGTGTCAGGGGTGGTGTTTGGTATTGATTTTTTTTATCCCCATGTATAAAGTCTGAAGCATCCCAGATCATCTGGGAACGTCCCGTGGAGACAGACACCTCTTTGTAAGCGGGAGAGGGAAACCAACCAACTGAACAAGCTGTAATTATTTAAAGATGTAAAAAAATATATATTATGAAGTAGTATGGCTACCAATCCATGTAACTTCTACACTTTTAGAACTAATGGAAATAAAACAATTATAATAAAACCAGAAGGCTGCTGCTTGGTTCTGGCTACCCTCATGGGCTTCTTGGAGAGGGCTGGAGTAAAATGATCACATATGAAAGGCACCTGGAGGAGCAATGGTGCGATGTGCTCTATAGGAACACTCATAATGACAACTACATAGTCATTTAGGTCAGAAGGGAGTAGATAAAGTTTCTGAGCATTCCACCCAGTCAAGCATTGAGCAATCCCAAGGACAGAAATCCTATAGCCTCCCTAGATTCTTGTTTTAGTGTTTGACCACTCTCATGGTGGAAATGTTTTTAGATACTGAGAGGCAAAATAATTGGTAAATTAAGTGCTCTGGATGGGGTCTTCTGAACAATAAGTCAGAAGAGTAAATGTTGTCTCTATGCCTAAGAGTCACACTAAGCCCCTTCTTGTAGGTGGGAACTGGAATGGTCAACACTAGATGACAAACACCAGAAGCGACAGACCCGGCAATGGAACAATTCAGGGCCAGGGTGGGTGGGGCTTTGAGCAACCTGATCTGATGGAAGGCTTCCTTGTCCATGGCAGGGGGGGTTGGAATCAGATAACCCTTAAGGTTCCTTAAAACCCAAACCATGCTATGATTCTATTATGTTAATGCAAAGGATAAAAAGCATCCAGTATGTCTTCCATGCAACAGGAAATGCAGAGAGGGGCACAGCAGAGAGGGGCAAAGCTTCATGACATACCTACTTTGGTCTGCTTACTAACACGGTTTTGCATAGTAGACTGTTGTTCAGGCGGAATGCTCCCAGTTGAACTCTGAACCCCCACCCTTAAGCCAAAATCACGTTGCCACCAAGGGCTGTGCTCCTGCATATGGTGGAGGTGTCTGAGCACAGCCCTCCCAGGCTGCTTATATTTCTTTCTAATCCAACCAGCCCCTGGCCACCGGTGCAACTGATGAGGTGACCACTTGAAACCCCTCCCATTCTTCCCCTGTCAGCCAATTGGGGCGCTCCCCTGCTTATTTGAGGGGAGGGACCTTCTCCCTTACAGCAGTGGGTGTGGGTGCAGTGGTTGGTATTGTGGGCTATACGTTGGTTATGGGAAGGGCAGAGCTGCTGTAGGGAAGAGATGCCTTTGGAGGAAGAGTAGGGGAAAAGGCTGTAGTAGGTGGTGCTGCCCCTTCAACTGGGTGTGGAGCTGTGTTGTCTGGGTGCAGGTGAGCTAGGTTGAAATGGATGAACCTGATAGCCTTGTCCTTGTTATGTGTGCTCTGGTGTAAGTGCCTGACTTGTCTCTGAGCGTAAAGCCTGGAAATGAGGCCACATATAGGAAGAAGGCCTTCTTTTGGAGGCCTGACTATCTGCCCTAGACCTGTAGTGGCACCAGCTGAGGGGGCTTGCTGGAACAAGTTCTGGGGTGCAGTGGTGATGCTGTTGGGGATGTGGGTGTCATGCCCTGTGGAGGGCTAGGCCTCGTTATCCTCCTGTTTCCCCTTGGAAGAGGCAGAAGTCTCTGGAATTAGTCTGTGGTGCAAACTGGTACTGTGGGATGAAAGCCAAACTGCTTTTTATGTTCTGAAGCCTTCTCTTTTTGTATACTCAGCCCTGGCAAAAGTTTTCAGAACTGCAAGTGACATATGGCTAGGACTTCATGCCAGAAACAAGTTCTCTACCACTGTGTCTTCTTGAAGGGAGATATGGGATGTTGTAGGATGGTGCTGCTTTATCTACCCCCTCAGACAGAGTCTTGTGATAGCACATGCTGGTAGTGTGGTGAGGAGGGGATGAGGTAACTCCAGTGCTGAGCAGTGCTTGCCTTGGTGCTGGTGTCAGGAGAAGGATGGCTCACTGGCCTGTGCTGGTTCTGATTCGTTAATGCCTATGTAAGATTGCATTCCTCCTTTGTCCTGGGATGACAAGGCTGTGACAGAGGGAGCGATTGGGGTTAGGTGAGCCCTTGTTCCTGGTTAGGAAAGAACTGCTGAACAGTCTGATTTAAGGTCCTCTGGCTCCTGGAGATCCTGTGGTAGGAAGAGTTTGTGGAGATTTCCAGGCCAAACCCCTGGGGTGGGATGGGATGTGGGGTGAAAACTAACATTGGAGCAAGATGCTTAGGGCCTTATTTGATTGAATTATTAATACCACCAAGGATGGAAACTCCTTCACTTCCTTAGGCCTGAAGGGAACCTCTTTTTCTCCATGGACTTTGCTAAGGGGACTTGAGGAAGAAAATGAGTGAGGGAATTGTGGTGAACTCAGCCTCTTAACTGGTTTTATTGTATTTGAGTTGCAACTTCCCTTCAACTCTAGGGCACCAAATGTGAGGAAGGACCTGCTATTCCCTCAACAGCTACAGGAGATGCCAGAGGGTCCATCAGTGAGGAAATTCCAGCTGTTGACCTCCCCTTTTGTAGGACAAGTGGTAGTCAAGGTGGGAGGGAGCAGCCGGAAGATTAATGTGAATGACCTGAACGCCCTGAGGTTCCAGGACTCCCAGGTGAGCAGCGTTAAAAATGAACTTACTGATCTATGGAAAGTCTGAGGCAAACCAACACTGTCTACATCGGAGTCACAGAAAGTGCATAACCAAAGAAATAGAACCAAGTTTGTGTTTGAGGTGAACCTTGACTTTTTTTTTTTATAGCATTTTAATAGGTTCATATGGCCAAAGAGATGAGAATGCTCATTTTGGAGTACTGTTCTCTGTTGCAAAGTCTAGGATTGAGATTACTGTGAGGAGAGGCTGTTGCAGGGGTGTGACTAAATATGGAGATAGTCAGAATTATTTGCAGTTTTAGTCAGTTGTGTTAATGCACTACTTCTGAGGCTCTCAAGGGAGGAGGAGTTGGTGGTGAGGGCAGTTTGTAGAACATGAGAGTTGATTTCCTCAGTATAAGGATGTTGGGAGTAGCAGTCTTGTTTCCCTCAGCTGTGAACATAAAGTTGCTTCTCTGATACCTATGGGCAGAGTTTCACCAGGATGGGTTGAAATGTCAATGCTGTGGGCAACACAGGGTCAGTCCTGCTGGGAGTTTCAGTTGCCTGACCCTTCAGGTGATGATTTGGACTTGACCCCAAAAGTGTAGCCTTGCTTCTGCTTACATGGTAGTCTCATAGAATCATAATGTGTCCTGGGTTAGAAGGGACCCACAAAGATCATTGATTCAAACTCCTGTCCCTGCATAGGATAATACCAACATTAATACTGTGTGTCTGAGGTCATTGTCCAAATGCTTTTTAAATATTGTCAGGCTTGGACTGCTTTTCTGGGGAGTCTGCTCCAGTTCTTCACCACCTTCTAGGGGAAGAATCTTTTCCTAATATCCCACCTAAATCTTCCCTAGGATATCTTCCTGCCATTAGTTGCCAAAGAGAAGAGATTCCTTTGTGAGGAAGCTCTAGACCACAATGAAGTTTCCCCTCAGCTGGGGACACATGTCATCTACTCAACAATTGTTTGTGGCAGGCCTGTGGCATCAGAGCTGACCTTGAGTTAGGTCACCCTGGCTTGAGACAATTGAGGCCAGCACAAAATCAGCAGAGGAATGAAAATTGGTGATGAAAGGACTTTGAAACCCTGAGTGTCTGTTGTGATGCATCTCTGGTCTGACAGGAGGCTCTGAGAGGGGTTCACATTGGAGTGGCATCTTGAACACCTTGTGTTTCATGTAGACAAAAAAGGGATGGCAAGAGGATGACTACAGGTCTGATGAGAGTGGCTTAGGTGCTAATGAATCCTGTGTTCAGCATGGGTGATGTGCCTCCTAGCTAAAAGAAGTTGTAGGAAATAGTCACTTGTATGGAAACTTGTATGGTACATCCAACCTTTTTTTAAATCATAGAATGGTTTGGGTTGGAAGAGACCTTAAAGATCATCCAGTTCCAACTCCTCTTCTGTGAGCAGGGACACTTTCCACTGGATCAGGTGGTTCAAAGCCTCTTCTAACCTGGCCTTGAACACCTCTGTGAAGGAGGTTTCCATGACTTCTTGAGGTAACCTACTCCTGTGCCTCACAGTAAAAAAAAAACCCACCAGCTTCCTAATATCTCATCTAAATCTTTCCTCTTTCATCTTAAAATGGTTACTCATTGTCCTGTCCCTGCACTCTGTGACTCATCACTCCTTTCTCAGGTTCATGGGAAGAACTTGTACCTGGCATTTGTGGCTGCTGCAGGTCACTTAGAACCAAGTCCTGAAGGGACAGTGCTACAAAAAGAGGCTGCTGGTGAGACAAGCTCTCCTGCCCAGGGAGGGCAAGAACAGGTTTGTGCTCCACAGAGGCATCCTTGGGAAGAGGAGCTACAGGAACTCCAGCAATCAAGATCTGAAGTCCCAGATGCAGCAGAGGGTGTGGGCAGCTGGCTGCGCGTCCACTTTGGCTTGTTTGGCAGCATTCGAGCAAATGAGCTTTCAAGAGCAAACAAAGCAAATAAGAGAGGGGACTGGAAGGATCCTGTACCCAGGTATTTGGTGGAATCCTCAAACTCTGCTTTCTCTCCACTTCTCATTCTGGAGAGACGTTCTCCTGTCTGGAACTAAATTTGTGTGGGGATGCTCATAGCCGTGTCTTTTGTCTGATAATCCTTGACATAAATAGGCATGAGAGATGGCATGAGCGTGTTCAACCAGAGAATCCACACTGCACTTGTGGGATATATGCTGCCTGGCAGCCTGGGGATCATAGTACCAAGTTGCTTAAGATGTCTGTTCAAAGAGAGAACTTTTAGGATGCCAGACTGAATCAGGCCATGAAAATGCCAGTTTTTAACAATTACATGTTTTAAAGCTTTAGATAAATAGCATGCATTAAGGTAGCTGGAATTATACTGATACTGTTAAAGGCAGTAGTGTGTTGAAAACATGGGCTACAGTCTGTGTCCGAGTCTCACTGGAAGGGACTTGTCCCAAGGACCAAACAGGTGCTGGAAGATGCTCAGAACTCTGGTCTTGTGAGCAACTTAACCTGCGTGGTTAATAATGTACAAGATAGGTGCCTGGCACCTGTGCTCGGGGGGTGCTTTTTTAGGGGTGTACTGCGTTCCCCACCATCCTGCCATCTTTTGAAGGATTAACTTCTGTACAAGTAGTTTTTGACTCAGTCAGGTTTTCGTGTGCTGCTTTCAGCATTGCTTTCCTGATATCCTGCTGGAGCGCTTGATCCTCTGACTGGCTTGCTTGGGAGAGCTGAGATGCTGATGCACCCTCCCTGCCTGCTGCTGTCTCTCAACTAGGGACTACAAGGCAGCAGAAAGAACAATTGTCTACATGTTGTGTGGGTTCACAGTCATGTATGTGTCTTGGCTGAAATGACTAGAGTGGGTTTCCTTGTGTTAAGATGGTCTGGTTCATTGGAGTGACTGCTGTGACCCTGTGTGCACAAGCAAGTGTAATGATAAGGTGCAGAGAAGAGTGAGCTGGACCATGGCCTTTGGTTCCCACTTGAACTGTTGCGGTCCTCCTGCCTGAGGGGACCTGGGGGACTGGTACTTATCCTAGAATCATAGGATGGTTTGGGTTGGAAGGGACCTTAAAGCCCATCCAGTTCCACACACGCTACCACGAGCAGACACACTTTCCACCAGACTTGATTGCTCAAAGCCTCATCCAACCAGATCTTGAACACCTTCAGGGATGGGGCAGCCATGACTTCTTTGGGCAACCTGAGCCAAGGCCTCGTCATACTCGCAGTAAAGACTTCAAGACACTTTCCTGGGTGTCTCCTTCATGAGAATAAGTAGGCCCATGTGAGGGCTGATGATGACTCACTATGTGTTTCTCTGTAAACTTGTCATGTGCAGTCTCTTTTCTCACTTCCCTGTAGGTTTTTTCCTCCATTGCTGTGTTCCTGTCTTTTTCTGGTTTTTCTTGGAGAGTTTCTTCAGCCAGAGCAAAATAGAGCAAGTGATTTGGGGATCATGATGAGAGACTTCAACTTCTTTGGAGTGCTGGAAGATTCCTTTAAGGTTTCCCCAGAGAAGAAAAGGCTCTGGGGAGACCTTAAAGGAACCTTCTAATACTTAAAGGGGGCCTACAGGAAAGCTGAGGAAGGGCTCTTTGTCAGGGAGTGCCGCGATAGGGCAAGGGGTGTAGCTTTAAGCTGAAAAATTAGCAATTTAGGTGAGATGTTAGGAAGATATTTTTTTCCTGTGAGGGTGGTGAGGAGTGGCACAGGTTGCCCAGAGAAGTGGTGGCTGCCCCATTCCTGGAGATGTTCAAGGCCAGGTTGGATGAGTCCTTGAGCAATGTGATCCACTGGAAGGTGTCCCTGCTTGTGGCAGGGAGGCTGGAACTGGATAATCTTTAAGGCCTCTTTCAACTCAAATCACACCTATTCTCTGCTTCTTCCAGGCTGGTTCTGCACTTTGAGAGCGGAGGCTTCCTTGCTTTCTACAACTGCCGAATGCATTGGTGCTCCTCTCCGAGAAATGATCCTACTTCTGACATTCTGTCTGTGGAGTTCCATCGTGGGCGGGCACTGGATGCTCTCTCTACACCTGACCCTGTCTGCTACACCCTCTTAGACCAAAGATATTTTTCAGGGCTGGGTGAGTTCCAGGGCATAGTGGCAGAGTAAGAAATGAAAAAGGTAGGTGGGACAAACCCAGAGCTGCATTTTTGAACCCTTTACTCCTTAGCCTTATGGCTTCTACTTGATCCACCTGAGGGTATGTATGTCTTGTATGCCAGCCCTGATACAGGGAATTGTATTGCTAGCTGTGATCAGAGGCAGGGGTTGCAATGATTGAAGCCATAGGTCTGCATCATCTTGATGATAAATATTCTTATTGTCTCCTTATTTCTGCCCCTTTCCAGGGAACATAATTAAGAATGAGATCTTGTACCTGGCCAAGATCCATCCGTTAACACAAGGCTCTCTTCTGTCTCTCTCGGATCTGGAGCATCTGCTTGACTGTGCCATTCAATTCAGCTCTGCCTGGCTGCACAGCAAGCTGCATGGCAAAGGGCTGCACCCTCAGATCTACCAGAAGGAGCAATGTCCCCTGGGCCATGAAGTGATGAAGGGGACTTTTGGACCCTCAGGTGGCTTTAAGAGACTTACATGGTGGTGTCCTCAGTGCCAGCCTGCAGTGCTACCAGTGGATGAGGATCCTTCCCCAGTCACTGTGTGACCTGGCTTTGGATCCCTCTTTTTCTAGAGGGTTTAGGTGATCTTTGAACTACATTCTTAGTTATCTTGAGAAGGGCTTCATGGTTTCTTTGAGGCTGTTGAGTTTGCTCCTTGGGAACAGTGAGTTGGGAGAGGTAAGAGGAGGTTACAGGAGTCACTGAAGTACTATGTCTTTTTGTGTCATGAGGTCCCAACAGTGTAAACATAGTAGTTAGACCATTTCTGAGGTGTCTTGGCCCCCCTGTTCAGACTAGTGAATGGAAAGTTTCAGGCATTTAATGGGTGACTACTGTGGTCTGACGTGACCCTGTTCCTGAACATTGTACCTGTTCCATGGTACAGGTACAATGGCTTATGGTGGAGTTAGTGGAAAGGAGTGTATCCCTCTGCCTAAACAGCTGGATTAATTCAGTATTGGATAATCCTGCCTCTGCTTCTATGTGTACATTCCAGGCTGTGATTAGCTTTGGTTAAGTGAGTGGCTGTTCCCTCTGTCAGCTCTTGCAGGAACAGCTGCATCCTTCCAGGGGGGTGAAAATAAACCTCAGCAATGCTTGGTGGAGCTCATCCCTGCCTGGCATTGTGTCTGCCCCCCATGAGGTGGATTTTTTTGGTTTTTTTTTTTTTTTTTTTGGTGGCAAACTGCCACTTCCAGGTCTCCATTAAAACACACGAACAAAAAAGCAAATAAAAATAAATTCTCTTCTGCTTTAACAGATTCTAGGAGTTGTCCTTAAGAGGAGGACTGAAGGGTTCATTGAGTTGCTCATTACATCTAGGATTGCAAGGCTGGCAGGTCTGGGAAGGGGACTGTGAAGGGATTCACAGGGTTGTGAAGGGGATTGCATAAAATTCAGGATCTGCCATGTCACTGGGAAGCAGAAAGGTTTGGAATTGCAGATGGATGTGATCCCTCCTTTGTGTCTCTCCAACAGGAGGTGTTGCTCTCCTCACCTGTGGAGTTTTGTTTATTTGGACAACGATGGGAGTGGAAAATAAAAACTGGGGGGTGAGCAGTGATGATGTTTGCTGTCTGTCTTTTGGAGGTTTCTCGGTGAAAAACTGAGGTGCAGAGGGGGAATGCTGGCATTGGTCAAGGGAGGATATTCTCCCTCTGTACTCTGCACTGGTGAGGCTGCTCCTTGAATCCTGTGTTCAGTTCTGGGCCCCTCACCACAAGAAGGGTCTTGAGGCTCTGGAGCGAGTCCAGAGAAGGGCAACAAAGCTGGTGAAGGGGCTGGAGAACAGGCCCTATGAGGAGCGGCTGAGAGAGCTGGGGGTGTTTATCCTGGAGAAGAGGAGGCTGAGGGGAGACCTCATTGCTCTCTACAACTACCTGAAAGGAGGTTGTGGAGAGGAGGGAGCTGGGCCCTTCTCCCAAGGGACAGGACAGGAGGGAATGGCCTCAAGCTCCACCGGGGGAGATTTAGGCTGGACATTAGGAGTAAATTTTTCACAGAAAGAGTGATTGGGCACTGGCAGAGTCTTCCCAAGGAGGTGGTTGATTCACCTTCCCTGGAGGTGTTTAAGGCACAGGTGGACGAGGTGCTGAGGGACATGGTTTACTGTTTGACAGGAATGGTTGGACTCGATGATCCGGTGGGTCCTTCCCAACCCGGTGACTCTGTGACCGGCGGCTGCCCTTTAGCAGCGTCAGAGGCGAAGGTGGAAGGATGGAGGGGGCGGCCCAGGTGGCGGGATGGCCCCGCTAACGGGGCCCACTCAGCTGGTGCCGCGGGCCGTCACCCCAGCCCCGCCGCTCTCCCATTGGGCGGCGCCACCTGGTGCGAGCGCGTCCCGGCCAATGGGCGCCGCCGGGCCCTGGTGCGAGCGCTGTGATTGGCCGCAGGGAGCGCGGGGGCGGTGCCGCCGGGGAAGGGCGGCTGCCGGGGGGGGTGGGGGAGCGGCGGGAGCGGCCGGCGGAGGGATGAGCGCGTCCCCCATGGAGCTGCTGAGGAAATGGCTGGGCCACCCCGAGGACATCTACAACCTGCTGCGCTTCAAGATGGGCGGCTACCGCACCATCATGCCGCGGGTCGACCCGGTGAGCGCCGGGGGATGCCGTGATGGGGGCGGGGGAGGTGGGGAGGGAGGGATGCGCTTCCCTGTCACCGATCGGTGCGGGGACCGGGAGGAGCAGCGGACGGGCTGTCATCTCCCTGAGCTGCTGTGGCGTGGCCAGGGGTGAGGCTTGCACGGCCCCGGTGCTTCCCGGCTGTTGCACCAGCTCTGGACATCCCACGGTCCTGATGCTTTTCCCTGCATCCCACCGGCTGCGGGTGTCGCACTCCTGATGCTTTGGCTGCATCCTCCCGGTACCGAGAATTGCGCTGTCATGATGCTTTCGTCTACATCCCATCGGTCCTGGAGATCCCATGGTCCTGATGCTTTTGCCTGTATCCCATGGGCTCCGGTAGTCCCACGGTCCTGATGCTTTTCCCTGCATGCCCCCGGTAATGGGAATCCCATGGTCCTGATGCTTTTCCCTTCATCCCACCAGCTGCGGGTGTCACACTCCTGATGCTTTGCCTGCATCCTTCCCGGTACTGAGAATTGCGCTGTCATGATGCTTCATGTACATCCCACCGGTTCCGGAGAGTCCATGGTCCTGATGCTTTTGCCTGCACCCCACCGACTAGTGTTTGATAGGAATGGTTGGACTCGATGATCCAATGGGTCTCTTCCAACCTGGTTGTTCTATGATTCTATGACTCCCGGAATCGCGCTGTCCTGATGCTTTGCCTGCATCCCCCCGGCTCCGAGTGTCCCGCTCCTGATGCTTCGCATACCTCCCACCGGTACCAGAGATTCCACGGGCCTGATGCTTTTCCCTGCATGCCCCCAGTAACGGGAATCCCATGGTCCTGATGCTTTGCCTGCATCTCCCTGGTATTTGGAATCCCGTGGTCCTGATGCCTTTTCTTGCATCCCACTGGCTCTGGTAATCCCATGGTCCTGATGCTTTTGCCTGTATCCCACGGTCTGAATGCTTTTCATAGAATCATAGAACAACCAGGTTGGAAGGGACCCACTGGATCATCGAGTCCAACCATTCCTATCAAACACTAAACCATGTCCCTCAGGACCTCATCCACCCATGCCTTAAACACCTCCAGGGAAGGTGAATCAACCACCTCCCTGGGCAGCCTATTCCAACGTCCAATGACCCTCTGTGTGAAAAACTTCCTCCTAATGTCTAGCCTAAATCTCCCCTGGCAGAGCTTGAGGCCATTCCCTCTTGTCTTGTCACAGGGGAGAAGAGCCCAGCTCCCTCCTCTCTACAACCTTCTTTCAGGTAGTTGTAGAGAGTAATCCTTGCATCCCACTGGCTCTGGTAATCCTGTGGTCCTGATGATTTTCCTTGCATCCCACCGGCTCCGGGAATTGCACAGTCCTGATGCTTTGCCTGCAGCCTTCCCGGTATCGAGAATCGCTCTGTCATGATGCTTCACCTACATCCCACCAGTTCTGGAGATCCCATGGTCCTGATGCTTTTCCCTGCACCGTGCCCAGCTCTGGGAATCGCTCGGTCCTCATGCTTTTGCTGGCATCCCACTGGTACCAGTAATCCCGCTGTCCTGATGCTTTGCCTGCATCCCACCGGCTCTGGGAATCGCATTCTTGATGCTTTGCCTGCATCCTTCCCGGTACCGAGATTTGCGCTGTCCTGATGCTTCATGTACATCCCACCGGTCCCGGAGATCCCACGGTCCTGACACTTTGCCTGCATCCCACTGGTACCAGGAACCCCATGGTCCCGATGCATTGCCTGCATCCCACCGGTACCGAGGATCACACTGTCCTGATGCTTTGCCTGCATCCCACGGCCTTCGGGAATCGCATTCTTGATGCTTTGCCTGCATCCTCTCGGTACCGAGAATCGCTTGGTCGTCATGCTTTGCGTACATCCCACTGGCTCCGGGGATCCCACGGCCCTGATACTTGTACATCCCCTCGGCACTGGGGATCCCACTGGCTCCGAGTGTCGCATGTCTCACGCTTCGCGTGCATCCTACCCGGTACCGGGAATCCCACGGTCCTGGTGTTTTGCCTGCATCCCCCTGTCCCGGGAATCCCACGGTCCTGATGCTTTCCTTGCCTCCCCAGGTCCCGGGACTCGCTCTGCTGATGCTTTCCCTGCATCCCTCAGTCCCTGGACTTGCTCTGACGCGCGGAATACAATGGTTATCCTGTTAGTACTTCCCCTAGGCCCCAAATCAGCTCTGCTGATGCTTTCCCTGCATCCCCCTGTCCCGGGACTCGCTCTGCTGATGCTTTCCCTGCATCCCCCTGTCCGGGACTCGCTCTGCTGATGCTTTCCCTGCATCCCCCGGTTTCGGGGCTCGCTCTGCCGATGCTTTCCCTGCATCCCTCTGTCCCGGGACTTGTTCTGCTGATGCTTTCCCTGCATCCCCCTGTCCCGGGACTCTTAGAATCATAGAACAACCAGGTTTGAAGGGACCCATCGGATCTTCTAGTCCAACCATTCCTGTCAAACACTAAACCAAGTCCCTCAAGACCTCATCCACCTGTGCCTTAAACACCTCCAGGGAAGGTGAATCAACCACCTCCCTGGGCAGCCTATTCCAGTGCTCAATGACCCTCTGTGTGAAAAACTTACTCCTAATGTCCAGCCTAAATCTCCCCTGGTGGAGCTTGAGGCCATTCCCTCTTGTCCTGTCCCCTGTCACTTCAGAGAAGAGCCCAGCTCCCTCCTCTCTACAACCTCCTTTCAGGTACTTGTAGAGAGTAATGAGATCTCCTCTCAGCCTCCTCTTCTCCAGGATAAACAACCCCAGCTCTCTCAGACGCTCCTCATAGGGTCTGTTCTCCAGCCCCTTCACCAGCCTCATCACTCTTCTCTGGACTCGCTCCAGAGCCTCAACATCCTTCTTGTGGTGAGGGGCCCAGAACTGAACACAGGATTCAAGGAGCAGCCTCACCAGTGCTGAGTCCAGAGGGAGAATCACCTCCCTGGCCCTGCTGGTCACACCATTTCTGATCCAAGCCAGGATGCCACTGGCCTTCTTGGCCACCTGGGCACACTGCTGGCTCACGTTCAGTCGGCTGTCGACCAACACCCCCAGGTCCCTCTCCTCCTGGCAGTTTTCCAGCCAGACTTCTCCCAGTCTGTAGCTCTGCATAGGGTTGTTGTGCCCCAAGTGCAGGACCCGGCTGCCGATGCTTTCCCTGCCTCCCCGCGGCTCGGCTGGCATCTCCCTGTGTGTGTGCCTGCGGGGCGGGGGCGGTCGGAGGGGCGGGGCGGGGGCGGGGCGGCTCGCAGCCCCCCATGGCCGCCAGCACCAAAGCCGTGTCCCTGCTGAGGCGCACGCTGGCCCTGTCCCCGCCGCGGGGTCCCCCCCGGGCGCTGGGGCGGCTAAGGGGCGCCGGGCGGAGGGGGGACCGGCAGCAGCAGCAGCAACAGCAGCAGCAGGTGGGGGTCCCGCTGCCCCCGCCGGCCGCCCCCTCCCTCCAGCCGACCTGGCTCTGTCCGCAGGACTCGCTGGGATGCGGCCTCCGCACCTGCTACCGCTACCTCAACCAGACCAGCCGCAGCTTCGCCGCCGTGATCCAGGCCCTGGACGGGGAGCTGCGGTGAGTGCGGGGAGGGTCGGGGTGCGGGGACCCTCCTGGCGAGGAGGAGAAGGTGGGTGCGACACCTCCCGACGGCAGGAACCTGGGAGGGGCGGTGGGTGCAGTGACCCCCGTTCTTTAGGGGGTGAAGGGGGCAGCGCCTCCTACTCCCCCAGAGGTGGTGGGTGCAAGCCTGAGCCTCCCTGGGAAGTGCTGGAGGGGATGCTCGCCCGACACCAGCCTCGCTAGGAGGTGGTGGGTGCAATGAATCCCCAACACCGAGGGTCCTGGAGAGGTGTGTGGGGTGCAACACCCTCCCGACCCCAGGGATCCCCAGCAGGTGATGGGTGCAGTGAGTCCCTGTCCCTGGGGCTTCTTGGAAGGTGACGGATGCGATAATCATAGAATCATAGAACAACCAGGTTGGAAGGGACCCATCGGATCTTCTAGTCCAACCATTCTCATCAAACACTAAACCAAGTCCCTCAATACCTCATCCACCCGTGCCTTAAACACCTCCAGGGAAGGTGAATTAACCACCTCCCTGGGCAGCCTATTCCAATGCCCAGTGACCCTCTGTGTGAAAAACTTCCTCCTAATCTCCAGCCTAAATCTCCCCTGGCGGAGCTTGAGGCCATTCCCTCTTGTCCTGTCCTCTGTCACTTGGGAGAAGGGGCCAGCTCCCTCCTCTCTACAACCTCCCTTCGGGTAGTTGTAGAGAGTAATGAGGTCTCCTCTCAGCCTCCTCTTCTCCAGGCTAAACAACCCCAGCTCTCCTCCAACTGTGGGGTTCCTGGAGAAGTGGTGGGTGCAACAGCTCCCTGAAACTTGCTCTTTCTGGGAGCTGATGTGTGCAATCCTCCCCCTGACACCAGGTCTCTCTTGGAGGTGGTGGGTGTGATGCTCCTCGACACTGGAGCTCCCTGTGAGGTACTGCATGCAACATCCCCCGACACTGGTGTGTCCTTAAAGGCGGTGGGTGTGATGCCCACCCCAGCATCAGGGCTCTGTGTGTTTCCCCCAGGTGCCGTGTTTTCTTGGCAAGCATTCCCTCTTTGCCCCTGTGCAGCACATTGCTGGGGCCCTGGGCTGAGCTGGCTGGGAGATGCTCAGTGTAGCCCCTCCCCATGCAGTTGGACGTGCAGTTTGCCACGTTTTGAGCTGGCAGGCTGTAACGCATCCCCCAGAGCTGGACTCCTCAGCTGTGCAGGGCCAGGAACAGGCACAGCAGCTTCTTGGCCAGCAGATGGTTAAACACAGCGCCTGGCCATGTGCTGTTTGTGACACCCTGGGAATGTGTCCTGGCAGTACGCTGGCCTTTGGGCTGGCCAGAGGGACGTGGCCCAGCAGCGGGAGGAGGTGAGCAAAAACTCCAGGGCTGACAGAGCGCCTGGACCATGCCTGGAAGGTTCCTTTGGAAGCAGCTGCCTCAAAACCTGGGCAGTTGTCAGAGGCAGATTGCTTCATGCTCATTGTTTGTTGTACAAGTTTTGGAAAGCTTCTCATGGTGACAGTAATGGGGGACACAAAGCACAGCTGCAGCCTTGTGTGTATGCATATGCTCTATATAATTCATACAGTGCTTACTGTTTACAATATGTAGCCCTCCCGTCAGTTAATTCCAAACTGGGTTAACCGTCAAAGTTATGTATTTCTATAAGTTATGTATTTCTATAAGTTCTGTAAGATAGGAGTGGTTGGACTCGATGATCCGATGGGTCCCTTCCAACCTGGTTGTTGCGTGATTCTGTGATAAGTTGCAGTGGGCACATCTAATGCCCTTGTGGTGCCTCCACCGAGCAGTCGCAGGCACCAGCTTGAACAGTGGGTTGTCTGTTGGGTTTCTGAGCCCTAGTTTGGCATTTTGGAACTGTGCTCCATAGCTGTTGTCCAGAATTTATGAAATGTGATGTTTGTAGCCCTGTTTTACGGGAAAGGCAGAGAAATTCAGTGGTTTTGGCCGGGTTTGCGCAGAAAGGTACGACTGGAGCCAAGAATTAAACATTTTATTTTCCTGCTTGGTATATTAGGTAATGTAGAAATCAAGGGGAAAGAAAGGCCAATCAGTAGAACACCTTAAAATCTGTCAATAGTGTCTGCATGCTGTGTGTTTCCTTTGATCTTCCTGCAATTATGTGTTTTCTGTTCTTTAATCCTTGCACAACAGCTTGCTTGGATCAGGAAGGCTCCCTGCCCTCAGGGCATAGAAACTTCTGCCTGGCATCCTAAAAAATGCCATTGCCAGATCTTTGCAACCTACAGCTGCTCGAGACTGGTGCTGAGTTACAGCTGGCTGGGCAGTGGATCAGAAAAAGTTCATTTTTCCAAGCACAGTGGAAGGGTTTAGGGGCAAACAGAGGGAAAGGCAGAATAGGCAAAATACAGAAATGGGCAGAGCAGCAAGCTTATCGAAGGAATTAGTTTTGCTGGGTCACGTCAAAGAAGTGCTTTCATTGATGTTAACTCCTTTAGGGCTTTAAATTGAGCCCCTGTGGTTATAGACTGCTTAATATCACAGAATTATAGGTTCCCTACACCACAGCCCCATTCTCCTCCCTGCTGCAATTTCATCTGCAACTTCCTTGGAGTGAAATCTTGTTGGAATATTGGGGAAATGTTGAAGCCCTTGCTCCTTGGTTTACATCTCTGCTTCTGGGAGACTTTCCGTGTGTCCCCTGAGGACTGTTTGAAGACAATGCTCAGAGCGATGCTTCCCCAGGCTAGCATGCAGGGAGTTGAGGTAAAATGTTTGCTTTCTTCTTGCTTATTTTTTTTGGCCTCAGATACTGTAGATTTTGCAGACCAGAGCCCCATCCAGCTCACTGCTCCATGGTGAAGGCATTTTCTTGGAAGGTGGAGGCTCAAAACTGCAGCTCCATCAGCAGCTGAGCCAACATCATAACTCCTGGTGGTGGAGAGGAGTTGGGAACCAACATCATACCTCCTTTCTTGAGGGTGGAGAGGAGGAGAGGGATGCTCCTGCCTTCCTCTGCTGCTGGCCACACAGTCCTGCCTGTGCCTGGAACCCTTCAGGGTCAGTTCCTGCAGGTTCAGCTGCTTTATGGAGAGGATCAGCCCTGTCCTGACAGAGGGTGAATGTGGTGGCAAGGAGAAAAGAGACCTCCTTGCTTGGGACAGGGGGAGCTTTGCCTAGAAGAGGGCTGGAGCTTGAGCCCAGAGAAGAAACTGTGCTTGCTCTTTGGAAGTAGCTGCTTCCAGTTGTGCAAAGGGGGGGTAATACCTGAGTGACCTTTTCCGAACAGTTGCATGCATACTTTCTGGTCAAGGCTTGTGTGGCTTTGGTTGGGCCCTGTCATAACTAGGGATCTCGGGTTGTAGCCCAGCTGGGACTGTGGTGCTTGGGAAGCCTGCAGAGAAATGGCAACCTGCAAGCAGCCCACACTTGCTGCCTGCTTGTTTTTATGATCTTCCATTTCATAGAATCATAGAATAGTTTGGCTTGGAAGGGAACTTTAAAGTGCATCCAGTCCCGCTCTTCTGCAATGGGCAGGGACATCTTCAACCAGATGAGGTTACTCAGAACCTTGTCCAGCCTGGCCTTGAATATTTCCTGGGATGGAGAATCTGCTGTCTCTCCAGGCAACCTGTGCCAGCGTCTCACCACCTCCAGCATCAAATAAATCTTTCTCTGATTAGTCCAAGTCTCTGTGGAGCTAAAATCAATATATGATGGAAACTAGGGATGCTGCTAAGGTTTGGACGCGCAAGAAGAGTTAAATAAGTGTTTTTATCAAGCTGGGCGCTAGGTCTTCTAGGTCTTCTCTGTTACTACGTCTTCTAAGTGCAGTGTCAATGTGAGAGGTGGTATTTCAGCTTCTGCTCTACCTTTCTTGGCTACTGCCAGTGAAGGTTGCTGCTGAAAGGGGATGGGAGTCCTGGTCGCTTGGCATTGAGTCAGATGAACCTCTGCAGCCTGGTTGCAATGGAATGACTCAGTTGTGCAAAGGAACAGGAGGGCACAAGGCAGCTGCTCGTGAGCACTCAGATGTGTGGTTCGACAGGCATTAAATACCTTTCAATTAAGGAAAAAATGCTGAATTTAACAGTATTCGAAGAGCCAGTCAGTCTTCCTTGGCTGCTTAATCACTGCTTGCACACTGTCATCTCAGGAGAGCAATGCTGTTGCCTCATAATTAATGCTTAAGCAGTCCAGGCTAGTTTTCAATTTGTCAGACAGTTAATAAATCCATCATCTTCTTGAAGTATCAATTTGCTCATTTAGAGCTAGGGGATTATTTTCTATAAATCCTGCTGCTGGTGTTTCTCTCCATCAGGACATTTTTTTTTTTTTTTTTTTGCTTTGGCTATGGAAATGTGGACTCTGGATGGGGAAGGTGGAGGCGGTGGGACCAGCAAAGGAAGGAAGCAGTTCTCCAGCAGCTTTCCACTAGGGTGCTGGGACATGTGGGCTGGCTCCAATGTCTTCTGCATGGAGATACAAAATACAGGGTGGTTTTGGCTCTGTCTGTGAGATCTAATGTTCCTGTTGTATAGTAAGGGACTCCCTTATTCCCCCCCGCAAACAGGATAAAAGGGTGCTGGATGAAGAGAAGAGGAAGTGATAGGAAAAATATGCTTGCTTTTTTCCTTTTCCTCATTTTGTACTTGTTTTTTCCAATATCCTGACTTCAGGCTTTGTCCTCTGGGTCCTAGTGAGCACTGGCCTTCCTTGTGGGGCTGGATTTTCTTGCAGATTGGATCTGGCAGTGTCTTCCCCCTGCCCAGGGAGAACTTACAGGACCATCCCTTCCCCAACACACGTCATAGAAAGCCAAAAGCCACCAGTAGTTAGAATCATAGAATTGTTAAGGTTGGAAAATACCTCTAAAATCATCAATTTCAACCATCAAAAAAATACCACCATGTATCTATAACTCATGTCCTGAAGCACCACATCTACACATTTTTTGAACACTTCCAGGGATGATGACTCCACAACTTCCCTGGACAACCTGTTCTAATGCTTCACCGCTCTTTCAGTAAAGATATTTTTCCAAATACCCAAATTAAATCTCCACAGGTGCAACTTGAGGCCAGAGTTCTCTGCATGAAAGAAAAAAACTTGTATTTTCTAACTTAGCTTGGGTGTGCTGCACCTTTCACAGCAGTCAGCCTGTGGGGAGCTTCTGCAGGGGCACCTCACTTGTTCAGTGGAGGTTCAAGGAAATGATGAGCAAGTTAGGTAGGAAGCACTGCTGGTTGATGCTATCCATCTCTGACCTGCTGCTGTGATCCTAGGATCTGAACATCATGTTTCTAATGCTTTTATTTTACATTCCTGCACTGTAGGGGAGAGCCACTGACCCCAGATGAGGGATAGGGAAGCTGGCACCCTGGATCTAGTTAATACATCCCTTCTTAGTGCAGGGAGGTGTGACTAGGTGACCTTTAAAGAATCACAGAATGCTTTGGGTGGGAGTAACGTTTACAGGTCATCTAGTCATCTTCAGGGACATCTTCAATCATATTGGATTGCTCAGAGCCCCATCCAGCCCGACCTTGAATGTTTCCAGGGATGGGGGCTCTACTACCTCCCTGGACAACCTGTTGCAGTGTTTCTCCACCCTCATTGTGTAATTTTTTTCCCCTTATATCCAGTCTAAATCTCCCTTTCCTTTAGTTTAAAACCATCACTCCATGGCCTGTCACAGCAGGCCTGCCTAGTAAGTCTGTCCCCAACTTTCCTGTAGGCCCCCTGGAAGACTACAATAAGGTTTCCGTGCAGCCTTCTCCAGGCTGAGCAACCTCAACTCTCTCAGCCTGTCCTCACAGGTGAGATGCTCCAGTGCTCAAATCATTTTTGTGGCTCTGAAGGTCCATGTTCTTCCTTTTCCAATCCAAACCATTCCACGATTCTGTGATTTGGCACAAAAAGCTGACTTGCAGACTGTGGACGACACCGTCAAACATTGGTTAGGGGTCGGGAAGTATTTCACATCACCACTTTCTCTTCTGCTCAGTGGTTGTATGACTTGGAATGTGAAAGCTAATTGTGCTGGAAGTGTGTGTATCTTCTCCTGAGGGACTTGGTTTAGTGTTTGATAGGAATGGTTGGACTTGGTGATCTGATGGGTCTCTTCCAACCTGGTTGTTCTATGATTCTATGATTCCAGACTAATGGTCTAGTGAAGCCCGGTACCTGTCATGTTGAGCTGGAAGCACCTCTGTGTAAGGCTGTGTGGTTAATCTAAGCTGTTTGTCCTGACTATTTGGCAGACCCAGGTAAGGGATAATTGTTTTTTCTCCCTCTCCCCAGACATGCAGTCTGTATATTCTACCTAGTTCTCCGTGCCCTGGACACTATAGAGGATGACATGACCATCAGCTTAGATGTAAAGGTCCCGATGCTGCACGAGTTTCACTCGTATCTTTATCAACCAGAATGGAAATACATGGAGAGCAAGGAGAAGGACCGGCAAGTGCTTGAAGACTTCCCAACGGTAAAGTATCCACCTCCTTGCTTCAGCTGCCTTATGTCACCTTTGTGTGTGTGTACTTGTCACTCCACGCGTCACTCTGGAGTGAGTCCAGAGAAGAGCAATGAAGCTGGTGAAGGGGCTGGAGAACAGGCCTTATGAGAAATGACTGAGAGAGCTGGGGGTGTTTAGCCTGGAGAAGAGGAGGCTGAGGGGAGACCTTATTGCTCTCTACAACTACCTGAAAGGTTGTGGAGAGGAAGGAGCTGGCCTCTTCTCCCAAGTGACAAGGGACAGGACAAGAGGGAATGGCCTCAAGCTCTGCCAGGGAAGATTTAGGCTGGACATTAGGAAAAAATTTTTCACGAAAAGGGTCATTGGTCACTGGCAGAGGCTGCCCAGGGAGGTGGTTGATTCACCTTCCCTGGAGGTGTTTAAGGCACAGGTGGACAAGGTGCTGAGGGACATGGTTTAGTGATTTATGGGAATGGTTTGAATCAATGATCCAGTGGGTCTCTTCCAACCTGGTGATTCTATGATTCTATGATTATGCCTGCTGAGCCCATTCAGTCCCTCCTGAGCCCTTAGCTCTTCCAAAGAGCTGTATCACCTGCACTTGGGGCTAGAGGCAGAGGTGGAGCGAGAAAGAGTTGATACACTTATTTTACAGAAAGACTAAGGCACGGGGCGAGGAGTTGAGCCTGGTTCTGTGGTGGTGGTTGTGTTTGAGCCGTAGGGACACAGACTGCTGTCCTTGCCTGACACACACCCTGTGCTGGTTGTAGTTACCCACTGATGGAGAAGAGCACTCAGCATAATAAAACATGATGCTTTGCCCTTCTGGGAAGGGAAGGATACACTTTTCTTCTCAATGCAAGAGTGACTGATTCATTGAATCATGTTATTGGAAATACAGAAGGATTTTAAGCATTCTCTGTTGCTTGATGCCTTTCCAGTTGTGCAAAATGTGCCCTGGGGAGCCAACCTCTCCTGTCTTCTCCTGCGGTTGGTGTGTTGGGGTGCTCTCACAAATTACAAAATCCCCATCTCTTTGCACCAAGTGTAGCTCGTTTTGTCCTGCAGCTCCCAGATGATACCAGTCCAAGGCCACAGAGCCTTCCCAAAGATATTGCTGTGTCTGATGTACTGCCAGAGACGGTTCCGTTTAGACTGAGAACAGACTGAGCCTGTGCTTTAAGGGCCTTGAAACAATTCTAGTTGTGGGAGTTGTCCTAGATCTCCAGCCAGGGCAGGATAAGAGCCTGGTAAACAGTCTTTTTCTAATTTCTTAAAAAATGTTCAGCTCTGCTATTTTTTCCTGATGCTGTTTTGTTTTTTCCCTCTTGGTGTAGATCTCCATGGAGTTCAGGAACCTGTCAAAGGTTTACCAGGACGTGATTTCGGATATTTGCCACAAGATGGGCGTTGGGATGGCTGAGTTCTTGGAGAAGAAGGTGGACTCTCAGCATGAGTGGGATAAGGTAGTTCAGCCTGGAGAGAGGATTGAACTGAACATGAATAGGGTCCACTTTATCTCTGGGGGAAAAAGGAGACAGAGCACCTCTGTGAGAAGAGGATTCAGCTGTTCAAGGGAGGCTGTGTGGGTTGGGGAAGGCTTGAATAGGCAGCTGGTCCTGTAGGTAATGGGAGGATGGATTGTTGGGGTCATGAACCAGCATGTGTTGTTCACATCAGCTGTTCCTGGTGGGCAGTTTGTTCAGCGGCTGGAGGCAGAGTGACACCTTGGTGGGACATCTTTGGTGAGGGGTTTGCTGGGAAGAGAAAAGCTGAGATGTCCCAGCGAGGGCCATGAGAGTGTACTGAAGATGTACTCTCAATCACTTCTGAGAATCATTTTTGTAAAACTTACTGTTGCAAACAGACAACTCTTTGTAACTGCGCCTTTTATCTTGTTTTTCTTTTCCTGCCCCTTCCCCTTTTGGTGCCTCACAGTATTGTCACTACGTTGCTGGTCTGGTGGGGATTGGCCTTTCCCGTCTCTTCTCTGCATCAGAGCTAGAAGATCCTATTGTCGGGCAGGACACAGAGCTGGCGAACTCCATGGGCCTTTTCCTGCAGAAAACCAATATCATCCGTGATTATCTGGAGGATCAGAATGAAGGAAGGGAGTTCTGGCCCAAAGAGGTGAGGGGAAGCACTGCCTTGGGACAAGTATTTCTGCTGTGCCTCCTTGGGAAATGCAGTAAGACTTGAAGGTACTTCTGATGCAGTGAGTTGCATCCTCTTGTTAGAGAGCTTCCTGCTGAAATTTCCATTGAAATCCTAAAAGCCATTTTTTTCCCCACCTTTTGAAAGATTGTAAAGGAGCACCAGCCTGTCCAAGAACTGTAATTGATAGAGCAAACCACCCATGCTTGGCATAGCAGAAGGTGCACAGCTAGAATTGCATTGTGTCCCTTCAAGTCAAAGTTAATAGGAGACTCAATGCTCTGCTTTAATTTTATTAAGCCCCTACAGTAAAGCTGTGCTGTGTAAGATCATTGGTTTTAGTTATACATCATCTTGATAACATCAGTGCTTCTCATGACAGCTGGTTGACAAGTTCCATATCCATCTACAACTGTCTGGATATAGATGTGAGGATGAGGTGATGTTTGCCCACACTGCCATGAATTTGTTGGATACTTTTTTCCCCCCTCTGTTTTGTTCCTTCTGGGAACGAGGGAGGATAAGGCTGTATCAGATCTCAAGAGAGTATATAGTCTGTTTCCAGAGGCAGGATCAGCGCTCTGTATGCCTGACAAATGCTTGTCTGCTCTTCTTGAGGCCTTCCAAGAACTTACCTACCCCTCTTCCCTATGGCTCACATGTTTCGTAGAACATTTCTTGATGTCAGCCTCATCAGCTTACGTACAGCATCGCTTTTCCTTTCCCTGCCTAGAGAAGATGTGGAGATGAGTTACATCTTTCTTTTTTCCAATCCTTTTGTATACATGAAGGCCACTGTCACATCTCCGCACCTGCCCTTTCTTCTTTAGCCTAGTAAGTTCAGATCCTTCAAGGCTTTTGTGGGTCCCTGGTGGTTCTTGTTGCTTTCCCAGACGTCAGGCTGTTATTGATATCTCTCTTACAGCATGAATGTACACACCAACCTGTGAGTCCTTATCTTATTTAGGTTTGGAGCAGATATGCAAAGAAGCTCTCGGATCTTGCCAAACCAGAGAACATCGATATGGCTGTCCAGTGTCTGAATGAGCTCATCACCAACGCCCTCCACCACGTCCCTGATGTCCTCACGTATTTATCCCGCCTGAAAAACCAAACTGTCTTCAACTTCTGTGCTATCCCCCAGGTGAGTTATGTATTCAAGTGGTTCTTCATCATCTGCAGCCCAGGTGATGTGAAGGTAGAGATGAAGTATCATGTCAGTAGCCTGTTTTACTCTCAGTCTCTTCTATTTCTTCCTTCTTTCCTGGTATCTCTTGTTTCTGCCGTTTGTGAGGTTGTGGCTCCACTCCAGAATGTCTTCCCATTGATTTCACTAGAAGCCCTTTGTGTTTCTCCTTAGGTGATGGCTATTGCCACGTTGGCTGCCTGCTATAACAACAAACAGGTGTTCAGGGGGGTAGTGAAGATCCGGAAGGGACAAGCCGTCACTCTCATGATGGATGCCACAAACATACAAGCCGTCAAAGCCATCATGTACCAGTATGTGGAAGAGGTAGGTTGAGCAATGGGCTTCCAGTAATCTGCGTCTGTGTGTGGAATTGGGAAGACTCATCAATGGAGTAGTACTAAGTTGTCCTGCCCTTTGGGGCAATCCCAAGCACAAATGTAGGCTGGGCAGAGAATGGGTGGAGTGTAGCTCTGAAGAGAAGGACTTAGGGGTGCTGGTGGTTGAGAAGCTCAATGTGAACTGGTAGTGTGCACGTACAGCCCAGAAAGCCAACTTTATCCTGGGCTGCATCAAAAGAAGTGTGACCAGCAGAGCAAGTGAGGGGATTCTGTCCTTCTGCTCTGTTCCTGTGAGACCTCACCTGGAGTACTGCATCCAGCTTCCTCAGGAAGGACATTGACCTGTTAAAAGAGTGAGTCCAGAGGACACAAAGATGATCAGAAGGCTGCAACACCTCCCACATAAGGAAAGGCTGAAAGAGTTGGAGTTGTTCAGGATAGAGAGGAGAAAGTTCCAGAGAGATCTTACAGCAGCTTTCCAGTACTTCAAGGGGATGTACAGGAAAGCTGGGGTGGGGCTCTTTATTGGGGAGTGCAGAGATAGGATGAGGACTAATGATTTAAACCTGAAAGAGTGGATGTTTAGATTAAATACTAGGAAGAAGTATTTCTATGAGGGAGGTAGGGCATTGGCAAGGTTGCCCTGGGGAGGTGTGGATGCACCATCCCTGGAGGTGTTTAAGGCCAGGTTGGATGGGGCTTTGAGGAACCTGATCCAGTGGAATTTGTTCCTGCCCACACCAGGGGGTTGGAACTGGATGGTCTTTTAAAGTCCCTTGCAACCAAACCGTTCCCATGATTCATTGTATAATTCTATGAGCTGTGCAGTCATAGAGGACCTTTCCCAGGCTACACTTCTGAACAGGTTGCGTCATCTCCCTATGGGCTGCTGCAGGCTTGTTTTCTCTGTCTAGTTGCCATGGAGTGGTGGTTGTTCCCTTGTGCTCCATGGCCAACAGTAAATAAGGGCAGCTTTTCACAGGTGCTTAAAGCAGCGGGACTCTCTATTTCAGAGTGCTGTGGAGGTTAAAAACTCACATGGAGGAACATTGGAGGTGGTTGATTCACCTTCCCTGGAGGTGTTTAAGGCACGAGTGGACGAGGTGCTGAGGGGCATGGTTTAGTGTTTGATAGGAATGGTTGAACTCGATGATCCAGTGGGTCACTTCCAACCTGGTGAGTCTATGATTCTATGATCTGGTGGATAGGTTAAAGAAAAACCCTCAACCCCAGAAATCATATCCAGTGAGGGCTGTTGAGTAAAACGACATCACTTCTGCACCGTGGAGACCCCAAATGATGGGTTATTAGAGCTCTGTTTGCAGGCTGGCCGACCCCGTGACAAGGGACAGTGGCACCATAGCCCAGAGTCTCTGTGCAAGCCTCCTTAAGAGTCATGCAGCTGATTATTTTAAAGACCAGAAGGTTTACAGACTATGAAAAGAAAACCTCAAAAGACCAATGAGTTATCTGATGAAGGTGGCTGTTTCCTGGCAGTCACGGTGTGTTGTCCTCAGTGGCAGTGTGGGAGGATTGCTGGGCAAGAACCGCTGGTAGCAGCAACACTTTGTGGTTGAGGGATGGTGTCTGATGCCATCTCCCATCATGGGGTGCCCTCAAGAGGCTGCTTGGCTTAGTGCATCTCTCTAGGGAAACAGGTCCTGGCCCCATCCAGGCATCCCTTGCAGCTGGTCCCTGCTCCCTAGCAGTCCACTGGCTTCCACTTGCAGAATCACAGATTCATAGAATCATTACGGCTGGAAAAGACATCTAAGCTCATTAAGTCCAACCATCAGCCCAGTACCACCATGTGTATGAAACCATGTCCTGAAGTGTCACAGCTACATGTTTTTTGAACACCTCCAGGGATGGAGACTACACCACTGCCCTGGGCAGCCTTTTCCAGTGCTTCATTACTCTTCCAGTAATTTTTTTTCTAATATCCAGTCTAATTCTCCCCTGGCACAACTTGAGGCCACTTTCTCTCATCCTATCGCTTGTTTCTTAGGAGTAGAGACCAACACCTGCCTCGCTTCAACCTACTTTAGGTAGTTGTAGAGGAACGGTCCCATTTGTTTTCTAAATCTTAGGTGAGAAACATAACTCCTTTCTCCCTCCCCAGATCTACCAGAAGATCCCAAGCACAGACCCATCATCCAACAAGACACAACAGGTCATCGCTTCCATCCGTGCCATGAGCTTGCCCGGCACCCACATCGCATCGCGCCACCACTACTCCCCCATCTACCTGTCGTGCGCCATGCTCCTGGCTGCCCTGAGCTGGCA
Source organism: Coccyzus lansbergi (assembly GCA_033558105.1). Lineage (NCBI taxonomy): Eukaryota > Metazoa > Chordata > Aves > Cuculiformes > Coccyzidae > Coccyzus > Coccyzus lansbergi. Next base: position 314,346 of record JAUMJK010001193.1, read on the forward strand.
GTACCTGAGCACCATCTCCAAGGCCACCGAGGAGTACGTCCAGGCGGGCGAGAACTGAGGGGCAGCAGGTGGGTGGGGGGAGACATGGTTGGTGTATGATGGGCAGCGGATGCAGGAGGCTCCTCCTTCCACTGCTGGTGAAGGTGGCCGGCAGGGAGGTGCCACAGGGCCTGGGATGGTGACAAGGATGGGACGCCAGTGAGCTGCAGCCCTAGGATGATCATGTGGCATTGCCAGGCTCCACTCCTACTGCTCTTGCCATCTGCTTGGATGGTTACAAATGCTTATTGGAGTCTTACTGTTTGGGGTTGAATACCTTCCCCCCCACCTTCTTTCCTGTTGGACAGTTTACCTGGATTATTTTGATTTTTTTCTTTTGTTAGGATGGTTTTAAATAGAAACTCTGGTTATCTCTTCTCTTGCTTAAGATTTGAGAAACCTTTCCAGGTCAGAGCTGAGCAAAGCCGCCTGGGTTTTGCCTCTTCCCCATTATATTTGGAGCCTGCTCCGCACTGGAAGAACACTGCTTCAGCCAGGAAAGGAATATGCTTTCTTATCCAGGGGAAAGGGCTCTGATGACCTTCTGGCACTCAGCCCAGGCTGGTTGACATCCTGCAGGCTGGAAACAAGGCAGAGGCAATTCTCACATTTCTGTTGTTGTGCTGAAGGAGGCTACAAGGCTTGAAACAAGCCCTTTTAATGTTAAATATACAGAAGGTGGGATGCTTTGTCCACTCGGATGCGCTCCTAGCTGAAAGCCACGCATCGCAGCTCCCTGCCCTCTGGTAGAAGGCATCCTGCACTTGCAAAGCTCTGGGTTTCAGCAGCTGGTGAGGGATGGGGCGAAGCTGTGTGGATGGCACTGAGTGAATGACCCCCTGCCTGACTCCAGCAGGGGGGTCTGCACTTTGGACCCTTTTTCAGTCCAAGGGGACAGGTGGCTGTGGCAGAGCAGCACCAGGGGCCTCTGCAAAGCAGGGGACTGAGGTTTTGCACTGTCGTGTTCTTCATGGGATGCTTCTTTGGGGGCCACCTTGAAGGGGCTGAGAAGGTTTGAGCCACCAAGGTAGTGGCCAGGGCAGGTTTCCCTGGCTCATTTGGCTCTAGCTCAGAATTGCTTTGGGTTAGAGCGACATGCAGACTCGAAGAGGCTTCTACGGCTACTCTGAAACACATCTGCCTGGACTAAACTCTAAGAAGAAACACTACTTTAAAGGCAAGTCCTGATTTCCTGGGGTGAGTTTTTGATGGTGTGGTCCCCGTCACCCCTAACTGCTGCGTTCATTGCCTTGGTGAAAGGGAGGTGTACTTCAGTGGACTTGACACGGCAAAACCCCTGCGGCCAGACCGTTACTCAGAGGGAAGACCCCTACTCCACAAGTAACTCTGTAGATAGTTTTAAGCTGTTGTTCTAAAGAAACTTGCGGTAGCTCTCTTTGTGCAGCTTCCTGTCTTGTTGAAATTAAAGTTTTCTTTGTGAAAAAAGGGTTGATAATGAATTTTTCAGCTGTCATTCCTTTTACAGTGGTAATTCCCCACCTGCCACATGCTACAAGCCCTCAGCTCAAGTGAAATGCAGCTCAAGGTCAGTAAATTGGAATTTTAACAGACCTGGTGCTGCAGGCAGCAGAAGTTGGGGCACAGCCCTAGACTGCAGGTACGCTCCTTAATACATCCTCTGCCCCACACACCCTGCAGGGAAGCTGGGGGCAGCCCTGGCTGCATTCTGGTCAGTGTTGAAGCACTTCCCCACCATCAGGAGCAGGTATTGTCAAGAGGCTCCTCCAGACTCAGCACAAGTCAGGCTGTCACCAGCAAGGATTCACTTCGCTTTCACAATGCAGAGAGCAACAGAATAGACTCATTTAGGCTGGAAAAGACCTCTTAAAATCTTGAAGTCCAATTGTCAGCCCCATACCACTCTGCCTATTAAACCAACACCCAAAGTGCCACATATACATGGTTTTTGAATACCTCCACAACTGGTGATTCCACCACTGCCCCAGGCAGCTTCTTCCAATGCTCCACTCTTTCACTAAAGACATTTTTTCTAATGTCCAATCTAAACCTCCCCTGGCAACCTGAGCCCATTTCCTCTCCACCTATCGCTTATGAAGATGGAGAAGAGACCACCACGTGACTCACTACAACCTTTCAGGGAACTGTAGAAAGCAACACGATCTCTGCTCAGCCTCCTCCAGCCTAAACAACCCTGGTTCCCTTAGCCACTCTCAATAACCCCTGCGCTCCAGCTTCTTCCCCAGCTCAATTCCCCTTCTCCGTCACACTCTAGCCCCTCCATGTCTGTCTTGGAGGGAGGGGACCAAAACTGACTCTAAGATTCAAGGTGTGGCCTCACCAGCCACTCTTCCCAAGCCTCCAGCCCTACATGGGGTTGTGGCCCAAGTGCAGGACCCAGCACCTGGCCTTGTTAAACCCCATCCAGTTGGCTTTGGTCTGTTGATGGAGCTTGTTCAGGTCCCTCTGCAGAGCCTTCCTTCCCTCAAGCAGATCAACATTCCTGCACAACTTGGTGTCACCTGCAAACTTAGTGCAGGAGCACTTGATCCCCTTGTAGAGATCATTGATAAAATCATAGAATCACCAGGTTGGAAGAGACCCACCAGATCATCAAGTCCAACCATTCCTATCAAACTCCAAACCATGTCTCTCAGGACCTCATCCACCTGTGCCTTAAACACCTCCAGGGAAGGCAAATCAGCCACCTCCCTGGACAGCCTATTCCAATGCCCAATGACCCTCTGTGTGAAGAATGTTTTCCTAATGTTCAGCCTAAATCTCCCCTGGCAGAGCTTGAGGCCATTCCCTCTTGTCCTGTCCCTTGGGAGAAGAGCCCAGCTCCCTCCTCTCCACAAACTCCTTTCAGGTAGTTGTAGAGAGCAATGAGGTCTCCTCTCAGCCTCCTCTTCTCCAGGCTAAACACCCTCAGCTCTCTCAGCTGTTCCTCATAAGGCCTGTTCTCCAGCCCCTTCACCAGCTTTGTTGCTCTTCTCTGGAATCACTCCAGAGCCTCAACATCCTTCTTGTGGTGAGGGGCCCAGAACTGAACACAGGATTCAAGGAGCGGTCTCACCAGTGCCGAGTAAAGGGGGAGAATAACCTCTCTGGACCTGCTGGTCACACCATTTCTGATCCAAGCCAGGATGCCATTGGCCTTCTTGGCCACCTGGGCACACTGCTGGCTCATGTTCAGTTGCTGTCAACCAACACCCCCACATCCTTCTTCTCCACACAGCTTTCTAGACAGACTTCTCCCAGTCTGTAGCTCTGCATAGGGTTTTTGTGCCCCAAGTGCAGGACCCGGCCTTTGGCCTTGTTAAACCTCATGCCACTGGCCTCAGCCCGGCAGTCCAGCCTGTTCAGAGCCCTTTGCATAGATATTAAAGATACTAAAGATATTAAATAGAACCAACCCGAGCACTGAACCCTGGCAAACACCACTTGTGACTGGCCATCAACTGGATTTATCTCCCTTCACCACCAGCTCTCTGGGCTTGGCAAAGAGTCTGAGGTGGGGTGCAGGCAAGCAGAAGCAACCAAGGGCCAAAAGACAAGACACTGGAGAAATCATTTATTGGCACAATTGTTCCATTCATATATACCACAGCTCTGTCTCACTGGCATCTAAGTAAGCAGAGGTAAGGGGTTATTGTACAGTGCAAGGGAGAGTCTGCTTCACGCATTTCAGGCCTGTAGCCTCTGTTCAGCAAGATACTTTGTGCTTTAAAAATTAAAAAAAAAAAACCCCAACAACAACAAAAAAGCTTTTTTGCTATATTAGTGTTGGAAAATCACGATTCCTCCTACACAGCTATCACACCTCCCCCCAGTAAAAAAAAAATAAGATTTTATCTTCTTCCTTAACGCCTGTGGCTCAAAAAAGAAGCTTCAATTGTGTGCAAGCCAGCAAGATACCTCTAAGTACCTGCGTGAGCTCCCTACAGCAGAGCCAAGGAACATCCGTCATCTCCAATCAGCACCTGCAGTCCCAAAGCAACTCCAGATGCAGTAGCCCTGCCAAGGTGTGACCTGCTGCACACCCAATGTGGCCCAGCTATGGATGAAAAGTGGTTTGCTCTTTCCAGTGTGCTCCTAGATGCTTGCAGGACATTTGATCAAAGGCTCCTGGAGCTCCAGCCAGGCCCTTCCCTAGGATCAATGATGCCAGACTACAGCAGAAAAAAAAAAATAAAACAGCTGAGGAACAAGTAGTTTAAAAAGCAGCTGAGAAGATGGAGCAGAGCAAGCAAAATGCACAAAGGACTTGTTGCAGGTAGTAGGGGCCTTAATATGGCTCAGACCAGAACCAGCCCCACATCAAGTTCATCGGTGTTTTATCATGAACAGGTCTAAGTTTAGCCAATTCAAGGCACACACTAACGTACCCTGCTTGCTTCAGGAGCAAACAGTCAGACCAACCCACCAACAAGTACACAAATCACCCCTGGTTGTGACTTCACAGCAGGGTCCATCTCCATTGTCCCACCAAGTCCCTAGTCCCAGCACACAGCTACTGCTTCCTGCCCCACCAGTAACAGACTGGGCTGGAAGGCATCCAGGTTAACCCAATACCATGGTGCAAGAGGCCAGCAAGCCCTCCAGCAGTCCTTTGAGCAGGGAATGCTCCATAGCTGCAACCCACCAGGAGCAGAAGGCTTGCAGAGAGCAATTCCACCTCCAGCTCCACCATACAATTAAAAAAACCCAAACCTAAAACCAAAAAAAAAAAAAAAAAGAAAAAAAAAGATAAAAAGCTTTAATTAAGTAACTTGAACTATAGTCTCTTAGAAGATGGGGGCTCTGCACCCAACCCGCTATCAGTTAAAAGCATCGGGGACTCAGGATTAATGTGGCTTGATCAAGAGCATTACATCTTCTTCCAGTACTGGTCCGGCCTGGGGATGCCAGCCACAATCTCAGACTCAATGCCGCAGTGGTCTTCTCCTCGGAGGATTTTGAAAAAACCTGGAACCACACCAAGAGCAAACATCAACCTACCCATCACGCCAAGGAGAATGGGGCAGGGGTTCCCTCCGGCAGCAAGTGAGGGTGCCTCACCATTGTCACCCCAGTCAGTGTTCCAAGAGTTGGCAGCTAGCCAGTACGGAGTGCCGTTCTCCACTCCCCAGCCCAGGATCCGGATGGCGTGGCCTCCAACCTGCTCACCAGACACATGCTGGTAGACCCCTGCAAGGCAACATGCCAACATATCAATGGGCGACACGTCTCATCCCCCTGCTTCAGACCACCACCAGCTTGTGAGATGTTTGACAGTAAAGCCCAGAGGCCAGCTGAGACCTTTTCTTTGGTTAAAAGATTGATAGGAATGGTTGGACTCGATAATCCAATGGGTCTTTTCCAACCTGGTGATTCTATGAAAATCCGAAGCTCAGTGTAGAGTCCGGAGGAAGGACTGACGCCAAGTGACTGAATACGCAGAGACATTTCGCAAGGATCCCAAAGGCGGCATATCCTAAGCAGTTCAGAACACGGAACTGGGGCCAGACCAGGAGACACACCAAACAGAATTTTGCCTAAAATCCTAGCTGATGGTTTCAGCCCCAGTTCTGGGGCTCCCCTTGTTGGGGCTTCCCTCTGAGCTGGTCACAATCACCTATTCATAGAATCATAGAATCACCAGGTTGGAAAAGACCCGCTGGATCTTCAAGTCCAACCATTCCGATCAATCACTAAATCATGCCCCTCAGCACCTTATCCACCGGTCCCTTAAACCCCTCCAGGGAAGGTGAATCAACCCCGTCCCTGGGCAGCCTCTGCCACTGCCCAATGACCCTTTCCATGAAAATTTTTTTCCTAATGTTCAGCCTGAACCTCCCCTGGTGGAGCCTGAGGCCATTCCCTCTATCCTGTCCCCTGTCACTTGGGAGAAGAGCCCATCTCCCTCCTCTCTACAACTTCCTTTCAGGTAGTTGTAGAGAGTAATGAGGTCTCCCCTCAGCCTCCCCTTCTCCAGGCTATAAACCAATGGAAACAGGAGATGGTATCTGCCCGTGTTCTTGCCACACCAGATGCACAAATGTGAACTTGTGATCTCCTTTCAGACCCGAGTAGATGCACATCAGCCACACAAGATAGACCCTAAGGGTGAAGCAGGAAACAGGGCTCCCTTGGTGCTGATGCTCACCAGATTTGTACATCAGGAAGTCCTCATAGACAATAAAGGCTCCTTCCACTGGGCCATTCTTGTAGATCTCAGCCATGATTTCCTTCTCACTCCGAGGGACACCGTAGGATGTGATACCTAGGAAGGAAGAAAACAAAAAGTCCCGCAACTAGTATGGCATTGTCAGGCCACACAGGTCTTGGGACAGCTGGATGGTGACAGCCTGGCCTGCCCATTCAAATGTGAAATTCAGACCCAGCTGCTCCTGAGGCACTAACACAGCTAAGCAGGGTAAGTGGACTCCAGTCATCCCTCTTCCATTTAACTGAGGAGTCTTATTTTGCACCTGAGGACCTATTCCATGCAGCTTTAGTGGAAAGGGAAGTCTTCCCCTTGTACATCCTCATTCCCAAAGCAAATTACCCGTGGCTAAAGCAAATCTCCAAGAAGCAGCCATTCCATCCTACTGGTTCAGGGCTGGCTACCACCACAGAGTAGGAAAGAGGTGGTTTTGACACCAGACTCCCACAGGGCTCAACAACATGCTCTTCAACCCAGGCAGATGTACTACAAGGACTCCAATCAGTTCCCCTGTCTCAGGTGAGACTCAGCATATGCAAACTCTGCATCTGCCAGGCTCACACTTGCTCCAGGCCCACCCATTCTGAAACCACAGAAAATAAGCAACATAAAAGAACTTTGGAAGCAGTCTACACCCACCGACCCCACTGAGCTACCACACGGAGTAACGTCAGAGGCCACCTCCCTTACCATAGTGCTTGTCCTCCTTGTATGATGGTGAGTAGCCAGGTTCACAGTGCCGGCTGCACCTGGGGGTTTCGCCCCCCTCCCCAGTGCATGGTGGCCGTGAGCCATTGACGTGGTGCTCACAGGGTGGGATGGAGTAGGGTCGGCAGCCTGTCAAGAACAGAGATGAGATGAACTGGATGTCCCAAATCACCCATGTCCCCCACAGCCATGTTGGAGAAGGCACCAAACGCCTCAAGAGAGGATATGACCTTTTTGACCCAGAAACTCCACAGACCAGTGGAAGGCAAGCAAGAGCAGGCCCATCATTGGCAGAAGAGTAACGAAGGAAGCTTTTCACGGAAAGGGTCACTGGGCATTGGAATAGACTGCCCAGGGAGGTGGTTGATTCACCTTCCCTGGAGGTGTTTAAGGCACAGGTAGATGAGGTCCTGAGGGACTTGATTTAGTATTTGATAGGAATGGTTGGACTCGATGATCCGATGGGTCTCTTCCAACCTGGTTGTTCTATGATTCTATGAGCAATCCCTGCATCAGCAATAAGTTTCCCTCTGGTCCTGCTTCCCACCACCCTCAGACAACGTGATGGAAAAGATGGGAACATGAACCAACTCAAGACCATGTCAAGAGAAAACAGAGGTTTCAAGTCTGGAAGTTGCTTTTGAGAAGGAAACATGTCAAGGAGGCTTCTGTCCTCATCCAAAACATATTGAACTGGTCCAAAACCAGCAACAACAAAAAATTCACAGCCTCCTTCATTCCTGCTATGGAAGCAGGTGCCTTGTTGGTTGGTAGGTCTGGCTACTGTGCTTCCTTCCTGGGTGGGAATTCCTGCTCTAGATGCTGTTCAGGGAGCTTGTTCAAATGAGGAGCCATGGGGACAGGAGCAATCAGCTAGGCTAAGCAGAGGTGTTTGGACCCAACCCCAGAGGAGGGAGCAGCCACAAGGATGCAGACCAGAAAAGAAGCACCCTGAACTTGTAACCACACAGAGATGATCCTCTTCATTTTCACAAGGGTATCTGCCAGGACTTACCTACATGGGAGTCATAAAGGCCCCCAGACACGAGGCCCCTCTCAGTCCAGTATCGCCAAGCACCAGAGGGGTAGCCACCATTGCACCTAGAGAAAGAAGCAGCAGTTCCAGCTCCTGCCTCCTCAGAGCCATCCCCTTTTGAGGGTGGAGAGGGAAAGAGAGGCAGTTGAAGGGAAGCTTTCAGTACATTTTTCCTTGTTAAGTCTCTCCCTGCCTTCCCCAGGACTTTTGGGCCTTGAGACACTGAAACCTCGGGGTGAGAAGTAACTAAGAGTACCCACGCCTCCAAATCTCAAATAAATGGTGTCTCCTTGTCTTCGAGCCTTTTCACCAGGTCCCTGGTCAGCCTCTGCTGCCAGGAGCAACAGTCACACAACTTAGGAGACCCAACTCCTCACCTGTCTCTCACCAACCGCAAAAGCCACAGTCAAAAGGCTTGTGCCTAAAAACTGAGGCTTTGGGGTTATTAAAAGATCCATCATTTGGCTCAGGCAGCTGCCAACTATGTATGGAAAAGCATCACTATGTGTTTGCCCTCCCTAGAGTGTCCATCATTATCCACCTACTGCTAGGGGTGGGACGTGGCCTGGAGGGACTTCCAGTCCATGCTGTCACTTTTAAATTCCCACCTAACGCCAGCATCTGCAACACAAACCACTAGTGAAGCTTCTTGCTCATTAGGGAGACTAGGAAGACTGAGCTGAAACCATCCACACCTTTGATTTCTGTCCTCACTCCTCCCAACCACCTTTAAAAGTGCACAAGAAGCAACAGTATCTCACCCCATGCCACACTCGAAGCCGCAGCACGACAGCAAATCCTCTGCCGAGACCTCCACGCTCACCTTGGCGTTTGTGTGAACACAGATTCTGTCCGAAATTGCTTCTACTGCACCAAAAGCCTGTGGGCAGCCCCAAAAACCCAACAGAAGACCATTAGAGTGGTCCAGGGGAAAGAAACGAGGCAACCTTCTAGCAATAAGTGCAGCAAGTATGAACCTGGCTAGGAGAAACCCACCAAGAAGCTCAGACGCTGCAGGATCCCCCATGTATGCAATTCAGTAACAAACAACAGTACATGTTTTGAACAGCAAACGTTAAACCACCCAAGCTCTTACCCAGCAAGAGCCGCAAGAGCCTTGGTCTCTTATCTCACTGATGGTAGGACAGTTGGGCCACTGCGTCCGTGAGTCAAAGTTATCAGGCAGCTCCATATCTGCAGCAAAATCTACCCTGCAAGCGAGAAGAGAGAAGTCCTGTTACAGGAACACCACTGTTACAGGACTGGGTGCATGGGACTCTCCAACCTCCTCTGAAGGTAACCTGGAAGACAAGTGCTCTTGTTGCTTGCTTACTGAAGGAGAGTAAATACTTCTGAAGTCCTCAGTTCAGGTCAGCAGCTCCTCCAGTGTTTTGAACCTCAAGGAGTATAAGTTACACAATTGTTCAAGCACCTGGCAGGACAGAGGACGGATGTTCTATCCATGCATGATCCTGTGCTTAACTCCCAGCAAGATGTCCAACAAGCTGCACATAAGGGGAACCTCACCCACTCCAGCTACACCAGGAGCATCTACACAAGCTTCTACAGGGTCCTCGTCTTCTCCCAGCACTCACCTCTCAGGGAGCTTGGGTCCACCCAGGAAGGTGCCACACAGCTGCTTTACATAGCTCATGTCAGCATTGTAGAAGTTGTGCCCTGCCTGCGAAGAGACACAGAGCAATGGGACATGACTCTCCATAGTCAAAAAGTGCAGTGCTGAAGCCAGTTTGGTGCTTCTGGTCTCCCTCAAACCCAACTGGTATCTGACACGCGCTACAAAATTAAGAGAACAAGAGCCAAGCTGCCTATGGACACAGAACACAGACCCTTCCAGAATCAGTGCATCATGACCAGTAAGCTAAGGTCTAGCTCTAGGCTTTGGCCACAGCAGCCTGGGCAAGGGTCACCAATACAATTTGACACTTGCTGCTTGTTTCCAGCCTCCAACAGTCTCCTCTCCTCTTGGCATTGCTCCTTGTCTACAAGTTTTTCAGTGCTCTGCTCAGAAGGGGAGAAACTCTACAGTTACTGTCACTGCATAAATCTCTGATGGCATCAACTCACTAGAGAAATCAACTGGGCCCAAGGCTGGTGTGATGCAACTACCATGGCGAGACTCACACAGCTCTACTACCGAGTCTTGTGGAGAGACTTTCGAGCAATGCATGAGAAGAAAAACACAAAACAAAACAAAAAAACAAAACAGTACTGACCTTCCAGGTGGTGTTGAGTTTGTTTATGTGGTTGACCAGGTCACTGGAGAGCGGAGGGTAGTAAGGAACGCTGCGGGTGTTGGCAAAGGCCACCAGGACACACAGGATGGACACAGGCAGCCACATCTTGGCTACAGAATGGGACACTCCACCTGCAGCCAGATTGGAACATCATGGAAAACCTTCCCAAGGCTTGTTTGGACCGCAAGCAAGGGTTTGGGAGAAGAACAGTCATAGCAAAACATGGGAAGAGAAAACACATGGCTGCACAAAGTCCATCCCGCTTTACCCTAACACTCACGAGAGAGGCAGGAACAGACTAATAACTATTTCCTGCAGCTCAGAAGAAATCAAACAAGGCAACCCTGTTCAGCTGATCGCTGCAGGATTAGTACTGCCAGTAAAGTCTCTTTTGAAGTGGATCCAAAGGATCGAATTTGGAGGGTATTAAAAACCGTGTTTACTTCCACAACACTGGAGAATAAGCGCCAGAGTGAAGAAATTAGGTAATTCCTTCCACCATGGCAAACTGCAGGCAGGGCTGCAGCCCCAGTGACTTGCTGCCTGCCTTATTGCAGTGCTACCGTTTCAAATCACATTTTTTGGCTTTATGGCCTTATTTTGTTCAGCCCCTTTCTCTGGAGACTCTGGTGGGGTCAGAGCCTTGAGGCAGGGACCCCTTGCCAATGCAGAGAGTCTGTACACACCAGAGCTGCCTGTGCTGTCCTCCCCGTGGGACCTTCCACCAAGGAGGCTGGGAAGGCACATGCGGAACACCAGGAAAATCCCAGTTTGGGAAACAGAGGCACAGGGAAAATCCAGGAGCATGGCAAGAGTGTGCCACAGCCTCCCGCGTGGGAGCACAAGCATCACCCAGCCCAAAGACGTGCCAGGGCTTGGTGGTTTATCTGCTCTCCTGCCTTCTTTAACCTAACTCACACAACTCCAATTTAACCCCCAATGCCAGCAGGCACCGATTCCTCAGTGACCTTATGCCCAAGGACATGAGCTGCTCGACCTCTACCATTATGCCAGGGTGCCCTCCTCTTCCAAAACTTCCCAACTCCTCTTCCACTAACCCCACATCCACTCTGACGAGCTCTGATCCCGGTGAGCAACACGAGGCCTCGGACACTCCACCGCAGCCTGAGCAGCAGAGATATTTAGGCTCTAATTCCTACTCATCTCAGTGAGCTGAATGTGTAATCACCTTTGCAAGCCTGAGCTTAAGCTTTTCTAGGCAAATGCACTCGGGCAGCCGGACATGCAGCTCTATGGGGAGACACACACACATTTCCATGCAGGCTGTCTCCACCCACTCACAGCCAAGTTTAGCCTTTCCAGAGAAGAAAACCCAGCAGGAATGTCCTACTTTCTGCCAGTGACAAGCCCAGGCGGCTGCAACTAACTATATAAAGAGGCTTTTTTCCCCCCTTCCTTCTTCTCCTTTCACCATTTATGCTTCTTCCTGCTCTCCATGCCTTCAGCAGGATGCTCAGCCCAAGAGTTAGTTCAATTTTAGCAGCACAGGCATCCTCCTACTCCCAAATCTCACCTCTTGGAAGGGGTTTTGTGCATATTTGCATTCTCCCAGACAAGGGAAAAAGGGACACTCTGGCACTGCTAGTGTCCCTGCTGTGCTCCCCTGCTGACACAGTGGGAGGGAAGTTACACCCAGAAACACAAATATATGTTTATGTGTTTGTTTTTTTCCCTTGTGTTCCTTCAACATGGCCAGGAAGCCAACAGGTGACCAGTATGAGCTGAAGCACCTTTTCTAATGAAAAATCTTCTAAGAAAAAGTCAACCCAAAACCAAATCAAACCAAAAAGCTTCCCTATTTCCTGCAGTCAACTTTGTATTTTCTGTAGCACAGCAGAGAGGAGGTTTTGAGCCCAGAAGCCATCTGATACACTTTTTGTTTTCAGCAGGGTGTTTGTCAATTTGCTGACATGCTGAAACCCGCCTTGCAAAGCCTCCTGCACAGATATGGCTGCTTGCACCAAGCTCTTGATGGACAGACATTGGAGACCTCGCATCCTCAGGTTACCAGACCACAGTGGCTGTAGGTTGTGAGCTCCAGGCAACCGGATACCAAACTGAAAAAAGATACTAGGCTGCTTTCCCTCTGACAGGCGCTTGTCTTTAATGCTCTGCTGCATTACACCCGCCCCGTGGCTTGGCAGAAGCAGAAGCAGTGCGACATAAGCCAGCACAACCCAAATAGCTGGGAACCAGTCAGTCCTTTCAGCAAACAAAGCCTCTTGCCAAGTCTCCTATGGACATGACTTTTTCTGGGGGAGACAATGCTCTCAGTTGGATGGCACAGATTATCCTACGATCTGGGTGAAGGAGGAAAATAAAATCCTCAGCCTCATAGGGACAGATGTTTTAGCAGAGTCTGTTGTAATAGGACAAGAGGGAATGGGTTTAAATTAAAAGAGGGGAGATTCAGATTGGATAAAGGAAGAAATTTTTTACAATGAGGCTACTGAGGCACTGGCATAGGTTGCCCAGAGAGGCTGTTGATGTCCCACTGCTGGAAACTTTCAAGGTCAGGTTAGATGGGGGCTCTGCACACTGCAGGGTGATTGGATGGGATGGACTTTAAATTCCCTTCCAATGCAAACCATTCCATGATTTGATAGGAATGGTTGGACTAGAAGATCTGATGGGTCCCTTCCAACCTGGTTGTTCTATGATTCTATGATTTTATGAAGTCTTCTATGGGCACGAAGTCTGGGGGGACTGATACTCTGTGCCATCCAGCTGCGAGTATCCCAAGACCTGGGTGAAGAAGAAAGGGAAATGATCCATCTCACGCATTTTTTTCCTTCCTGCCCACCACAGCTTCAACGAGTGCCCTCTGCACAGCAAATCTAGAGAGTGCAGGCACAGGACTTGCAGGATGAATTCCCACCAACAGCAAGTCACGTGCAGCTGGCAGCAAGCCGACCCCAGCAGCGACGCAGCAAGTAGGAAAAGGCTGCTGGTTTCCACCCCCACCCCCACCTTCGACTGCAGATGCAAAACAGTAAAATGCTTCCTGTAGCGGTGTTATCACATGCGTGCTTTTCCCCACTGCCACTATCTCAGAAACACATACCTCCCTCTCCCTAGAGCTCCAGGATATTTTAAATACCACCAAAAGGGCATCACCAAAACCAAATTCACTTAACAGCTGCTGTACTTGACATATCTGCCCCTTCCTTCTGCACGGAGAACAGCCTAAACCAATTTCTGCTGCAGCCCCTGGAGATCATAGTATGGTTTGGGTGGGAAGGGATCTTAAAAGCCTGTAGAGTTTCGACCCCCCTGTCATGCGTGGGGACACCTTCTACTAGATCATGTTGCTCAAAGCCTCAACCAATCTGGCCTTGAACACCTCCAGGAATGAGGCAACCATGACTTCTCCAGGCAACCTGTGCCACTGCCTCACCATCCTCACAGTAAAATGTTTCTTTCTGATATCTTATCTAAATCTCTCTTTCAGCTTTTAACCTTTACCCCTTGTCCTATCTACCCATTCCCCTATCGCTATACTCCCTGATAAAGATCTCTTCCCTTTGCACACACCCAGGCCTCTAGAGGAGCTTCACAGCTTCAGTATCACCCTGCAAAGGCTCTCTGCACAGGTTACATCCCACTACCGCCTCTTAGCTCGAAAACAGAAATAAAGCTTGGCAGGTAGACTTCCTAAGACACCTCAGCAAACTCTTCAGATCACTGGAGGATGACTGGGGCTTGCAGAGAGACCCTTGAGCTTCCCTTCCTCCTCTTGGGCTGCGGCAAAGTCCCTTGCTTTGGGATCTGAAGTAATTTCTTGAAGGACGAGCAAGAAATAACTTCAGAAAACTGGTACTCACTAGCACATCTGACCCTGGGCAGGACTTATAATTTAGCCAGCTTGTTACTTAAGGAAAGGGAACTTGGACCACTGGAGTGCAGCCCCTGAGTCCCTCTCTGAGCCAGTGAGGAGGAAGCACGGAGGCTGAAAGCTCTCATACAGAAGCTGTTCCGAGCAGCTGCAGTGTGTAAGGAAGGAGAGCTTCTGAAGCAAGGTGGTTGCAGCTAGTGCTGCACCAACCACCCACAGTGTGCAGGCAAAGAAGAGAGGAGGAAGCAACATCACCCAGGTGCCTTTCTCCATCCCTCCTGATCTGAGCAAGAGATCTTGAAGCCAGAGGCTGCCTGCTTTCCCAAGGAGAGGGCTCCAACTATTTGGACTACATAACACCAGGGTCCTCCACCCTCTTCCCGGCAGCTGAATGAGATGCACAGGACCCATCACACAAAATCCATCTGCAGTTCATTGATGCAGAGTCTTACCACGAAGGTCTTCTCCATGGCAACCAGAAATCAAAGCCCACAAGTCCCATTTAACTAGACATTTCTCCGCACGGTCAAAAAAAATCCCAAGCCCAAACCAGGCTATTCAAAGCCCAGCTCACATGACTCTAGGCAGGTCAGGCAACCAGATAAGTCACAGCCCTGAGGCACCTCTCAGCTCCTACACTGTCTGGGTCAAACCCTTCCAAGTACAGAGGCACCTACACACCCTGTTCACACAGTCTGAAGAAGATAAAAGCTGAGCCAAGCTCTCACAGTTGTAAAACCCCCACTACTCCAAGGTGAGAGCTACTCAGCAAAGCCCAAGTCATGTGTCCTCCTCCAGCAAGCCCAGAGCTTTTGTACTTTGTTCTGGTTGCCAGTATTTGTGCGTGACTCTCAGCCACAATAAAGCAAGCCCATGCACAAAGCAATCCAGCTCAGCTTGCTGTGCTGCCACCCTAGCTTGGTGGCCCTACAGGCACGCACCAAACTCATGGCCTGGTGACTTCATTACAGCCATGACTGCATTACCAGAGCTTGACTCTTCTGGTCAAAAAAAAAAAAAAAAAAAAAAAAAAAAAAAAAAAACCCCAAAACAAAAAAACCCCAAACATAAGCCGCTCTTCCCCCACCCATTCCTTTCCTAACCATTAGCACAGTTTTGATATCTGAAAATAAGCACACCTTGAGACAAGCTGCAGCGTTCACTTCTACAGTTTACATTCACTGAAAGTACAACATTTCACAGAATCATAGAATCACCAGGTTGGAAGAGGCCCACAGGATCATCGAGTCCAACTGCTCCTATCAAACACTAACCCATGTCCCTCAGCACCTCGTCCATCCGTCCCTTAAACCCCTCTGGAGAAGGGGACTCAACGACTCAGCCCCCTCCCTGGGCAGCCTCTGACACTGCACAATGACCCTTTCTGTGAAAAAAAAAAATTCATAATGTTCAGCCTGACCCTACCGTGGTGGAGCTTGAGGCCATTCCCTCTCGTCCTGTCCCTTGGGAGAAGAGCCCAGCTCCCTCCTCTCCACAACCTCCTTTCAGGTAGTTGTAGAGAGCAATGAGGTCTCCCCTCAGCCTCCTCTTCTCCAGGCTAAACACCCCAGTTCTCTCAGCCACTTCTCATTAGGCCTGTTCTCCAGCCCCTTCACCAGCTTCGTTATTCTTCTCTGGACTCGCTCCAGAGTGGAATTTGAGGGAATCTATTTTATTTCTCTATAGCAGATAGGAATTTCTTGATTATATTGAAAAACCTGCACCTTAAGCAGGGAAGTGTTGGAAGAGACCCAACGGATCATTGAGTCCAACCATGTCTCCCAAATGGAGCTGCACTGATTTTTTATTTTGCTCTTACAGACCACTCCATCAACCAGAGTCTTGCACAAGACCTCAGCTGCTGCAGCAGGCACCCTGGACTACAGAACTGCCCTGGCACCATCCACATCCTCAAGCCCTTGCTTCAAACACCAGACTGAAGCGATCACTGCTGTATCGTACCTGAGAACGATACACGGACAAGAATCATAGAAAGACCAGGTTGGAAGGGACCCATCGGATCTTCTAGTCCAACCACTCCCATCAAACACTAAACCAAGTCCCTCGGGACCTCATCCACCCATGCCTTAAACACCTCCAGGGAAGGGGAATCAACCACCTCCCTGGGCAGCCTATTCCAATGCCCAGTGACCCTTTCCGTGAAAAACCTCCTAATCTCTAGCCTAAATCTCCCCTGGCGGAGCTTGAGGCCATTCCCTCTTGTCCTGTCCCCTGGCACTTGGGAGAAGAGCCCAGCTCCCTCCTCTCTACAACCTCCTTTCAGGTAGCTGTAGAGAGTAATGAGGTCTCCTCTCAGCCTCCTCTTCTCCAGGTTAAACAACCCCAGCTCTCTCAGCCACTCCTCATAGGGTCTGTTCTCCAGCCCCTTCACCAGCCTTGTTGCTCTTCTCTGGACTTGCTCCAGAGCCTCAACATCCTTCTTGTGGTGAGGGGCCCAGAACTGAACAGAGGATTCAAGGAGCAGCCTCACCAGTGCTGAGTACAGAGGGAGAATAACCTCCCTGGACCTGCTGGTCACATCATTTCTGATCCAAGCCAGGATGCCACTGGCCTTCTTGGCCACCTGGGCACACTGCTGGCTCATGTTCAGTCGGCTGTCGACCAACACCCCCAGGTCCTTCTCCTCCTGGCAGTTTTCCAGCCAGGCTTCTCCCAGTCTGTATGTCTGCATAGGGTTGTTGTGCCCCAAGTGCAGGACCCGGTATTTGGCCGCTGTGTGCCAGAGTGGCGTGAGGCAGCTTTTATCCAGCGCCATCTCCAAGCCACAGTCTTGGTGCCAGACCCAAGCTCGACCGTGCATCACGGGATCTTCCCAGAAGCACTTCAGTGTGTGCCAAACCAACCTCCTTAGGGTCAGCTGACAAGAAGAGCTGGTTTCCCCCCCCCCCCCCCCCCCCCCCCCCCCGTCTCCATCATGAAAACAACGTTTCCTCTCTTCTTCCCTTCCACTAAGAGAAAGATTTGCTGTTTCTGAGACGCACTGAGGGTTAACGGCATTTTCCCTGCAACAAACCTCCCCTATAGCTGAGACACAGAGCACCTCTCCTGCACCCACACGATCAAAAAAAACCCCCAAAATGCTGCAAGAAACCATGGGAGTAACAGCAGCTGTAAGGGCAGAGCTGTGGTACCACAGGGCTGCGGATCTCTATGCATGGCTGGGGCTGGGGAACCTCAGCAGGTGCAGGATTAGGGTCACCCCACATTTTGCAGGGCTGGGGGGGGGGGGGGGGAGTATCCCTGTGGGCACAGGACTGGGGTCCCCTACAGATATATGGCTAAAGGTTCCCCATGGATCAGGGCTAGGGATTTCTATGCATTGCTAGGAGGGGGTGAGGGGGGTCGGATTACCCCTGTGGGTGCAGGACTGGGGTCCCCACGGTGCAGGGCCGGGGATTTCCCCGCATAGCTGGAGCACCCCTAGGGGCACAGGACTGGGGCCCCCGAAAGATACACGGCTAGGGGTCCCCCCACGGCGCAGAGCTGGGGATTTCAGTGCGTGGTTGGGAGGGCCTGGAGCATCCCTGCGGGAACAGGAGTGGGGCCCCACCCTGGTGCAGAGCTGGGGTGCCCCCCGCATGGCTCGGGTGCGTGGAGTCCCCTGGTAGGGCTGGGGTCGCGCATCCCCCCCCCCCCCCCCCGCCCCGCAGGCTCCCCGCTTACCTGTCCCTCGCAGCCCTGCAGCCCCGCGGCCCCACAGCCCCTTCTGCCCGTCCCAGCTCCGCCCCGCGGCTGAGTCACCCCGCACCGCCCCCTGCGTGACTGCGTCCTGCCTGCTCCCCGCCTCCACACCGCCCTCCGCCGGCCTCCAGCCCTCACACCTGCGTCCGTCATCCTCCAGCCTGCTTCCGTCCCACCTGCATCCATCCAGCCTGCCTCCATCCCACCTGCATCCCTCCTCCAGCCTGCCTCCATCCCACCTGCATCCATCGAACCATAGAACCATAAAACAACCAGGTTGGAAGAGACCCGCCGGATCATCGAGTCCAACCATTCCTATCAAACACTAAACCATGTCCCTCAGGACCACATCCACCTGTGCCTTAAACACCTCCAGGGAAGGTGACTCAACCACCTCTCTGGGCAGCCTATTCCAATGCCCAATGACCCTCTGTGTGAAAAACTTACTCCTAATGTCCAGCCTAAATCTCCCCTGGCAGAGCTTGAGGCCATTCCCTCTTGTCCTGTCCCCTGTCACTTGGGAGAAGAGGCCAGCTCCCTCCTCTCCACAACCTCCTTTCAGGTAGTTGTAGAGAGCAATGAGGTCTCCTCTCAGCCTCCTCTTCTCCAGGCTAAACACCCCCAGCTCTCTCAGATGCTCCTCATAAGGTCTGTTCTCCAGCCCCTTCACCAGCTTTGTTGCTCTTCTCTGGACTCACTCCAGAACCTCAACATCCTTCTTGTGGTGAGGGGCCCACAACTGAACACAAGATTCAAGGAGCGACCTCACCAGTGCCGAGTACAGAGGGAGAATCACCTCCCTGGACCTGCTGGTCACACCATTTCTGATACAAGCCAAGATGCCATTGGCCTTCTTGGCCACCTGGGCACACTGTTGGCTCATGTTCAGTCGGCTGTCGACCAACACCCCCAGGTCCCTCTCCTCCTGGCAGTTTTCCAGCCAGGCTTCTCCCAGTCTGTATGTCTGCATAGGGTTGTTGTGCCCCAAGTGCAGGACCCAGCATTTGGCCGTGTTAAACCTCATGCCATTAGACTCTGCCCAGCAGTCCAGCCTGTTTAGGTCCCTTTGCAGAGCCTCCCTACCCTCCAGCAGATCAACACTTCCACACAGCTTTGTGTCATCTGCAAACTTGCTAAGGGTACCATCCCACATGCATCCCTCCTCCAGCCTGCCTCCATCCCACCTGCGTCCCTCCTCCACCCCGCCTCCATCCCACCTGCATCCCTCCTCTAGCCTGCCTCCATCCCACATACATCCCTCTGCCATCCTGGCTCCATCCCACCTGCATCCCTCCTCCACCCTGCCTCTCATCCCACCTGCATCAGTGGATAAAAAACTGGTTGGAGGGTTGTGTTCAGAGAGTAGTGGTCAATGGCTCCAAGTCCAGATGGAGATCTGTGACTAGTGGTGTCTCTCAGGAGTTCATACTGGGACTGGTGCTGCTTAATATCTTCATCAATGACATTGACAGTGAAATTGAGTGCAGCCTCAGCAGGTTTGCAGATGACACCAAGCTGAGTGGTGCAGTTGCTGCACTGTCAGGATGGGATGTCATCCAGAGGGACCTGGACAGGTTGGAGAAGTGGGGCTGTGAGAACCTCATGAGGTTCAACAAGGCCAAGTGCAAGGTCCTACATCTGGGTTGGGGCAATTCCCAATTTCAATACAGGATGGGGGATGATGTGATTGGAGCTGCCCTGCAGAGAAGGACTTGGGTGTGCTGGTTGATGAGAAGCTCAACATGAGCCAGCAGTGTGTGCCAACAACCCAGAAGGTAAATCGTGTCTTGGGCTGCATCAAAAGAAGTGTGACCAGCAGCTTGAGGGAGGTGATTGGGAAATGGAATTGGGAATGAATAACAGATTTCATCAATAAATTTGGAATATGCCAACTCATAAGAAATGATGAGGATAAAAAAATGGAAGTATCAATCTATCATGGGAATATATAAGTCATCAGTTTGAAATACATAGACTCAAAAATATATGAGAAAGTTTAAGATGTAGTAACTACCCCATCTCCCCCATCTCCCCATGGATTGGACTCCGTGGTCTAGTGGGTCACTTCTGGCCTGGTGATTCTGTGGTTCTCTGGTTCTAAGCTGCAGGGCACCTGGGCTCTCTTGGAGACTCCTCCCTCCCCAGGTGTTGCTGCTTTGCCCTCTCCAAGGGATCCCTTTTTCTTCCCACGGGGGACCAACAGCCTCTAGCTGTGCCTGGCCGGGCTGTGGGTGAGGGATGCATCTCCTGGTGTCACCACTGCTCTGGCATCACTGGTGAGTCCCCATGGCACACCCTGCATCCCACGGGAGCGTGGCAGGGGGGGAAGAAAGGCTGGGGGGCCTGGTGGCCCCCCAGCCAGGTAGGCAGGTAGGGATGATTGGGAGGGTTGGTGGCTGCTCCAATCTCACCTCTTGACCCCTCTGTGTGCCCTTGGGCTGGGAGGAGTTATCATTCTGGGATGGGTGATGGGTCAGTGGTGGGACAGAAGCCCTTTGGATTGGGGCTTCTTGCTTGGTGAACTGGGGGTCCCTGTTGTGTGCCTGCTGAGGGACATGGGTTAGTGATTGACAGGGATGGTTGGACTTGATGATCCAGTGGGTCTCTTCCAACCTGCTGATTCTATGATTCTGCCCCTCTATTTCTCTCTGGTGAGACCTCATCTGGAGTATTGTGTCCAGTTCTGGTATCCTCAACATAAGAAGGATATGGAACTGTTGGAATGGGTCCAGAGGAGGGCTATGAAGATGATCAGTGGTCTGGAGCACCTTCCATATGAGGAGAGGCATTGATGCACTGTGTGCAAATGCCCTTGGACCATTGCCTGCTTTTACATGTGATTTTTAACCAACAAAAAGCCTTTGACTATATTTTTATTTATGCTTTGTCAGTTAAAATAATAACAAAAAAGTAAATAAATGGCCTGTAACCTGTCTAACCTCTCCCTGACTCATACAGGATTTTTTTTTTTTCCTGTGCTCGTGACTGCTTGGTTTTCTGGTTTTCCATATTGCCTGTGAGGTTTTATTGACATAAAACAGAAGCAAAAGAACCGGATTTTTGTCCTGCCCTTTGATCTAGCTCAGAAGTCCTCAGCACTGCTGGCCAAGCAGGTGTGGCATGTGATGCTAGGAAGCCTGAGTCAGGACATTGTTAATGCTCATTTTCCCAGTAATTTGCTGCATTTAGAATCATAGAAGCACAAGATGGTTTGGGTTGAAAGGGACTTCAAGGATCATCCAGTTCCCGTGCCATGGGCAGAAACGTTCCATTGGATCAGATTGCTTAAAGCCTCATCCAACAGCCATTTACCGTTTTATTCCAAATACCTCCTTATTTCCAAATAGGGTTTTCTGTCTGGAATCATAAAATCATAGAACAACCAGGTTGGAAGAGACCCACCGGATTATCAAGTCCAACCATTCCTATCAAACACTAAACCATGTCCCTTAGCACCTCATCCACCTGTCCTTTAAACACCTTCAAGGAAGGTGCCTCAACCACCTCCCTGGGCAGCCTGTTCCAGTGCCCAATGACCCTTTTTGTGAAATTTTTTTTCTTAATGTCCAGCCTAAATGTCCCCTGATGGAGCTTGAGGCCATTCCCTCTTGTCCTGTCCCCTGTCACTTGGGAGAAGAGGCCAGCACCCTCCTGTCTATAACCTCCTTTCAGGTAGTTATAGAGAGAAGTTTCATATTAGCAATTTTAAACCCAGGTGGTGCCTAAAAACCAACTTTTAGTTTGTTATGGAGCACTACAAAACCCGTCCTTCAGACTGGAGCACCTCACCTATGAGGACAGGCTGAGAGAGTTGAGGTTGATCAGCCTGGAGAAGAGGAGGCTCTGAGGAGACCTTATAGCAGCTTTCAAGTACTTAAAATGAGTCTACAGGAAAGATAAGCGCAGACATTTTAGCAAGTCCTGTTGCAACAGGACAAGGAGTAAAGGTGTTAAATTAAGGAAGGACAGATTTATACTAGATATAACAAAGAAATTTTTTACAATGAGGGTAGTGAAACACTGAAACAGGTTGTGGAGGTGTTGGTGGTCCCATCCCTGGAAACATTTAAGGTCGGGTTGGTTGGTCTGAGCACCCTGATCGGATTGCAGATGTCCCTGCTCCTGCAAGGGGCTTGAACTGGCTGACCTGTAAATGTCCTTTCCAACCCAAAGCATTCTATGATTCTGTGCCAATGTCCTCATCTGTTTTTCAGGGGGGGTGTTGCTGCCTGTTTCTCTGCAAATGCTTTGCGGCTTTTTCAAGAACTGAAAGTATGAACTAAAACTTTGCATGGACTTCTGGTCTTCCTGCTCCCTTTGGGGAAGCGTTGACTTTGTCATCCCTTTTTCTGTCAATTCAGGTCAAAAACATGCCAATTCTTGAAATAAGTTGGTTGTATATATGCAGCTGAATGTAACCAGGAAAGTTTCCCCATTAGAGATGCTCTCCAGGGAGCCTGTAAGTTCCTTGTGTACCTGAATAGGCATGAAGCAACTCCCTTTTTGGCTTTTGTGGGATTTTTGTGTGTATGTCAGAGAAATAAATAGTGTTTGCTCAGGCCGTGGCAAGCTCCAGCCTTTGGAGGAGAAAAAGCCCCCACTACAGGAATGAGATAAGGAAAACTGCCAGTAGGGCAACTTTTTGGCCTAAATAGTTCCTAAGGAAGCTGCTGCTGGACCAACACCTCTAAGTTTAAGAAAATAGTTTCTATGCGTATTGATCTCCCACCAAGAAAAAAAGAAGTCAAAGAAGACCTAAATCATACAGATGTGGCTTTTTCACGGCCACAGTTTAAAATCATTATCACTTATGATAAGGGTAGTAAATACTGATTTATTTAACAAGCAGATACCTTGGGGGTGCTGGTCACAGACACCTGAAAGGAGTTTGTGGTCCGGTGTTGGTCTCCTCTCCCAAATAACAAGTGATAAGATGAGAGGAAATGGCCTCAGGTTGTTCAGGGGAGGTTTAGATTGGATATTGGGAAAAAATTTGTTATTGAAAGAATGGTGGAGCACTGGAAGAGGCTGCTCAGGGTACTAGTAGAGTCCCCATCCCTGGAGAGGTTCAAAAGCTGTGTAGATTGGGCACTTTGGAACACGGTTTAGTAGGTGGTGTTGGGCTAACTATTGAACTCAATGATTGTAGAGGTCATTTCCAACCTTAGTGATTCTATGATTAGGCATTCAGGAATTGAATTAAATAAGTGGAATAAATGGAGTTAATGAAATAAAACCGCATTTTTCGCTCAAGAGACTTCAAGGATGTGTATTGGCATTTAAATGAAGGATTAGCTAACCTAGATTTGTCACTCATGTCACTTTAGCCAACCTATCTAGGCTTTTCATCTGCAGAACGGAAAGACAGTGTTTCAGTGATTCAAAAGGTTACATCAGATGTACATCTCGTACTCAAATTTGCAAACTAATTGATCTGAATGTGAGTTACATCTGCATCCCTAACAGCAGTCTCTGGCACCTGTAGATTTTTCAGCCGACTTGTAGACCCTCACAGCAGAACATCTCCTGCGATGCATCAGTTGGGTTTTGATGGGGTTAATAATGGTTATTAGGGCTGGATCAACTGCCAAAGCAAATAACTCGCGCAGGGCAACTGGTAAGAAGGATTTTACAAAGCCTGATAAATCCTTGCTGGAAGGGTAAGACAGCAATGTAATTCTCACCGTTCCATGGGAGCTGGGACATCCTGTGATCAAATCCTCACTCTCCAAGGTTTTGACAGCTGCTAGAGTTACTGCTGGAGCACATAGATTTAAAAAAAATTCACTGAAACATGCTTTGGACTGAAGTTGGTTAATTCTTCTGCATTTAGGCTTGTTCAGTGGGAGCTGGGTATTTTGGGCCAGATATTTCTGCCAGATATTTCTGCCTATCTCTGTTCCAGAGAAGAGCAACAAAGCTGGTGAAAGGGCTGGAGAACAGGCCTTATGAGGAGCGGCTGAGAGAGCTGGGGGTGTTCAGCCTAGTGAAGAGGAGGCTGAGAGGAGACCTCATTGCTCTCTACAACTACCTGAAAGGAGGTTGTAGAGAAGAGGGAGCTGGGCTCTTCTGCCAAGTGACAGGGGACAAGATGAGAGGGAATGGCCTCAAGCTCTGCCAGGGGAGATTTAGGCTAGAGATTAGGAGGAGGTTTTTCACAGAAAGGGTCATTTGGCATTGGAACAGGCTGCCCAGGGAGGTGGTTGAGTCACCTTCCCTGGAGGTGTTTAAGGGATGGGTAGATGAGGTCCTGAGGGACATGGTTTAGTGTTTGATAGGAATGGTTGGACTCGATGATCCGATGGGTCTCTTCCAACCTGGTTGTTCTATGATTCTAGGTAGAATGCAAGCTTTTCTGCCCACGTTGAGCAAGAGACTGGCCAGGCTGCCTCATCTGCTGGCTGGGCAAGCGAGGTGCCTGCTCCTGGTGTGGATGGGAGATAAGCAAAACACCACAATGCCATGCGAGTGGCCCCTTGACCATGGGAAAGATGTGGGAAGGGTTGTTTTGAAGGCACAGCCTGGCTTTGCAGCTCTGCTCCTTCCCCCTTTGTAGGTTTGGTCCATGTCTAGCTCAAACATGGCCAAGCAGGAGGCAGCAGCACTTGACCTGGATAAATGCATCAGCAGAGCTAAATCCAACACCGAGCCTTGGTTTCCATCCATGCAGGTGGAAACTGGGGATCTTGCTGATCTCCAGCCCCTGTACATCCCTTTCACCTTACACTGCTGACCTTCCCTAAGAGGCTGAAGGTCCTTTCTGGATCCAGAGGATCCTGCAGTGTTCTTCCCACTGATTCCAGAAAGCCCTTGCAAACTGGGAACTGCAGTTACACAACTGTGCAGCACCTGGTGACTCAGACAGGGTCACAAGGAAGCACGTGACTTCACCAGAAGATGAATCAGGAATGGGTGACATAAGCAAAAATCTTCTTCCCACCGTTGCTCAAACAAATCAAATCCAGATATGAGATGGCAAGGACATGGATCTGTTGAAGGAAGCCCAGAGGAGGCCATAAAGATGATCAGAGGGCTGGAGCACCTCTCGTACAGACCGGAAGAGAGAACTGAAGTTATTCAGCCTGGAGAAGGCTCCAGGGGCACCTTAGAGCGGTACTTAAAGGAGGCTACAGGAAAGCTGGGAAGGGGCTCTGTATCAAGAAATGCAGGGATAGGACAAGGACAACAATAGGGCACGGTTTTCCGCTTAAAGAGGGGAGATTTAGATGAGATATTAGAAAGAAAGTAAGGGTGGTGAGGCCCTGGCCCAGGTTGCCTAGAGAGGTCATGGCTGCCCCATCCCTGGAGTTGTTCAAGGCCAGGTTGGATGAGGCAGTGAGCAACTAGATCCAGTGGGAGGTGTCCCTGGTCATGACACGAGGGGATGGAACTACATATGATTTAAGATCCCATCCAACCCAAACCGTTCCATGATTCTATGCTTTTTTGCAGCATCCAGGTGCAAACATTTCTGCTCGGCTGTTCAGTGTGGCCAGACCTCTCTTGCCAGCTCTCCCAGCAAATGTTGGCTGCACTACTTTTGGAGCCAGGGATGGACCTTTGTTTTTAGCAATCCAGAGTGGATTTTTCCTCCATGACACTGGAGACTCTGATGGATTTTCAATCTATGGAAACCTTTTCCATATACTGTTTCCCCTTGGAATGAGTTGTTTTCACCTGCTTTCCGGGCTAGACCAGCTTTCCAGCTGTCTCCTCATCAGTGTGGGGCTGGTTGAGGCAACTGTTATGGTCCTATTTAGATCATGATATAGAATCATAGAATCACCAGGTTGGAAGAGACCCACCAGATCATCGAGTCCAACCATTCCTATCAAACACTAAACCATGTCCCTCAGCACCTCCTCCATCTGTCCCTTAAACACCTCCAGGGAAGATGACTCAGCCACCTCCCAGGGCAGCCTGTTCCAATGCCCAACGACCCTTTCTGTGAAAATGTTTTTCCCAATGTTCAGCCTAAACCTCCCCTGGTGGAGGGAGGTTTATATCTCATGTGCTTTTACTATTAGATGTCAGTCAGGTTCACACATCTTGGGGCAGATGCTGTGGTCTCATTTCCCTTTGTGGTACCTGCCTGACTTAGGTCATGCCCCTACCATAACTCAGGAAATTCAAGTGGCAAGTGCTCAGATCTAAGCTGCTCTCCCTGGGCACTTAATTTTGATCTCCTCAATCAAGCACTCACTGAGTTCATATATTTGAGCTGCCTGGCTGCAATCTCTGTCCATCTGTCCTGTCATGTGACAGAAAGCAGGCTCTAACTTTCCCTTTGTGCCTCTCTGTGGTCACCCCCTGCTCAGATGACAGGTTTGCGTAAGAAAAGCCAGGGATGCGGACGGCGAAAAAGAAACCACCAGTGGTCTCAGAGGAGGAAATCCACTGGAAAGAAGAAGTGAGAGATACGCCAGAGCAATGACACAGACACAAAAATTTGCATCCAGAGCATTTTTCTGTGGGTGCTGGACAGAGAGACAGATAGAGCAACCACCCGCCTTTTTTTGTCTTTTACTTTTCTTCAGGACCACTGTGTCAGCACCTTCCATCAAGAGCAACTTTGACATTCTGATTTTACAGGGCAAGCTCTGGGCATAGCTTTTTGGGGGAGTGTTTTAACAACTTTGCCTTTGTCTGCAGGCTCAAAAGTTGGCCGTGGCCAAGACAAGACCCTGAGCAAGGTGGGCACCTGGGCTTTTCGCTGAAGGGGCTTTCTTATATACTTAAGAGCGTCTTCCCTCCTTATATGCGTTTTGGAGTATGTCTGTTTTGGAGGGACTGGCCAGGGAGAGTCTGTACTTGTTGTTCTCTATTCAAAGAGAATCAAAGAATCATAGAATTACCAGGTTGGAAAAGACCCACTGGATCATCGAGTCCAACCATTCCTATCAAATACTAAACCATGCGCTCCCAGGCTTGTATCTCCATCTCTTCATCTCTCCTGCAGCATGAAATACACATTGTGAGGGGATTCCTTCAGCCAAAATGCTTATCCAGCATTGTGTTTGTATTTGGTAAATTAGAGGAATGAAGGCTGTGTCTCACACATGCACAATTCAGGTTCAGGGACATTTCCGTTCCTCTGCAGAGCTATTTTCATTGTCCACTCAGTGGAAGAGAAACCCGAGGCATAAATGATCCATCCCATGGTGAGCCCAGATGGAGATAAGTCTTGCCCCATGGTGAACACTTCTCCAACCACTTGAGACAAGGCTCTGCACCCTTCTCCTGCCTGCAACGCTAGAAGGGTTGCTGCCTCCTGGCAGGAAGGGCAGCCTCCCAGTGTTCTTTGAAAATGGGTGGTGTTTGGTGTTCTGGTGAAAGATTATCTCCTCAGGCTCACTGCCAGGCTGGCAGTGACGTGTTCCTCTCTGTCACACGCCGCTGGCCACTCGAGACCTGTTTTCTCCTGGTAATCCTGTTTTCCCCTCTTCTTGGCTTTGTTTATACACGAGCCTCAGAGGGGAAATGGAAATAGGAGGAGTACTGGTGGGACTGGAAATCAGGGTCACTCATGAGGAGCTGGGGCAGGAAGGGCAAAGTGTTGGGAGGGTTTTCTGAGGGTCAACAGTGGTGAGAGCTTATGGACTGGGTGAGATGGGTATCTAAAAGGCAGCCTGGGCTTTTTTTCAGATATGAGGGTAACTGGTAGCACTTTTTACTTCATTTTAATTTATTTATAAAAATTGTCCAGGGCAAGGAAGTTTCCCACGGTCAGAAGGGACGTCCCTGTGTAGAAGGACACACTGTGCTGTCCATCCTAGCAGGGTCCCACTGGAGACCTCTGGGCTTGCTAGATGAGGCCAGACTAGAGGGGAAACCAGTCTGGTTCAGTCTGCACTGGTTTTTGTTGCCATCTCGTGGTCTGTGAAGGATTTACAAAGGGATATGCCTGGAGCAGATCCACTTGGCTAAGCAGAAAACTGCAGTCAGCCAGCTCCTGCTGCTGCTTCCCAGGGCATCATGAAAGCTGGCTTTGACCCTATCAATTTGAACAGGTCTCATTCTAGAGGATGTTTCCCATCACCTCATCCCACGTCTGTTTGGGAATTGCCCTCCTGGATACCTCTAGGGAGTTGGGCTAGGTCATCCCATGTCATGTTAAGCTCCTGTGGGGCAAAGTCCCTCACCCCAACATCCCAAGGGAGTGGGGGCAGATGAGGAGGGAGGGTTTGCCCCAGCTTCAGCCCTAACCCTTTCCAGAGGTTGTCATTGCCCTCTGTCCTTACAAAGCACCTCAGATCATAGAATCATAGAATAACCAGGTTGGAAGAGACCCACCCTCTTTCTACTCCTCCCTGAAAGAATCAAAGGCAGATCCCCTTTACCAGTAAGGGCAATCAGGAGGTGATGAGAAACTGGAGCCTCAGCATATTTGTCTGTGTCTACAGCAGAGATTGAATCAAATCCCAGTTTAATGGCACCATTGTCAGTTGCTGAGGCTGGAAACAGCTTTGTTGCACAACATTTAGCAAGTATTTACCCTCCCAGAAGCTGGTGGGAGCATTTAAAGTGCTTGCTGGCAGCTAAATAAAGCAACTGCAGAGCCCTGCTTTATCACAGCACAGAAAGAAAAAAAACCACATCAGAGACTAAAATGCAAGGTCTGTGTGCATCAGAAATGAATGGGAAGCTGAGCACCATAAAATCTCCATGATAAAGAGGGTTCAATCTCTGTTGCTGCAAGCCTGGTTGCCCAAGAGGTGTCCAAGCACTGGGGTGTTCAGTAGAACTCACCTGTGAGGCTTGCTCAGCATCTACAGCCACAGAGATCTAGGCAAGTATCTTCTGGCTGGTATAGGCAAGGTTTCCAGGCAGGAACAAATCTTACAAAGGGATGCAAAAAATGCAAGGAGTAAGACGTAGCTATATGCTGTTCATTCTCATAGAATCATAGAACAATCAGGTTGGAAGAGACCCATCGGATCATCGACTCCAACCATTCCTATCAAATACTAAACCATGTCCCTCAACACCTCATCTACCTGTGCCTTAAACACCTCCAGGGAAGGACAATCAACCGCCTCCCTGGGCAGCCTATTCCAATGACCCTCTGTGTGAAAAACTTCCTCCTAATCTACAGCCTAAATCTCCCTGGGTGGAGCTTGAGGCCATTCCCTCTTGTCCTGGCCCCTGTCACTTGGGAGAAGAGCCCAGATCCCTCCTCTCTACAACCACCTTTCAGGTAGTTGAAGAGAGTAATGAGGTCTCCTCTCAGCCTCCGCTTCTCTAGGCTAAACAACCCCAGCTCTCTCAGACGCTCCTCATAAAACCTGTTCTCCAGACCCCTCACCAGCCTCGTTGCTCTTCTCTGGACTTGCTCCAGAGCCTCAACATCCTTCTTGTGGTGAGGGGCCCAGAACTGAACACAGGATTCAAGGAGCTGCCTCATCAGTGCTGAGTCCAGAGGGAGAATCACCTCCCTGGACCTGCTGGTCACACCGTTTCTGATACAAGCCAGGATGCCATTGGCGTTCTTGGCCACGTGGGCACACTGCTGGCTCATGTTCAGTTGGCTGTCAACCAACACCCCCAGGTCCTTCTCCTCCTGGCAGTTTTCCAGCCAGGCTTCTCCCAGTCTGTAGCTCTGCATAGGGTTGTTGTGCCCCAAGTGCAGGACCCGGCATTTGGCCATGTTAAACCTCATGCCATTGGACTCAGCCCAGCAGTCCAGCCTGTTCAGACCCCTTGGCAGAGCCTCCCTACCCTCCAGCAGATCAACACTTCCACACAGCTTTGTGTCATCTGCAAACTTGCTAAGGGTACCCTCAATGCCCTCATCCAGGTCATTGAAAAAGACATTGAATAGGGCTGGACCCAGCACTGAGCCCTGGGGAACCCCACTTGTCACTGGCCTCCAGCTGGACTTAACACCATTTCCCACCACTCTCTGGGCCCGGCCATCCAGCCAGTTTTCTACCCAGGTGAGTGTGCGCCTGTCCAGGCTTTGGACAGGCTCACTGTGGGAGGTTTGGAGAGATTTTGCATGTTCTCCTCTTACTGCCTCAGGATAGTGTGGAGGTGTCAAAACTGTTCTAGCTGCTTAAATGCACCAATTTTGCTTTCATCAGCAAGAATTCCCATTTTAGGATGATTTTCCCTGTGGTTACAGAACAACAATGCTGAGGAACAGGAGGAGAAAAAATTGCTTTGGACCATCTCGTGGGCAAAAGAACAGTGACACCAGCTCCTCCTGGAAATCTCTACTTGGAGGTGAGCATTGTGAAGGTTTGGGAGGCAGGTGTCCAATGCAAGGACAATGAGACCAGCTAGACATGCACACTGGCGCTAATGATTTAAAAATTATCAGCAGAGCAAGAGCAACTGAGCAAATGATGAGCAGCCTCCCAGCTTTACACTGGAATTACCTCGTGGAATACATGAGAACATCTCAGAATAACCACAGCAGGATGGAGGCAGCTGCAGGTTTTCTCCCATGGCTGATTTACAAGGTCTCTCCACCCCTGCTGCCTTCCCAAGCACTTCTCAGCCAACTAAATCACCCTGATAAATATAGCAGGCGGAAGGCAGCAGGTTCAGCTTGGGAAGAGCAGATAGAGCTGGCTCTGGGACAGCACGAGTGCTTTGTATTTGTTGCAACAGTCACATGCATGTATTTAAACTGAGAACTAAGTATAAAATTATGCTGTTCTGGGACTTTGGAGAGGAAGTCTTGAGTTTTGGAGGGGAAGTTGGCAACTGGGTTATTTCCTAGCGGACAAGGTAGCAAGTCAGCTAGATTGAAATGGGTCTTCATAGAGTCATAGAACAACCAGGTTGGAAGAGACCCACCGGATCACTGAGTCCAACCATTCCTATCAAACACTAAACCATGTCCCTCAGCACCTCATACATCCATCGTTTAAACTCCTCCAAGGAAGGTGCCTCAACCACCTCCCTGGGCAGCCTCTGCCAGTGCCCAATGACCCTTTCTGTGAAAAATGTTTTCCTAATGTCTAGCCTAAACCTCCCCTGGTGGAGCTTGAGGCCATTCCCTCTTGTCCTGTCCCCTGTCACTTGGGAGAAGAGCCCAGCTCCCTCCTCTCCACAAACTCCTTTCAGGTAGTTGTAGAGAGCAATAAGGTCTCCCCTCAGCCTCCTCTTCTCCAGGATAAACACCTCCAGCTCTCTCAGCTGTTCCTCATAAGGCCTGTTCTCCAACCACTTCACCAGTTTTGTTGCTCTTCTCTGGACTCGCTCCAGAGCCTCAACATCCTTCTTGTGGTGAAGGGCCCAGAACTGAACATAGGATTCAAGGAGCGGTCTCACCAGTGCTGAGTACAGAGGGAGAATAACCTCCCTGGACTTGCTGGTCACACTGTTTCTGATCCAAGCCAAGATGCCATTGTCCCTCGTAGCCACCTGGGCCACTGCTGGCTCATGTTCAGTTGGCTGTCAACCAACACTCCCAGGTCCTTCTCCTCCAGGCAGCTTTCCAACCAGACTTCTCCTAATCCGTTACACTACAAGGCACAAGGCGGGCAGCTGTCAAATGGGATGGGCCTGTAGGTCCCACGTGAGGGTAAAGGATAGTCCTGAGTCCTTGCAGAACTGGGCACAGTGAAGTCCTAACCTTGAATTGGCACAGACCCAATGCAACAAACACCAAAGAACAGGGGACTCTGTCCTGGAAAGTGCTGTGTCAAGGCTCGGCCATCCCAACATTGTCTCCCCATGGCCTTGAGCACCTTCCTTTCTGTCGTGGTGCTGAGATGCACGTCCCAAGGTGAGCAGAGGCTGAAAAAACAATTGCACCTACTGCAAAAACCTTATTGGTGCCGGATGAGAAAGCCCAGACCAGTGTTTGTGCCAGAAGACATGTAAATGTCTCATACAAACAGCCCTGACCTCCTCCTCTTTCTCCCCTGAAAATGGGGCTCTTTCTGCTTATCTCTGCATCCCTGGGGTAGCCCTTTGCAGAGTTATTCTGGGAGCCCAATGCTGTTGTTTCCTTCCAACGCCGTTTCCTTTGGCGTTGGGTCAGCGCTGCCACCCTCGCCTGACCAGGCGCCAGGGAATGCCTGTGGTCCCCAAAGATGCCTGGGGCTATCGCTGCAAGGACATCAGCAGGAGGAGGAAGCCTTCAGACAGGAGCTGATGGTCCAGGAGCCGGAGAGGCTGGAGGATGCTGGGTAAGGAAGAAAAACAGGAAGGTGGTGGCAGATAAGGAAAAGACCCTGGAAGAAGAATATAGAAGAATAATGGAGGGTAAGAGGGAAAGGAAGATCCTGGCTTCTCCTAAAGGAGACATTGTGCTGCGAGGGGAAGCTGCCAAGAAAAAGGCAGCCCAGAAAAAGCTTCTGGCCAGGACACTCCAAGCACAGCCCTGTGGGAAACCTATTAATTAGCCTGTTGTGAAGTTCTGCTTATTAATTTGTTAGTGTTACACTTCCCATTGGGGTGAGACTGAGTTACTGCCTTGTGCTAGAGCCCTAGAGAGGGGATAGGACTTGATGTGAACCCATACAAATGGTGTTGAGTTTGGGAGAGCACATCGTAACCCATCAGCATCCAGCTCTGCCGCTGGCAGGCTGTGCAACCTCACTTATATCACCACATCCCCTCTCCCCTGCCTGCAAAGCTGGAGATGAAGAGAGAAAAGAACAAGGGTCTGCAATAGATCATGGCGACTAGATTTTTCTCCCCATTGGGGGTACAGAGGATGGGGTTTTTTTTCTGAAATTTGTCTCTGGGTGCCCACCTGAGTTACTTATCTCTACTGCTATTTCACAGCCTTGCTTAGTCCACAAGGAACAGCCAAGCCTGTGCCAGATGTGGCAGTGGCAGGGATAGTGGGGGTCCCCTGGGGATGGGACCATCCTTGGGATGAGCTAAGTGGGATCAGTTTCAGGCTGCAGATGAGTGCAGATAAGAGCCAGGAAGCAGTAGCCAAACTCCCACAGTCTCTACAGGCATAGCTGGGCACCCTGGGGACCAGTAGAGGAGAAAGCAGCCTTGAGGCTTGGCCTGGAGAGACCTCAACAGACGAATTTGAGCTGCCTCACTTGTGGGGACTGTGTGGCTTCCAGTCCATCATAGAATCACAGAATTATAGAATGGTTTGGGTTGGAAGGGACCTTAAAGATCATCCAGTTCCAAACCCCTGCTATGGGCAGGAACACATACTGGATCACATCACTCAAAGACTCATCCAGCCTGGCCTTGCACACCTCCAGGGACGGGGCAGCCACAGCATCTCTGGACATTCTAGGTCAGTGCTTCACCACACTCACAGGAAAACACTTCTTCCTAAAATCTAATCTAAATCTCTCCTCTAAATCCATTCAGTCCAGAATGGCAGGTGAGAAGGGAAACAGCTTTACCTCTCCCACCACCTCCAAGAAGGGATGTTTCATGGTAGGAAGTGAAAATCACTATTTTAGACTTTTTTATTTTGGTGGGGGGGACAGGACGGGACAATATATGGAGGAATCTTCTTGCTAAATGCTTTTGCATTTCAACGTGCACAAATTAAAATCACAAACAGGGTCGCGGGATGTTTCTGTGGGAGGTTTAGTCATGTCAGAAATCTCTTCAGTATGGATGTCTCTAACAACTCGTGTCCCAAAATAGCCTTTACTATTGTAAGATATTATAAGCGTAATATTCTAAGGTTTTTCTTAAAAATCTAATAAATGGTTTTGATACCCTGGGATGTCTCCTCCCACAAAAGCAGCTGATTCAGGTTGCTCTGTGTGGAGCAGGGAGTTGATCAGAGATCCTTCCTATTAGAGATTCAACTCCCATACAAGAACAGGCTGAAAGAGTTGGGGTTGATCCTGGAGAAACCTGGAAGATTGCGTTTGTTAAAAGCTTGTGTTATCTTCCAGCTCCACCTTTGGAAACACCATCCCTGTGAGTCCATAATGCACTTAATGGCATAACACTGCTTGGTGGGACAAATCTGAAGCTGTTTTCCTTGGGGAGGTAAAACTGTTCACATGGAAGCCCTCAGAGGTGGCTCCTTTGAGCAGTTACGTCCCTATGGTCCCGAGACAGCATTGTGAAGCTTCTGACCTTGAGCAAAATCAGGGCAGCCTCATCTAGGGCTTTCCTTGGAAGCAGTAGCTTAGTCTGAGAGGTTATTTATTTGATCTATTTTTTTTTCATCCCAAGTACCATATTTTATTCGAAGTGGCTGCTTCAGAGTGCTGCTATGGGCCAAGCAAAAACCTAGGACTTAGGAAGAAAGGGGCTAAGGGAGGTTCAGGCTGGACATTAGGAAAAAGATTTTCATGGAAAGGGTCATTGGGCGCTGGAACAGGCTGCCCAGGGAGGTGGTTGACTCACCTTCCCTGGAGGGGTTTAAGGGACGGGTGGATGAGGTGCTGAGGGTCATGGTTTAGTGATTGATAAGAATGGTTAGACTCGATGATCCTGTGGGTCTTTCCCAACCTAGTGATTCTGTGATTCTGTGAACTTGCACAGCCCAGAATAAGCCTAGTGGTTTCCACAGCAAATATAAAGACTCCGTGAAATCACACCTGTACCCTCAGCAACTTGTCCTACAGACCCGACTAAAACATTTTGCTGTTGCAAGTGCTACCATCTCCAGAGCTTTATCAGAAGACTCCCTGTGTCTTGTAGTTCCCTAAAGCCTTCCCACTGTCTAGCTGCAGGATTGGTTTTTACCTGCACCTCCTGTAGCTCTACAAACCTTGCTCTTTCCTGGTGTCCCAGTATCACAGCATCAGGTACTCGAGGCTAGGCATGGACTGTCAGGCTTGAAGAACCATCCTTTACTTCTGCTTCCTCTAGTCTTACCCAGATGAAGACTGAGAAAGACAGGTTTTGGGTTATGCTCTGCAAAACAGCACTGTGGGCCAAGACACTGCCTTTCTGGGGCTTGATAAAAACAACCACTGCAAAACCCAGTGAGGTGCAATGTGTAGTTGACAACTGCAGCCACAGTGATGGGTTCCTGGTTGCTCTGTCTGTGTCTGTTA
Organism: Coccyzus lansbergi; assembly: GCA_033558105.1. Lineage (NCBI taxonomy): Eukaryota > Metazoa > Chordata > Aves > Cuculiformes > Coccyzidae > Coccyzus > Coccyzus lansbergi. The sequence goes on from JAUMJK010001193.1 coordinate 349,087, forward strand.
CAGCTGAGCTCTTTGCTGTATTATTGTCTTTCCTGCTGGCTGGAGCTTCTCACAGTCCTGGAAAGGATCAGTCAGACACCACGGAGAGGTCATACCCCTTGGGATCTTGCTAGCCCAGTCAACAAATCAACATCCTTGCAGAAGCTCTCTCCAGTTGTACTTACACCCATATGAATTGAGATGCGTTGTCAGGAAGAGTGTTTTTGGATCGTACCCAAGGAATTTAGGACTGGGTCTACTGGGTCAGGAAGCTGTAGGTCTGACACAACCGCTTTGCCAACACGTTCCTCCAAAACCCCATTTTCCCTCTCCTTTGTTCATAGATTTGGGGAGCGTAGCGTTGGTGAAGGATGAGGTGGGTGGGTGTTCATGTTCATGCCCCTCCTATTCTTCCCCCGTACTCCCCATCACCCTCCCCAACCCTTTCCCCTCTTCTCAGCAATGATAAGCTCACCGATGGAAAAAATGTTGTCACACATATCTCACTTCCAGTGTGTGGGAGTCACTGATAGCAACATGAAGATCTGGAAAATAAAGCTTCCTGACAGCTTTTGCATCCATCCCTGGCACAGGGACCTGGTCTTGGAGGAAGGCCTAAGTGCTCATGAGGCTTGTGGAAGGGTCCTGCAAGTGGTGGCCGTCGGTAGGAAGCTGGAGAAGGGAAAGGGGTCATTCACCCTCCCTTATCTGGGGTGCAACACCTTTCCCCTGCACTGTCCCCCAAATTCAGTATCACCTCTCTTCCCTGGAGCATCTCTGGATGAAGAGCCACAAGTTTTTGGCTGCAGGTGGCTCTGCCAGAGCACTGGAGAGCAGCCTGGCAGCTGCTCACTGTTGTGTTTGTTTTGGAGCATCCCCACTGGCTAGCTCTCCCTCCACGGGGAGAGGGGGGCTGCATTGCTCCAGCAAGTGGGGCTGCCGAAAGAGCCCAGAGCGCCTTGCCAGAAGGGTGAAGTCATTTATTTACACCTAGAAAAAAATGTACTTTATTACATAGCTTCTGAGATGTTAGAGCTGACCGACTGCCAGGGTTTTGCTCTGACATGGAGAGCTGAGGTCAGCACCGGGCAGTCCCAGTGGCTGAATCTTTTCTTAGTCCTTTTGTGGAGTCGTAGAAAGACAGCATCAATTTATTAATGAAAAAAAATGTGCCAAGATTTTCCTGTCAGGGTTTCATTTGACCAACAGAAGTGTCCTTACAGTGGCAGAATTTCCTGGGCTCCCTTCACCATCTCTTGTAGGACATAATTTTGTGACACACAGAACCTGTTTGTCCAGCTCACAAGGCAGCTGTGGAGGGCAAGGAGATGGAGACCTTTGCTTTCTAGTCGTTTAAATTGCTTACCTGATGCAAGGGCTTGATTCTGTGAGAGCAGATCTTCCGAAGCAGATCTTAGCTGTGAAAGAGTCTCTGAAGGTGACCTTGATTTTATGGCGCTCTTGTTTTTATAGTATCATCTCACTGCAAAAACAACAACAGAGAATGTCTTTTTACAGAAAATATTAGGGTTTTTTTTTCAAAGCAAAAAATAGTCAGTTTTATAAATTTTAATCAATTTATAATTTTTCCAGCTGAAGGGAGAACAAATCAGTGTTTACATTTCTGCACTATGCTGCAGTTCCTTCAGGCTGCAGAATCTCCCCACAAAGTCTCTATGTTCTGTACAGCACTGGTCTCCGAAGTAGAGCGTAAGCAAGATGATCCATTGGAGTGGAGGAAAAAAACCCTCTCTTTAGCATTAATAAATAATATAAATTCAAAACATTAGAAGACCACTGTTGTAGGAAACTGTCTCTCTCCTTGGGCTGCACCTCCCATGTCCCACAAGGCGTTTCCCTCCTCACATTTCCTGAGGAGAGAAGAAAAAGAAGGGGTAGCGTTAGGGGTTATTACTGTTTATGGAGAGTTAAGTTTTTCCATTCCAAGTTGCATAAAACCAACCACAAACATTTAGAGGAAGACTCGATGCTCCATCTCGAAGCCAATTCAACAGTAAACTTCTAGCCAGCCTTGCTTGGGATCATAGTATCATAGAATCACCAGATTGGAAGAGACCCACTGGATTATCAAATCCAACCATTCCCATCAATCACTAACCCATGTTCCTTGGCACCTCATCCACCCGTGCCTTAAACACCTCCAGGGAAGGTGAATCAACCACTTCCCTGGGCAGTCTGTTCCAGTGCCCAATGACCCTTTCAGTGAAAATTTTTTCCTAATGTTCAACCTAAACCTCCCCTGGTGGAGCTTGAGGCCATTCCCTCTTGTCCTGTCCCCTGTCACTTGGGAGAAGAGGCCAGCTCTCTCCTTTCCACGACCTCCTTTTAGGTAGCTGTAGAGAGCAATGAGGTCTTCCCTCAGCCTCCTCCAGGCTAAAAGATTGAGATGCTAAAAGAATGGATGCCTCTGATGACAAGATTTGATTGGGGGGCAAATGATTCACCTCCCTCCATCTGCCCTGGCCTCCTCCTTTAATAGCAACGGGTAACTTTTAACCCTTTGGAGAGGATTGCACAGGATTTTCCAGGTTGTCTACCTGGGATGTGAGAGGTTAAACTCTCCCAGGCCTTCGCAGGAGCAAAGCTGTGTGACAGGCCCCAGCACAGAGGTGCTTTCTTCTTCTTCATAGGGGCTGATAGGCAGCTCCATCCTGCTGGGAGCCATTTCCCTCTGTGGCTCCTGCCAGCGAGAGGCAGAAGTCCATGTGCACACCCAGGCTGCTCACAAGGCTCACATTCAGGGTCTCCCCACCTCCTCTCCCTCACAACCCTGGCAGCCTGTCCCCGAGATGTCATCCTGCCCCGATAAGGAGCAGAGGCGGCTGCAAGAGGAAGGCTCGCAGTTGCTGCCGGCGCCAGGCTGGATGGAGGCAGACACGTCTCACCCTGGTCTCCTCCGGCAGCGTCCAAAAAACAGATGACATCACCTCCTTGTTCCCCACTGCCCCCCAGCATCCCTATCAGCCCCATGGAGAGGCGTGTGCATCGAGTAGCGGGGAGGAAGGGCGAAGGCAGGGGCAGGAGGTCAGCGAAAAGGAGGGAAGATGAAGGCTGGAGCTGAAAGTTGGTTACTTTGGCAAGAAGACAAAGTTCTGCAAAACTTCACGGGCCAGACTTCAAAAAGGTGGAAAAACTAGAGGCTCGTTTCTGGCAGGTCCTGTTATCAAGGGGAGCCTTATCTGCTTGATGGGACTGATGGCTTGAGCGAGCCAGAGTGGCTGCTAACCTCTGGCTGAGCTTTCAGAGGCCTCCGAGGAGCTGGACTGTCACTCAGCGGAGAGAAGCAGCATCCAGGAGAGGGGATGGTGTGAAGGTACCGCTGCCACGTTTGCAGACTGCAGAGCAAGCAGAGCAAAGAGGGGGGTACCCCAGCGTGGAAGTGTAATGGGAGCCCAGTCCCTCACTGGTGTCATTCAGGGTGGTAGGAGGAGTGAGGGTATCTCTCCGTGCTCAAAGCGCAAAGATGGGACAGATCTCCTCTGGGTGTCAACCAGCACAGTTGAGTCACTGGTTTGACTGATTTCTCTCTGTTTCCTCCAGGACAAGACTGCTCTCTCTGGAGTAGACAGCAAGTGGGTTTAGGTTAAAGCCAGGCATGTAGCTGGGGGTTTGACAGAGATGAGCTTTTATCTCAAGGAGACTTTAATATCTTTTCATACCCTTTCTTTCCTCACACCTTCAAGACTTCTTTATAGCAGGACCTGATGATCTTAGTCTTTTCCAACATCAGCAATTCTGATTCTATGATTCTGCCTCTGCTCACCCTTCACTACCTCCTTTCCTAAGTGAGGACCTGTTCCTGGTGTCCTGCTTAAGAGTACACTATGGCAATTTTCCTTCATTCTTAGTGCCACAGTCAACAACATCTACTCTCTGGTGAGGAGCTGCTGTAAATGAGCTTGACCTCGGTCCATTCCCACTTTTAATTCCACCCAATAGATCAGCATCTGCAGAAAATGATGCAATGGCCCTCATGATGTTGTAATGTGGTCTGAAATACACGGGTTTATTCTTTTTACCTCCCAAAACACTTTGCATGGATGAGAGATGAATGAAACTGTCTCCAGGCTTTTGGTCTATGTCAGCTGACCCTCCTTTAAACATGATCATGATGTCTCTCAGGTGACAGCACCAGCCACAAGCACTTCCTACCAGGCAGTTTCCATGAAGGTATCAACCTCCTTTGCTTTTACCATCAACCTTGTGAGCACTTTCTCTTTTTATTTGAACTTCCTACCATGCAAAAAGATTTCATATGAGAATCACTCCACGCAGAAGAGGGGCAGACACAGAACCCACCACACTTCCCTCTGTGACCACCAGGTGACTCATTCTGCCCAGGGAAGTGGTTCTTTTTCCACCTCATCCACTTTTACCTTGTCTCAGAGGTGTATAGAATGAGCCATCCACTCAGATTCACCTCACTGTTGTTATGGGTGAGGAAGAAACACTTTCAGAGCGACAAATCATGCCTCTGTCTTCCATGGACCCTGATGTGGTCTCTCCCATAGACAGATGGAGCAAGAGACAGAGGTTGATAAGATCATAACAAAGACAGAAATAGAGGTATTGGCTAGAAGAGAGGCTTCGTATTATAACTGCTTGGACAATCCCAGCCCATCCCTCTCTCACTACCAGCCTGGATGGCCATAGGTGTCCCCTTGGTCCTTGCTACATCTGCCAGCCTTGTGTGGGTGCTCTGGATACCCCAGAGCATCACAAGCATCATCAGATTGCAAGTGTCAGGCAGAAAGGTCCATCTCAGAGGGAAACACATCTGCAGTCAGAACCCAGAAGGACATATAAACCCACCAGTTTTATTGAGGATGGACAAACTGAGCTGTGGATACAGGTGCAAAGGTGTCTGACAGCAGATCTTACATCAGCTGTGGTCACAGGGTCACTGAACTGGTCCCCTTGGAGCGCCGAGGTGCATTCCAACATAGCTGCTTTCATCGGCAGCAGCGTAGGCGGCCGTTGCTGCAGCTTCCTTCCCAGTGTTCCATATGGAAGCAAAGCCTCCGGCAGTGGCCGTGGTTGCTTCTGCACTGCTGGCTGTCCGAAAGGCCTCTTGCTGCTGGGGGAAAAGGGATAGGAGACCTGCTTAGGTGGTACCTGCGAGCCTGCATGGAACCACACTAGTGTCACTGGCTGGTCAGTGTCAGTGGAGAAATTCATGGTGGATGTACTGTGGTGAGGAGCAGGCTCAGCATTTCTGGGTGGGTTTTGAGGGCCTGCAGAGGAAGGGATGTACAGTCTATGAACCTGAGTCACTTGCAGACAGGAACCCCACGGAGACCATGTCAGAAGAAACTTGTTCCTTGGAAGCAAGAGTCAGGTCAACCTTAATGTGACCTGATTTGACCTGAGGGCCCTTTCTAGTCCTGTTCTATCTCAGGGTAAGAACCTGTCTTTTCTGTCCCCACAGTCCTGCAGAAACCCCTGTCAGTATTTTGTCCTTACCGTGAATGTCCTGGAAGAGGAGAATGACAATGACTGCAAAGAGCACCTGGAGGAACCGCATGGCTGAATGTGGGTGGAGGTTCCACCACGAGGAGGAGTGAAAGGCTGTTGAGAGATTGCAGAAGAGAGAAACCCTGGATTTATAGAGCCTGGGGGTTGTGCAACACTCCTGGAGCAGAGGGAACTTTGTCTATCTCAGATGTATTTCAACAGGACAGCCAACAGTTGCCCTGGGACGTGCCTACTCTTGGACACGTGTTACAGGAAAAAAAAAAAAAAGAATAAATAACAAGGAAAAAGCCAAAACAAAGCAAAACAAAAACAAAAACTGCAGAGTTCTGTCAACAAATTGTACTGAGCACTGGGGAGTCTGCTACTGGTTGCTGCTGGAGACAGGATGTTGCTGGCTGACCCTGTCTAGCTTTTCTTGTGTTTGTAGGCTTGAGCGTGTGATGTTAAAATCCTGTCCAAGTGTTCACAATATCAAAATTGCTTTTTTTTTTCCCTTTTTATTATTTCCAGCTCCCAGTCTCTGTGTGTAGGACTGACATAGTCAAGTGTGAAAAAATCCAGTCTTTCCTCCTCAACACTCCCCAACACAAAAAGTTGGCTTGAAAATCATGGCATCCTTAAAAATCAAAGGTCTCTTTGTACTTCCCAACTTCTAGGCTGCAAAGAGGCTGTTTCCAAGGTTTTGTTTACAACTGACATGAAAAATGGTAATGTAGCATCTTATTCATTTATGCCTTTAATAAATGGGAAAGCTGGGATTCCTCCCTGTAATTATCAGGAGGAAAGCTTGCGTATTACGTCTCTCACAAGAATGCTGGCAAGCTCTCTGGTTTGTACTAATTCTCTAGGTCCATTCCAGGAACTCGAGAGAGGTGGGATCTGAGTTTCAACTTGAGAAAACAAAACAAAGTAAATAACAAGCAGAAATCTTCCCCAACCAGCAATGAACAGAGGGAGAAAAAGTATGATAGAAACTTCGTAAAGGTTTCTTTTCACAGCACCAGTGCAGTGGAGGGCATCGCCAAGTCTTCCTTTTCCCCTTAATGAAATATTTGATGGCTTTTTATTGCAGGCTGGATGCCAGTCAGTGCTGGAAAATGTGAAACTAACGGCCTTCAGGCTGCTTGAAGAGAACAAGGATCACCTTCTTCAAACAATGCAGATAAGGGGCCCTTCGACACGTGGACTTTAGATCACAGGACACTGAGCACTCAAATACGTGTATCATGCAAACTGGCCACGCACAACTTGGGGAAAGAAATTGGGTCTGTGACCCTATCTGCAGGAGGTGTGGTTGCAAGAATGTGTGTAGAGCCTCTCTACAAGTGCTGGTGCTTTGCATATCTAGTGGTATGTCTTGGTGCAGTGTGTGGAGGGAAGTAACCCGCCATGCACCTCTGAGGATCAGCATCTCCGATGTGAGAGATGGGACCAGGCAGGGGTTTTCTAGTAGAAATGATGCTGCAGTTCTTGAGCTACTGCCTAGGTAGGGAGGTACGTGTGGATGCTCATGTGTGTGTCCTGTGCTGAATATGTGACTGATGCGTCTGAACATGTGTGCAGGCAGTTCAATGCACTCTAGAGAGGAGGTTTAACACCGAGCTAGAGTCTCACATGGCCGTGGCGTGGCAAAATGCCATGTTTTATCTCCAGCTCAGTTGCTTTCCCTTAGTGGGAGCAGCACCATCTCAGAGGTTGAGCTGTGTCTGGGGCTGCAGACTCCACAGGAACAGGCGCAAAAGTGGCCGTGAAGTGTCTTCTACACCACTGAAAAACCCTGCTCTGCAGCTGTGGTGCCTGGTTTGAGCTGTAGAATGTGCCTTGAGAGAGTCAAAATAAGACAAGCCCCAACATAAACCAGATTTCCCAAAGAAACCTGGGGCAGGATGTTTCTGTCCCCTGGGTAATTGCTAGGACAGCAGCTGGGCTTGCTCCTTTCTGCATGGTCCATATGCCGTATTGGGCTCGGCCTCTGGTGAGCCTATTGGTGCTGGTCCAGCAGCCTCCCACCCTTCCCTCCTCCCCAACCTGCCCCCAGATGTTTTTCTTCAGAGCCCACCATACACAAAGGCTGATCTGTGCTCAGCGCCACATGGCACAGGAATAGTTCCTGTTGTGCCTCAGAGGTTTTGAGGCTGAGGAGTCAGGTCAATCTGCATCCTCCCCACAGCCCCGAGCAGGAGAGATGTCTCCACTAATTTTATCTGCCTTCAGTTTAGGACCTGAGCAGCCTGATTTTTTTAAATGCTGGGCTGTGGTAGGGTGGTGATACCTTTCTCTCCACAGGAGATGGAGGAGCAGGCTGAGTATGACCCCCTTATTCCTGCACAGCAGTGAAAGGAGAGCCTGGAATGCAAGTGGTTGCATTAGATTGCATGGGAATGCTGGAAATGTGAGGGACAACTGGACCTAAGGGGCTTATCCAGGGCTATGGGATCTCAGTTTGCCCAAACAGGAGCTCAGCCGACTACTGTTCTGCTCCTGATTACACAGCTCCATTACAATGGCATTTTTAAGGCAGAAGCAGAGGATTTCATCTCTCTCTCTCTGCCAAACAAACACTATCCCGTTGCCTGGGAACAGCAAACAAATTTCAACGAGGATGACATTCATGCCATGCTTTGATAAGGTAACATCTCCAGTTACTCATGAATCTTGTGCTTGTTGAAAGACTGGGTGTGAAGGTGAAGCTCTGCCCTGGCTGTCCATACAGCTGTAAAGACCCTTAACATACCTCCCACACTGCTTGGATTGTTTCTGGGTCTCCCTTAGGTTTCTGGTATAGTAGAACTATAGTACTGACCCCCAACCCTCACCCCAATTTTATAGCCTTCTGAGCTCTGTTAGGTACAGGTAACTGGTGTTAAAGGCTCAACCAAGCCTTTCACGCAAAAATCCTCTTCCTCATTTGGCTTTCACCCATGAGGGCAAAAACTTAATTTTGTTTCAGATTTAAATTTTCCTGATTTAAATTCTCACCTGCCTGCATCTCCAAAGGGGTAGTAGACTTCATGTTCTCACTTCTTCTGCTATTCTAGCTTCCCCTTTGGCTTATCTCACTATTATCTCCGCCTCTGTGTGCAGCCCTGCAGATAAAAGGTTGGATTCACACAAACTCCAGACTACATGTGGATCTACGCACTGGGAAATGGTCCCAGTTGGGCAGGAATGCTGATCATGGGTGGAAGTCCTTCAGCGAAGGGTCACACTGGGATTAACTGTGACTGACTGCTTCAAACAATGAATATGTTTTGTCTTTTGGTTGTAAAGTGTTGATTTAGTATTTGATAGGAATGGTTGGACTTGATGACCAGATGGGTCTTTTTCAACCTGGTGATTCTATGATTCTATGAAATGGTGTTTGAGGGTCTGTAGAAGCGTGACCTCATTGTGAATGAAAATACAAACAGTTCTGTGCTGAGTGAATAAACATGGTCACTGAGACAAAGGAGTTTAATGCTTTCTCCTCACAGGGATTACAGGACACACCAACCCTGGAGCAATTAATTTAAGCAACCTTCCCTATCATTCACTTACACCAAAGCATCTCATACTGCTGTTGAAGCAGCTTCTCATGGGCTGTGCTGGTGCCTGGGTGCTGTGCCCAGGGTTAATTAATGGATCAAGAAACATGTCAGGAAGCAGTTGTGTAGGGTTGATGTACTAAAGGGAGCTATTCTCCACCTTCCGTCATGTCCTTGCTGCTTTCTCTCTCCTCCCTCAGTGTCAGATCAGGTAGCTGGAAGGGAAGTCAGTTCAACTTACTCGTCAGGCCGATACGATGATGGATTTTTGTTGTGCTTTTTCCTTCTGTTGTGTGGTGGTCTAGGGTTATCTCCAGCCAGAGTGGACTGTGCTTTTAGCAGCAGCTCACATTTACCCTGCTGCCAGAGGGACAGTGTTTCCTATAAACTGGCTGAGCATTTCTACCTCCTTTGATCAAAATATATAGGCAAAGGAACAGACAGGGAGATTTACAAGATGAGGTGCACGAGCCCATGTTTCATTTTCTTAGGAAACCAGGCTATAAATATGGTGGCTAAGTGTTCCCCAGATGAGAGGTGTGAATGACAAACTTTGTAGACAAATGTGAGAAATAAACTGCTTGATTTGGAAAGGCTTTTTGATTTAAAAGCCTGGCTGTGCTGTACTCATACATCAATGTGCCTTGGAGAGGTGGGTTGGAGCTGGGGAGGAATTTGGCTCCAGCATCAGCCCCATCTCTGTTTTCAGCAGCAGTTCCCAGGCTGACAGCAGGCTCTGGGTAGTCCGGCTCTTCACGATTCATCCAACTGCAGGGGATCTCCAGGGGAGCACCTCCCTGCATACATTGGTGTTCTGGACTGTGTTATGATGACCCGAGGAGAATAGCTGAGCTGCTCACAGGAGAATGGAATCACTCAGATGAATTCATTGTTGGACCTCTGGTGATTGGTCCTGACCCTGGTGAGGTCAATGGGAATTTTCCTGTTTGATTCATCACAACAAGAATTTCATCTCCCAGGGAGGACTTTTCCCTGGCTCTGACCAACGCCTCAGTTAACTGGCATAGCTCTCTCATTACATCATTGTTTTCTTGCTTTCACAGAAACGATCGACCTGGAGAGAAATATTTTGCCTGGAAAGGGAGACCAAGACCTAACTGACAAAGGCGGGAGATGTCAAAATTTCATGCTGCAAAAACACAGAAGGGCTGAGAGTGGGTCTGGACAGCTGGATTCAAGGAAATGCAGCTCATGAGCAGAAAGCTGTTAGGTGCAAATAAGCTAATTGCTTTGGAACCCCTGCTGGCTGATGACAGAAGAGAGGAGGAGCACCAGGGATGCTGTCCATGGATGAGGAGAGCAGCCTGTCAAGGGCAATGATACACAAATTTCAGACATGTTCAGCACCATGTTTAAAACAAGCAAGCCTGAGCTCTTCCTTGGTCTTGCTGCATTGTGGAAGAGGGATGAGCCTGGGACAGCCCAGCTGGGTTTTGCATTTTCTGACCTAGGTGCGGCAGGCATGGCTGATGGACAGCACATTCCTGCTATGAACCCCATGTGCAAAGGGTTCTGTATGTGGGTGGGAAATCCTTATTCTTTTTCTGTGCCTGATTTCTTTGGCCAGCCCTTCCCAGTGCCTGTAAGAACCTGGCACAGCCTGGAATGGAGGACTAGCATGAGAATCACAGGCTTTTAAGTCAAACTGGGTAGCTTTGACCCACCAAAAGTGGTGGGGAAAAGGCTGGCACATTGCAACTGTTTTTTCTAGGAAGGGTAGCTAAGAGTCAAATCCACCTTGCTCTGCTGGGGAGATGTGGGCTGCTGTGTTCTCTCCTGGTTAGAGGGAGAGTGTGCATCCCACCGCAAGCAAATTTGCTGAGTGTGAGCAGGAGTCACAGACGGACACTTGATGTTCTGTAAAACTTCAGGTTTATTGCTTTTAGGTAAGGAGAAAGGCAATTTCTCACCAGATGCCAAAAGGGGCAATACATAGTCTGTGCGGCCCCAATTTCTTCTTGTCATAGTGTTACTTAGAAAGTCACAGCAAAAGCAAAAAGCAATTTGATCCACAGCCATGTTCTCCCAGGGGAGAAACAGTCACAGAAAGGCACAACATTTCCTTCCCAACAGCAGCTCATTTCTTGTTAGTGTAGCATGCAGCTCTCCATGTGCTGCATTTTCCAGCTTTGGAAATCTTCAGCTCTTTGTGGTAGTGGGTGACAAAGGTTTGCAACAGAGAATGATGGGTTCGAAGCAGTATCCAGCCAGATATTCACCAGAAACACAGTTTCCAACTCGGCACAAGCCTCCTATGTGGTTACAGCTGTCTGGTCCATAAGCTGCTCCTGTCCAAAGAAACAGCAAGTTGGTGGGTGAAATGCATGGGGGTTTCCTCTGGCACCATGTGCCAAGTCAGGACTGTGAGAGTGCAGAGAGCCTGAGGATTTTACAGTTACAAAGATCTCACACAAGATCACTGTCCGAAAGGACAGCTTCAGACATCTCTATTAGAAAACCCAAGTTGTAGAGCAAACCTCACTCAAGGAACATTTTATCATACAGTTGTTTTTTCAAGTTGTTAGCAAAGACCGTGCAGGGGGGGTCAGAGTGGTTGTCCTCACTCTACCAAGGAGGCAACTGCAACCTGAGAAAAGGCAGAAACATTTTCCCAGAGTACAGGACCTCTCCTCTTGGGATTCTTCAACTAGTCTGCTCCTAGAAAGGCAGCAAAATGTCCCATTTTCATAGCTTCTTCCCTCATATTTTTTTTGCATCACCCCAAGAGATTAAATCATGCATTTTGAAAAAGCGTCTGACCCACTATCTCATCCAGAAAGCTGAAAACACCTTTTTTTTCCCTCAGTGCCTGTAATTTTGATTTAATTACATAGTGAGGAAAAATTATTCTTGTTCCCAGACTCCTATGTTTACCACCCTCGGCCTTCCTGGTCTTACCGTGACTGCTCAAGGAGATGAAGATTAAAATGAACCAAAGGATCCTCATTGCTTTGGTTCTGCTGGAAAACTGAAGGGCTGAGCATGAGATTTTGCAGAAGCCTCTATGTGCAGTTGGCATCCTGGATGGCATCCGGGAAGAGGGAGGGAGTAGGCAGGAGTTAATCATATTCCAGTCTCGGGAGTGACATTTGCTGCTGAGAAACCCTTCATGTCGTTCTGACCCAGTGCTATGGCTCCAAACAATGTCGATTTGCTTCAGGTTCACTGGTTATTGGCTTCCCCGGTTCCTCTCCCTAGCAGCTGGCAGATGGGTAGATTGCCAGCTGCAGGCAGCTTGGTGGGAAAAGAGGCTCAGAGGGATCCTCTGCCCTTCACCTGCAGCCAGAAAAGTCCCTGAAGAGCTGCTGATAGGTGTGAGAGTGGCAACTTGCAAGGAAAGACTCCTGAGAATCTGTGAGGAGGAAAACTCTGCAGGCTAGGAGTGATTCATTTTTTTATCTGAGCCCGTGTGAATATTTTCTGCAGCTGAAACCTGGGTGTGAATTTTTTTCCTGCCAAAAAGGTTATTCCAGCTTTGGCTTCTGAGGAATTTGGGAGGCTTCATTCCTGAGCATGATGAGCACACAGCACTGGTGGAGGAGGTAGCCAGTTAGCTCAGCAATGCACCACTTGGTGGTGATTATCTGATAGATATGCAGCTCTTGCTGTAAAATCAGCCTGTGATATTCCTGCCACCCTCACTTATATGCAGCCTCTGCCTAGTCCTGCTGTTTGCTCTCACTTCAGATCTGTTAATATAACTGCTTGTGTGAATATGTCCTGATCTGGATAGTTGAAAGATGGAGGTTAAAAATGCCTTTTCCCCTCAAAAAATGTAGTTCAGGCACCTCGACTATCATGAATCAGCAGGCATGAAATCGTGATCTTGAGATGCTTAGGTATTGGGGAAGACATGTGAGGAAGAGTGATGGACATAGAATCATAGAATCACCAGGTTGGAAGAGACCCACCTGATCATTGAGTCCAACAGTTGCTATCAAACACTAACCCATGCCCCTCAGCACCTCGTCCACTCATGTCTTAAACACCTCCAGGGAAGGTGACTCAACCCCCTCCCTGGGTAGCATCTGCCAGTGCCCAATAAACCTTTCTGTGAATTATTTTTCCTAATGTTCAACCTAAGCCTCCCCTGGTGGAACTTGAGGCCATTTCCTCTTGTCCTGTCCCCTGTCATTTGGGAGAAGAGTCCAGCAATTACACTGTGTAGGCCAAGCATGATATCCTGGGTCATCTCAAGTGACACCAATGTCTAGCTGTGGGCAACTAAATCTAGCCCTAAAGCAAAGGACAAAAGACGGATTATTTCTTTCTGTAGACTCAGATGTGTTAAAGTGCCTCGTTCAATGACTGACCGGTCCTGATGTAGGGCAAACCCTTCATTTTCCTTGTCCACTTATTATTATGATTCCTTTTACTCCATGATTACCTACTGAACCAGAACTATTTCTAGCTGCCTTCACTTAGGAGTGGGACTATTCCCTTGAATCTTGAGCAAGGAGGTGGTCTAGGACCCTTACACAACTGTTTGCACATCCGATCATTTGGACTTGCCTCTCTGGGCTATGTGGTGGGCAAACCTGTAAGGCAGGTCTGGCAAAAGAGCTCACAGCTATGGACCTTTTCGTGCTCAAGAGATATTGATCTCGGATGAACAGCAGTCATATTCCTGCTGCAGTCTCATAATAATTTCCAGGTGGGTCTGCTTAGGTTTTGCAAAGGAGAGAATTTTTCTCCCTCCTCTCCCCAGGTCATTTTTTGGGTGTGTTGCTTTTTCAGTGCATTTCCACTCCAACAGAGGGGGATGGGCTTGATTTTCCCTTGCAGGGCCCTTCCACAAGCAACATTATTCCCCTTTACTCATTCTCTTCATGCCTTATCACTGATACCGTATCTTAGCTGGTCCCACACATCACTGTGTGCTCAGCAGGGCACTCAGAGTCACCACTATTGATTGAATAAATATCACTTAAATCTTTCTGCCTTGGAAAAACTGCATAACTCATGGGAAGGAGTAGGCATGGTGTGCGATGAGGGACATATCTAAGTGGGTGAAACTACACAACTATTATGTGCCTATGTATATCTATACAAACAATTGATTCTAGACAAAAACACTACAAGGCCAACTGGTGAACATTTCTCACAAAGAAAACACTTGTTCATACTATCTCTTGTCTGTCACCCTCAGTCTTAGGGGAAAGTAGAAAAAACCTCTTCCCAAGATGGGCCTGGGTACCAAAATTTATGACTTTGTTGAATATCTGAATGCCTGAGTCAGTGGAGAGGTGCTTTCGAAAGACTATCAAGGATGTGTCAACAAGGCATTTTTCTCAATTTGCCTGGAAGACCTGCTTTTGCTTCAAGTCTGGGTAAAGGTTTGTGTGCTCAAACCCATCCAACTTTTCCAGCTGCTCCAGTTGGCTTTCACTGTGTACAGACCTTGCTCTGTTGATGTCATTCAATCATCAGACCCATAGGGAAAGAGTCGAGTGACACGAGAGCATTCTCTCACCTGCACGCTCTTGTGGTGCAACAATTCTTTATTAGGTGCTTCCTTCATAAAAAAACCGCCAAAACCTTAGTTGTCCTTAACCCTGTAAAACATACGACAACCACATGATGCTGGTGAGCAAGATCAAGCTAATCGGTAAGGCCGTAATTGAGAGGTGACTCAGCAAGCAGAGGTTTCCCTCTGATGACCTCCCATAGCACAACATGTGGCATCAGGGTGAGGCTCAGAGACAAGGGTAGCAGCTTCTTTCAGCACCTCAGACATAGTCATTGTCACACTTCTTTCCCAAAACCTCAATTTCTTATGAAATAAAATAGAACTGCCTCCTCATACCCACTTCTGAAGCAGACAAACCATCAGTAGCAGTACTTCTCTTTCAATGTCTTTCTGTTCTTGCTCGTCCTGATGAGAGTCCTCCAGGAAGAGTTAATGACATTAAAAACTCTAGGGTAGGCGACTGTAAGCCTGAGTTGGCATCTACTGTGTAACACTTTTATATTTGTGGGTTTTTTTCCTCCATTGAGATTTTTTTCGCCCCTGTGTGTAGTTACATAAATTTCCCTCCCTCTTCTCTAGAAAAAACAGAAAGGGAAGACAACAGTTGAAGGCAAAATGCTTAGAAGTATTTCACATAATCTCTATACCTTTCTTCCCTTCTAGTTCTCCATCCTAGGTAAAAAATGTGGCTTCAGGAGTAGTTCTGCTGTTCACATCTGCAAGTCACACACACTTGCCTGATTTGTGACCCGAACTCAGGGAACACCTACATAAAATATTCCTTGAACAACCAGCTATAGACATGGCAGAAAACACCCTCAGGGTTGTTAAAAGAGTGCAAAGAATTTCTTGCAGGAAGAATATTCCTAGGAGAAAAATAATTAAATTAGTTCAAGCATCTGATTGGAGACCTCACTTGAAGCATGTTCACCTCCAGTTAATAAGAAGCCCTGTTAAACTCTTGATTGGTTACCTAGACTGTCACATGTTGAGGTGATACTATGGAAATAAAGTTTTACTCTTAGGCAGAGGTCAGTATTGTTAGAGTGGAGGAAAAAAAATGTTATGTCATCATACCTGTCTAAATACTGGCTGAGTAAGAGCAAATTCGCTCATTAGTCAGTGAGGGGTGAGTGTAATGACGTTGCCAGTGGGTCTGTTCCTCTCTGTAGATGAGAAGAGGAACCTGGGCTGACTAGGATGATGGTTATCACAGAGAATACACTTTCTGAAGTGTGCGGTGGGGACGTGAACAAGCCATTTGCATTATTTCAGGCCAGAGAAAAGGATACTTCATCTGTTTAGAAACCGGTTGTTGGAAGTTTGCTGCTGCTAAGGGCTTTCTGTCCTGTGTGGGAAGGATTTGAAATCCCACCATCCAAGGAAGGTGCCACAGCTTGTGCTCTGAGGGTAATTTTTAGGTGGCTGGGGGATGAATGTCACTCTTCATTCTCTTTTGCAAAGATGTCCAGCACTCAGCCTTCAGTTGCAGAAATTAGAAAGCTAGTAGTCGTGTGTGGGAGCTGCTGAAGTGATTCTCAGAAGCAAATACTTTTTGTCTTCATTTTGAATGAAGCTTTTGAAGTTAATAAATTCAAAGTTACCATAGAGGGAAGCACAGATCGCATAAAATGGTTTTAAATGAATTTGCTTGGTCAGGCATGAAGCCTTCCCATACGCAGTAGCTGTCCCTAAGTGGGTGTAGTTTATTGGTAGAAATTCTCTTCTCTCTAGTAACAGGTGATAGGACAAGAGGAAATGGCCTCAAGTTGCACCAGGGGCTGTTTAGATTGGATATTAGGAAAAATTATTTACTGAAAGACTGATGAAGCATTGGAAGGGACTGCCCAGAAAAGGGTGGAGTCCCCATCCCTGGAGGTATTCAAAAAATGTGTAGATGTGCCACTTCAGAACATGGTTTAACAGGCATGGTAGTGTTGGGCTGACAGTTGGACTGGATGATCTTAGAGGTCTTTTTCAACCTTAATGACTTCATGATTCTGTGATTCTGAATAGGGAGGCGGGAGAGAGCTTGGCATCCTACTTTGGAGAATGGGAGTTGAATAGCGTAGATATAGCTTGACCATGCTAGTTGGACAGTCCTTTTTTCAACCACTTTAATAGAAGAAAAAAAAATTGTCTTTCTTCTATTAGGAAGGAAAGGAAGGAAGAACTGAAAACAGAAAAGGGAGGGAGGTTAGGTTTGAATTACAAAGGGATGTGGTTTTCAAGATGTTACAGAAAGGTTTCTCTGGATTTCTGTGTGTAGGTGTAATAGAGCAGCATTCTACCTCTTTCCATACATATACAATTGTTACATTTGTTTATTTATGAATTATTGCCTTTGTTATGTAAAAAGACATGTTACCTCTAGTAAATTATACACTTCACATGTTGAGAAAATCAGACATCATCTTTACAACACCAGGAAGGAAAACTTGGTTGTTTCCTTGTCCGTATATTTCTGTAGTTTTCTGTGGTTCTGTCCAGCCTTTATTACACTTCTGTGCAGCACTTCCATTCTCTCTGAGGGCAAGGTCCTGCTTGCTCTTGCAGACACTTGATTTGTGGAGGTACACAATGCCCCCCCTCGTCTTGACAAGAATGGAAGTTTGATGTTGTGTCTGCATTGAAAACAATTTAAGTGAAAGCAGAAAACGTTACACCAATATCTGAACCAACATGGGTAGAGTCATGAAGTTCTGGTTACTGTGTCTCCAAAAGCAAAGACACAAAGAAGGATTATTGGGATCATCAAAGCACTTCTGTAAGCGGAGGGATTTATGACCCACAAACTTGGAAAAGAAAATACAACCGGAAGGCAGTATTGTAAAGGTGTGAAAAAGGGAAATGCAGAATGTCTACATTTCATTTGCAGTACAGAACGAGGTGGTACTGAATACAATTGTGAGGGAAAAGGTTTTTTAAAAACCCAAGGAATTCCTAATCTAAGGGGGAAAAATCCAGTATGGAGCTTTAAACACAAAGCTTCAAATTCATGAATACCAGGAGAATATATAAGGAATTGTGATAATATGGTTGTAGTGTCCATCGATAGCTATCTTACACCCACAGTCCTTCAACAGGTAGTTATAGGAAGTTATATCAAGGAAGGATTCTGTGTGGGCCACAGTTTTTATTTTGTCTCCCCCAAGCATCTGTTCTGTTGGAGACAGGACACCAGCCTACACGGTATTTGGCTATCCCAAAAGGACAATTCTAGTCATGTCCTCCATGCTGCTGGAAGAATAATGAGGTCCATCTCTGTAGATGGGAGAAGGTGACTTAGGTGATTTGGAGACAGAGCCTGGACAGGATTTCTGCACATACCTACACAGCAGGTCTTCTGGCGCCAAGCGCAAGTCCCAAACGCAGCGAATGGCTGTGGGCAGGATTTGGAACGGAAGCAGAAACCATGGTATGCAACACACCGTAAGGTGTCTTTGGGCAAATCAAGACCTATAGGGAGAATGGGATTCCCAGCTGTGCTGTAGGATCAGTCCATTTCTCATGGTCTTCCTCTGAAGAAACCCCATGGACCCCAATTAGGAGCCTGATACAAATACCCTCAACGCCCAAAGCAGCTTTTCCAAGAGTTTTGAGAAGCATCACGAGACCTCACAGAACTCCAAGGAAGGCCTTTGTACAGCTAGAAAAAAATGTAGCTGTTAGGAAAACATCCTAATCATGCATGTTGTGGTGGGTATCGACAGCCTTTGGATGCCTCAGAGTTGTGGAACTGCAGTGCTGCAGGCTGCCCATGCAGGAGACAGCACACTGTTCATACGCCCTGAGAGGTACCCGTGACTTAGAAAAGGCAAAGCTGGGACCTGGCCCAGTCAACAGGGAGAAGACGTTTGCCCAGTTCCTTCTTTCTCTGGAAGACTTACTCCAAGATGAGGAATTCTATTAAGCGTGAAGGAAAACTGAACTAAAAATGCAATCAGTAAAGGAGCCAGTGCAACAGAAGGGCTGAGGAAGGGTAACCAGCATATTCAGAGATATAAAGGAAACCTGACTGATGTAGTTCAACCTGAGCAATACAAGGGAATGCCTCTGCCCCTCTCCTGCCATACACAAAAGAGGCAGTTTATAACACTGGGGTCAGAAAAGGCAGATGACTTCCATGACACCACTTTCCAATAGTGCCGCAAAGTGGCATAAAGAGGTTTCAGAGGGTCATAAAGAGCCAACGCCCAGTAGTGGCTTCTGTGGGGAGGTTCTGGTTTGATATCTGGTCACTGTAGCTTCATTTTTCACTTCTGCCTCTAAACTAAGAAATAGGAAACAGTTTTAATGAAAGGAGCTGGAGTATGGAGAAGTATAGTTTGCACCACCGTGAAAGCTAATTGTACCTCCTACATAGGCCAACCCGAGTGTGGGTCTTGCCCCTTACCTGGAACAGCCTGGAGGAGGAAGAGGAGAAGAAGCATGAAGCAGGAGAAGAGTTTCATGGCGGAAAGTCTCAGCTGCAGTGTGGAGACAGGACCACAATGCAAGAACCTTGAGCAGGAGAGGAGGGAGTGTGGTTGCATTTATAGGACTGTGGGTACAGATCTGTCTGCCCAGAGGAGCTTGGCAGAGGTGGCTGTGGAAGGCAATGAGAGTACAGCTTGACCGCTGCACGCAGCTAAACCTGAACAATGGCAGAGGGTCACAAAAGCAAGCAGAGAGCCCTTCTCTGCAGGGCTGCTCTCAATCACATCATCAGACTTTGGACCTGGGTCTAAAACTTTCTCTTGCTAGTTTTCAACATTTCCATAGCCAACGGTCTCTTCTAGACCAAGTCTCTTGTCATGTCTCCTGCTGTTGCTGTTCCTTCTTCACTAAATAAATAAAGGACAGGGCACAGTTTGGAAAACAGGAGTTTTAGCCATATGAGCTAAATTTCTGAGCTCCTGTTTTCAACAGTTGGTAGGTGATTTCTGTAACCATTATCCACTGATCTGTCCATACAGTGTTTGAATTGTGCTACCAACAGTCACATTGAAATGGTAGCGGAGGGCACAGGTTCTCCTTCAGAGCAGAAGAAACCAGCGTCACTTACTTGAGCCTGTTTCTACACGATATTTATTGATGTTCTGACCCAATGGCCTAGGTCAATTGCATTGTTCTCTGCCTTTCTGGCTTCTTTGTTAACTTTTCATTTCAAATTTACATATGGCAGTGAGTCTTCCAGGAAGCCATGTGACAGGATTGCTCTTTATGTCAATTTTCAGGAACTTCAGGGATATGGATGAAACGAACTTGACAAGAGAACTTCAGTTGGCCCAGGTTCCTACTGAAGCCTACTGTAGAGAGGAGGGAGCTGGGCTCTTCTCCTAAGTGACAGGGGACAGGACAAGAGGGAATGGCCTCAAGCTCTGCCAGGGGAGATTTAGGCTAGAGATTAGGAGGAAGTTTTTCATGGAAAGGGTCATTTACCATTGGAATAGGCTGCCCAGGGAGGTGGTTAATTCACTTTCCCTGGAGGTGTTTAAGGGATGGGTAGATGAGGTCCTGAGGGACATGGTTTAGTGTTTGATAGGAATGGTTGGACTCAATGATCCAATGGATCTCTTCCAACCTGGTTGTTCTATGATTCTATGATTCTATGAAGCCAAGGTGTTAGAACTGGATGATCTTTGAAGTTACTTCCAACCCAAACCATTCTATGATTCTATCATCTGTCTATTCTATATCATAGACACATCAATATATTTGGCTTAAAAATCCAAATTAACGCATCAAAACTAAATGACAGAAATATCTCCTGTATCACGTCAAGACATTCTTACCAATTTATGTGGTGTATCAACTATCTGACATGCAAACACATCTCTGTGCAGAGACACCTACTTTAATTGCCCAGATCTTCGAGATGACTCCCACTCTCAGGCAGGACTCTTACCTGAACAAGATATTGCTGCAGCATCCAAGATATTTGGATGGGACAGGGATCTATGGGGTACTTAGATGCTCCTGGAGAGGTAAATACAGACTAGGCAGCATATCCCATAATGGAATACTAGATACCTGGATTCAGGCACTGAATCTCTCTCATTATATCACACAGTTGGAAACTAAGCAAGTACCAGAGTGGGAGAGAGGAGAGATGCTACTATGAGGTGGTCAGCAGGGAGCAGGTAGCAGCTGAAGCTCCTGTGACCTCACCTAAGGCTCCACTTCCAGAAAATTGTAGGTTGATGGGGTTAGAGTAATGAATGAATAGTCAAAAAAATATGGTGTGTGGAGAAAGAAATGTATTTTCAGGAAGGGAACAAGCTGAATGTACAGCCTACCCAGAGATGGAGAATCTTACACTGAACAAAAATAGACATCCAGCTTGACTTTGAAGCTTGTGGAGCTCATGAACTGGTTCCTGGCTCCCTCTAGCGAGGTACACTCTGTCCGAGGAAGGGACAGCAGCATCTTGTGAGGTACCTTCTTGCTCAAATGGAAAGGAAGGTGCCTGCCTCTTTGCTTCATCTTCAGTACAGATAATGCACACACTAAAGACATGAGCATTATTAATATACTTGCAGAGCAGGGATGGTTTTTGATGACAGGCACTAAATTTTAGGCACTGGAGTGGGTTGTTCACATTGAGAATAAGGGTATAAATATAAAGGTTGGGGTTTTTTTTCTAACTTCATACAGTTTCATATAATTTATGTAATCATAGAATGCTTTGGGTCAGAAGGGACCTTAAAGCCCATCCAGTTCCACCGCTCTGCCATGAGCAGGGACATTTCCCACTGGATCATGTTGCTCAAAGGTCCATCCAGCCTGGCCTTGAACACCTCCAGGGATGGGGCATCCGTGACTTCTCTGGGCAGCCTGTGCCAGTATCTCACCACTCTCACAGGAAAAATTGTCTTCCTAGTATCTAATAAAAAACCTCCTTTCAGCTTAAAACCATTTCCCCTTGTCCTGTCCCTGCATTCCCTGATAATGAGCCCCTCCACAGCTTTCCTGTAGCCCCCTTTAAGTATGGGAAGGCTGATCTTAGGTCTCAGTGGAGATTTCTCCAGGCTGAACAACTCTAACTCTCTCAGCCTGTCCTTGTATGGGAAGTGTTCCAGCCTTCTGTTCAACTTTGTGGCCCTCCTCTGGACTTGCTCCAACAGATCCATGTCTTTCCTATGTTGAGTACTCCAGAACTTTATAAATCATTGTGACTATAAAAATAATGGAAACTCTGATGCTTGGGTAGAAGTAGGTATCTTCATTGTAGACACTTCCATGTGTCTAAGGCAGCATCCCACCCCAGGACACTGTCTCTCATCTCTTAATGCCTTGTTAATCTATGTCACCTTGTACAGTCAGAAAGGTGTGACCACATGATGCCAGTTTTTCTCATTTAAAAGTAAAATTGATTTTCAAAAGCTTGAAGATTTATGATTTGGGAAAATCTTCTGCTGAGGTTTCTTTTTATCACAGGAGAAGAATAATTTGATGCAGAAATGTACTCTACCACTAGCCTTACCAAGAATGCTGGGACTTGCTTCCAAGCAATTATACACAAATAGAAATCTAAAAATATTCAACACTGGTCTTGTCCTCCACATGAATTTTGTGTATCTCATGCATTTATACAAAGTACAGTGAGATGAGGGACAAGTAGCTCACTGGCTACACAATTCAAGATAACTGCCTTCAGCAAAACTAGATAACTATATCCACTGCAGAAAATAAATGTCTATTAAATTACCTCTAATGACATTCTTTATTTAGGTGCTGTAGGGTTTTTTTGCCTTTATTAACCATTTTATCATTTTAAATCCTCATTTCGCAATTATTTTCTGAAATAGATCATTCTTGATCACTACAATAAATGCTGCTTTGCATCACAAACTTATATTAGTTTGTTTTCTTTGAGAGGAAATAGACATTAGTAATGATATCAGAGCTCTAACTGTAAGATTTTTAACATGAGCTCTAAGATAAGCAGGAACTGAGTGCAAAGATGTCACAATTTGTGACACAAGTCGGAAGATAGAGCGGTGAGGAACAATGTGAGATTTATTAGAGGTGGGCAGAAGCAAAGATGGGTTGGGTGAAAACAAAGATAATACAAAAGAGAAGGGGAATGAAACAGATGGACATGCAGCCACACTGAGTCTATCCAGTCTTGCAGGAGATCCAGATGAAATGGAACATTTGTGAAAGAGGTGTTACAACAGGTAGTGTTGAGAAAAAATGGATTTCTGAGAACAAAAGGTCTTGTTCCTGGCATAATACATGGCAGAGAAAGGGCTTAAACCAGAGCTAGTGCAAACCCCGAGGCTGGTTATCCTCTGCCTCCAGAAGGGGATCAATGTAGCCTGATCCCCATCACCTCTACCAGAGCAAGGCTTCAGGCAGGATTAGTGAGGGAGGAATCAACTCACAGTCTCCTGGTCTATTGCATCACTGGCCCCAGCCCCTTGCCCATAATGTGTCCCCATGACCCTGCCCCAGCTAGCCTAGGACTCAGAAGGCTTCTTCCAGCATGTTGGGGAGGGCATGAAGTTGGAGAGGAAGAAGGGAAGTTTCATATCTCTCTGACATCTTTGTCTACGACAACCTTACACCAACCACCCATGAGGAAAGGACTGAACAGCCAGAGCTGGCAGTGAACCTTGACTGCACTGTTGGTGGACCTCTGTCTGCACTGGTGAAACATCTTTGATAGAAAAGGTTGGACTTGATGGTCCGATGGATCTTTTCCAACCCGATGAGTCTATGACCTTGCCTTCCTTGCAGAAGGTCTAGCTGCAAACAAAGGGTTTTGGCTGGGGTAGGACATAAGGAACTGCGGTGTCATGTTTTGACTGGGTTAAGCTCATGGCTAGTCTGTACTTAAAACTGTCCAACACCATTTCTGGGTTCTTACCCAGAGCCCCCGTCAGACTGTACTGTAGGAAGGATCCTTGTCCTTTCACTGGGATCTGCCCTGGGCCATCACTCTTCTTCCCAGCATCCCTGAGCCTCACTGCTGTGCCCGTTGACCTGCAGATCACCCCATCCCAGCCTGCACATCCATCCTCCAGCCTGGATTCCACTCTGCAGCCAGGCCTTGGCCTCTCTTCCCCTCAACAGCTGCAGCTGAGAGGTTCCTGGGCCCCTCTGAGGGGGAGGACACCCACTCTGCCCAGGCCGGTGTCCAACCTGGGGAGCTGTGTCCTCCCACCCTGACCTCGTGGCGCAAGGGCAGCGCGTCTGACTCCAGATCAGAAGGTTGTGTGTTCAAATCACACCGGGGTCACACCTGGGGCATAACCCACCGTATTGCTCCTGCTTTTCTGGGCCGCTGGTCTGTGCGGTGGACAGGAATCTGCAGGCCCTATATGGGGACACCTAAGGAACAGTTTAGGTGGGGGAGTGTGATACCCAGGGCTTTCCTTCCGTGGGGGCTGGAAGTTCTGAATCAAACCCACAAGAATGAAGTGAAGTCTCATGGAAGTGCCAGAAGCTTCATGACTGCAGGCTCAGTTGCTCATGGAGGACCTGGATTTCTCCACTGCATTACTTGTCTAGAAGAGTAACACAGGGTGGTAAAGCCAGTCTGGAGGATTTCTTGAGGATTTCCATGACAATTTTTCAATGTAATATTACAGAAACAGAGACAAGTTTTTACTCAACAACATGGTTGAACTCAATGGTCCAATGGGTCTTTTATAACATGGTGATTCCATGATTCTATCAGAAGTTCTCTCAATAAATGGTAAGAAGGAGCATCTGGTAAGATTCACCCAGGAGACCATATGAAAACTGGGGAAAAAGTGCTCTTGAAAGCCATGCCCAATTAAAGAAGGAAGTGATGCTGATGTGTGGAAACACTGATCATGGAGTCACCAAAACCAGATCCCTCTTGGCCAGTATGATAGTCTTCTTGGAAGAAATTGCTTCCTCAGTGCTCAAGATGATGCCAAGGAACATCTGGTAGCCTAACTACAATTTGATCTCTGATGATACCTCCCAGACCTGTTGCTAGAGCAGGACACACAGAGACAGAGCATCTGAGCTCAACCACAAGCTGATAGGCTTGGACCAGGGGACCAAGGGGATTGTGGTCATTGGTAAGAGGCACAGCTGGCATTCTTCACCGCTTGAAGGTGCAATGAATGTTCTTTAGTGTCTTTGTGATGGGCACAGTGGATGATCTTACTGAACAAAGAACATATGGAGCTTGACAGGGCCACGGAGATGACCAGAAGATGGGCCAGTGGCGCAATGGATAACGCGCCTGACTACGGATCAGGAGATTGTAGGTTCGACTCCTGCCTGGCTCAACACTTTTAGCCTGCTGGCAGCTCCTCTTGTGCCTACATTGCTCCCCTTCCTTCTCCTGACCATCAGTCGTCCTCCTGTGCTGCAGGACTGTCGGGCTCTGCTCTTGCCCTCCACAAAGGAAAGAGTTCCTCCACACCTCACTGTGCTGCTGCCCACCTCGCCTCACCACTCTCCTCCAGTCCCTGGGGACATCCCTCAATTCCTACTGCTTACTCAACTTGCAAACTGGGAATAATGCATCCAGGTTTGGGGCCCTTGCTCTGAGGACAGTCACCCACTGCAGCAAGTCCCAGCAGAGGGCCACCAAAACCACCTGGGGTTGGAGAACTTGCTGCATGAGGAGAAGCCATGGGAAGTGGGTTTATCTGGCCTGGGAAGAGCAGGTTTCATTAAGGACCTGACAACAATCTTACAGTACCTCTGAGATGCTCATCAAGACAGGCTTTTAAGAACATTTAGAAAAGAGAGAAAAGAAGTGTAAATTGAGATGGGAGGTTCTGGCCAAGCACAAGGGAAACATATGCTCCTAAATTTTGCGTCATTGATGAAGTGTTCAGGAGAGAGGGTTAGAGGGAAGGAGTGAATAGGGGAAGGGGCTATAAAACCAAGATGTTGGAATGGGGCTTCAGAGGTAATACAATGGATCAAAGAAATGTCTATTAGAGAAATGTCTAGTACAGGCCTTATGAGGAATGGCTGAGAGAGCTGGGGTTGTTTAGCCTGGAGAAGAGGAGGCTGAGGAGAGACCTCATTGCTCTCTATAACTACCTTAAAGGAGGTTATGGAGAGGAGGCTGCTGGTCTCTTCTCCCAAGTGACAGTGGACAGGAAAAGAGGGAATGGCCTCAATCTCCACTAGGGTAGGTTTAGGCTGGACATTAGGAAAAAAAATTTCACTGAAAGGGTCATTAGGCACTGGAACAGGTTACCCAGGAAGGTGGTTGAGTCATCTTCCCTGGAGGTTTTTAAGGCACGGGTGGAGGAGGTGCTGAGGGACATGGTTTAGTGGTTGACAGGAATGGTTGGACTCGGTGATCTGGTGGGTCTCTTCCAACCTGGTTGTTCTATGATTCTATGATAGCAAATAAAATCACACATCAGAGGTCACACATTAGAAGAGAGTCTCAGAGCAGTCTGGAATTGGCATCCTCAGAGGCATTCAAAGCTCACCTAGCAAAAACAATCTAATTTCAAAGACTTCTGTGCTCAGAGCAGGGAATTAGGTCTTCTACCTTCCAGGGATCTTGTAAAATCTTATTTATTCTATACTTCACTAAAAACTCATGCACCCCCCTTTGCTCCACCTCAAAGCTCATCCCGTGATGGGAAGCCCCCACATGCTCAGCAGGTTGAGGGCCAGTGGCGCAATGGATAACGCGCCTGACTACGGATCAGGAGATTGTAGGTTCGACTCCTGCCTGGCTCGCCATTTTCCTGCCTGCTGACTGATGGTGACAGGGGACACTCTGTCCTTGTTGGTTGCCCATTGTCTGGTGCTTCTCACCAGGCTTCCTGCACAATAAAAGCTTCTATCACATCAAGGGTAGCTCTGACTTGAGCAAAAAAATTCACCATGGGGAGGGTAAATCAATGAGTGAGGGTCTTGGAGTGGTTATGGACTCTATATCCTCGGAACTATTTGGAGTTAGTAGTGTCTGCTTCTGAAATATAGTCCTTATCTCTCCTCTCCCTCTGGGGACAATGTGCTGAGGAGGCTGCCTTTTGTCAGAGGGGTCCTGCAAAGCTGCTCTGGGCAATGCTGATGTTTTTCCTCCTTCCTCTCAAGTATGTGACTGAAAGCCCTCCTTGCAGGCTTAGGGAGGCATCTGTCAAAGACATTCCCAGTCCTTTGACAGATGCCTGAAAAATCTCTTTGCCCCAAGGCTGTCTCATGGCCATAAAGTCCAGGAGGACATTGGGGGAAAATAGATTCCAGCTTTGACCTCGTGGCGCAATGGTAGCGCGTCTGACTCCAGATCAGAAGGCTGTGTGTTCGAATCACACCGGGGTCACAGCTGTGACATGTGCATTGGTCACTTAACTCTTTTTTTGCTTCCACTCGACACCCTGCAGTCCCAGAGAAAGGCACTAAATGAACCATGGCAGAGATATCTTTCCTTGTGGCAGCAGTGTTGGGGAGTATGTGGAGAGCTTCAGCCTGCCCTTCTCCCGTGTCTACAAAGGAGACAGGACTAATGGGCACCTCAGCCATGACACTGTGGCCTGGGTACTGCTTCTGCTGTTCCTGATCCCCTGCCACAACGGGAAGTGCGTCTGTGAAACAATGAGTAATTTTAGAAGAAGCTCAGCCTGAAGTCTCCTAATCCATAGCAGGGCTCATTATCCATCACAGCACTGGTCCTTGCCAGCCTGGCACCCCATGGCAACAGGTTTTGTTGTTGTAATTTGTAGGTTTTGCTTCCCATATTTTTACTGTCCACTTTGAGAAAAATCTACAATCATGCTGGAAGATTTTCAAGTCAGGAACCCCTTGAGTAAAATGCACACACGAAGGACACAGAAGTAGTTGCAAACAGCCACCATACATTTATAAAAGTTCTACCTGAGCTGCCCAGCTGCCTGGGAAAGAGACTTGTTTATCTTGACTGTGGTGAAATTTCAAACAGGCTCTCCCAGAGTATTACTGAAGCCCATGGTTTCTCCTCATACAGTGAGTGCTCCAACCCCAGGTGGTTTGGGTGGCCCTCTGCTGGGACTTGCTGCAGTGGGTGACTGTCCTCAGAGCAAGGGCCCCAGACCTGGGTGCATTATTCCCAGTGTGGAAATTGAGTAAGCAGTAGGAATTGAGGGATATCCCCAGCAACTGGAGGAGAGCGGTGAGGCAAGGTGGGCAGCAGCACAGTGAGATGTGGAGGGACTCTTTCCTTCATGCAGGGCAAGAGCAGAGCCTGTCAGTCCTGCAGCACAGGAGGCCTGGGAAGACGACTGATGGTCAGGAGAAGGAAGGGGAGCAATGTAGGCACAAGAGAAGCTGCCAGCAGGCTAAAAGTGTTGAGCCAGGCAGGAGTCGAACCTACAATCTCCTGATCCGTAGTCAGGCGCGTTATCCATTGCGCCACTGGCCCATCTTCTGGTCATCTCCGTGGCCCTGTCAAGCTCCATATGTTCTTTGTTCAGTAAGATCATCCCCTGTGCCCATCACAAAGACACTAAAGAACATTCATTGCATCTTCAAGCGGTGAAGAATGCCAGCTGTGCCTCTTACCAATGACCACAATCCCCTTGGTCCCCCGGTCCAAGCCTGTCAGCTTGTGGTTGAGCTCAGGTGCTCTGTCTCTGTGTGTCCTGCTCTAGCGACAGGTCTGGGAGGTATCATCATAGATCAAATTGTAGTCAGGCTACCAGATGTTCCTTGGCATCATCTTGAGCACTGAGGAAGTAATTTCTTCCAAGAAGACTACCATACTGGCCAAGAGGGGTCTGGTTTTGGTGACACATCATCATCATTTCCTTCTTTATTTGGGCATGGCTTTCAGGAATATTTTTCCCATAGTTTTCATGTGGTATCCTAGATGAGTGTGACTGGAATGGAGGTCATAGAATCATAGAATCATAGAACAACCAGGTTGGAAGGGACCCATAGGATCTTCTAGTCCAACCATTCCTATCAAACACTAAACGAAGTCCCTCAAGACCTCATCCACCCGTGCCTTTGCTTCTTCAGAGCCTTGCAAAACACGTTATGTTCATTTCCTTCAGCTTCATCATAAAGGAAAGTGCCGCAGATGACGTCCTCAGTGCCTTGGCCTCTACTTTTATCATGACCTTGCAAGTGGATGCAGACCACGTGACTAAATTGATACCTCCCGGAATCATATTTCCCCCTATAGGGAAACCTTCCCTGAGGTGCCCCCTTACACCTGATGTGGCCAATAGTTGCAGAGCTGTGTCTGTCGTACAGACCAGCTGTCCAGAAAAGCTGGGGCAATATAGAGAGCAGCCAGTGGTACCCCACAGGTGACCCCGGTGTGATTTGAACACACAACCTTCTGATCTGGAGTCAGACGCGCTACCATTGCGCCACGAGGCCAGTATGGAACAATTAATCTTCCTAGCATCAGTCCTGGCTTGGGTGGTGGGGATGTTCTCTCTCTTTAGGGTGTGTGTGGGGCACTCCAAGAGAACAGCTGTGGGAGGTGGGGAGGACAGGGCCGCCCCTTTAAGAGTGGGAAACCAAGTCCTGCCCATAGAATGGCGACAAGGATGGAGGGATAGAGCCCAAGGAGGGTTGAGGCAGGGGTGCAGAGCCAACTGCATGGATCCAGGACATGTGGGAGCAGCTATATCCAAAGCACACTCTGTCCTCCTGTGGGGAGAAAAGTGACCCCGGCTAGGTCGTGCAAAAGACATGAGGGTCCCTCCTTCCACAGGGCTTGAGGTGGGTGCTGTGTATTTGCCAGATAACTGGGGTTTCTCTCCCCATGTAGGTGTTGGGCCCCTATCTCTCCTGCCCCTCTGGAAAATACCTGAAAAATCTCTTTGCTCCCAGGATGTCCCATGACCATAAAGTCCAGGAGGACATTGGGAGAAAATAGATTCCAGCCTTGACCTCGTGGCGCAATGGTAGCGCGTCTGACTCCAGATCAGAAGGCTGTGTGTTCGAATCACACCGGGGTCAGCAGGCACCCAGAGCCCAAGAGAACTGTGACATGTGCATTGGTCACTTAACTCTTTTTTTTTGCTTCCACTCGACACCCTGCAGTCCCAGAGAAAGGCACTAAATAAGCCATGGCAGAGAAGACTTTCCTTGAGGCAGTAGTGTTGTGGGAGTGTGTGGAGAGCTTCAGCCTTCCCTTCTCCCAAGTCTGTAAAGGAGGCGGGATTAGTGGCCACCCCAGCCGTGGCACTGTGGTCTGAGCACTGCTTCTCCTGATCCTGATTCCCTGCTACAAGGGCTTGTGCATCTGAGACACCATGAGGAATTCTAGAAAAAGCTCAACCTGAAGTCTCCTAATCCATAGCAGCACCCATTATCCATCACAGCACTGGTCCTTGCTAGCCTGGCACCCTGTGGCAACAGGTTTTGTTGTTGAAGTTTATTGGTGTTGCCTCCCATCTTATTACTGTGCACTTTGAGAAAAGTCTTTATCCATCTACTCTCTACTCTGTTGTTAGGTGGTTCAATGTAGGCGTAAGATCCCTTTCTGTATTCTTCCTCAGGTTGAATAAATTCATTTTTTTCCAGCTCTCCTCACATCTCAAATAGCCAAGTCCACTACCACCTTGGTGACTTTCAGTGGACTTGCTCCCCTATGCCAGGATCTTTATGTTGATTCTGTTGAAACGCTTGACTATGCAGGATTGAAACCCAGCTATCAGGACTAGCTATGGGTATCTTTTTAACTCCTTGCTTACTACCTTTCTAGTCCCCTGTGCATTTCTTAGTGAGATGGACACTGGGGATGAGCAGCTGGAACTAAAATGAAAATTGTTTAATCTATGGGAATGACTATATGAGTTCATATAAAAGGAGTTGAAATCTTTTAAAGTATCTTTAAAGGTGAATTCTAAATGATGCAAAAGGGGCACAATGAAAAGAGATAATGGAGTAATAAGAAAGGCAAGAAAAGAGGAGAGAAGAAAAGAAAGGTCATTTCTGCAGCTGTACCTGTACGAGGTGGGCACCATCCCACAGTAGTTCCAGGCTGCTATACCTGTTCCAGAACCAAGCATTTAGAGGGAAGAAATGTCCCACAATTCTGCACACAGAGGAGGACATTGATCCCCAAATCCGTGAGAACAACAACCCAACAAAGCAGCCTTGAGCTCACACCTCCAAACTACTCTGGCATGTTCCTGATGTTTTGGACAACAGCTGAATCATGATCTTGGAAAACACTAATGGATTAACATCTTCAAAAGCTCATATAGCCACCCAAATGCTATTTATAGGGGAAGGAAGATCAGCTAAGGGTGTCTGTTATATGGAATGTCTCAGAAAGGTAATTTCCATTGATTCATGGGTAGTGGAATTGCATGTGGGTTTTGGCAATGCTGCTGGTCTGAAAGTGCAAGGAGGTTAGTGTATCTGGACACAGGCTGTCCTGTTTGACTGTCAAGCCCTGGAAAACCCTTTTTATCGCCACAGCTCGACTGGCACTGTACGCAAGTGTCTTGGGGGGATGGAGACAGAGGGGAAAACAGACAGACCCAGGGCTTAGTCCTTCCCACAGCTGGGCATCACAGCTCTAGAGAGCCCTGGGGATGCCCTAAGCGTGTTGTTCCCGAAAATCACAACCACAGACAGAAGGCAGCAGAATCTGATGAACTAAGGAGGACAAAGTGGTCGAGGTGCCTTCACTGTTCCTATCTCTGTGTTAGAATACTAAGAATAGGCACTTCCATGACTCTCATTCCCACTTATTTGATGAAAGTAAACTCAAAGGCCCCTATCCTATGTCCCAAAATTCCTGGTGTCACTGATTGAGTCAGCAGAGGATTTCATCTGCCCTCTAGATGTCGCTACCTAACTACTATTTAATATCCTCTTCCAAAATCACATAAGCAAGGGGAGCATCCAAGGCAAGGGAGGTATCTCCTGACTGTCGATTAAGTGCATATAGCTGTGCCATGGGGGAAACATCACAGCCAAATCAAAGCCAAATCCTATATATGACTTTTTTGAAGTATTTTGTTCTTTTTAAAGCATGTCACTCCACGTATAGGGAAGAGCTGGCTGGTGCTGAGGTTTAATTAAAAGAACAGTTTACCAGGCAGTAGATCTTGGGAGCCCTAGTGATGGCTGTGGTTTAAGGCAGTCTTGAAAGATCCTGTTGACCTGTCCTACTGTCTTCTGAAGTCAGTGAGGTTTGTGCTTGATTTCCAACTGGACAAGATCCAAGCTGAAGTGTTTGCTTTCCAGGTAAAAGAACACCAAAAATCAACTCTGATCTCTTCTCTCTTTTCTTGTTCTTTCCCTCTTTAGGAATGGATGTACATGTACAACCACCAAGTATGCGCACCCTCTTCCCTGGTTTCTATCTCCTGCTCTCGCCTTACAGAGAAGGTAACAACAGGCAGGTGAGCCCTTTCCTCGATCCTCATTTTCTCTGCAGTTCCCTTTCTCTTGGCACAGTATCACTATGTGTTGAACCTCTCACATGCTCTGACTTCAAGTGCAGTCTGTCTGGGGTACTTGTTCTGGTCTGTACAGCCCTTTGCCTCTGAACTGACTGTGTTGATAAGGATGTTTGTTAATGCAGATGCTCATCTGGATACTTATCTGTGGAAGGCAAACCCAAACTGGCAATTTAGTTCACACGGGCTGCCAGTCAGCCAGCAGATGCAAATGGTTCCCTGCAGTTAATCATCGAGCTGGCACTTGAACCAGTGCCCTGGGGAAAGGCTGTTAGTAATACATTATCTTCCTGAAGCCAGAGAGATGCTGAGCTTAAATGAGAGAAAAACTCAGCCATGTGCTTTGCTGGGTGTGGGATAGAGGACCTTGTTTGTCCCAGCACCAGGCCACAAAGGCTTTGTGGTGACCATCCTCTTGATGTAGGACCAATATAGCAAAAGCATGATGAGGGGAATTCTTGTTCACCCATTTCTCCTCTTGTATATCTGTCCTTGGTGATGGGATAGGGTTGGTTCACACATTGATCACAGATTCATGTTTGAACACTGAGATGACTGGGGACGTGAACAAGAGCAACAAAGAGCTTGTCATCAACCCTTGAGTGAGCACAGTCATGAGTCAGCACTGGGACATGGTGAAGTCTTGACCCTCTGGAAGGCGCACACAGTGGGGGTGGGCATGGAGACATTTCTATGTGCAGCCAGGATAAACCCCATGGAGCTGAAATGCAAACCCACTGGGAGCCCTTGTGTATTATGGGACAGGAGAAGAATCATTCAAACAAGGAGGAAGGACATCTTGCTCCAGGTTGAACAACAGATGTTGTCTGCAAGGCATGCAGCTGGTATTGGCCTGTTGGTGGTCATGTATTCAGAGAGAAGGGATAGAAAATCTCAAACCTAAAATGTTTTAGAGGATACCAGGGCTCCTGTGATGGGCCCTACACAAGTTCATTGTGCACAGTACTTATTATTGTCTCCGGAAATACAGGTAGAAGAGCCTTGAAGGCCAAAAGGAAATTTGAACCTTGCAAAACAAGCATCTCAATAGCTTTTGTGGAGTCAAGATAGTACTCAAGGAGGGATGTTCTAAGGCTAAGGAACATTGTTTGGGATCAAGTGGAAAACACTGGATTATCTTTGCACTTTCACAGCTGTGGCTGAGTTTATCTTTCACAGATGGTGGGTGGAGCCTTCTTGCACGTTTGAATTCCTATCTGATCCACATCTGTGTCGTTTGCACAGGGGCAGTGCAGTAATTTACAGCTGCAGCCAGAACCTAAATGCAAGTAATGGGGCAGCCCTGCTCAGTGCCAGCTGCGCTCAGGGGCTGCCAAATCTCCAAACCCCAAGCAAACAGAGGATTCAGTGGGAGGGATTAAAGGCTATGAATTGCTGTGAAGCTGGAAGGAAAGGCAGTAACATGATTAATTCTCCTCTCTGGAGACCACAAGTGAGCCTTGGTCAATGAAAACTCCCCTATAATCCCACTGCGTCTCTCACAGCTTCATATCTGGGATAAGTCAAATTTTCACTCCACTTCCATAAAAGTAATATTTTTGGTAATTGAAGTTAATCATGTCATATTTGTGTTTCCTGACTACAGAAAAGGGGAACCCTGTGAAGTGCTGCTGCTGAAGGAACAGAAGCAACACTTGGAACTAGAGACTACTCTGAAAAGGAAAAGTGATGTTCCCTGGTTTTTCTTCCCAAACATCCTGTAGCCCAAGATGTGAAGTACTGAAGAAATATTTGGGATCCCCCAAACAGTGACACTTGTAAGCAAGGAGCCCTAGGTCAGAGTAGCTCTCTCCCAAAGTCTTTCAGCACAGGCAGACTTGACAGAAATAGTTTCTCCAGGTTTTGGAGATCAACAATTAACCAGTGGTCATGTGAGCATGTTATTGCCATGTGGGAGAAAGGTGAGTGACGAAGAAGAAAAGGGCAGGAGGCTTCAGAAGGGATCTTAGACACTGGAGAAGACTGGAGGGTTCTTTCCAGTTTGTCCTTCAGAGCAGATCTCACCACTGAAGGAGGGAGCAGGCAGCGAATTACCCAGAGCTGCACACACAATACTTTTGTTCAGGAACAACTTGCAAAGAGAACTTCTGCAGGACCATCAATGTGACTTGAAAAAAATACAATTTGCGCCTCTAAAGATACTAGGGTTTAAAGAAAATCCTGCTCTTTGTTCCCTGCACTGCAACCTCTAACTTAGATAGCACAAGCTTTGAGCCTTCAAGTGCTCTCAGCATCACTTCTTGAGTAAATTGCTGGCTTTCAGGATTTTACTGCCTCAGCTTCTCCTCCCTCAGTGCTGGGAGGAAGCTATCTGTTTAAACCTCTCTGGCTTTAGAGGCAGAGCCAGTATAACTCTTTACTTACAAAAGGTCACAGGGTAAGTGCTTTTCATGCGCTGCAGTGATTTCTAACTTAATCAAGCTCTCTTAGTGCAGGCCCCTAGGGCTGCTGTTATGAGAGGGCTGAAGAAAGTTGTCATTTCATGGTGGCGTTGTTTCCATGCCACCACTTCAGACAGGAAACAAAGGCAAGTATTAAAATGGAATGGACCTGTTCCACAAAGAAGGGTAGTAACCATTACAGAATCACTAGGTTGGAAAAGACCTCCAGGATCATTAAGTCCAACCATTCCCATCAATCACTAAACCATGTCCCTCAGCACCTCATCCACCTGTCTTTTAAATACCCCAAGGGAAGTTGAATCAACCACCTCCTTGGGCGGCCTGTTCCAGTGCCCAGTGATCCTTTCTGTGAAAATGTTTTTTCTGAGGTCCAGGCTGAACCTTGGTAGAGCTTGAGGTCATTCCCTCTTGTCCTGTGTCCTGCCACTTGGGAGAAAAGCCCAGCTCCCTCCTCTCCACAACCTCCTTTCAGGTAGTTGTAGAGAGCAATGAGGTCTCAGCCTCTTCTTCTCCAGGCTAAACACCCCCAGCTCTCTCAGCCGCTCCTCATAGGGCCTGTTCTCCAGCCCCCTCTCCAGCTTCGTTGCTCTTCTCTGGACTCGCTCCAGAGCCTCAACATCCTTCTTGTGCTGAGGGGCCCAGAACTGACCCCAGGATTCAAGGAGCGACCTCACCAGTGCCGAGTCCAAAGGGAGAATAACCTCCCTGGACCTGCTGGTCACACTGTTTCTGATACAAGCCAGGATGCCATTGCCTTCTTGGCCACCTGGGCCACTGCTGGCTCATGGTCAGACGGCTGTCAGAGAGTCTGGATGGATGTTGGATCAGCACCTAGCAATTCCAGGGTTTTTTCTTTTGATTGACAACTGATCAAGTGACTTGAAATACCAGTCTCAGAATGCTGTAGAAGTTAAAATTTCTTATCTGGTCACTATAGACTTTTGCTTCTGTTAGTGAATCATTCAATGCCTTGAAGATGAAACCTTGATTTGTACACAGCACATTTCGATACTGTGCATTATTTGTCCTGTTTCTGCAGCTTTGCTTTGCCAAACAATTTGCATATTTGCAATGGATTGTTAGCCTGAAAGATCACACCTATTGCATCTTCAAATTATTTTTATTCTATAGAGAGATATTTGAAACAGAACCTGATTTGGATTGTATAAACTAAGTAAGACAGAAGAATATATCCTTCAGAGTGCACAGGATTACCTTTCAAGCCATTTTCACCCTACAGAGAATAACAAGTTGTATAATGAAAGGAATTTCTTTCAGCTGATCTGATCTCTACCCATCTGTGAGTTGGCTCTTAAATGAGATAAACCTACATACTCTAATTCAGGACAGGTGTATTGTACTTCCCAGTCATATTAAAGAGACTCCTGGAGTCAGCAGGGTAAGTGGGGTTGCTCTGTTTGCTTTGAGGGACTTGCTTTGTAAATAAGATGCCAAGCTTCTCTAATTCTGTTCAGGAGCCACCAGTCTCGTATATGAGGTTCTGCATAGGCTGTTAGTTGTTAAGTGAAACCCTGGAAGGTCGTGCATGTGGCTTGCTTTTCTCTCTGGATTGATTCAGTGTCTTGAGTATCTCCTGTTCCCCCTCTGACCTATTGTGTTCTTCTAGGTTTTAACTCAGCAGGTGCCTGTGGAACTGAGAGGTCTTGTGTATAATCATAGTTAGTGGCAGTTGTCAAAAGCTGTGTGAGAACATCCAGAGTGGAAAGAGAAAATTATGGTGCCCCATTGGATTTTTAAGAAGTAATTGGACTAGAATAAAGAGAAGATGTCCTTAACCTGACTTCAGCTTCCTGTGGCAAATACAAATAGCACGAGTTGTGGGTGGGTGGTGCTAAGGGACTGTTCACTGTCCAGCCTGATTTAAAATGTCAGTTATGAACTGTTTTAATGTGAAGCAATGAGGAGTTAAAAGCTCTGCTTTTCCTGCATCTCATGTCCTGTGTATTCAGAGCATGGGGCTGTGCCCTCTCTCCCCAGGACTGGTTGTGGAGCATCTCTGGTGGCAAGTGGTGTGCCCTAGGTATCCCATGACTTCCTACTGGTCCTAGGAGAATGATGCTAACCTCAGCAGAGCCAATGGGATCTTGTTTACCTTTGTGAGACCCTGATGGAGCAAGAAGCCAGGTCTGCCTAGGCAGCTGTAAGTTGTTCCTGGGAGGCTGCTCTTTCTTGGGCACTTGACTGCCTGGTATATCCTGCAACCTGCTTGCTGGCGTGTTATCAGCTAATTTAAAACAGCTCAAACAAGCCTTTATAAGTGCGTGGGACCAGAGGGTATTAGCCAGCATAGTGACAAAGATGGCTTTTATGAACCCCTTCATAAAGCTGAATCTTCAGGAGTTATTGAGGCCATAGTTAGATTTGAGAGCAATATGATTATTCTCCTTTTTCCTTTCTTTTTCTTTCTGGTAGCAAATAAAGGGGAAAAAAAATGGAGCACTCGGTTCATTCATGTGGAGTTGGAGTGTGGCTGCAGGTTGTCAACTCATTAACACAAAGGGATTACAACCAAGTAGCCTGGGAGAAGTGTGGGCATGAAGAAATAGTGGTCTTTTGCTGTAGACTATGTGAATCCTTTATCTATGTGCCTTGAAAAGGCCTCCCAAGCCTTAGGAGCGATGAATAACAAAACCAACTAATAATGGGATCTACAAGGCAGAGGGAAAACTAGTCAGTATTTTGTTATGGAGAGAAAATGAGCAAATCAGCAGGAAACATGCTGATCAAGTCTGATTCATGTTGTCTTTACAAGTTTTAACAGCCCAGGAAGACTAATTACCCACTCTAACAAATACATAGATCAGCATGGGGTTTATTAGAAGCAAGCTATCATTTAATGCTGTCAGAAGTGTGTTTATTATTGAACAGTAGACTCCACAGTCTAAATGGAAAACCATTACTCCTCCTTAGACACCAAAAAAAGGTGTGTTCATAAAGCCAAATGGCAAATATATTGTGTGCTGGCACGAACCCAAACACTAGGTCTACTTTACTGGGCCTCAAGGTCTTCTATATTTAACTAAAGACAAACCCAAGTGTGTTTGGCTGGAGGACAAAGTTGTACACCCTGTGTTAATTTTGACTCTTGGGGCTCTCTAGTGACTTCACCCCAGTGATGCGGTAAGAAACTGGACAGAAGGTTCTGGGCTCAGCAAGGAGCAGGTGGATAAAAGCGATCACATGTGGGTCACAGTTAAAAAAAAAAACAAAAACCCAAATCCCCCCAAAATGCAAAACTCCTCTGTTAGCACCTATACTGCTTTCTAATAGGCACTGTGTATTTTCTAGCTTAGAGATTGCTTCTAGTCCTTCCCTTTTCCTCAAGACCTCTGTCCATAGGAAGTCCAATCAGTAAAATGTATAGTGAAAGGCAGCAAAGAGTCTGGCCTTATTTATCACACTGTTAAGGTACTTAATATGGAAGCATAAATAATAATACAGTTCTAGTAAACTACTGCTTGATGCAGTAGCATTTCAAGCTGGGTTTGTGGGAAAGACTTGGGACTGGCCACGTTTTCAGTCCAGTTTTGCAAATCTGGAGCATTGCTGTAGGACCAGTGAGCAAACAACACTCAAACTGTAGAATAACTGAACAAATTGCAAGAATTTTGCAGTTTTGCTCTTGTACAGTCAAATGGCAACCACAGCAATCGCCTTATGGTCTAAATATGGAAAAGAGTTACTGAACACAGTTGTCTGGCTCATGTGACTCTCTACATTCATGAGCTGCCACAATTGGCTTTATGCATCACATATGCACAAGAAAATATTATCTTTGCAATTTATGAGGCCTTCTCAGCCATATTTTTAACATCCTTGTAAAGGCCCTGATGGGACATAACCTTAAAATATGACAACTTAAATTTTCAGGATTTAGAAGCCAAACTGCAGTGTGAGCTCAAAGCTGGGGCAGGCATGAAGCGCACTTAATGGACTCCTTTTAAGTTTCACTGCTTTTTTTTTTTAAATCCATCTGTCTGGGAATACCCAATTTCTGGAGTTTAAGCAATATCATGCACACTTTTTAAAATTTCATAGTAAAATTTTCTGTTATTTTCCTTCATATCTCAAATTAGATACTTGTGACTATACTAAGCTGGAAATGTGGGATGAGGGTTATACAGAGTTAATGCTAGTCTTTAAATCTGCTGTTCACCAAAGGTTCTTTGTAGTAAATTGTAAAAGGAAGTTGACTTTTCTCATCTTGTTTCTTACCATGCATTTGCCAGCAGTGGCCAAGAAGGCCAATAGCATCTTGCCTTGTATCAGAAATTGTGTGACCAGCAGGGCCAGGGAGATTATTTTCCCTCTCGGCACTGGTGAAACCGCTCCTTGAATCCTGTGTTCAGTTCTGGACCCCTCACCACAAGAAGGATGTTGAGGCTCTGGAGAGAGTTCAGAGAAGAGCAATGAGGCTGGTGAAGGGACTGGAGAACAGACCTTATGAGGAACGGCTGAGAGGGCTGGGGGTGTTTATCCTGGAGAAGAGGAGGCTGAGAGGAGACCTCATCGCTCTCTCCAACTACCTTAAAGGAGGTTATAGAAAGGAAGGAGCTGGTCTCTTCTCCCAAGTGACAGGGGACAGGACAAGATGGAATGGCCTCAAGCTCTGCCAGGGGAGGTTCAGGCTTGACATAAGGAAAAAATTCTTCCCAGAAGGGGTCATTAGGCACTGGAACTGCCTGCCCAGGGAGGTGGTTGAGTCACCTTCCCTGGAGGTGTTTAAGGTGTGGGTAGATGAGGTACTGAGGGGCATGGTTTAGAGATTGGTGGGAATGGTTGGACTCAATGATCCAGCGAGTCTCTTCCAACCTGGTGATTCTGTGATTCTGTGATTTGGAAGAAGATGTGCCAAGTGTCCATTCAAATGTCCTGGAAATTGAAGCCAGTCTTTGGCTATGTGGGACATAATATCTGCTCTTTATCTAGAGCATGGAGCTGAAGGGTCTTGCTATAGAAAGACTTTGTCAATTCTCCTCACATTCAGTGCTTGACTTTTTCCAATCAAGACTGAAGTCCTTTTGTAGTTCCTTGCTGTTCTCATCAGCTTCTTCTACTGCTGAACAAAGCTCGTCACTGTTCCCTCAATTCCCCACAACCATTATCTGTGATCGTGTTCTAAAAGTGGGTTTGATATCATCTCCACAGGAATGATCTTCATCTAGGTGTGATGAATACCTCTTGCACTCCAATAGCTTGGATATAAGCCATGCATAATTTTTGCATTAATTATATCATTACTGTTTAATTTCTGTAATTAGTAGCATCACTTTCTCTGAACCATCACTATTACCCTGTTGCCTCCATGTTATAGGAGGCTCTCAGTGCTGTAGGGGCAACTTGTGTTAATTCTCATATATGGGATGTCAACGTACAAAATGGATATGTGATCCCCAAACAACAAGTCCAGGTGTCTACTGCAGTGTAACTGTAAGCAGGAAGACTTCCTTCTGAGAATATTAAAGAACTGTGTTCAATTGATCAAAAGACAGTGAGTGCCTGAGCTACTGCCCCTTCTTTATGAAGGCACCTGAACACTGCAAGGTGGGTGCCTCTCTGAAAAGACTGGTTTTTAAGATCTTCTGTGTAGCTTCAGGTGCCCCCGTGAAGTACAGGGAAGCTGGAATCAGGTGGCAACCTGAATTTTAAGGATCCTCATAGACTTGGCTTTCTGTCGGCATGTCCACTTGAGAAATTCTAGTAAGTTCTTTGCATGTTCTTCGGGCTAGGAAATGACAACTGGGCTGGGACTGGATATTGTGGAGCAGACACGCTAAATTAACGTGACTGCACTCTTCAAAGGCAGAGTAGCTCGTCACATAATGCAGAAAGGGGTTCAGATCGTAGCTGTTAGGATGATGCTCTGAAAGGCATAATATTGAACATAAATATTTCATGTTATCTCTTGTCAGTCTTCTGCACTAAACTAAAATCCATTTTAGATAAAATCAGAAGGGTGTAGGTACAACAGGTTATTAATCCTACAGCTGTAACAGCTGGAGAAAGCAACTGAGAATAGAGTATGCTCAAGATATTAGCCGCACACCAAAGTCTGTGCTTCCATTCTGTGCAGGAAAGGGCTTGTTGCTCTTCCAGTAATGTGACCAGCCCTCAAGAGATGATACAAATTAAAACTGCACTCTGTTATTCAGAAACAAGATTAGCTTTTTAACAAGAGTCATACTTTGTACCTTGGTTATGCTCAAGAGGCTTCGGGCTGTCTGAGTCTCTTGTCTCCCACTCAGTGTTAAACCATCTGCTAACAGTGCCATTGGCCTTCATTACTTTGCTGCATGATATCTAATAAGCAACAAACCCTGGTAACTATCTAGTAGCAAGAACATTTTGTCCAGGAGAAATGTTCCTCATGGCTTTAGATATTCTGCCTCAAATAAGAGTCGCATAAAACTCACTTTACCCTTAGTGCAAATGCTAATTTTGAGTAAGATGGAAAGAAATGCAACTTCATTAACTGCTTTTAATGCTCCGTGACTTTATTTTTAAATTTCTTTTGTTTTGGTATGTACATCTAGAGACTTATTGCCTCATTGACTTATGGCACTGCTGAGAGTTCTTATTATTGTTGCATTCATTTGAGTTTACTTACGCTTTCAAAAATCACTCAAGTGAAATCACTGCTGATCACTTTGCAAGTGGGAATGATGTTGAGGTGACGGTTATGTGGGCTCAGTTGTGGATAAAAAACATCTTCATGGGTTAGAAAAGCCACCTTGAGAGGGACTTGATCTTTTTGTGTTTGCTTTCAAGTGCTCAGGAAGAAAAGCAGCAATTACTGAATGTGGTTTTGGGTCACTTTAAGCCACCTAGTGATGAATGTTTATGCCACGTATTACCAGCTTCTTAAAAGGCTCTGTTCTGTGCCAATGGTTACCCACAATATAGATAACTGTAAAACAAACTCCATGTTCTAGTTGACAACCTTTCTAATTACATCTCACTTTCATTAGCCTATTAAAGTGATGAATGCTAGCAATTATATTGAACCCCACTGAAAACCCTCAGGTTGTGGCATTTCTTGACTGTGGTGTGACTGATTTGCACAGGAACCTGGCAGGACTCTGCCAGCACTTTGAAGCCCTGAACAAAGCAACCGCAAAAAGGGGGAACAAAGAAAGCAACCTGTAAAGCAGCTCAGCTGATGTGAATGTCTGACCACAAAGGCCATACCTGGTACAGAAGTGCATGGCTGGTGGGACTGATCCACTGGCTTCTTCTCATTTTAATTGAATTTGTTCAGAAGGGGGAAAGTGAGAAGATATGGCATGTGCTTTCACATGGGATAAGGAGGTGTTTAAGGGACAGGTGGAAGAGGCACTGAGGGACATGGTTTAGTATTTGAAAGGAATGGTTGGACTTGATGATCCAGTGGGTCTTTTCCAACCTGGTGATTCTATGATTGTTTTAGGGAATTTAAACAGAAAGCTCCTGCCAGGTGGTGTCTCGTGAGAGGGGAGTAGAAGTGGAGAATTCCTTCCCTCACCCTGCTGGCCACGCTTCTTCTAATGCAGCCCAGGACAAGATTGGCCTTCTGGGCTGAAAAATTAAAAAAGAGTCAGGTTTATATTAATTATCTTAATTTGAAATGTGTTGTAAACCCAAATGTATTCCCACCATTTAAATATTCAGCATTGTGTGTCTGCTTCCTGCTGGAGACCTTCTCCAACCAGGCTCATGCACCCACAGTTTGAAGATGTCCTAATCCTCTTCCATCGGCTCTATCTTCCCCTACACAAGTGCAGAGAAATCGTTTCCTTCTTTTCTGCTTATTCAACTCATTTAGCTCAATGACAAATTTGGTTAAAGCTGAAAAGTTCTGAGCTGGTTAAAAAAAAGCAAGAAAGCCAATTCTTTTCCAGCTGAGCCACTACAAAACTAGGAGTGAGCAAATGAGACTTCTTCGAAGTCTCAGAGAATCATTAAATCGA
Source organism: Coccyzus lansbergi (assembly GCA_033558105.1). NCBI lineage: Eukaryota > Metazoa > Chordata > Aves > Cuculiformes > Coccyzidae > Coccyzus > Coccyzus lansbergi. The sequence goes on from JAUMJK010001193.1 coordinate 391,321, forward strand.
AGCTATCAGTCCAGCTTGCAAAATAATCCTCTTTTGTTTAGCAAATCAGCTTTTAGTTCAAAATATATTTAAATAATTTCTCTTATTTAGCCAACGCATTCAGGGTAGTTTTATTTAACTAATAAAAGGATCATTCTAAAAGGCAGGTTTTGTTCATTCAGTTGAATACCAATTTCCATCTAAACAGACTGTGACACAAATACTGAACATTCAACTAATAAAAACGAAACACACCCTTCACCATTTTCTAATAGAATATAAAAAGCAGAAATTTAAGAATCCTAGGTGTGTTGTACTGCATAATATGAGTGTACAGTTATCTCTCTCTTTAGCAGAAAACACAGTGGTATTGGAGGATAAGTGCTTTGCTCACACTTTAAGTTATGGACACAAGACAATCACACTTTCATATAAAAAATAAAAGCTAAAAAAGGCAAACTGAGCTAACACTAGCTTAGTTATCTCTGTGCTTGCTGCTTGCCACAATTCAAGTAAATGATTTCCCATTGTCCTGCCTGACTCTCACACACAGACTTGGGAGAAAGGCAAGGTCTGTTCTGCATGCAGGGCTGTGGAACAGACCCGATATGGTAGATTGGGGATGAGGGGGAGCTCTGGGATTTTTTTGGGGTGCCCAAAGCCAGTAGAGCAAATCCACCCTCTTATAAGGCATCTCCAGTGCTGTCATTCCTCTTCCCTTTGCAGGTCTGGTTGCCAATGGGCAGCTCCTGCGCCTAGTGGATCTGAGGCACAGTGATGATGCCAGGAGAATGAGCTTCTTGGGCTTTGTTTGCTGAGGATGGCCAGGGTGTGCAGCAGTAGAGTCCTTCCCAGGAAAGCCTGCAAACCCAGACCAAGAGCAGTGGCAGAAGGCAAGGGACTTGATGTCAGATGTGTTAAAATACGTTTAACAATGAAGCTTAGAAAGAACCAACTTGTCCAAATTCCTGGCATGGTCCATGCATCCCTTTGCATGGCTGGTTCACCAGAACCAGCATTGCCTCCTGTCCTTGGGATCCACTGGCTGATGGGGAGAGGTTTCATGCTGGGATTAAGCTGCAGCTGGGAATACAGTGATGCCTTCACTGAAAGGAGCTGGAAGGAAGGTCAGACCTCCATTTACCATCAAAGCTCATCAGTGCAGGGGGGCTGCAGTGGCACCACACTGCCCTGTGTATTTTGCCTGCTGAGAATGGATATACAGAGATTCCTCAGCTAACCGGTCGTTTTTCATAGCCTGAACACAACCTCTGCAGTCTTGTACTTGGAGCCCTGATGGGCTCAGGCTCATTTTCTAAAAATGAGATGTGTCTTTGTACTGGTGCTCTTCCACAAAAGCCTCAGCATCCTGATCCACCTGGTACCAGAAGGGAGACTGCCTGCATTCACAGCCAGAGAAAAGAAAGGGAAGAAGCAGGACATCTCAAGTGGAAGGCTTTTGCTTTTGATTAAGATTCAGAGATGTCTGAACCACAGCAAAGGAATTGTTTGCTGCTTTTTTTTTTTTTAAAGTAGAGATGTTCCTGCCAGCTTCAGTGAAGTTCTCTCTGTAAGGAGAAGGTCTGAGGTCCTTCTCGGTGGATAAACAAGACTATGCCCTGTGTTGTCCAGCTGTTGTCTGACAGCTTCAAGAAGGGACTGTCTGTAGATAAGCCTTTGCCTGTAAGTAAATGGGATCCTGTTTTAAAAAAACATAGGTTTTGATATTGGAATTAAATATTTTGACTCAAAATGCTGCTAGTTAAACAAACCCAGCAACTGTAACCCATGTGCCTGAGCAGTGCTACAGCAGTTTAGCTCATCATTTGAATAAGTTGTGCTTTGACAGTGTATGGAAATGAATGTTCATCTTTTGCCTGTGTGTTTTTACCACTGAGGCTTTTTTGGCAAGTAGTGGTCAGTAGATCTGCCTGGGTCACACTGCCTAAAATCCTATTCCAAGGGAGCACAGGAGAAGCAGCTCAGGAAGTCAGTGTGTGTCCTGTTTTTAATACTTTCATTTAAAACCAGACAACCTTTTTTTTTTGATTGTGAATGCCATTTGATGAAAATTCCCCAAGTGACAGGGGACTGGACAAGAGGGAATGGTCTCAAGCTCCGCCAGGGGAGATTTAGGCTAGAGATTAGGAGGAGGTTTTTCATGGGAAGGGTCCTTGGGCATTGGAATAGGCTGCCCAGGGAGGTGGTTGATTCCCCTTCCCTGGAGGTGTTTAAGGCACGGGTGGATGAGGTCCTGAGGGACTTGGTTTAGTGTTTGATAGGAATGGTTGGACTCGATGATCCGATGGGTCTCTTCCAACCTGGTTGTTCTATGATTCTATGAAAATTCCTATGCCTAATTACACCATAACATATTTTTTAATCATAAAAAAACATCCTCTTATATTTTAAGTGGAAAAAAAAATCTGAGGAAAAAAATATTCTCATTGATGCTTTCTAAAGATTGACTGGTCATGTCCAATGGGCAGCAGGCTGAGAAAACTGTTTTCTGTGATGAGCTGGAAGTGCCAAATGGTGGAAGACAACCGCCAGGAGCCGTTTGCAAAGCTGCTGAGGTTCAGGAAACTATGTGGTATCCATGCTGTGCCATCGTGGCTGTGTCCTAGGATGTGCCCTCCATGCTACCAGGCCAGTGGTTGATTGGCACATATTCCCACTGACCTACATTAAAGGGATTCATGAGTCACACACCCCAAAAAATCATTTATTTATTGATCCGCCTGCTGTTAGTGAGATGGTGATTTTGTTTGTGATGTTAAGCAAGAGCCTTCAGATATTTTGATATAATAGTATACTTACCACATAGCATTAACAAAAAAACCTGGCATTAGGATTTCAGAAAAATATGCATGGTTTTCAAGGCACTTTATTGATGAAGTGATTCTCTTTCTCAGGTAGGAAAACTGAGGCATAGAAGAGTTACGTCCTCCTGCAGTCCTGCATTAAGTCAATGGAGGGCAAACAACACACAGAGAACAGGATTTCCAAACCACCCTTTTACTTTTGAGAGCCCTTGGAAATGCCTGACACTCAAGTGTAGCCACTGTCAGAAAGTCAGCAGCAGGTTTTTTAGGTCAGGAACAGGTTGTTTCTTTTTTCTTTTTGACAAGATATGCTCTGATTAGATGGAGACTTCATTAATCCAGGGATGTGCCATGTCATGTATAATACAGGAGCTCAGACAGCTGGAGCACTATGTTCTCCTCCAGCCTGCTCGTCTGAAGTGCTGACGTCTGGATGGGGATTGTGACAGATACCTGGGCTAAGGTGGGGATCCATCCTTGTTTGAGGCAGAGGGATGCATTGGCACGGCTGGCTTGTTGTCACTGAGGGTGTCATCATAGTCTCCTCTTACCAAGCAGTTTGAGAGCTGTTTGATGACAGGGTTTCATGAATCCAAACAAATACTTACCAGCTACTTTTGGTGATCCAACTGGACCCGTTCATTGGAAAATTTGGTAAGCTCCAAATTGTATTCATGCGGGAGTCAAAAAAACTAATGAAGGCCTGCAAATCTTCAGCAAATTTTAATTTCCTGGGCTAAAGTACCTGAACAAACTTTTTCCTCCCTGTTGTATGGATGGCTTAGCTTAGAACTTACAATAGGGCTCTGAGCTTCCTGCACTGCTGACATAGAAACACTGGCCCAAGGCTTCTCTCATTGTAAATTGTCTTTTAAGGTGTGTGGTTTCATTAGTAGGGAACAGGATTTATCTAGTTTACAGTATATTCATTCATTTTAAATACCCGTTCCTCTAGTTTTCACCTCTGCAAAATGTGAACAATGAACCTGAGCTGAGAAGTTCATTTAACTAAAATAGTTTTTCCATGTCTGGATAAGAGCTTGCTCATGGGGCAAAGAGCCTCCCGCAGTTTCAGAGGTGAGCTGCAGATGGCAGAGTTAAACTGCAGACTCCTCTCCCGACCAGCACTCGTTTGGTCTCCAAGGTAGCACATAAAACTCTTCTGACAAGGAGACCCAGGTTCCTGCAGCACCTGTAGGTGAGACTAACATCAATCCAGCACACAGCTTGCTTTGATATTCCTCAAGCTCCACCAGGGGAGGTTTAGGCTGGACATTAGGAAAAATTTTTCACAGAAGGGGTCACTGGTCATTGGAACAGGCTGCCCAGGGAGGTGGTTGATTCACCTTCCCTGGAGGTGTTTAAGGGATGGGTGGACGAGGTACTGAGGGACATGGTTTAGTGTTTGATAGGAATGGTTGAACTCGATGATCCGGTGGGTCTTTTCCAACCTGGTGATTCTATGATTCCCTCCTCTTGCAGATAGATCCTTTTCTCCACAAGAATGGGGCTGTTATAGTAGTGCTGGGGTTGCTCTGAGGGTGCTGCACGCACCTTCTTCCAGCCACAGAAGAACTGTAAATGTACAGAGGAAAGCATTGAAGATGATGAAGATTACCTTAGGGACGTGTTTTCTTTGTGACAGGGGACAGGACAAGAGGGAATGGCCTCAGGCTCTGCCAGGGGAGGTTCAGGCTTGGCAAAAGGAAAAAATTCTTCACTGAAAGGGTCATTAGGCACTGGAACAGGCTGCCCAGGGAGGTGGTTGACTCACCTTCCCTGGAGATGTTTAAGGTGTGGGTGGACGAGGTGCTAAGGGGCATGGTTTAGAGATTGGTAGGAATGGTTGGACTAGATGATCCGGTGGGTCTCTTCCAACCTGGTGATTCTGTGATCAGAGTGTTCTGGGCAGGTTCTGGTAGAGGAGTTGTTAAATAAATTACAATATCTTACCTTGAAAGAGAGATGCCTACATTGATGGTTGAAAGCAGATGTGTAGGAAAGGGTGTTCACAGTCTCTGTGCTACAGGAAGCACGAGCGGCAAATGGATCATTCTCTGATGTGTTCAAACAGGCAGAATGAGGGGCTGCTTCATACAACATGGACACAGCAAGGCTCTTCTCCATGGACTTGGGGGCTGCCTAACCGTCACAGCACTTTGAAAAGCAATTGTACAGCTTCACGGGAGAAGAATCACTGGAGGGTTGCCATGCTCAGATCATCCTCTCAGTTCACGAGCAACCCAGTCCCTACCATCACACCCTTCTGGAGGGTCTACTGCTGGAAGCAGGAGATTGTGCTAATGGCTCTTCCAGCAGGCCTGATCCATCATTGCATGGTGCACAGGTCAGGAAATACTGAGGAATGCAGTGGTCCCTTACAAAAGGTTTTTCTAGCTGACAACTTAAGCCTGTGGCCCAGATGCATTGCACAGGCTCTGAAGCTAGAAGATCCAAAACCGTATTTAAAAAAAAATATTATTTTCACCTCGGTGCTATGGAAGATCATGGAACAGCTGATCTTAAGTGCTATCACACAGTACACGGAAAGCAACTGGGTGATCAGGCCCATTCAGGTTTTGAAAGGCAGGTCCTGCTGAACTATCTCAATCACCTTCTATGACAAGGTGACCTGCTTGATTGATGAGGGAAAGCTGTGGATGTAGTGTGGTTGGACTTCAGTAAAGCCTCTGCCATCGCTTCTCACAGCATTCTGGTTGAGAAGCTGGCTGCAGTTGGCCTGGACATGCTCACCCTCTGCTGGGTGTAAATCAGCTGGATGGCCGGGCCCAGACAGTGGTGGTAACTGGAGCTAAATCCATTTGGAAGCTGGTCATGAGTCATGTTCCCCAGGGCTCAGTGCTGGGTTGAGTTTTGTTCAATATCTTTATCAATGACCTGGATGAGGGGACTGAATGTGCCCTTAGTAAATTTTTGGATTACACTAAGCTGGCTGGAAGTGTTGATCTACTGGAGGGTAGGGAGGCTCTGCAAAGGGATGACAACAGACTGGACCACTGGACAGAGTCCAATGGCATGAGGTTTAACAGGGCTAAGAGAAGTGTCCTGCACTTGAGGCACAACAACCCTGTGCAGCTATGAGAGTAGGGGAAGAGTGGCTAGAAAGCTGCCTGGAGGAGAAGGACCTGGGGGTGTTGGTTGACAGCAACTGACCATGAGCCAGCAGTGGCCCAGGTGGCCAAGAAGGCCAATGGCATCTTGATTTGTATCAGAAATGGTGTGGCCAGCTGGAGCAGGAAAGTGATTCTCCCCCTGTATGCTGCACTGGTGAGACTACTCCTTGGATACCATGTTCAGTTTTGAGCCCCTTCCTACTAGAAATACCCCGAGGTCCTGGAGTGTGACTGGAGAAGGGCAATGAAGCTGGTGAAGGGACTGGAGAACAAGTCTGATGAGGAGTGACTGAGGGAACCAAGGTTATTTAGCCTGAAGAAGAGGAGGCTGAGGGGAGACCATTTCACTGTCTACCACTGCCTGAAAGGAAATTGTAGAGAGTGGGTTGTTGACTTTTTTGCCCACGTGACAGGTGATAGGAAAAGAGGGAGTGGCCTCAAGGTGCACCAGGGGAGGTTTGGATTGGATATTAGGAAGAGCTTTTTCACTGAAAGGATTATCAAGCACAGGAATAGGCTTCCCAGGGAGGTGATTGAGTCACCATCTTTGGAAGTATTTGAAAGACAGGTAGATGAAACGCTTAGGGATATGATTTAGTAGTAGAGAGGTACAGTTGGACTTGATGATCTCAAAAGTCCTTTCCAACCTAGGGATTCTGTATCACCACACAGGTGCCTCTCTGGATTTACAACATCTGAGTGAGTGCTTTCTCAAAACCTGTTTTCACTTCGGTGAAAAACAAATCTTTTCCCATTTTAATTAGGCATAATTTGCAGTATAGGGACAACCCTAATTTGTAGCCATTTCCTGGCACCGCTAGATTTAGTGCTGCTAAATAACAGCCAGTGCTTTGCCATTGGTGTGGTGAGGGTGATGACAGCAACAGCTCTTCAAGCCAACAGATGAGGAATAGCAGGATCTAGGTTCTATGCTCTGGCTGGGAACGCTGATGCCCTAGTGTTAACAACTGGATAATGGGAAATGCCGACCAGAAATTGCTCAGGTCCATTGGCTTTTTGGCATCAACCGAACAAGCTTTTAAGCTATTTCTGTGGACTTAATAGTTGTGCTTTTTATCTTCCTGGTTGATCTGGTTTAGCAAGGGAGCTTGGTGTTCCTGCCTGCAGACAAATTCCCAGTGTTATGAGGTTAGCAGGTCTGATATCTCTTAATACTGGCCAGACACTAATATGAGTAAAGAATTGTTTTAAAGTTCCAGCTAAGACACATATAGAGATGACACCTGATCACATCAGACAACCTTTCTGCTAAAAGCAGGACATGGCTCATCAGAAACACCCAGAGGAAGGATTGTAATTCAGTGATGGGTGAGTCTCCACTAATTGGAAATTAAGTGACGTGCATCAGCTTAAGTGAAGGATGAGTCTAAAGATCTCAGAGAACAAAAGGTGAGCCTAGCCTCAGAATCCTTTATTGGTGCATCAATACTGCCCCAGGAGGTAATTCCCATGCAGTAAAAATGCTGTGATGTCCAGTGGCCAGAGTGCCCTTAGAGGGGAGATGGAGCATGTGGTAAAGTGAGATCATCTGCAAGATCATTTGAAGCAAAAGAAAGGGGCTGTTAAGGTGGAAGCAACTACTGTTTGATGTTTAATTACTAGGGAAATTAATATCCATATGCTTTTCTGACTGGTAAAGTTCTGCTGGCAGAATAGGCTATTCAGGTTTTGTAGCTAGGTGAAGGTAAATCCCCTGGTTACTGACCAGTCAGAAAGAGCAGCAGGTCTGGTGTCTGTGCTGTGCACTGTCTTGCTGCTTTGGCAGGCAACAAGGGAGAAGGGACCCACCTGAATACCAGCCTTGGATTTCTGCACTGGGAAAGGATCAGCCCAGGTCATCTGTGCAAACAGGCCAAGATGCTGTTTTTTTCCTTTAACAGGAGGCACTGGCCTGCCTCCAGGTCCTTGTTAATCTCCATGTCCAGCGCCTGATTTCTATTTATCCTAAATTTGCTCAAATCCTGGGTGTAATCCTTTGTTGGGGTAGGGGAGCATAATTCCATTTATTGAACTACTTTTCCATAATTGCATTTCCCTGTGGCTTGCTCTCTAATCTGCCTTTCCCCAACTAGTGCACAGCCATACTGGAATCCAGTTACACTCACAGATGCCAGGAGGGGCCTGAGGAGGCAGCTGGACAGACTGAATTCATATGTGTATGCACCTATGGGTGAGACCAGAGAGCTCAGCGCGGCTGCTCTCAGGCATCAGCCACCTCCAGCGCTTGCCCACCAAGTCCAGTCTCTGCCTGCCAGAGGCTCCCATTCCAAGCAGTTATGTGGAGGTGCTGTGTGCCGGAGTTGTCTGTTCTGCTTCAAAAGAGGCAGAGCAAATGGCTTTCTCTGCTGTTTGTTCATGTCTGCCTCTCAGGGTGAGGTGAACCAACAGGGTAAGAGAGAAAGTGAGGCACGATGATGGCTGTGACCAGGGCTGTCCCATCCTACTCCCCTGCCACTCTGACAAGACCCATCTGCAGATCGACAGAACAAGAGGGAATGGCCTCAAGCTCCACCAGGGGAGGTTCAGGCTGGACATCATAAAAAAATATTTAACGGAACGGGTCATTGGGCACTGGAACAGGCTGCCCAGGTTGATGGTGGAGTCACCATCCCTGGAGGTGTTTAAGGGATGGGTGGACAAGATGCTGAGGGACATGGTTTAGTGATTGATAGGAATGGTTGGACTCGATGATTCAGGGAGTCCTTTCCAACCTAGTGATTCTATGATTCTATCTTGCTGCACAGTATTGCTTTCAGCAGGAAGGTCTTACAGCAACAGGGTCCAATTGTGGCTTGAGAGTCTCTGTCCCTTGCCTGCCCACATGCCCAACAGCTTCTGCCCTGAGGCACAGGGATGTTCCACTGCAGGATCTGGGTGGGTTTTCCAGGCTGGTGGGCACTCTGCTCCCAGTTTAGCAGTGCCACAGGCAGGGAAGCCAGCCTAGGAAAGCTCACCACCGTTTGTTATTCTTAGGTGGTCCCTCAACTGTTCCTGAATCAATCCCAAAGATATTTTGCTTGAGCACAAAGCCCCTGACTGTGCAATTTCCCTTGGATTATGACTTAAGGCTCTGCTGGTCCCTGCTCTGTGCCTCCCACAGTGACTGTTTCTCCCACCCCGAAGAGATCAGCTCCTGCTCTTCCTCGCTATCTGCAGTCCCATCAGTCCGAGAGCAAACACATCAGAAAGCTTGATATGTTCTTGCTTGCAAGAGCAACATCCTTCAGGGATGGGACTTTGGCTGGTTGCTAGTCTGTAATGGTCAACTTCACAGCTATAGTTTGTGTTCTTTTTTTTTTTTTTTTTTTTTTTTTTAAAAAAAAAAAGAAAACAAGAGGGACTAAAGAACAGGGAAAGAGAGAATCTCAGGAGAACTTTTAATAGAAGCACTACAACAGGCAATCTACCCTCACCAAAGAACTGGTCTGTAAACTTCATTTGGGGCTCTGGGAGGAACCTTACAGAGAAAAAAAGATCCAGCATTTTCAGAACTAGATGTTTCCTCTTCTGAGTTTAAAGTGCTTCCTTAAATTGCATTTTCAACTTCATTAGAAACCGGTCAGAATCAATGTGAAATTTTCAAATACAGTTTCTCCGAATGGGGAATTTGGATATTTTCATATTCTAACTCAAGAACACACAAATTTTGAACACCTGCAGTTCTCCAAGGGCTCATCTTTCTGTGCTTTTCTCAATTCTTCTTGAAGGGTGAGAGACGTGGATTGCAACGGGAGCAGCTGCCTTCAAGAACTGGTAGTAAATTTTTAAAGGACTTCAGAGTTGTCAGAGAACTTCCTAGCTCACAGGCATCCAAAATGTGAGATTGTCATCATAACAGAGCAAAGCGTGGCTGTGAGAGGCTGCAGGTTTTGAGGGCCAGGTCAAAGATCCCATGGACCTGCTTTTTGGAGATGCTTTTTCTGGCTTTCAGAAGGGAGGAGCTTACCTCTCCCACATCAGCTGAGCCTTTTTAATTTAAACTGCCTCCTGACCTGCAAGTAGGGAATAAAAAGTGATAGATAAGGCTCTCAACAGATGCTCTTAGCTCTGCTTGGCTGCCATGAAATATATTGTGTGTCTTCATGCACACAACATGCTACAGATTTTTCAGTGAAGGGTCTGGCTCACTCACCCACCTGTTGCAAGAACTCCCTCTCCTTCCCCTCTCAAAATTTGGTGAAGCAATTTAAATTGTAATTAATATTTCAAGCATCTTTCCCTCCATGAAGAGGTTCTGGCAATCTCTGCCCCAAAGCATGCTGCTATGTTTTTGAGCAGCGTAATGAAAACTCTTCGAAGAACAGGGCAGTGGAAGGAGCCAATATCGCAAATGCCCTGAGAGTCAGTTAGCTTAACTTCTTTATTGATCTTCCCTGGAAACGAAGCACTATTGCAGCGAGGTTAGGGCAAATACGTAATAACCACGGGAACCTTTCAACATGTGAAAATAGATTATAGTCTCAGGGAAGATGCCTCGGTAGTAGCACAATGCCAAAGTACCCAGGGTTTCCCAGCGGGTGAGCTGGCAGGCGTTTGTTACCACACTGTAAAATACATCCCTTTGGCATCAGATCAGGAGGAGGTCAAAGTCCAGCTCCCACTTGTCTCTGCAGGAAAGGACATGTCAGGCAGCAATTAGAGCAGGATTGAGGAGGCATGTGTGGATGCTAGCCCAGGCAGTTGGGGCTGAACTTCAACTCTGCGCAGCTCTCGGGAGCTTTGGTACTTTGACAAAGGACCAGTGAGCATCACACCTTTACAGTAATTTTGTTCTGTGTTGGATCAGGACCAGGTGCCTGTCTGGTATCTTTTTGCAAATCAAAATCTTAACATTTGTAATAAGAAGAAAACTGGTCAGGCTGTGCTGAGATACACAACCACACCAGCCTGAGGTCAGAGGTGTGTGTCGCTCGCTGCCCAGGGGCTGGAGGCAAGGGCAAGCCCCAGCCTGAATGCTGCCCTGCTGCTGGTTGTCCTCTGAATGCCCAAAGCTTTGCTGAAGGAAACAGTGCCATGTCTGCTCCAGAGAAGTTAGGAGGAAACACTTGGATTGAATCATAGAATCATAGAACAACCAGGTTGGAAGGGACCCATCGGATCTTCTAGTCCAACCATTCCTATCAAACACTAAACCAAGTCCCTGAAGACCTCATCCACTTGTGCCTTAAACACCTCCAGGGAAGGTGAACCAACCACCTCCCTGGGCAGCCTATTCCAGTGCCCAATGACCCTTTCTGTGTGAAAAACTTCCTCCTAATCTCCAGCCTAAATCTCCCTTGGTGGAGCTTGAGGCCATTCCCTCTTGTCCTGTCTCCTGTCACTTGGGAGAAGAGGCCAGCTCCCTCCTCTCTACAACCTCCCTTCAGGTCAAATCAGTACTGACCCAGACCTGCCCCTATCATCAAGCTGGGTCTTGTCATTGTGCCTTTTGTGATCTTTTGGCCTCCAGCTAGGACTGGAGTATTTCCAAACCAGCATGAATTCCTGCAGTGAGATTCCCAACACATGTGTGAACTGTGTGGATGATTCAGACAAGGATGCTGGATTTTGGGGGCTTGTTTGACTCCACTCAGCAAACCTGGGAAAACTGGCTGTTGGATCACCTCTGCAAACAAGCTGCCTCCCCTCTACAGGGGAGGTGAAGCTGGCGAAGGGGCTGGAGAACAGGCCCTATGAGGAGCGGCTGAGAGAGCTGGGGTTGTTTATCCTGGAGAAGAGGAGGCTGAGAGGAGACCTCATTACTCTCTACAACTACCTGAAAGGAGGTTGTAGAGAGGAAGGAACTGGCCCCTTCTCCCAAGTGACAGGGGACAGGACAAGAGGGAATGGTCTCAAGCTCCGCCAGGGCAGATTTAGGCTGGAGATTAGGAGGAAGTTTTTCACACAAAGGGTCATTGGGCATTGGAATAGGCTGCCCAGGGAGGTGGTTGATTCACCTTCCCTGGAAGGGTTTAAGGCACAGGTAGACGAGGTGCTGAGGGACATGGTTTAGTGTTTGATAGGAATGGTTGGACTCGATGATCTGATGGGTCCCTTCCAACCTGGTTGTTCTATGATTCTATACAGTGCAGAAGATCATGGGAATTCCATTCTCCCACCTCCTTCATTCTGCCTCTTTCCAAGAGTAGCATTTACAGGCTCTCAGTCTGCAACTTGCTTGGTTTCAAGCACAGCTTAAAGGCGTTTTTTTACCCCTCATGGAAACATCACAATTTCCCGTATGATGATCTTCATTCTCAGCAGTCACGACTTCAGCTAACAGTGGCAGGAAAAGAGGCTGCATCTCTTTTTCAGTTGTACAGCTGCAGCTCTGCAGTCTGTGAAGGTTGAGTACCTAGGGAATGAGAAATGTCAATATTACCATGTAGTTTCCCTTCAGTAAAACAGAAATCCTCCAGCTGTCCAGGTTAACTTTAAACCAAACCAGAAATCATTTAATCACAGTTTTGTGATCTTTTTTTTTGCCTCTCAAAAGATCCTCTGGCTGTGCTAGAAAGATGTTGGATGTTTCAAAGACATTGATTTGTTAGAGAAAAACTTGCTTTCCTTGATCCAAACATCCCTGAAGTAAGGGAGGAAAGGGTGTCCCAGGCTCAGGAGCCAGGATCTCTTCAAAATACATCAATGTTAAGTTTCTCCTTTAGAACAGTCTCTGTTTCAGTGCCATCTTTTCTCTCCAGTGTGAGGCAAGCATGAAACTGCTCTGGCAGCTTTCTGAAGAGACAATTAGCGTCCCTGGGAAAGGCACCATGCAAAATCACCTCTGAGCCACCCCGACTCCTCCAGCCTGTGTCCCAGTGCACAGCAGCAGAGGCTGAGTGTGCTGGACCCCATCTAGAGGCACCATTGCCCCTTGTTCCCACCACGGCTTCTCCCTTGCAACTGGTCTGGAGCTCTCAGGAACCAGTCCCAGGAAAGGGCTTTCCATTCCCCGTTCCCACCTGAAAGGCAGGGAAGCTGGAGGAATGAGGGGGTTTGAAACAGGGGAGAGGGAAAAGATGCTTTCCCCAGAAGAGCTGGAAGAAATTGCAATGAGGTATGGGATTTACAGGTCAGAAGACCTCACCCCACATCAACAAGGTGAATCCAGCACGTCACTGCTCAGCAGAGGTTGGGCTGTGAGCCTGCAGCAAGGAGTTGAGGCAATGGAAAGCACTGGAGAAGACATTGATTTTCTTGGAAGAAAAAGTGAGCAAGAATGACCTCAATGGAAAAATACTTTCACTGTCTCTCTGTCTCATGGACAAATATAGCCCTGCATGTTATGCAAAGGCAGTGCTCAAGCATGCTTGGAATGAACAACTTGGGAGGCAAATTGCTACCACTTGTCCTCACCCTTGGTTTGTGGCTTTTATTTACTCTTTCCCCTTTGTCTTCTCCCCTCTGACATGACCCATCCCTGGTAGCTCCACAGATTCACCTTGGAGCATGGAGAGAGTGTGCCCAGAGACAGTCGCTGGCAACCACATTGAGAACCACTGGTCTTCACAACATGACCTGAGGGGAAAGATGGGTTCGACTGAACATGAGCCAGCAGTGTGCCCAGGTGGCCAAGAAGGCCAATGGCATCCTGGTTTGGATCAGAAATGGTGTGACCAGCAGGTACAGGGAGGTGATTCTCCCTCTGTACTCAGCACTGGTGAGACCACTCCTTGAATCCTGTGTTCAGTTGTGGGCCCCTCAGCACAAGAAGGATATTGAGGCTCTGGAGCAAGTCCAGAGAAGAGTGACGAAGCTAGTGAAGGGGCTGGAGAACAGGCCCTATGAGGAGCGGCTGAGAGAGCTGGGGTTGTTTAGCCTGGAGAAGAGGAGGCTGAGAGGAGATCTCATTACTCTCTACAACTACCTGAAAGGAGGTTATGGAGAGGAGGGAGCTGGCCTCTTCTCCCAAGTGCCATTGGACAGGACAAGAGGGAATGGCCTCAAGCTCTGCCAGGGGAGGTTTAGGCTGGAGATTAGGAGGAAGTTTTTCACACAGAGGGTCACTGGGCACTGGCAGAGGCTGCCTAGGGAGGTAGTTGAGTCACCTTCCCTGGAGGTGTTTAAGGCACGAGTAGACGAGGTCCTGAGGGACCTGGTTTAGCGTTTGATAGGAATGGTTGGACTAGAAGATCCGATGGATCCCTTCCAACCTGGTTGTTCTATGATTCTATGACTGGGACTGTGCATGTTAGAGAATAAGTGAGAAAAGTTCAGGTTCAATATTGGAAAGGCCTTTCCACCAGTACAGAAATGCTAGAGTGATCTTCATGGAGTGGGGAGAAGCAGAGTCACTGCAGTCACTAAGGGTTGTGATCCCCTCTTTTCTTGGACGAGCCTGGTGCTAAGAGCGTGGAAGATGTCACTCCTCCGCAGAGCTAGTTGTGCCTGATTTCCAGGAAATCAATCAGGTGGGACAAAACTAAAGCAAACAAATCGATCTCTAAACAGAGACACTTTCCTCAGTCTTTCATAAACAAGAAAATAAAAGCAACGATTACCTTCTATCAAAAAATACATAACAGCAAATGGCATCTGCCAGTGGGGAGGCAGACTGGTACTGCTTCCAGATTTTCTGTGAATGGCTTGGAAAAGTGATTAGGTGGAAAAGAATAAAGCTTTCATCCAAACACAACAGCCAGAAAAAAAGAGCAGCTGTAAACAAGTCAAGCCACCCCACCTCCTCACCACAGTGAATGCTTCGTGCTCTGTGAGGGTTGTCAAAGCTGGGAGAGGTGGGATGTGTGGTACCGCTCAGCTCCCCACTCACCAGGGCAGACGTGAGCAAGCAGCACAGGACGGGATGGAAAGGAAATAATAAATGCGTTTTGTTCATATCCAAAAGGAGAGAACAAGTTTAAAGCAAAAGTAAAGAGAAAGGGAGAGACTCTGCAGTTTTGGAAGGAGAGGTGGTGGGCACCAGGTGAGAGGAGAAAGAGGTGTGTGGTGGTCAGCTGTGTGACACTGAAGAGAGTGTGTTGGGAGGTGAGTGTGTTGGGAAACAGCACTAATTTTGCTTAGTTTGGCACTTTTGCTGCACCTGACAAGCAAGCATCTAGAAAGGCTCGTTTGATATTTGTTCCATAAACTGTGAACGGAGGCTTCACAGGAGGAGATTTCTGTGTGATGATAATCCCCACCAAAATATATATATAAAAAAGGGCTGTGCCAGAAGGGTCTGCTTGAGGACTAGCATTAACCATTTCACCACCAGGGCCACCTGCCCTCTGGCATCAGATCTGGGGAATTCACATCGAGTGGTTTGGGAAGAAGCGCTGCTGTTCTGATCTGCTTGTTTTCTGGGTTCTGTACAATTTCTCGGCAAATAAATAAAGACTAAATGAATCCATTCTGTGACTTCATTGAAGTTCTTTTTTATTTGAACAACCAGAGTATAAAACAGTTTTGTGTGAAAAGCCTGGAGCCAAGCAGTGAAGAGAACCTTTTTGCTACCATCAATCATGTGAAAGAGCTGCCTGGAGACTGCTGCCTTTAAATGACAGCCTGTGTGTTTGAGAAGTGATGTATACAGCCATCCATTCTGTCTTTGGGATGATAAAGAGCTTTGGATCAATCTCCTTACATCAGTACTTCCTGGGCCTGATGATGGAAATGTGGGAGAAAAATCTCTTCTGGCTCTCCTAAAATATTTTGTTGCAGAGTTGGCAGTGCCATATGTCTGAAACATGACAGCAATATTATTTTATATATTATTTATTATTTTATGCTTTTTTTTATTTATTTATTGTGATTAGCGCTACCTAGATTTTGGAGTTATTGGACACTCATGGATTTCCTGGCTGAGCCAGGGGAGCTAAAATCATAGAATCACCGGGTTGGAAGAGACCCACCGGATCATTGAGTTCAACCATTCCTATCAAAACTAAACCATGTCCCTCAGCACCTCATCCACCCATTCCTCAAACACCTCCAGGGAATCAAGGACACCCCTGCTCCCTCCCTTTGCACTCCAAACACCCCCAGCTCCCTGAGCTCTTCACAAAGAGTTGTTCTCCTTTGTACTGCACACTGTGTACCCTCCACTCTCCCAAACCATTTAGGGCAGCATCTGCTCAGCCCATAGAGCACAAAAAGGCACAGGCACAAGTCTATAAGCAAGAACCACTTATCTCCAGCTCCAACCTTCCCTGAACAAGGGCAGTTGACTGACTGAAGTGGTCATGGCCTCTACCCGGGTTGCCCTATTCCTCTGTGCGGTCTTGGTAATGCAGATTCTGGTCCACTAAAGGCTTGCTACCCTTCCCCTCCTCCAGGCTGTCTCATATGAGATGATGTTTTGATAGGAATGTTTTGACTTGGTGAGCCGGTGGGTCTTTTCCAACTTGGTGATTCTATGATTCTATGACAGTCTGTCGCTTCTCTCCTTGGATCATACATTCTGTCACCAAAAGTGTTTCATCGTCTTTCAGTGATGCACATGGGACAAGCAAAGAGTCAAACAGGGAGAAACGGATGGTCCATTAGATTTGAAGGACTTGCTGAGTGACTTTAATGCCCCAGCTGTGGTTTAGCACTAAAGTGCTAGTTTTCTTCCTGAGTCTAAGGGCCAGATTTTTAAAAGCAAGATACCAAGGAGAAGAATTAGGCAGTGTGAGTTTCCTAAGAGCTACCCCTAACATCCTACCTGGGTCCTCACTGCCAGTAAACTGAGACGTGTTTAGAAGACCCATCCTCTGAGATCTGTAGATCCTGAGCTTCTGACCATCAGCAGAAACTGAAATCACAACCATCAAGAAAGATCTTCTGCTTCAATATAAAGCATCACACCCTTAAGCAAGCAACTTTTACCATTTCACATTGTATACAGAGGTTCAATGTGATTGTGGACAGGGATTTAGTCTTGCTGTGCTACAGATGAGCCACAAAGCAGCTAATGGGTCAGCCAGCTCTGCAGATACCCAGTTTGCATGAAACTCAGTCCTGCAGTTTTGCTAATAGCAATGAGATGTGACACTGAAAAAAAATGGGACCTGTTTATAGCTGCCTCATGCACAATACTTTACCTTTGACAATACTGATGCAAAAATCAAGAGAGACAGCTTGAGACAAAGTCATTTAAAGGCATCTTGTCTCTTTGAGTCAGTATTATGCAACATAATTACAGTAAATACTAGATTAAGTACTATCAAGCCAAAAAAAGAGTTGAGTACACTGGTGACCCTGCTCAAGACAGCACCTGGAATGAGTGCTCTCAGTGGTGATAATGTGTGTCTCTTCACCTCTGTGCATACACAAAACAACATTCTCATCACTCTGATGTCACGGTACATCCAACAGATGAAAAAACCAAACTAAACCAACCCCTGGTCTTGCAGACACATCAAAGGAGTGCAGCCAGTGGAGGAAACAAGCAAGCATCTTACATCAGCCTGCAGTGGGTTGCTATGCAACCAGGAAATCCACACATGTTGCCATGACGACGTCACTTCATCATCATTCATTGCACAGCTCACATCAGTGCAGCGAGTTGTCGGTGCACACATGCCAGGACAGAAAAATGTGGATACGAGCAAGAGCATCAGAGCACAGTGGACAGAGGATGTTGCCATCACAGCCTCTCGCTTAGGCAAAGCTCCCAAGGCTACCGGGAGGCCTTTAACTTTTTCCTCTCACAACTCTGTGGTTCAGCGTTTTCCCCTGTGATCTCACATTTGATGTCTATTACCACAGCCATGGGCAGCATACTGATGGGCAACTCCGTATCCTCCACTCGCTGCTCCTAGGGAACAGCAGCAGCCAGGGAAAGCTTGCAAGGGAGAGTAAATACGCAGGCTGGGAAGAGAAGATGCTGCTTGTGTGTTGCTGGCAACACAGGCTGCTTCACAAACTTTCACAGCATCAGTATGATTGCTGCTACGTTGTGGTACTCGTGATGAACAGCATCAAAAAAAAACAAGTGATAAAATTAAAGATCAGTAAATGAGCCTACTGGAGTGCCACATAATGCCACATTAACCAGGCCTGACATTTATCTCAGTGGTCAGGAAAGCCAACACTCAGACAGGGATGTTACCGAACGCAGTCTCTGCCCCGCTAAGGAAAATCACCGTTGTGGCCAACAACCACTTTTACTGCCCCCCATCATACTCAGTTTCTGCCACATTAATCATAGAATCACCAGATTGGAAGAGACCCACCAGATCATCGAGTCCAACTGTTCCTATCAAACACTAAACCATGTCCCTCAGCACCTTGTCCACCCATCCCTTAAACCCCTCCAGGGAAGGTGAATCAACCCCGTCCCTGGGCAGCCTGTTCCAGTGCCCAATGACCCTTTTTGTGAAATATTTTTTCCTAATGTCCAGCCTAAACATCCACTGGCGGAGCTTGAGGCCATTCCCTCTTGCCCTGTCCCCTGTCACTTGGGAGAAGAGGTCAGCTCCCTCCTCTCCACAACTTACTTTTAGGTAGTTGTAGAGAGCACTGAACCCCTAATCATTTGCATCAGCTGCATGTGCCTCATGAAGGATAAGCACTGCAAATTATGGGAAGGTTTTAGAGAAGGAAACCTTGCCAGGCAGGTTCAATAGCTACTTCTGGCCCTAAACACATGGCAGGGATATCAACTGGTTTATGACCACAACCCAGATGAATCAGCAAACGATCCCAAATCACCAGATGAGTTACTCACAGCCAACATTGAACCAGCCTTGCCAGATCAAAAATAATGGGAGAGAGGGAAATGTCCTGGTTGAAGACACAGAAGGTGGGCTGTCTCTGAAACAAGTCCCTCTGAGGAGCTGATCAAAACTGAGGCTGCAACCTGATGTGACAGCAGAAAGGGTGCTGGTGTTCAGCACTGTGGGAAGGACATGCGTGTGCTGGGATGTGAGCAAGGTCAGCCCTGCAGCTGCAACTGTTGAGCTGGGACAGTGTGATAGTTCCTCTTGCTGAAGTGTCCATCACCCCATGAGAGCTGGTGGGTTGATCTCAAGGCTGATTTTTCTCGTTCGAACAACAACAAGCCTGTTTCTTCCCTTTTCTTGGATGAAAACCACAGCTCCTCAGTGAAATGTGACAAGTCATAGGACAAGGTCTAGGCAACACTGACTCTCACCTAAACTTTGCAGGAACAATGACCACAGACTGGGAACAGAGGAGCCTCCTATGAAGTCAGGTATGAAGCCTGCCTGGCTTTCTCCAGAAACCCTGTCCATTTCAGGTGTCTCCAAACCCTCAGCCTGTGCCTGGGACCAACTCTGCAAAGCCAACAGGGACCATTACAGAGGTTTTTGGGCCAAGTCTAAACAACAACAGGCACATTTCCTTCTCTAAATAGTCAGTATCTGCTCCAGGGTGAGGCTCAGGGTTGAAGATCTGAAGCACTGAGAGCTGAACCAGTGCATGGGCTACTCCAAAGCTTGGTCCTGTTCATAGCTGCGTTTATCATAGAATCATAGAATCATAACACAATCAGGTTGGAAGGGACCCATGGGATCTTCTAGTCCAACCATTCCTATCACACACTAAACCAAGTTCCTCAGCACCTCATCCACCCGTGCCTTAAACACCTCCAGGGAAGGTGACTCAACCACCTCCCTGGGCAGCCTGTTCCAATGCCCAATGACCCTCTGTGTGAAAAACTTCCTCCTAATCTCCAGCCTGAGTCTCCCCTGGTGGAGCTTGAGTCCATTCCCTCTTGTCCTGTCCCCTGTCACTTGGGAGAAGAGGCCAGCTCCCTCCTCTCTTGCTTATCCTGAAGCAAGTTGTGCCAGCAATGAAATATCAATCTGTTGTTATGCATATTGCCTGTGTACCCAGTGAAATACTGCCTCTTCTTTCGCCTTTCCCCTTTTTTAAAATGTGAGCTTACAATGCTCACTCAAGTGGTAAACACATCCATAGGAGAAATAGCACAAAAATAGAAAAATTCAGATCATTAGCCAGTCTGCTCATACTTGGAGCAGCACCCAGGATTTGGGTTTAAGAGTAACCTTTACATTTCATTTAAGAACTGCTATCAAAATCCTATCTGAATCCTAATACAATTTTTTTCCTTCGTCCCAGTCCTCACATCCATCGAGTCTGAGGGAGGAATGACAAAATATTGTCATTACGTGCCCCTCATGTCTCTGCACAGCTCTCTGTAATTTAGCTGGTATTTGACTCAGCCGTTTGAAAGAGCAAATCACAACACGGCACATTCAGGCACCTCCTTTCTCAGCAAAGGAAAGGAAAATTGCTGGCATCACACAAAAGCTTCTATGTTTTGCTTTCCATGTATATTTTCCTCTTTGTGCTCTGCAGATTTTCAAAACTACCAGACTCGCCCAAGCGACACAAATCTATTTTCTTTCCATTTCTTGTTCTTCTTCCTTTTTTTTTCTTTCTTTCTTTCTTTTTTTTTTTTCTGTGTTTGTATTTCCATCAGCCACCCACTGGGCTCAATTGTAAGGGGGAGCAACTGGTTGTGCCTTGTCCATCCCCAGTTTTCAAGTACTATGTTTAGTTCAGGGGTGCTTCCTCCATGGAACCCTGGTTTTGGGACCCTTGTCCTTTGCCATAAAGAAAGGTAACGCTGCTCCCACTCTGCAGATGAGGGGAAAAGCCCCTGTTGGTGCAGGCTGAGCACTCAGAACATGGTTATGTTTGCATAGTGAGGACTTTACTCAGCAACGGCCCTCAGGGTGATCGTGACAGCGATTTCATCTTGTTTCTTGTCTCACAGTTGCAACAGAGATGGAGAAATTGTCATAGAGTCATAGAATCTCCAGGTTGGAAAAGACCGACAGGATCATAGAGTCCAACCATTCCTATCAATCACTAAACCGTGTCCCTCAGCACCTCGTCCACCCATCCCTTAAACACCTCCAAGGAAGGTGACTCAACCACCTCCCTGGGCAACCTGTCCCAGTGCCCAATGACCCTTTCCATGAAATTTTTTTCCTAAGACACAGAAGACACTTGTATCTTCAAGTAACAAAAGAACTGGATGAGGGCTTAATGCCGTGTCGATGGACCTCAGGAAGGATTGTTAGGTTTCCACATGAGGCCAGGTAAAAGCCAGCCAGAGAAAAAGTCTCTGCAGCCCCTTACCTGAAAAGAGGCTATCAGGAGGAGAATATAATTAGGGCAAAACTGTAAAGGCTCTAGCTCACAGACCATACATGCCTCCAACAAGATATTTTCTGTGCATCGACCAGCTTTCCAAAGCCCTTTCATCTGCCAGATTGCCTCCTCTTCCCATGGGTTCATGTGAGGCTTTTGTGTCCTCGTCATCGTGGGGCGATGGGCTCCTCAGCTCCATGAGGGATGCACAAAGCAGACCTCATGTTGCAGGGAAGCAGGGTGAGCTTTCTCCTGCTGCTCCCCCTCCCCATCTCCCACCTGCACAGGAGCTTTTCCTAGCCCCAGAGCAGTGTCAGAGCAGAGCAAGAGCTCCTAATTTCTTGCCATTCAGCTCCCAAGTGCTCAATGAAACAGCAGCAGTGGGCAAAAGCTGGGAGAAGGAGCCACAGAAATGGCTTTCAGCAGCTGGTGGAGGAAAAAAATAGCTCTGCTGGCACACAGCTATAAAAAGGCTTATACATTGCACTTTGAATGAGAAAATTGACTCCATTACAGTGGCTCGGTTCCTTCATCTGTGTCTGGACACTCATCATTTGCAAGGAAATTGTTTTGATTCCTTTTGTTGTGCTCTTCTAGCAGAGCTATGCAATCAATGTGCTCTCTGCAACTCTGCTTTCCCTGCACTGGACCTGAGGATGCAGAATCACAGAATCACAGAACAACCAGGTTGGAAGGGACCCATCGGATCTTCTAGTCCAACCATTCCTATCTAACACTAAACCAAGTCCCTCAAGACCTCATCCACCCTTGTCTTAAACACCTCCAGGGAAGGGGAATCAACCACCTCCCTGGGCAGACTATTCCAATGCCCAATGACCCTCTGTGTGAAAAACTTCCTCCTAATCTCCAGCCTAAATCTCCCCTGGTGGAGCTTGAGGCCATTCCCTCTTGTCCTGTCCCCTGTCACTTGGGAGAAGAGCCCAGCTCCCTCCTCTCCACAACCTACCTTCAGGTAGTTGTAGAGAGTAATGAGGTCTCCTCTCAGTCTCCTCTTCTCCAGGCTAAACAACCCCAGCTCTCTCAGCCGCTCCTCATAGGGTCTGTTCTCCAGACCCTTCACCAGCCTCATTGCTCTTCTCTGGACTTGCTCCAGAGCCTCAACATCCTTCTTGTGCTGAGGGGCCCACAACTGGACACAATATTCAAGGAGCGGCCTCACCAGTGCTGAATACAGAGGGAGAATCACCTCCCTGGACCTGCTGGTCACACCATTTCTGATACAAACCAAGATGCCATTGGCCTTCTTGGCCACCTGGGCACACTGCTGGCTCATGCTCAGTTAGTTATCGACCAACACCCCCAGGTCCCTCTCCTCCTGGCAGTTTTCCAGCCAGGCTTCTCCCAGTCTGTAGCTCTGCATAGGGTTGTTGTGCTCCAGGAATAACTCAACCTCTCTGTGTGGCTGTAGAGCTTCCCCTGGACCACTGATATTTTCCCAGCTGATTTTAAGACCATGGACCCTCCTTGTTTTTGTTGCCATCCTCAGGCTGCTCCACTCTTGGGACAAACATGGGACTGCAGGTCTCCCGAGGGAGCAGAAGTGCCTCCAGCTCAGGTGCACACAGGCAAAGATTGGGTCAAAGTCTTTGTCTGCCTCAGGTGATGAGAGACCCTCTTGCATTTTCTGTTCTGGATCTCCTGGCAGGCAGTAAAGAACACCTACACTACATATTACTGGGACGTGGCTTCACATCACCAGTAGGGATCCTCCTCCTTCTTCTCGCAGTGTGCCCCACAAGATGCTGTCCCCAACTCCTCTGAATTTTGGGAGGACGTGAGGTTCTCGCCTCTTTGGGACCATAGCCATGTTCCCATTTAGCAGCAGTTTTGTTGTGCTTTGTTTTTTGTGGGACCATGCAGCAGGTGAGGACCCTCACATTGACCACTGAGAGCTCAGTGGTGCTTCTCACCAACCCTGAAACATCCTTATCTCTGAGGAGGTATGAGAGCATCATAGAATCATAGAATCATAGAACAACCAGGTTGGAGGAGACCCATCGGATCATCAAGTCCAACCATTCCTATCAAACACTAAACCATGTCCCTCAGCACCTCATCTACCCATCCCTTAAACACCTCCAGGGAAGGTGAATCAACCACCTCCCTGAGCAGCCTATTCCAATGCCCAATGACCCTTTCCGTGAAAAACTTCCTCCTAATCTCCAGCCTAAATCTCCCCTGGTGGAGCTTGAGTCCATTCCCTCTTGTCCTGTCCCCTGTCACTTGGGAGAAGAGCCCAGCTCCCTCCTCTCTACAACCTCCTTTCAGGTAGTTGAAGAGAGCAATGAGGTCTCCTCTCAGTCTCCTCTTCTCTAGGCTAAACACCCCCAGCTCTCTCAGCCGCTCCTCATAGGGCCTGTTCTCCAGCCCCTTCGCCAGCTTCGTTGCTCTAATCGCTTCAGCCAGCTGACACACACCCACAGCAACCCTGTACAGGAACTGCTGCCACTTCATCTGGACATATGGGGCACAGAAAGATACATCCTTGAGCAGAATTTGTCAAACTGGACTAGGAATGGGGGCTTGGGCTTCTGAGGATGAGGAGCTGAAGTCAGGAGAGCGTCAATAGCAGCAGAGAATCTGGCCCAGTGTTCAAACCTTGCATGAAAGCCCTTAATTTAAAGTGATTTCTGGCTTTGGAACAGCCTGTGTATTGGCTCTCTGTGTTTTTGTAAATCACTTGTTTTGTTACCATTGCTTATGTTTTAGACACACAGGCATTTCTGGGATAAGCTTATTCCCTGTAGGAAATCCATATGCTGATTTTCCCCTGGATGGGTACAGCCCATCGAGCTGCTAACAGAGTACGATGGGTGACGGAGAACGAAGTTTTCATTATCATTTCAGAGCGGCCATCCCAGCAAGCGGATGTGGCCAAGTGAGGCTGACATTTAAAGCAACTACTGAGATTACATTACTGAGATTATATTTAATATGGATGGCCAAATCTTTCAAACAAAATCAATGTCCTTTTACTTACTAATACCCTTGCTGCATCTTAATGAAGGTTCCTCCAGCTCAAGGCCCTATTTTTCTGTAGTCATTTTGTTGCATGACATTGCTGATTGCATCAGATGGTACCTAATGCTATTTTCATCTGTTTCTATTGAATTGTATGCTTTCCCATCCTTGATTTGTCAATTGCCGGATCAATTAATCAAGGGACTCTTAGGGCAGAAACATTTATATTACTGAGAAGGAAGGGGAACTAATTTAAATTCTGCGTCTTCCTGCAGCATCCAACATCTATTATTAACTCTCCCTATGGCATGGACAGGAGGACACTGAGGGACCTGCAGACCAGGCCATAACCACTGAGTTCTTTGCATGGCCCCCTCACCAGCTTCGTTGCTCTTCTCTGGACTCGCTCCAGAGCCTCAACATCCTTCTTGTGGTGAGGGGACCAGAACTGAACACAATATTCAAGGAGTGGCCTCACCAGTGCCGAGTACAGAGGGAGAAAAACCTCCCTGGACCTGCTGGTCACACCGTTTCTGGTACAAGCCAAGATGCCATTGGCCTTCTTGGCCACCTGGGCACACTGCTGGCTCATGGTCAGTCGCTGTCAGTCAACATCCCCAGGTCCTTCTCCTCCTGGGAGTTTTCCAGCCGGACTTCTCCCAGTCTGTAGCTCTGCATAGGGTTGTTGTACCTCAAGTGCAGGACCTGGCATTTGGCCTTGTTAAACCTCATCCCATTGGTCTCAGCCCATGGATCCAGCCTGTTCAGATCCCTCTGGAGCCTCCCTACTCTCCAGCAGATCCAGGCTTCCACTCAGCTTAGTATCATCCACAAACTTGCTACAGGTGCACTCAATGCCTTCATCCAGATCATTGATGAAGACATTGAAGAGGGCTGGACCCAGCACTGAGCCCTGGGGACAACACTTGTAACTGGTTCTTTGCCTCTGTGGAAGCCAGAGCAGGACCCCTGGTTTTGGACCAGCCCTCTCCCTGGCTGCAACCTGAAGCTGATAGCGAGCAGCACTGGAAGAGACCTGATTGTGGAAGGGATCTGATTGTTGACCATTAGATAAAGACAGGGATAAAACCAGGGAGGTTAAATACCTAATCTTTAATTAGCTGCATCATTCCCAGCTGTTGCATAAAAACTATTAAAGTTATTACAGGACACACTGTCTGCTTGTGTCTGCAGGAACAGCAAATACAGGTAGGATTGTCCTTGCCATAAGCAGCACTCACGCTGTCCTGCATTTTTGATGGAAACAGCTATTTGCCTTTCTGAATAATGCCAGCCTTGCACTGGTTCATGATTAGCAGATCCCTGGGCACTTCTCAAGAAGAGAAACCTCCTGATGTGGGGCAGACTTGGTTTCTCTGGCTCCTCTCTATGGCTGCAAGTGCCACAAAGAGCCAGAGACCAAGGGTTAAAAATCACAGTGCGAACCATCTCTGCGGCAGACATTTGTCAAGCCTTTTAATAGTGTGCTTCATTCTGATCTTTGAGGGCTTTATTTAAGGAACAAATAAAGTGTTTTGCCACTCAGCTGTTGCAGTTCCTCCTAGCCCCTAAAGTTATTAGGTGTTAATTTTATGAGATTACAGCCCAGCTCTACTGATGCCTAGCAGTTTGATACCAAAGTGACTTTATTACCAAGCACATGGATTTCTTAAGCTTTCTTGTGCTGATACAGCAATCAGTTAGGTGCATTTGTTGTTCTATTACCCAAACCAGTAACAGACCAGAGCACTCCCCAGGCTGAGTCCTTCTGCTACCCCAAATGCTCTGACGCAGCCAGTTAAGAAATGAAGCCAGCTCTTACCTAGGTCGCTATGATTCCTAACCTCCCGCCTTATCCCCGTCTCCCCCAGCAGAGGGGAGGATTAGGAAGGAGAATTTTACCCTGTGCCCTGACAGCGGTGGGCAGAGCAAAGAGGTCACACTGAACCTAGGGTGTTCCAGGGCCACTGAACCTCCTTGAGTCACTCATTAAGTCAATAGAGCAGGAAAAACCTGTCAAAAATAGAAGACAGGGAAAATAAAATAAAATATAAAATAAAATAAAATAAAATAAAATAAAATAAAATGTGAGGTATCCATTCAGACACCTTACCAGAGGCATTTTTTTCCCCAGTGCCCCACACCCGCAGTGAGGATGGGTGCTGCTTATCAGACAGGTTATGTAAGTGAAGTGCTCTATATTTATCAGGAGTGTGTGGTGCGCACACCTCGAGGGTCAGATGCCCAGCAGTTTGGAGAACATTAGCTCCCTTAATGAAGCAGTGGGGAGGAGGACCTAAAAATATGTCTGTGCTGCAGAAGGAGATCATTGAGTGCTCTGGGAGCCAAGGTCAGGAGGCCCCACGTGTCTTTTCAGCTCTGGATGAGGTTCTGATGCCACACTCAGATGTTCAATGCCTCTAAAAAGGCAGGATCCATGCTGCACTAAGCATTCTTTCAAACTTCTGTGGTGATGTTGGATGTTGAACCACTGCCTAACAGAAGGGAAAGGTCCCCAGTCCATGTTATAAACACTTTAGTGCAAAGTCAACCTCCTTTTCGGGCTGTCCTCCCTCTAGCCCTGAGTGCTGGACTCACCTCTCTGCTCTGGGCTTCAGCTTTGTGACTTAGGGCATCCGGTAGAAGCTTAAAGGCTGGACGTGGGGGAGGCTGTGGGTTTCTTGTTTCCTGTGTGAGGGAATCAGCCACACAAAATGCAAGTGATGACTGTATGACACACCCTTAGCAAGTTTGCAGATGGCACTAAGATGGGTGAAAGAGACGATCTACTGGAGGGTAGGGAGGTTCTGCAAAGGGACCTGAACAGGCTGGACCACTGGGCTGAGTCAAATGACATGAGGTTTAACACGGTCGAGTGCCGGGTCCAGCACTTGGGGCACAACAACCCTATGCAGAGCTACAGACTGAGAGAAGTCTGTCTAGAAAGCTGCCAGGAGGAGAGGGACCTGGGGGTGTTGGTTGGCAGTGACCGAACATGAGCCAGCAGTGTGCCCAGGTGACCAAGAAGGCCAATGGCATCCTGGCTTGGATCAGAAATCGTGTGACCAGCAGGTCCAGGGAGGTGATTGTCTCTCTGTACTCAGCACTGGTGAGGTCACTCCTTGAATCCTGTGTCCAGTTGTGGGCCCCTCAGCACAAGAAGGATGTTGAGGCTCTGGAGCAAGTCCAGAGAAGTGCGACAAAGCTGGTGAAGGGGCTGGAGAACAGGCCTGATGATGAACTGCTGAGAGAGCTGGGATTGTTTAGCCTGGAGAAGAGGAGGCTGAAAGGAGACCTCATTGCTCTCTACAACTACCTGAAGGGAGGTTGTGGAGAGGAGGGAGCTGGGCTCTTCTCCCAAGTGACAGGGGACAGGACAAGGGGGAACGGCCTCAAGCTCTGCCAGGGGAGGTTCAGGCTTGATATCAGGAAAAAAAATATTTCATGGAAAGGGTCATTTGGCACTGGAACAGGCTTCCCAAGAATGTGGCTGACTCGCCTTCCCTGGAGGTGTTTAAGGTGCAGGTGGAAGAGGTACTGAGGGATATGGTTTAGTGATTGATGGGAATGGTTGGACTAGATGATCCAGTGGGTCCATTCCAACCTAGTGATTCTGTGATTCTATGAAAAAGCCGTGATTTTGCTCCAGGACCACTTCTCTCCTACTGGGATGTGGCCAGGAAAAGAGGCAGTTGGAGCCCCTTTTTACCTTCAATAGTGGTCTGCAGCAGTGCATCCCCAAGAAGTGTCCTCCATCCTGCTGGATGCTTGGGAAGCAGGAGGTACATGACACACACTGCTGGTTGGTGTCAGAGCCAACAGCAGAGCCCAAAATGCTTTTGCCCCACAGCTGTGCTCCACCCACAGGGCCACAAGTCTGGTAGCTGTCCCGCATGCAGCAGAGAACACCGAACCCCATTGCTCCTCGTGCACAGCATCCTCCTTGACTTCCCAGCCTTAAATGATGCAGAAAGTCTGCTAAGGACTTTTCTGCTGGAAGGACTCGGCAGGAAGCAGCTAATGCAACCTTTTTGCTCATCCACAGTACGCGGGTCCAGTGGATAATAAAGCCACAGGCTCCTTTCTCATTAATCCCTAATCAGGCTTTCTCTCACACAGCCCTTTCTGCCATCAGCAGTGGAGAGCTGAGAGCCTCCTTTCACACCTGGTGAGGTGGCAGACCCAAATACCTTGCTGTGAACTTGCATAAAACACTCCTTGTGCTTGCTGGCAGTGGTTCCTGGGAAAGACCCTCTCCTTTCACCAGGGAGCATAGAAAAGCAGAACCTCTAGAGGAGGGCAGTGTCTGCAACGAGGCAGATCCTCAAAGAATGTGAAGCCATAGATGGTTTATTGTGTTGTTAATTATGGATATATGTAAAACGGAGGACTTCCCTACCTATCAATACTTGACACACTCCTTGGAACTCCAGCTTATTCCTAGGCAGAGCTGGTGAACAGCAGCGCAAGGCTAAAACTGAGCTGTACTGTTGCACTCTCCAAGATTTCTGCAGCCCGTTACACAAACAAGGAGGGAGGGTATAGCCAGCCACCCCTTTCCAGCCTCCACGGAGAGAAGACACACACCCATCTACCAAAGCCAGAGAGCCATACAACTAAAGTCATGGTTTGTTCCATACAGATGCACACAGAGCATGTCATGCAGTAGAAAGAAAACAGCAAACTTAACCCCGTGCAATGCTTTAGGTCTTTATTGTTGCAGTAGAATAGCTGGTACATGGCTAAAACATTCTGATATAGTCAGTGAACTCTGAGGACTAAGGCTTTCTGTAGGTTTGTGGTATCTGGTGTTTCCTTACCCACAGTGGACATATAAAATCAGTTATAAAAACACAGATCTTTCTTAAACAAGAGAGATTGATGCAATGCACAAAACTTAGGAACTACGTTTCATATGATCCAGACAACGTCTCAGAGAGCAGCTTTGGGCCTTGCAGCTTTGCACCCAGAGAGCTGTCTCGGTGTGTCATCCTGCTGGCCAGATGAGCCTGGTGACACACACAGACAGGATTTCAGCCTTCTCTTCAAAGCAGAGACAAGGAAACCCCTGATGCGATGGTGAAACATTTATTGAGCAAACGAGCACGGTATCCATCACAGCCGGGAAAGCAGTCATTGATCTTGGATAACATGAACGAGACCCGTAGGGCCTGCAGTCGGAGCAGTTGCCACTACGTGTCCCACAAAGGGGACAGGTGATTCTCAGAGCACCAGCACCTTTCACATACAGCCCTGAAACCATTTCCAAGTGATTGACCCAGCACGTCCTAGTGTGCTGTGAGTAGGGAAACAGGTCAAGTGAGAATAAAAAAAATCTTTGAAAAATCTGTACACTGGAACCTTTTGAGTAAAAAGCTACAATCTTATCAAAGAGACAAAAAAGCTTTCACAGACAGATGCTCCCCCAGTTCCCTAAGCACTTTATGAAAAAAGATGCTTCTATACCCACAAAACTTTTTATTCCATTTTATTTTCCTGTCTTGCGTTTGCAATTGAGCTGGAAAATGATGCTCCTAATGTGAAAATTTTCATCAGTCATAAAGCAAATACCCTTCCTTGAGAAGAGGATTCTTCACTCACCACGTGCTGCCCTGCATGACAGAATCTGGCACTGCAAATGTGACATTTGCAGCTGGCAAGTAGATTATTCTTTCCCTCTGGTCTGAATGCAAGAGATGCAGATGAATCACAGATCTGCAAGACGTTCACCACACTGCAGCAGGTTACATGTTTGGTTCCAGCTGGGAGAAAACTCCTTGTAAGGGTTGACGATGGGCTGCATTTGATTGCATTTTCAGAGCCCCAATCTAATTGCACATGGATGCAAATCAGTCACCGCTGCATGACCAGGACTCGCATTGACGTTTCTGACACATGTGATGACACCACAAAGTTCTCTGAATAACTGACAAAAGCATAACCAGTATTTATGTCACCAACACATACAACTCGTCCTTCAAAGTCGTTCCTGAAGACTGTGTTAAGGCTGTTGGAGCAGTCTAGCCATGGCTGCTCCTGATGTGACAGCACAGCCCTGGCTCAGGACAGACTAGAAGAGGCCTCTGAGGCTTTATTTAATGATAAATGAGGTCTTTAGGTTTTCCCTTGCAGCAAGTTACCTGGATGTGCTGGGAACTGCAACAAAGCAGAATATGAGGAGAGGAAAACCAGGCTATGTAGGTTTAAGCTGCACTCGTGCCTTTGAAATCACAGAACTACATTAAATATGGTCCCCTTAATCTAGAAAGAGCCTCCTTCCACTTGTGACAATGAAACACAGTTGTCAGCCTCCGGGGACTTGAATATAAATATGAAAAACTCATTAAGAAACATAACCTTAAATATAAACCTACTTTCATTTAAGAAAAAGGGGATTAAAAAATCAGTAAAACAGATGGCTTCAAGTACTTTCCGTATAATAAACAGTTAGTCATTATAAGCATAGATTAAAAAATACTTGTCACCTTGCAGCAGACAGTTGAAGAGGCTGGTGATTCGTTCAGAGAATGGTCTTTGATAAAAACACATCGACAACTTGTGTAGTGCTGTAATTTAGAAGAACACAGATGTGTTTTCCATGCTGACCCAGTGCTTGAGATACTCGGCACAAGATACACTTTGCTCTGACATTTCATGGCAACGTTACTGAGTGTCCAGAGCCAGGCCATCTCAGCACTTCTCAAACAAGAAGCCTTCGTGTGTTGCAGCAATACAGGGAATCAAGTGGTCCTACATTCTTGAGGTTTAAAGACAAATCCAACATGAATTGGCCTGAGCACTGGTGATGTTTATGTCGTTTATGATGTCAGCATGAACACCACTTGTATTATATATGACAAGGAAGCTCCTCGTCAGAATTTAAGCCTTCAGGTTTTCTGAATGTCATGCAAAGAAGGGAAAGGGGTTTGAGTGGGAGCCCTCAAAAACTGCAAAGGAGGTTGGAAAGGGAACAATGTCATCAGGCAACAGAAGAGAATACCACAAAGGGAAGATGTAGCTCAATTCCCTCTGCTGTGATGGTTTGAATCCCATCTCTGGCACCCACAAGGGACAACCACTGCATCAGACGTATTTCAGCAGCTGTGGCTGATACGCATGGAACAAGCAGTCTGCCTACTAATCTACACAGACAATCAAAGGCCCAAGGAAGTAACGTGCAAACCAAAGAAACGCTTCAGAAAAAGGTATCTTGTGTATTCAAAAAAATTAAAAATTATAAAATGTTTTCAATCAAATAAAGTCTAAAAGGACACTCTTTTGAAAAACATTGGCCAGCTACTCAGACACAGACACTTATTTTTTGCCTCTACAGGAAAAAAACCACCAATAATCCAGCAAAAAGCCAGCTCCCCTCTCCTCCAGCTCTGTACAATACAGCAGGAACAAGTCTCCTGCAGCTCATGGGGAGACTGGAATAGTGAAAAATCAAAACCTAGCTGCACAGACCTACTAAAGAATCAGGTAAGATTTAACCAGCCAGTGTTTGTTTTGTTGCACTACACTATGAGGCTGCAAGGCTTAAAAATTCTTCTGAGTGACCAAGCCAGAGTGGCTGAATAGTGGTGGGCTCAGCAGTGTCTGGAAAAGCTTACATGAAAATGTTATTTTAAAATAACTTTGAGTACTTGAAATAGGAAAAAGAAGCAGAACAACTTTTCCTCCAACTTCCACCTGTACCATCACAACACTTACAACTTACCAGCTTTCCAAATTTGATGCTCACCGTACGACACTGTGGTTACACAGAAATCACACATCTGTTTGTCTCAGCTGGGGATTCTGGGTTTCTACAGTAAAGTTCAGTGCATGTCACATTTACCAGAGTCCTTATGATTGTTCTGTAATCCAGCAGTGTGTTTCTCGGTTACAGCAGGATGCAGCTGCCAACTGCAGGCCAGGGCAAAGTTGAGAGTACATTCAGAGATAAAACTACCACTTTCACATGTAGCAATAACTAACGTTGTCTTTCTTGTCACAGAATCGAGTGCAAATGTCTAGCAATGGCAACAATAACAGACAATTCTCATGCAAAAATTCTTCCCTGTGCACAACATTTGCAGGACATCTCTAAATTACCCATTTTTACGTCTTTCCCAATCCCAGAACTAATTGTTTTTTATCTTTGTTTCATGAAATTTCTGTTGCTTTTTGAAGTATCGATGACAAGCAAGTTCAATCAGTTCCAGCCCACCAAATACTTTTTGTTGTACAACAAAGATGATGATCATGGCTGCAAAATACCATCGTGCGAAGCTATACAGGTACAACAGCGCAAGCACAATCAGTGGGAACAGCATCCAGTACACGAGTGAGATGCATTTCACCGCAAGGACCCTGAGCTCAGATTTACATGGTGGAACAATGCCTTGCCCTGTCGCACTGAAGCACTTTCCACCTTTGTAGAAGCGTCGGAGTCTCTCCTCTTTCTCTTCCCAGCGCTTACGGCACCAAAGCTGCAGCTCCTCCTTGGAAGTGGGCACTGTCTCTATAGGATACCTCTGGACGTGGAAGTGAATCTCCTTTGGGAAGTTTCCAAACAAGAGGTGCTTCTCTGTCTGAGGAATGTTTTGGGGGTATGCCACAGTTATGTCATGGATAGCATCGAGATTGTCACCTAGAAGAAAGGTTTGGGGAGAAAACAGTCAGTGTGGACCACTAAGAACACTAACTCACTTCAAGGCACGATTGAAAACTGTCCAAATTGTGAAAGAAAGACCGGGGATACATTAACTCTGCAGTTTTTTATTTGCTAAAGTATCTAAAGGCTGAGAGATCAAACTTCTCCTAATCATTACCTGTTCTGAATCTGAGTAAAAAAACTTTAGGAACAAAATCATACACTGCACAAATGGTGAATTACAGCACAGGGAGTAAGACAGCAAAGTCAATTCTGAAGGAGAGAAGATGCACGCTGAATCTTGGATAAAGAGCAGAGCATGCGAGACTAATCTTCAGCTATTCATACCTGCTCTGCAAGTTAAAATGGCTTTTAACTAATGAAATACAAGTTAGCGTATGCTCCTGTGAACACTGCAAACGAGTCCATTCAATCTGGCATGAGTAGCATATGCAATCCTAATTTACTGGAGATGGAGAAAACATACACGAAACATCTACCATCTAGGTATCAGGTTCTCATTAGGCCTAGGTTATCTTACAGAGGACGAGGAGTGTCTCTCTAGGTCAGCAAGCTTTGCAGAGTGCTCCAGTCAACACAACCTCTTTAGATCTGACCACCCAGAACTTTCTGGAGGGGACCTGCTGCCCACAGCATCCCAGAGCTGGGAAAGATAAGTACAGCAGAAATGGTGGAGAGGCCCAGCTTTAAGTAAACCAGAATCAGCTACTGGGGTAAAGTGAGTACAGTTAGCCATTTACAAAGCAATACTGGATCAGAAATCCAAGGGAATTCTGATAAAAACCCCTCTCCTCATCATTCCCATGCCTGACCGAGTCACACTCCTAAAAGGCAATCAGTGTTGTCAAAGTGGGGTTTGCTTGCACATCACTGTGCTCAGTGTTTTTACACGGTGCATTTTCTCAGTAACCTCCTTATCCCCTGGCCTCCGACCAGACATTCTTTTTAGATGTCATAAAGTGAATTCTGCTGGTGTAAAACCAATCTAAAAATAGGCGTCTGCTGCACTGGATGTTGCATAACTGGTGAGTGCTGCCAGCAGTGATTTATCCCGCTGTTCTTGTTTGGCCGTCTGGCTCAGGGCAAAATAGAACTGGAGACCAAAATCTGCCTCCAGTTGCAGCAGCTGAAGTTTTTTCTTCTCACAGATGATGACACTTCTTGCAAAGATTAACAAAACCTACTTTTTAGCCCTACTCTGGTCTCTCCAGTGCCTGGCACTTGGACCATCATGTGCACACCCACCGAGTGTCCTCATCCAGGAAAACAGCTAGAGATAACAGTTTAAGGAGCAGAAGGGGAAGACCAGGCTGATCAGATGCCAGGCACAGCCAGGTGTATGTATTGACCAACCCCAGTTACACGGGACCAGACCCTGTCACCCCTTATTCATTCCTCTGTTTTCCCAAACTTGTCTCTCGCAAACCACCTTGAACCATCCCTTTCCCCATTTCTGGTTTCTCCCCTAAATATCCCATAATAGATCTTACACAATAAAAAACCGCTCCTCTGTGGGATCTGGTAAGGAGTTCCAGAGCTCTGCAAGCAGAAACTCCTTTAGTAAAGTGATGGATGGAAGATGGTACCTCACAGTGATGGGTGTCACCCTGGCTCAAGTGACAACAGCTCCCCACGGGAGGGACTCTTTCTCTAGGATTTGGGCTTTCCCTGCCTGCTCCTTTGTGCGTGGGCAGACAAGTTCTTTTATCTCACCGCCTGTTACTAAACCTTATCAACAAGAGCCTTCTATTAGGTTAAAAATAAAGATATTGCAGGTAAACTGAATATTACTTCTAATTTTGTGTATTCAATAATACAGCGTCAGAACAGAATTTTAACTCTAGGCGGAAACCCCAGGGTGAATAGGCAAGGCAGGATTAAACTATTTTAAGCTTCTGTCAAAAATATTCACTCAGAGAGTACTGCAAGGTAGATGCTGGAGGTGAACACTCCCCCAAGTAATGCTCAGTCCTGCAGCACAGCACCAAACGAAGTAGGCTGGTTGTATGGAACCCTCCCCTCTGCTAGCGGCATTGCTTGGAGCTGAAGCATCACTTGTTCTTCAGTTGTGGCTCACGTCAGTGACAAGGACATGTTCTTGCTCCTACCTGGGGCTGACTGATGCAAGCTCACTGTGAGAAAGAAGGATTTACTTAAGCAACGACTTCAGGGACAAGACGATGATTCAGAACAGAACCTCTTAAGGCCAAAATGACCACCACGGGGCCAAAAAAGAGGGTGGGTGCCAGGTAAATCCCCACAATGAATTGCTCAGACTCTCAGCAGTCTGGAAGGTGAATGGGCAGCTGAGTGTCCCCAGCATTAACACTGGTGGCTATTACCCATTTCCATCCCCAGTGAGGATCTTATCAGCTGTAATTTGTCCTCTTTTAGTTACCACTGACACTATAACTTGCACGAGGATTATATACTCTCTTCCCTGCATTAACCCAGCAGAGAAGATGCTTTTCTTAACCACAGCCCATCACAGAGCAGCACATGAATGAGCTGTTGAGCCAGAATGCGAGAGGTGTACTGAGATGTTCTTACAACAAAATATTCATGATCACCGTAAAATAAGCTGTTCTGTAAAAAATGGGACCAACACCTGAGGCTCTCGTCCGTTCCACTTCCCACCACGATACAACTACAATTGTATTCTCCTTCCCCACATCACGCATCTCCAGATGCTTTGCACATCTCCAGGCTCTCATGAAGTGCTTCCCCAATGCCCCTTAATGCCTTCTCTATACACAAATTCATTGGGAAATGCCACAGAAGGAGGGTTGGCATTTCTGTGAATAAACTGATCAGCAACCCAGTCAGAACAGGTATGGAAGCAAACAGAACAGGACCAGCTGTTTCACAACACCAGAGTACTGTACTTCAGCTTTGAAACGAAGATATATTTCTGGACAGTAAAACAAAAGCAATCTAAAACTGCTGCCTGAGAATATCACTGCCTTAGCTTCTGAGCTGTTAGTCTGTTGTTTTTGGTTTTTTTTTTTTTTTTTTTGAAAGCACGTGACCGGGAGGGAGCAGCTTCAAGGATTTACAGCCCCTCTTGGGAAATATCATCCCTGAGGAGATTTAAAACTTCAGGCAGCTCTCTTTAAAGCAGTGGTGTCAGCCGGGGTTAATCTAAATCACTCTCAACTCAGCAGTTATTGGAAATCTTTTTTGGGTAAGTGCTGCAATCAAATAAGCAAACAACAACAACAAAAATAAAAAAAGACAGAATGATAATAGATGATCTCCAGAGGCCCCTTTCAACCCCTACCATTCTGTGATTCTGTGATAATGCTGGCCTTGATTAACCCAGCAGAGTGATCCTGCATACCAATTCTTTCACCAGCTCTCTCACTTTCCGTTGTCATTGGGACATAAGGAGACAGAGAAAGATCATCCACTTGCTGACACCAAGGACTTAAGGAAACCCTTGTCCCTGAGGGTGGGAGCCTGGGGAAGGGGCAGCCTGGCTGCTTTCTGCTCCTCAGTGGAAGAAGTTGTAGAATCATAGAATCATAGAACAACCAGGTTGGAAGAGACCCACCGGATCATAGAGTCCAACCATTCCTATCAAACACTAACCCATGTCCCTCAGCACCTCGTCCACGCACACCTTAAACCCCTCCAGGGAAGGGAAGGGGACTCAACCCCCTCCCTGGGCAGCCTCTACCACTGACCAATCACCCTTTCTGTGAAGAATTTTTTCCTGCTGTCCATCCTGAGCCTCCCCTGGTGGAGCCTGAGGCCATTCCTTCTCGGCCTGTCCCCTGTCCCTTGGCAGAAGAGCCCAGTTCCCTCCTCTCCACAACCTCCTCTCTTCTCAGGGAGTTGCAGAGAGCAACGAGCTCTCCCCTCAGCCTCCTCTTCTCCAGCTTCAACCCCCCCAGCTCTCTCAGCCACTCCTCTTCTTCTCCAGCCCCTATCCCAGCTTTGTTGTTCTTCTCTGCACTCGCTCCAAAACCTCAATGTCCTTCTTGTGCTGAGGGACCCACAACTGACCCCACGATTCAAAAAAAACAGGAACATGGGCAATAGGTCTGTCAAGTCGTGCTGTGTACAAGAGTAGAGGACTACTGGGATCCACTCCAACCTGGCCAGTACAGAGATCAAGAGATAAAAGGACATCCTCAGAGCTATCAGCAATCGTTACATGGGGTTAATTCTTTCTTTAAATACACTTAAATCCTGTAGTTTTGCCGCCTGATGACACATCTCATTAATTCGTAAACCAGTATCATGAACTGAAGTTGTCTGGGGGCAGGGAGGGGAAGACTTTGAAATCTCTGTAAATACCTCATTTAATTATTAATCATTCTAAAGAGGAATCTCCAAGGAGATGAGGGAAGAAGCAGCAGAGCAGGAGGAACCCACCCATCCTACTGGGGAACCTGTGGACCCAGTGGCTCCATAGTCAGGCTGCCCTGGGGCTGTGGGTCTTCTGTCCTTGCTCCCTGGCTCTGGAGGGTTAGTTTACAAACTGCAGTGCAAAAGCTGGTTGAACTATAAATAAAATGCAAAAATATGTGGCGAGCGGGGAGCAAAGGGATAAAACAGTTGAAATAACAAGTTATTTTCACTCACTCAGGATGACCGGGCATAACTGACTCACCAGTCTTTATCATTCCCAAACTATATTTACCAGATCCAGATAACAAAAATGCCGTGTTTGTTCCTCCTCCTGCATATCTGCTCACTCCTGGCCTCCCCTACTACGTGTTTGCTCCACATACACCTATGGGATTTATTTTTAATAGGTAAGTTATGTGTTAGGAAGGAGAAAACACATTGTTTCCAGGCTTACAAGACACCACTACTGATGTATTTCATCTAACACTCATGCACTGATATGCATCACTCCACTAAGCTCTAACATGGATTTCCTGGCAAGCAGCCAGCAAATTCAGACAAGAATCACAATTATGCCTGAAATAAAGATAATTTATTACACTGCAGTGAAATCCTTTTAAAAAGCATCGCATGCACTCTACCTTGCCATGATGTCTTTCTACACGGGTAAATGTACGTAAATTTGGAAACGGCTGATTTTTTTTTTTAAAAAAGTATATATAAAGAAAGCTAAGCAAGGCATTCAAGTATTTCTGGAATGCTAAGTACCATGACAGTTATCAAAAATAGGATATCAAATATCCTTAAAATAAATCACAAGTGCAACCAGAGTGCGTGTAAGCAGGTCAAGCTTATTCTAATTCTTCTAATATAGCAGACTTCCCACCTTACCTCACTGTTATTTGGCCAGGGATCTGAAATTACTGGGTGCGGAGAATTATGAAAACCCTACGATGTGCATTTCTCTGCTCTCTGCCTGGATGAAGACTCTCTCCAATGCAGACAGAATGAAGCATCTATCTTTACAAAAGAAAACACATCTCTGTCTAAGGTAATCCAGTTCTACCAGCATCCAGCTGTTGCATCTACAGCTTCCATTGTTGTTTCTGAACAACCTCCGCAAGTTATCAGCAAAGCGAATCACTCTGGAATAGTTTTCATACACAGGTGACACACCAATGATGCTCAACATTGCAGGATGTTGCTGCTTGGTAAACAACACGGCTGGCTTAGAACCTGGAATTTTAGGGAAAGAAAAGTGCCACATTTTTAAAGCCATAAGGAGCAGCAGTACATGTGAACTCCCATACTGAATGTTTGTGGAAAGTTTTGGATGGCTTACTACAAGAATAATATTGATGGGCTGGAAAGCGTCCAGAGAAGGGCAGTAGTGAAGAGGATGGAGAACACATTTTATGAGGAACGGCTGAGGGAACTGAGATTATTTAGCCAGGAGAAAAGGAGGCTGAGGGGAGACCTTATCGCTGTCTACAACTGTCTGAAAAGAGGTTGTGGTGAGCTGGATGTTGGTCTCTTCTCCCACATAACAAGTGATAGGAAGAGAGGAAATGGGCTCAAGTCGCACCGGGGAAATTTAGATTAGATATCAGGAAACATTTATTCACAGAAAGTGTTCTCAGGCACTGGCAGAGGCTGCCCAGGGTAGTGGTGGGAATCACCATCCCTGGAGGTATTCATAAGACAGGTAGCTGAGGTGCTAAGGGATCTGGTTTAGTAGTAGACAGGCACAGTTGCACTCAATGATCTCAAAGGTTTTTTACAACCAAATGATTCTATGAAAAGCACATGTTGGTCTTCAGCACTTCAATTAAAATGCCAACACTGAATTTGCTACCCTTCCCAATCCCCAGTTCATTCCATTAGATGTTATTTACTTATTCTGAAATCCTCCCACAGCCATCACTTACACTTTTTCCAAATACATGTATGTTTTTTTTTTTTTTTTCCAACAGCTCTAGGGTTTGCCAGGATAGGTATCTTCTTATCGCTTTCACATAATTTTTAATCATTTTCAGACTGCCTTGGACAGAATAACATCAGACCCCAGCTGATCTGCAGGCTGACACCACAACTCATTTGGAATCCTGTATTTGGGAAATCACGACGAAGTTTTGAAGAGTAGAGAAAAACAATCCACCACAGGTATTCAGAGGAAAACAGCTGTGGCAAATAATGCTCAGAAATCAAAGTGCATTCTATCTCCTCCAATACACCATGGACTCTGCACTTTCCACCAACTCTTAGCTCAAGCCAAGGGAGAAATGCCCTGAGAACTGCAAATCCAACATGGCATTGCCACAGCAGCCCTAGGCAAATAAGCAATGGCCAGTAAAGAGATTTCGTTCTTGGCTCCTAGTGTATGACAGTCATTATTCTCTATGATTCAGATCTAGAGTCCAGCTTCCTCTCCTCGCCTTACTCTATTTTGCTTCCTTTTTGAATGGCTACAGATGAGTAACCTCACGTTCACTCAATGCACTTGGCTGCCTGTTCCCATCACTACCCAAAGGCAACCACTAGAGAGTCCCCTTCAGCTGTGCAGGGACTCGACACAGGTCTACAATCCTGCCCTCTCAAGCTCTCCCAGGCTTGCTCATGATTGTGCAGCTGCAGCAGACCAAGAAACACAACCTGGAGTTAGTAGTGAACCTGCTTTCCTCACAATACACAAGATGGGACGGATGACGTGCCTAGTACCATATTTGATATGTAAGAAAGGAAACTGGAAACGCATTCAAACTTCAGAGACTCAATATTGCAAACATGGCTCACAACAAACCAAAACACCAGATGAAAATGTAACCTACACCAGAAATAGAGCATGAACTGGATGTTGAAAAACAACCTGCTCCAGCCACCTCGGATACTGGCATGTAGCGCTTCTGCAGACGTCCCGAGCCGATCCCTCACATTTTGTAGCTTGACAAGTTGTACTATTGCCATTCTTGGTCACAGCAGTTTGTTTTCATTTCTGTGTGTGAAGCAAGAGGAAGGCAGAGCAGCACGAAGAGCCTGACAAGAAGGCACAAGTTCAGCACACAGAAAACTGTTCGGTTCATACATATATATGTGTGTATAGAATGGATATATCTACTATATTATGTTGTTTTAAATCCAGAACAATGATTTTGCTTTGAAAACATTCCATAATCTGCTGTTCTGTCAGGAGGATCTGTTTTATTATCAGAATTCACAGTTGAGGTGTATTTACACAGAAACAAGCTCATCTGTACATCCCAGTGGGTGAAATCGGGCTGGGGCAGAGCAGCGCTGGCCACCCAGTCAAGTAGCAAAGCCCCAGCCTTGCCTCAGTCAACACAGGACAGCCTCTAACATCCTTCAGTCTTTTATTCTTTGCTGGAACCCTCGAGATGCAGCTGAACCCTCTGACATCCAACTCTAACAGTGCTAACTCAATTTGCATGGTTTTCAAACCCCAGAGCCCCCGGGTACAAGAGTGCACAGCACGGCGCAGAACAGGCATTGAGAGCCACACTGCCTGCGCTGGGATAGGAACTCGTTGTTCCCAATCCCCTGGTGCTAAAACAGTTTCCACCAGACCATGATACACACAAGTGGACAAATCTTATTAAATTTAATCAGCCCAGTGCTTGGGGAGCCATCTTAATCAGAAAGGGATTTAATGAAAAGCTGCAATTCCGATGAATACTCGTTAATTATGAGTGACTAATATTTATCCACAAAGACGAATTTATTTCAGGATTAGTCTGAGACCTGGAAGAAGCCAAAGACATCAATTTAATAATGGAACGCCTAATTAAAGTATAATGGGAACCTAATTGTGATATACTGCTTTGTAGCGCACATGATTTATTTAGAACAATTGCTTTTCACTGGGCTCATTAGGAAAAGTTAAACAAAACACAATAGTAAAAAAGGAGAGGGAAAACCAGACACACGGGAACTTCCAAGATGATTACAATCAGCTGATGAAAGGCAGTGACATGTTTTTCAGATAAATCGCTGCCATCCCTCCACAGGCTGTGGTTAAAGTTTCTAACGAGGGTAGTGATTGCACGGATAGTTTCCTGCCTAATGATGTGGGATCAGACCCAAACTCTGCTGAAGCTACTTGGGGGAGCTCCTTGGCTGGAAAGCAGCCATAAACCTGAAGGGTCTGATGGTCTGGATCCTCCGCATGCAGAGGAACCTCACAAAACACACGTGCCCTCCCAGCTGCTATGAAAGGAGAGTAGCCAGGGCAGAGGAGATGGTGCAAACCCTCTCCAGCCCTTCCCACCTGCAGTCTGACTGCTTTCCATCAGGTCCAATTTCTTTAAGAAGTCATGGCCTTGCAGGTTCCCACAGCACAACTGAATGTCTCCTAATCTTCTTTCCCTACATAAAACCACAAATAGCTGCTCGAGTAATTCTTATTGTGAAACCAAATACCCTCCTGTCTGCATTCTGATGGCACTGGGGTTGCTCCCCCGGTGAAGTGGGTGAGCTGCTACCCCCTCACTCACCCAAACCAAGAAGGACATGCAATGTTCATTCTGCATGACATTTTTATAATGTCAATGCAAACTGTTATCCTGACCCTCTATGTTTCCTTCCCTTCACTGGTCAGGTGCTAGGGAAACAAGGCATGGAAAAGCGCTGCTCCTCCACTCCGTGGGCCCTGCAGAAAACAAGCATGGGGAAGTCCAGGAGGAGACTGGCTTCCTGAGACAGTGGGATTCTGATCAATGCCCTTCGCTCCAGCTCAGTTATGTTTAATTGGTGATGTGAGAATGGCTGTACCAACAGAAGTTGTCATGACACTGCTGCGGAAAAAAAAGGGATGCTCCAGACCCTGTGTGGAAACACTGCACTATGGCCCTGCAGACAAACAAGGGACTGCAGGCATTTTAAATGCATAGGAGCAGAGATCTGTCTCTGGAAATAAAACAATTTGCCAACGGTTTTGTCCCAACTACTGCTCTTCACAGGGATGCTTAGAAAAATTATACTGAAGTCAATCCTTTGAATGACAATGAGCAAAGACTGCAGGGAATGCCAGAACAGTCATTCCCGGGCCCTGATGGGAGCTGAATACTGGGCACCGACCTTGTATTCCACATGTGGGATGCTGCCAGCCTAGGAAGTAAATATTGAATCCCTACCTCAAGGACAGCAAAAGAGTCAGATATGAACCTGTGGTTCACCTTGAGATCGGGTCTCAGTACTGCAAAAATGAGGCTGAGAGAGAGCACTTATCCCTGTACATGAGACAAATGAGTCGCCTCTGCCTAAGGCAAACAAGACCAGGTTTAGGCTCAGAATCTGTGCACAGTATCTTCACATGGGTTTTTATACAGAACAGAAGCAAGCACATGCTGACAGCTGAATTGGAGAAGAGGAAACGCTGTCAATGCTTGTTGCACAGGCCTCTCAGAACAGAAGCCCCAGACTGTTTTCCTAAAAGTACCTGCTATGCACTTCTATCTTTGGGTCCCGGCAGAACATGTAACCGCATTAGCATTGCACACTAGAAAGCTCTTAAAGCAGTCACTACTGGTTATAAAACAAACATGCACATGCACATAACTAAACCACAATGAATAAAACCTACTTGGGCAGCTCTATTTGTTTCATAGGAATCAGAGAAATAAATGGCCTGTAAGTTGAAAAGTCATTGTTGTCAGCACACAATTGTTTTCCTTAAATATTTTACTTGGGAAAAATGAAGCCTCTTAAATTTCACACAGCGCATTGAGAGGACAATGCTTAATTAAGGGGAGAAACTATTTCTCAGAGCAGAAAATCCTTTCTGGCTCTGTTTTCCATAACTACACTTTACTGTGTCTAAAGGACTTGAGTTTAGAAACACTTTCCCTCCAGATTGCCTGGATGGTGCCTTTGCACATTGCTCCCCCAGAACTTGCCACTAACAGCACAAAAGGCATCGTGCAGTCCTTGCTCCACAGATTCCTCCATCAGGAGATCCTGAGTGTATCAGAGCAGGATACAAGAGTGTGGAAACATGCACATCACTAGCACATCCCAGAAAACCCCACGTGCCTTCCTAGTACCGTCATATTTTCCCTAAGTGCTTGTGTAGACAACACAGTTGACTACAGTCAACATCCAGCTTTGCTAGTCTCAACATTTTGGCTCAGCAGCCATGAATGAGCCAGACACCACCTGCACAGAACACAGGTGAAGACTGCTATTCTCACTCATTTATGGACACAGACAGTAGTGGGAGCTTCAGCTTGGAGGGAAAGCACAACAGCTCTCCTGACCATCAATTAAAGCATCGCCTCTGCTCTGGAGGAATGAGAGTCAGTAAAGAAACCTGGCCCAGGGCTGGTGGAAAGCTCTTAATTGCAGAAAGGCTTTGCTGTGGTACAGCACAATGTCCTCATCAGCCAGGAGCAACTGGATGTCTCCCATTTTCCATCCCAGTGGAAAGGAAAAGCTTTCCCTAAAAAAGGAAACAAATAAGTTGCTACTGGTTCCCATGGCAGGTCCACAACAGCAGCGAGAGAGTTTGAGTTTATCTGAAGAGTACAACCTCTCATTTGAAGAATGGTGAAAGCCAGACTTTTCAAGAGCTGTGGAATGATGAAAAGCCTGTTGGTCTTTCACAAATAAACAATGGGGCGATAAAAAATCCGGAGTAGCTTGGCTGAGTTCAAAGTCAGTTTAGCCCTAAGAGGTAGTTCTGGTAAAAACCCTTCTCTCTGTGGGCAAACACAAGCCAAAGAGAACTTCAGTAGCTCTGCTATACTTCTTGAAACGTGGAAAACATGATGAATACTGAAACCCAAATTCCATTGCTCCTCTCAGTATGCTTTCTGCTAAGCAATAGCG
This sequence comes from Coccyzus lansbergi, assembly GCA_033558105.1. Lineage (NCBI taxonomy): Eukaryota > Metazoa > Chordata > Aves > Cuculiformes > Coccyzidae > Coccyzus > Coccyzus lansbergi. The sequence goes on from JAUMJK010001193.1 coordinate 435,165, forward strand.
ACACAAACCAACTCCCACCAACTCTTCCATCAGCCTTGTTTATGAGTATTAAAAACAAGTAAACAAACCAAACAATAAGCAATTATAGCATGAATATCTCTGGAACTACACATAATTAGTGACTGAGGCAAAAGAAATGCAAAACAAGGAGTAAGATCTCTTGGTTTTATCCTCCTGAAGCCATGTTGACCTACAGTCATAAGTTTATTCAGCGATGACAGCAACTTTAACTATGCTGGTTCATCACAGAAATGGCCTTTCAAATGTCAAAGCTTACAACAAAATCCATTCTGCAAACCGACAACTTCTGTTCAAGCACCTGCAGTAACTCATGTTTAAGTGGACTGCACATCAAAGTGACAAAGGCTTTGATTAGTTCTTAAGATGTATTGTATGTCAGACCCAAACATGACGTAAGAAGAGTGAACGCACTGCTGCAGTAACAGTGAAAGTCCCAGAAAGATTATAAAATGGAATATTTTTCTAGATCAGCCATTGATTCGAGATACTGTCACGGTATCACTCCCCACTCACCAACTCAGACATGAATGAATAATTCCATCCATAGAGTAAAGCCCTGGCACACGCTGGCATTTTAAACTGACTGGTACATTGACTTATGGCACTGCCTGTGATGAAATAACCTCATAGGCAAGAGCCCCAGGATGGAAATGAACTGGCTACTGTCCATCTGTCTTTGCTGACTTTCAAAACACTTCTCCTTTGACGCTAAGAGTGACAAAATAGGTAGTGATGTGGTTTTAGACTTAGTGGTGAATTTTCTTACCTAACCTGGAATAGGAAGCTGATGGAGGTCTGGAAGGCTGTCCAACTTTACTGTACTGACATCTTTAAAGCTATTTTGGCTCCTTCTCAGTTACAATTTCAGGGCACATTTCTATTCCACTCCCTAAGCCACACACATTCAAGAGAACTATCAGAGATGCACACAGTAGTAAGACTGGTGCAGCTACAACTACACTGCTCTCCTGGCAGTCCCAGCACAGTCACAAGGTCAAATTAACTACCTCTTCCTAGTTACTTCCCAGAGCATCCTCCTGGGGCTTGCTGCAGGAAAATCCCACTGGGATTCCCAAAGGAAATAATTCAGATGTGTCCAGCCCTTTATTTGCTCGACTGAGATTTGGTGGTGTCTGTCCTCTCTGGGCAGGTTAACATCAGGTTGGGTACATACGTTATCCCAGATCCTTCCCAGAGAGGCCTCTGTACCACAGTGGGATTTATGCACAGCCTGAAGTGACACTGTCAGCAAGGGCAGGACAGGGGTCTCATCAGCAACCCAGACCCTGGTGTTTTGAGCGGGCAGCCCAGCCAGCTGAGGAGGCCAGATACGCACTGCGGTTTTAGCATCCTCCACAGAAGGACACATTGCATCCGTCTACAGACAGCACAGGCACACTAAAACGTAATTAGAGTTTATACAGCACTTAGAAAATATACAACAGCCCTCAAACTCTTCCAAAGAACGGTGTACGGTAAAAGGGGAAACGAGTAGATGAACAATTACCTCTGCCTGCACTGGAGACAGACTGCTACTGCCAGGGGCTGAACGCGATCTGTGACGCACAAGTATGCAATAAAACCAGAAATGCATCCCCTAAAGCACGATGAAGATGACTGAATGCTGAGGAAATACGCATTGTCAAGGGAGGGCTCTGAAACCAATGGCAGGTCAATCATTTCCTCCTGACATCAGCAGGACCTCAACTGAAAGTGGTGATGCTACAGCTGATCTATGGCGCTACTTCCGACTTATCACACGTGATGCTTTCCCTTCATGATCTCCTGTCTGAAATTGTCTGCCAGGAACAATACCTGTCTCTGTTTTGAACACTGAAAAAAGGGAAAACAAGAGCAAAACATCACTAACTGCACACTGCCCCGAATTCCTGATTCCTAAGTATACATTCTCAAAGGGCTCTTTTAAGAAAATATTTACTTTTTGGTTGCTATGGTGATCATCTTTGCACAGCAGTTTATAAAAATAGGAATGGCTAAAAATAAAAACCCAAAGGAAGCTAAGGCACTAAAAAAGGAATATGGTATGCAGATTTGCCTGCTTCAGAATAAATCTGCATTTGGTGTCCTGCAGCAGCACGTTTTACAAAGGGAATTACAGCCATGAAATTAGCATTTTAATGAAGTAGAGAGACCATTGACGTCAGGACTACTCACTGATTGCTGCTTCCAGGTGGCCTAATGAGATGAAAATGAAGTTTATATCTTCAGCTTGTCTAAGCCAGGCTTGTTTTGTGACTGTGATTGAATTTAAATGAGAAGATACTGCTGTGTGCAAACATGTCTAGGCTAGTAAGTAGCCTTATCAAATCCAGGCATAATAAATGCTTCATTTTAAATATTTTATGTTAAGAAAAGGAATTTCAGTCTTCGTTTCACAATTCAACACAAATGCAAAGCCAAACTTGTATCATTAATTGTACAGTACACCTCAGCTTTTGGACTCAGTGCTCCAGGAATTCTCATATAAAATCTTTACTGCAAGATGTGCTCATTCTTCTACCAAGACACAGGAAACACTCTGGAATACAAAGGTGCAGGAGGAAACCATACGTCCAATGCAGCCTGAGGAAAACCCACAATGCAATGTTCTGGCATCAGAGGCACGTCAGACGTTAAGGTCTAACGATGGAAGTGTGGGACCACCACGCTGGGAACTACAATGAAAACAACCAAGAAGGCATTACAGCACATCAGAAATTCCCTGTTCCTAAAATGCCATTGAGAGGAGCATTTCATTCTTGGTCTTTGCTGCACCTAGTAAATAGACACGTATAAATACCCTTCCTTATTTCTTGTTAGAGGAATGATTCAATGTTGGTTTTGCTTTAAATACCCATTTCTGCTTAGTGAAGGAGGCAACTCTCGTTCTGGAGACACAAGCTCAGAACTCTGCAAACTCCTTTGAATAAGCTATTACCGTTTCACTCTCTACCCCGTGTTATAATACTAAAAAATAAACAAAAAAGCCAACCTGAAGCCAGGCTCAGTTCCTAGTGCCCTACATATCCCTAAGGCCAATTCTCACTTCATCCCTGGGTTCACACGCCTGTGAAGCAGCCCACAACACTCCTCATTTCTCACTTTGTAAGATGTCCTGACATGCAATTTGCTGCTGCTGTTAACATTGATTGGCACTGGAGACGTGAGCAGGGCTCAAGAAATAAAGAAAACAAACTGATCGACCCCCTCCCTCCCCAGATCTACTTTTCCACGTCTGGCATCCCGGACTGAAAAACAGCAATGAGGGTGTTTGTTTGGCTTGGTCCCTGACAGGATGTTCTCTATTTTGTCCATTAGAACATACACAGTTTCAGGTTCATCATAAAAAAAAAAAGCAGCACATTGACAGTTCTTTGCTCCTTTTAAAATGGGAAAATACTCCAGAAGTCTGCTGCTAAGGAAAGGCCCCTATTTCTCTGCAGGACAGTGCTACCAATGATTACTGCTTTCAGCAAACAGCTTCTGAACCTTTTATAGAAATGAGCTTTCCAAGCAAGATGCAGCTCTGGATACAATACCTCTATTTACATCCCCTTATTCTTTTATTTCTTTTTATGTGTGTCTGTCCCTGTTTTCTCTCAGAACAAGGGCTGTTGCACGTGGATTATATATGAGGACTCAGTAACTGGGTTTAAAGAATGTGGCTGCTGGCAATGTGACAGTAATGCCACGCTTGGAGCCATCCCTTGCCCCTCCACAGCACAGCCAAGCGATCCACCTGGCTCTCGAGGTGGAGATTTCCAGAAATCTTTTTCCGTTTGAGATTTCACTGGGTAGGAGGCATGAAGAGATTGCTCAGGAGGACTTCATGAAACGCAGAGGGAACACAGAGGCTGGGGAGGTGACGGCTCGCAGCAGAGGAACAGTCAGCAGACCCATATCTGAGATGCTCGTGTACCACCCGCAGAATGGCTCATGTTCCCACAGGCACAGAAACACCCCTGAGCTGAGTGAGGGCTGCTCTCCAGACCCTTGGACAGAACATGGAGCCTCCTGATCCGTTGCTGACACTACCTGAATTGAGGCAGCTACCCTGGGAAGAGGGTGAGATATAAATGCAACTGTTCCACATGCCACCAAAACACACATGTTGGCTGCTCAGCACAACAGCAAACACCTATCCCTTCAAAAGGAGGTTTTAAGTCACTTTTAGGATGCAGGTGATACAGCTAAATTAACCCAATACCAACCTACCATGGAAAGGAGCTATTTTGCTGCTTCCTGCCTTCTGATGGGTGCTCCTATTGCTCTCTCGGGTCCTACTTACGAGGAGCTAACCCTGCTAAAGAGCCGAGTTGGGACTGGGGGTGGTGGGGAATCTGAACCCCTGACTACTGATGGGAGTGGGACATGGACATTCCCTCTGCTAGCATGCAAAGTCAGGAGAGCTACCTCAGGTTGGACTGGATGCCATATGCACAGGCTGTTCTCACATTAGAAACATCTTCCTTCATCCACCAAATGGAATAAGCACTCCCTGCCTCCCCCACCCATCCAAGATGTGGGTGCAGGCTTGTCTCCGCGTGGCAGACAACCCAACCTCCAGCTCACATCTGTTGTGGTGGTGAGATGCAAAGCAAGATTACACAGAACACAGCGTCCTCCCGTAATTTGTATGAATTCTGGGCCAAGGGGCGGAACATTTTTCCTTCATTATTCTGCCACCGCCTAGTGTAGCATTTTCCTCTATCAGCTGCTATTGCCTAGAACAGCATCTGGAACAAGTTAGGTAACCAGAGGAGAATAGCAAACTTGAGTTCAGTGTGTTCCCAAGACCTGATTTTCAGAGATACAACACACCTGCAACTTTCAGCAGATGCATTACAGAGTTAAAGCATTCAAAGCTGTCTGAAAAAGCCAAGCCCATGCTGATGAAACCCCCTCAGGATGTGTGCCACCACCTTCTGCACATCAGCTAAATGCCCCGGAGGCTCATGAACATTTGCTCCAAGTGTGGATTGCAGAATTTCAGCCTGGGAGGTGACAAAGACATGAATAACTTCAGCAAGATCCACATCCGAGAAGGATGTTCACAAATTCCTGGCTAGCAGGAGATGGAAAAAAACAAAGACATGGATCCACAGCTGTTCCTTTTCTGAAATTGTGAAGGACTCATGAGGGCCTCAAGTGTGCGGCACACCCTCTGTCTCCTCCAGAGGTGCAGGCACCTCCTTGTTCCTGCAGATAAGTGCCCTCTGCCATTCCAACTCAAATGCCTTCATCACTAATGAAACACAAAATGTACCTGCACTGCAACCTTTATCACAAACATCTCCAAAGTAGCCGAGGAGAAAATTGTGATGCTGGATGTGTGCTAAAACTGTATGTTCCAGCTCTTTTTAATCCCTCCCTCAGTATCCTTATGAGATCATTTATCCAGAGCAGCAACAACTTCAGCAGATTCCTAAAATTAAAACCTTCCAGGGAGGAAGAAAAACCACACTCCATGCCACCTTCTGCCACCAGCCAGCATCCAGCTCCAACACCCATGCACCCAAATCCCTTCCTGCTGTCAGCAGGAGATAGATACACAAGGAACATTGTAGTGCTTTGGAGGGAGAACAGAGTGACAACCAGGCTATGCCTCTGCCTCCAGGTGTGGACATCCCTGAACCCCTGGATATCTGCACTTGAACCCTGCTCCATCTTTAAGAAAAGACAGAGCAAGTGGAATAGTTCCTTATGTTTTTCACTTCTCTCAACTAGCAGAAAAAGGGATGGTTGAGAGAGCTGGGGGTGTTTAGCCTGGAGAAGTGGAGGCTAAGAGTAGACCTCATTGCTCTCTATAACTACCTGAGGGGAGGTTATGGAGAGGAGGGAGCTGGTCTCTTCTCCCAAGTGACAGGGGACAGGACAAGAGGGAATGGCCTCAAGCTCCACCAGGGGAGGGTCAGACTGAACATTAGGAGGAAATTTTTCACAGAAAGGGTCATTGGGCACTGGAACAGGTTGCCCATGGAGGTGGTTGAGTCACCTTCCCCGGAGATGCTTAAGGACGGGTGGACGAGGTGCTGAGGGACATGGTTTAGTGACTGATAGGAATGGTTGGACACGATGATCCAATGGGTCTCCTCCAACCTGGTGATTCTGTGTTTCAATATTTAATTTGGGGCTTGGGGTGTTCTGTGCTGCTTTTCCCCAAGCTGAGGTTCTGTGTTTTGGGACAGCAACTTCTGTGTGGTGTTTCCTGCCTCCCAACAATCCCCTTGCTCCTTCACGGTGACCTTCACTGATGGGGACCTGACAAAACACAGAACTTCCTTGTTACAGTGTAAGATGTTTAAAGCTACTTTCACGACATATTTAGTCGATGTTATCTTTAGCGAACAGCACATTTCAGGCTGCCAGTGCTTTCAAAAACCAGAAATTTCTACTGCATGCTGAATAGGAACATTTGTAAACTGACATATCAAACTGCACTAATGCTTGGACCAAGGCAAATACTCCCGTTACAGAAAGCACTGTCAAAAACAAGTAAGCACATTTTTGAAAAACATGAAAACAACCCCCCATTAGATACAACATTACACTTGAGACAAACCCTGCATGGTCTCTCAGCCCTGTTTCCCTCACTCCGTACTGCATTACAAACAGTAAAGCACTTGACCAAATAACTCACTGCAGACAGAAACTGCGTTGTTGGATTCCACCCAGGGCTGTTCATAAGAAACCATGCGAGTAGGCATCTATTCGGTAATAAAACTGAGCAAATACCCCTGCAAAGAACCTGGTTCAGCCAGAGAGAGAGAGAGATTTGATCATCATAGAATCATCATAGAATCACTAGGTTGGAAGAGAGCCATTGAGTCCAACCATTCCTATCAAACACTAAACCATGTCCCTCAGTGTAGTAAAGCAGATGCAGAGATCAATCTGATCAGTCAGCAAGCACCTTTATTCAGCTTAGCTGTCTTTCTATATACCCCATTCGGTTACATAACTGTGAGCCCACGAGAGTGACTACAGTGTACTATTGGCTAAAGGTAGCTGTCCATAAGGTTATTACCAACATATTATTGGCTAAGCTACCGTGCATGCCAAGAAACCAAGTTATACTAAAGTTAGCTATGTTGACAGTTCATGTCCATTGTTTTCCTTTCAGGTGGTACTCGTTCCCACTGAACTAGCTGCTGGGTTCCTCCCAGCTGGCCTGTGTTTATCTTTCAGCTCTCTGCTTCAAAGTCTCATTAGAGTTGTTCAGTATCAAGCAGTCTCACAGCATCCAGGCCTTGTTCTCTGTAAAATCTTCCCACACCTCAGGACCTTGTCTACCTGTGCCTTAAACACCTCCAGAGAAGGTGAATCAACCACCTCCCTGAAACCCCCTTTTATATCAAAGGGGATATTTTGATATCAAAGGGGAATGAAAACGACAGCCCTGGGCCAGGCGCAGGCACTCTTGCCTATGAGTGTAGATATAGCTATGAAAAAGTATTTATAAATGATGGTTAATGCATTTTCTCAGAATGGGGTTGGAGTTTGTGCGCTTAATACTTGTAATTGACAGTTTTTTTAGGAGATGGGAGGATTATTTTCTCTGCACACAATGTGTACAAAACCCACGCGTGCTAAAACCTGTCTAATTATCTTTTCTGCCTTTATGAAACGCATCTAGAATTTCCATCCTCAATGACACACGGGATTCTTTATTACAAGTGCTGTGAGTCACCCATGCAAATGGAATCTGCCAAGAACTACTCACTAGAGTCAGCTGCACGGGCGGCGCATCACTGGCTCCGCTGCAGGTGAGCTACTTCGGCCCCTCCTCTCCCACCCACCATCCCGATCCCTGGAGTGTTAAAGCTCAAGGATGTTTCTTGCTGGGTTTTGGGAACACTCCCATCGCCTGCAAAATGAGCACATATGAAAAGATTCTTCTGTTAGGAAGGATTCCTATCTCTTTGCCTGGCTTTGTGGTGTTTGGCAGATATGACTCACAATGGTCCTGGTTGGGACCTGCAGAGGGGTTTTATCATGCAATTCATTACAGCAGCTTTCAGCTTTATGGATGACTCTTAAAACAACTTGCTGGGTTCCAGGGAGGCTCTTAACTAGGACAGATTTACCATGAGGAGTGTCCAGGCCAGCTTCTGGTTCAGATTTTATATCGTTTCTCTGGTGTTTCCCCGTTCCTTCTGAAAATTGCCTGATTAAGTGTGGCAGACCTACTCTTTTCTGTTCCCTAATTAAGGTAATCAACAGTTTAAGGATGCCTCAAACAGAACTTGAGATTGTTCACCTCCATTTCTTAAGGGGAAGCACAATCACACAACTAAATAGTTTGTTAACTGCTTGTTTCATGCATAAGATTGCAAGTAAGTGTTAACCTCATGCCTTTAGAGAGGGAACCAACCAAGATTTCACAGGAGCTATTTTTATATTCTATTCCAGAATAGAAAGGAAAGGGGCTACCTGGGAAAAAAACTGCAGCAATGCTGCACTGAAAGTTACTGAGGTGTACTTGATTGGGTCCAAATCTGCATTCCTTAATCACAGAATCACAGAATAACCAGGTTGGAAGAGACCCACCGGATCATCGAGTCCAACCATTCCTATCAAACACTAAACCATGCCCCATAATGATATTATAGCACTGGGTACCCTGTGAAAAAGACCCTCAACCACAGGAAAAGATGGATGGCTCTGTTTTAGAGAAAAAAGCTCTGGCAAATACAACCTATTATGGCATTTTGGAAATAGTTTTTCTATAAACCAAAAACCTACTAAATAAGAGCCTGGAAAAGAATGAAACCTGAGTTTTTAAATTTTACTACTAAAAATATCAACTCTTGATCTGAAAAACTACATACATATGTAGGTATATCTGTGTACCTACGTGTCTTTAAAAAGCAAGTGGAAGCTTTTTATTCCTGTAGCTATAGTGTAAAAAAAATGATTCAAACTGCACAGAAAGCAGCATTCTATTGAATGTGCAAAATACATTTGGAGGAAAACCACAATAAACCAAAAACCAAGCTTTTTTTTTTTTTTGCAGTTGACAGGGTAACTAAATAAAGGTATTGTGTTTCAACATGCTTGAAAGAAAAGATGCCCACAGAAGATGAATTACATGAAGAATGCCATCTGAGTTTCACATAAATTGCTTAATTGTTATTTTCAGACAGCTAATGTACTCAGAGCCCTGCAATTAGCTGTGCAGAGCTTGCCCAGTGCAGCCCCTCATAACTAACATTATGAGGTTAGGGTCTAAAATGTATAGAACCCCCTCTCACCCTCTCCTACCCATTTACTCCCACGCACAGTCACCAGAGCCTCAAATAGTTTACAGCCCCTCTGTGTGGGCTCATTCATTTTCCCTGTGCCAGCCACATCTCTCATTTCTCCTCACTTCCGTGTTCTGTGCAATCAGAGGAAGCCGGGAAGCAGCCAGATATGACTGTGGAGACAGTAAGTGAAGAAGAGAAACACAGCATTATGCAGATGGTATTCTGGTATCCCCAGGGCTCAGTACTGGGTCCAGATCTCTTCAATGTCTTCATCAAGGACCTGGATGAAAGCATCGAGTGCATCCTTAGCAAGTTTGCAGATGACACTAAGCTGGGTGGAAGTGTTGATCTGCTGGAGAGTAGGGAGGCTCTGCAAAGGGACCTGGACAGGTTGGATCCATGGGCTGAGGTTTAACACGGCCAAATGCCGGGTCCTGCACTTGGGGCACAACAACCCTATGCAGTGCTGCAGACTGAGAGAAGTCTGTCTAGAAATCTGTCTGGAAAAGAAGGACCTGGGGGTGTTGGTTGACAGCCGACTGAACATAAGCCAGCAGTGTGCCCAGGTGGCCAAGAAGGCCAATGGCATCCTGGCTTGTATCAGAAACGGTGTGACCAGTAGGTTCAGGGAGGTTAATCTCCCTCTGTACTCGGCACTGATGAGGCCACTCCTTGAATCCTGTGTTCAGTTGTGGGCCCCTCAGCACAAGAAGGATGTTGAGGCTCTGGAGCGAGTCCAGAGAAGAGCGACGAGGCTGGTGAAGGGGCTGGAGAACAGGCCTTATGAGGAACGGCTGAGAGAGCTGGGGGTGTTTATCCTGGAGAAGAGGAGGCTGAGGGGAGACCTCATTGCTCTCTACAAGTACCTGAAAGGAGGTTATGGAGAGGAGGGAGCTGGGCTCTTCTCTCAAGTGACAGGGGACAGGACGAGAGGGAATGGCCTCAAGCTCCACCAGGGGAGATTTAGGCTGGACATTAGGAGGAAGTTTTTCACAGAAAAATGCCAACTTGGGCACTGGCAGAGGCTGCCCAGGGAGGTGGTTGATTCACCTTCCCTGGAGGTGTTTAAGGCACGGGTGGACAAGGTCCTGAGGGACATGGTTTAGTGTTTGATAGGAATGGTTGGACTCAATGATCCGATGGGTCTCTTCCAGTCTGATGATTCTATGATTCTAGTAACACCACATTCTCTCCTCATGTGTAGTATGTGATTGTCTTAGGCCCATGATGACAGATATAGATCTGATGCCACTTTTTCCTTGCACACGTGGTCATTGTAAAGGTCAGGTGAGTGCACACACGCTGGTTTGGAAACCACACGTGCACCCTCCAACCTGCAAAGTTGCTGTAACCCCACCCACCGCCAGTGCTAGAGTCTTTAAACCCAGCACTAAAGGTTATTTTGATAGATTTGGCTTAGTCGTGATTAAAGGTATTACCTCTAACATTTACCAACAAAGACTCCTAAATCTTTGTTGTTAAAAACCCGCCAGCAATGCCAGGAAAGCCTGAGCTTTTTACAGATCTGAAATGGAAAGGTTTAAAAAAACAATAAAACTTTTTACATTGCCTCTCGCAGACTCTCAGTCCTCACCACAAAGTGTTTGTATGACATTTCCAGCCTATCCCATATTGATATACAGACCCTGAATTTTATTATTAGAATTTAGTGTGATCAAAATCCCAGCGGGGCACGGCTGACATTGCTCTCCCTCCAGCTGGTCCTCTCCATCTGAAACCTTCTCCAGTCCATAAAGAGGGAAAACAACTACAAAGCCAACTGCATCCTATGCCGCATACACAAGCATCCCTGCAAATGTGCGGTTTACAACATTGACAGCTGGATGGGGAAGAAAAAAAAACCCAAACAAACAAAGGAACATTTCACAACAAGATTTCAAATAAACCCTTAACAATTAAAACCATTTTTAGCGGAGGAGTTGGAGCTTTTTACAAATATCCCCACACAGAAGCAACAGATCATCCAGATGCAGAAACAAAGATACAGCAGACAGATAGACGTCACTCTGAAGACGGTGCTGCATGCAAAATGTCTATTTTTACATCTACTAAAACCTAACAGAGAGTGTGCAGAACGTGGAATCTTCTGCCAAAGGGACAGAGGAGAAAAAGAATCTCAATATGGGATGTGTCAAGAGACAGAGGTCAGAGAGAAGAGAAAGGAGAAAAGGTCACATGCAAGCTTTTAATAGGCAATAACATTTTCTGGAGGATATAATTCCAAAACTATTTGGCAAAACTTCAGGACATCCATCAGCATAAGCAAAATGAGGGTCAGTTGGCTATTCTGTGAAATATTGAGCATTTTATGAGTCATAAATTGAATAAAATCTGAATGTGCTAAATTTACTACGCTCCCCAGTCCCACCCTTTTTTGGTAACCTCTGTCCACAATGTTCTTCAGTGCATCAATAATGGGAACCCTCCAAAAAGCTAAACTCAAAGGAATTAAGATTGAATACAAGCAGACAATACATGAATTCTGAAGTCCCATTTAAGGTAACAAAGGAATCGGGTAAAAACGCCGACGCACAAAAAGAAAATCTGTCATTTGTGCTGCAGGGTTGCAATTAGTGATGGGAGAACCACATTTCAGGCTCCATGCTTCAGGACCAGAATCTCCTTAACAGTCTCGCTGGCCTCTGACAGATGCTTTGCAGCTATTTTACTGAAAACATCAGTTGTTAAGCTGTGTCATTTCCCCATGGACGGAGAACGAAACACTGTGGGGCTGCTTCCCCCCCAGCCATGGCCCCACTGCGCCACTCATGAGAGCAAACTCTGCCCAACACAGGTTTGTAATGTGTACAGGACTATGTCTCTCTTCATAGCAAACCGGCATCGATCCGGGTAGCACACGAGAGCAGACTCCAAGCATCTAGTGCTTTAGGTGATCCCTTGTTGGGCTGCTTGGACTACAATGTCTTCGTTTGTCGCACCTCTCCCCAAGCAGCAGCTGGAGGAGTTTGGATTCTCAGCACATTAACCATAAGATTTGCCCAAAGAGTTACTGACCATTCAAAGATCTTCAACACCCCCCTGCAACGGCCCCCTCAAATCCCTCTCTTTGCTTGGATTCTGTAAAAACTCTCTTCCACAATTACAGTAGACAAGTCTCCATTTCCTAAGCCTTAAAAAGAAGCAGGGGAGGCTTATCGTTATTCCAGCCCTTCTCAGTATCCTGCCTCATGCTCCTTCTCTTTTTATTTTGACTGTTAATGTCTGTGGTTTACCATTTAAAATTACAGAATGGAGGAAGAACCACTGCCATCAAAAAAACCCCAAGAGTAATCCCCCAAAATGAGACAGATCTCTCATGAATTTCCAAGAGATGGAGTGGGAAGAGCCAACCACCATTTGCAGAGGGTCTCACAGACGGTCTCCCCCATGGTTCTAATATCGCTCGTGGGACAAAGTCCATGGTGGCAAAGGAAGAATCTGTAGATCCCAAAACTAGAACTATGTAAAAATTAGTGTGAGTCATGGAGAAAAAGCTGAGTGGAGTGTGAGCATGGGGGACAAAAGACCAAATTCAAGAAATTCCCAAATGTAAGTTCTAACCCAACCAACCAAACACTTATGTGTTCCCTTTTCAGGAAAATGAGGGAAAGAAGAGAGGATGAGAGGCTGAACAGAGTCAAAACTAGCAGAAAGACAGTTTTCCAAACCAATCTTTATGCAAGAAACTGTACCAAAACCTCTGTGTGATTAATGGCCCTGTGAAGACATTGCTTTAAGGAAACCTATCCCTGGCTGAAGCTTTGAATTTCAAACTCCAGCCAAGTACAAAACCCCAATAAGTGATTCTTTATTTTTGGTAAGGAAAGGTTATCACTGCTTTACAGGGATGTTACCCTGTCTTTTGTTGTCTTTCAACAACACTTTTTTTTTTTTATATTCACTTAACTGTAACCGCCTGCATACTTCCTCGGGATTTCCAGTTCATCTGATGTTCTTGGAGGAGCTGGAGCAGTCAGCACAAAAGGAACCAAACCCTTAAACTTCCAGAACAGCCACTCCCAGTTGAAACAGCTTTGTGCTACAGATACAAATAATTAATCCTCAAATCTTAAAAACACCCTTCTGAGAACACTTTTGCTCAGTTAAATTCAAGAATGGCACTCACTCCTGCAACCATTCCTGCAGACAGGTGAGCGGCCAGGGTTTCTCTAAAGTTGGCTGCTCGCAGAGCTTCAGCTTCCACAGCTGCTTTAACGCATCTGTAGGTTAAGTTGCCACTGCACCACCTCTGGCAGAAACATCACTGAAACTCAGCTGCTGGCAGGGGTACCAAACATCTTACTAATGTATAAAAAGTTGTTCTGTCTCAGGGTTTTGCCTGTTTGTCTGAGGCGAGGAGGGCATCTATCACTCTGGAATGGTCCTGTCTGGCATGACAAACAGCAGGACATAAACCACGTCACAGCTTTATCAAACCATTTCTTTCTTATGGTCATTACAACACAGAAGCCTCTGCTGGCTTATTAATGCCAAGTTCAGTTGTTTTAAACACAGCAGAGCAGCCACATTCAAAGGAACCATTTGGTTTCTTTTGTTCTGACTCTCGTGGTTAAAAGGCAAAACAGGAATTAAATCATGCAGTATCTGTAACATTTGTATATGAAAGAGCATGCATAAAGCAAAAACAAGTGATGATGTTCTACAAAAGCTGGTAAATATCTTTTCTATTTTAGTATTACCAACACATTCATTTGCAGAGAGAGACTAATCTGGAAAAGGAGATTACTAGTATTTTACAGAATTTATTTTATACCAAGCATACTGCATTTGTTAAGCCTTATCCACCTCCCCCTCAACCCTAAAAGATATTTTACAGAGGAAAACTGTTTAACTGCTCCTTGTTAAATATTTATAATTAATTGTATCAACAAGACACAAGCAATTTAAAAATAGCAATGCCTGACACCTAACATTGAAGCTGACTCCTAATGAATTCATGTTTTCCCTTTGATCAATACAAATAAACCATTAAATTCTCAGCAGCCTATGCCCACAGACAGGAGGAGACAGCAAACACCACATTTCAGATTTTAGTCACTGCAGAAAGGATGAGCAGTGTCCCAAAATACAGCCGATGCGCCAGAGCCACCAATTCACTTTGCAACCTGAGGGATACATGAGTGGAAGGAGAAGGCATTGCAGAGACCTGGACTCGTCAGATGCCCACCACACACAGAAGTCAGGCAGTTCAATACCTGGTGGTCTTTCCAGGTGCATCAAGCAGGTTGGGTGCCTATTTGTATCTGTAAGGATCAATTCTTTTCTTTTCCCAATCAGTCTGACTGCCCTGCTGCTCTGGGTTCAGCTGCTGCACTCGAGCCAGCATTGTCCATCGCCATGAACATAAAACATCTTGATCCACCTCCCTGCTCACTCCTTCCCCCTATAGCCCAGAGCGTTAATGACAGAAGAAAAACTCCCATTGAAAACCAATCCTTTTCCTGTATCTTTCCCCAGTGGCAGTCGCCAATCCACAAGCACATAAAACGACACAGCTGGCACAACACTCCTGGGTAGACCAGTAATCCCTCCATCTCCTCCACCCCAGCTGTGCAGCTTGTTGAGAAGCAAAGCAACTCAAGAGCTGCTTCCCCGTAGATTTGTACTAAAGTTCAGCCAGAAAATAAAATCCTGAACTTCCCAAGTGCGAACCCAAATGTTCTAGTGAAGAGAAGCACAAATATTTGAGAGGATGCACAGTGGCAAAGCCGTACGGATTTTGATGGAGCTAAACTAACACACCCTGCTGAGGATCCAGCCTTGGACCACCAGGCAAGACAGAGAAGCAGTAGATTCTCACAAAAGTTGGGGAGAGCTGCATTCATCTTGGAAGGGAGCAGAGCAACTTTACCCAGAAAGGGTGAGACGTTATTAGTAACAACATTCTTCGCATTCTTTTCAGGAAAAGAAATTTCACAACGCAAGACGATATCCTAACGAACCATAGATGGCCGGATTGGGTCTGCACAGGGCAATACCAATGCATCACACGTCCTCCTGATCCAGCAAAATCAAAGCAGGACAAGTTGTCCAGTCCACATTGGGTTATTTGGTCTAAAAATAAAGTTTCTGAATGCCAAATTTACAGTAGTATGAAATAACTCAGACGACAGCAGCCAATTTCTTCTATTATAAAGCAGGCTTAGTACCTCCACATTATGGTTTCCCAGCTCTTTCATCACAAGATCCTACTGTAATTGCTATGCACGTCAAGTTTAAACCATTTGCAGAGAAGTGGTTTTTTCCAGACTCTTGCAGCCTCAGATTCAGTATTTTTGAAGGCAAGAAGGGGCACCACAATCTCAGCTAAAGCAACTCGGCTATAGCAAGGGCTGAGGATACGGAAAAAATGCTTTTGTTACTTAAAAAGTCACAAAAAAATATTTCAGACAGTTTCTTCTTTGGAAAGGATTAGCATCCCCCAGCCTTGGAACTGGGACTTGGAGTTTGGCAGGAGCTGGTATTTATGTTAGTAACATGCCTTTTGCCAGTTTCCAAGAAAACATCCCAAATTTGGCCAACAACTACGAGCCTTTAAAGAATTTTAATTTTGCACACATTCAGCAAACACTGTATAGAGTTTATAGCTGAAATTTAGTGAGAATGTGTCCTCACTGAGTATTCTCACTTCCCAGCCTCCAGTTCATGCACCATATGTTTGATAGGAACGGTTGGACTCGATGATCCGGTGGGTCTCTTCCAACCTGGTTGTTCTATGATTCTATGATTCTATGATTTCCTGGGTGTGGAAGACCATGTCACATTTGTCCAAGTGACAGGTGATGAGAGGGAATGGCCTCAAACTGCTCCAGGGGAGCATCACATTGGACATTAGGAAAAATTTCTTCACCAAAAGGGTTACTGGGCACTGGCAGAGGCTGCCCAGGGAGGTAGTTGAATCACCATCACTGGAGGTATTTAAAAGACAGGCAGATGAAGTGCTTAGGGATATGATTTAGTAGTGAACAGGTACAGTTGGGCTTGATGATCTCAAAGGTCTTTTCCAACCTAGTGATTTCAATGATTCTACGATTCCCTGATCCCCTCACCACCCATGCTCATGACCACCCAGGCAGCATGGGGAAGGAAGCTGCCTGATTAACATGCAAAGGGGACAAGCGCTCAGCAGCTCTGCAAAGGAATCTGGTAACCAAAGCAGAAAGACAGACTGGTGAGGGATGGTGACATTATCTGTTGTGTGATCAGCTGCTGATTTAGTGTTTAAAAACATTTAGAATAACATGACATACACCAGCAGTAAAGACTACGAGGTTGTAAAGTTCAATACTCAGATGTAGGAAATGCCAGATCAGAGGCTGCTTCTGCCTTGACAGTGTGTATTATCTACAGTTCCATGGTGATACACTCACTGCTCTGCCCCAGAACCTGAACTTGCAGTGGAACAGATGTGAATGGAGGAGCTTTGCGTCATTTGCAGCAGGACCAGAGGAGTCTACAAGGAACAACACAAGGTGAAAGGACCACAAATGGGACAAGTTCGATTTCAGACAGCTGAGTCTCAAAGCAATCCTCATGCTGAACAAACCCCAGGAGGACTGGATGCTATTGCTGCCTATTTCATAAACAAGCTCTACTTTCTCCACTTGTGTTTTGGCTGATGGGAAGCTTCTAGGGTCAGTTCTACAATGCTGCTGAGCACTCCTAGCTGCAAGGAAAGCACCATGGCTGAAAAACAAGCCTGTAGATGTCTGAAACCTGGCAGCAGCCCTGACCCTGGTCTTGCTACTCTTCAGTTTCCTACCTGCACAAGATAAATACAGACATAGTGAAAATTAATTCCTTCAGAATCAGGGAACACCCTAGTACCGGAGCACTTAGCAGTACAGATGCTGACATGGAAATGCTGTTTCAGAAAAAGGCTTGCATAGTGCAGCGCATAAGCCTAGGGACCACACACTGAAGATGAGAAGAAAACAAAATATTTAAAAGCTGCTCCCTCAGCAAGCACTCAATGAGGTGGAAGACGAGTGTGTGGGGAGAGCAGCAGGCTATCATTTAGCTACAGACCAGAGCATCTCATGTATAAGTGTAGGAAAGCCAAATGAACATTCCATGAACAGCTTTGTGATGTGCGCTGACTTCTGAGTGCTGCATTTTCCAAGCATCATAATGTTTTTTTCTCACTCTCTTTTTAATTTTGTTTTTGTTGTTGGTGTCATCCAAACAAAACTACCTGTCCCCAGCAAATGTTATGCTTGGGCTCGATGATCCGATGGGTCTTTTCCAACCTGGCGATTCTATGATTCTATGAAACGGAATCCATAAAGATTTAATGATACTGGGTGTTGAAAGGTGATAAATAAATCTGTCCTAGCCCTTGAAGAACAGATTAGGCCTTCAAACTCTCAGTTTGGCATCACCTTTTAAATTCAAAGCCCAAAGCTGTGAGAAAAGACTCAAATTTCTAATGTCTGTGAGCCAGTCTTAGAGCCTCCCCTTCACAAAAGCAGTGGTCATTACCAACTATAAAGCCAACTCACTCTTACTTTGCTGATTCTATTTCTCAGACATCTATAAAACAAAATTATTGCATCATTTTAGGCTTGAACTCCGTGTGGAAGTTGTAGAATTGGAAACAATATAAGGAAAATATCAAGATTTTGTCATTTTAACTGGCAGCTTAAGCGTTAAAGCCTCTGTCTCACAGGAATCAGCACAGTGCCTCAACTGATCACATCCCACAGCAGATGAGAAAGGAAGGCTGCATTTGCAGCTCTAAGTTGAACCTCGATCATGACACAAACAATTTGATGTGCACTCATCTAAATGCTTTGGGATTTGTATTTCAGAATCGAATGGCCAACACGTGCCAAAGGCAGCCGCTCCTTAGCAGTTTCTGGAGCCTGTTTACTGGTGCTTTCAACACTTCTTTTGATGCAGCCCAGGATACGCAGCCCAGAAGGCCAATTGCATTCTGGGCTGCATAAAAGAAGCATGGCCAGCAGGTCGAGGGAGGGGATTCTGACTGTCTATTCCTCTCCTGTGTGACCTCACCTGGAGTATTGTGTCTTATTCTGGAATCTTCAACAGAAGAAGGATATGGACCTGTTGGAATGTGTCCAGAGGAGGCTACAAAACTGATCAGAGGAATGGAGCACCTCCTGTAGGAGGACAGCCTGAGACAGTTTGGGTTGTTCAGCTTGGAGAAGAGAGGGCTTCAGGAAGACCTTATAGTGACCTTCCAGTAGTGAAAGTGGCTACAGGAAAGCTGGAGAGGGATTTCTTACAAAGGCCTGTAGTGACAGGACAAGGGGGAATGGTTATAAATTGGAGAGGGGCAGATTTAGACTAGACATAGGGAGGCACCTCTCTCTGCCAGGCCAAGCCACCTCTGACAGTTTTATCCTCCTGGTAGGGAGCATCCCTTTCCAGCACTTCCATGCAATCTTGGCATGAATTGCTTATCAGGCTGATTCAGCACGAGGACCTTTAAACATTAAAAGCAATAGTGTAGACATGACACCCACCAGAGAATTCAATCAGCTGTGAAAGGGTGACTTGTCTGCTTATTTCTGGACGAGACAACTTCGACAGTGATCATATTTTTACTGTGAATAAAGCAAACATTAAAGTATCTACCCAGGAAAGGACAATCTAAGAAGAAAGGTTCTATTTCAAGTACGAATTGGCAGCTTTGTTCTATTCAAACGCTAAACAGTGTTGTTGCTTATTTTATCACCACTTTCAGTGTTGCTTAATTTACATAAAAATTAGCCAGACTCTTCTTTTGCACTTATCAAGTATTCATGCTTAGCTATCTATGTATATTTCATATGTTTCCATGTCATCATCCACTGCCAGATAATTAGTTCCTGGAGCTCGTACTGTGTTTCAAAGGGTGAAACATAAGATGATCTTATTTAACATCAAGTTTCCACTCAGCAGACGAGCAACAGTTTCCCCACTCATCTTCACCTCTTGTGTGCTTTGATAGTTTCTGCTGAGGTTTTACGCTTAAGGGGGGGTGAGCACTACAGACACTCAATGCAGACAGCTGAACACTGACGTTCTCTCACCTCCCTTACACTGATTCTTCTCAAAGCCAAACTATCTGTCCCCACTTGCTGGCATACAGGACAGTTGCGTAGAGGAAGCCTTGCTGAGATTTAGAATAAACACATCAATATCTATTTGAAACACTGGGATTTTAAAATACGCACATTAAACAACTTGTTACCTTGTGCATCAACGCATCCAACCACCTTTTCCAGTATGGTCAGTATCAGATTTTCTACCAGCTTCAAGAAGTGAGGAATTCTGTCAGATCTGATGGCCAAAACAAACACTTAGAGTTACCTTAACCCAACCTTGCACCAAAAGCCACTGAAATGTCAGCAAAGGAACTTCCACTGTGTGATGAAATAAGACAGAGGTGTTACATTAAACCCCCACAAACCTGTCAGGTGTTTCTATTCCAACAGTACTTCAAGACCAAGCAGTAGTGAGGCACTGCAACAGTCAGGGCACAGGTTTGATGGCCATTTCCCTCTTTATTAAGGTATTGGACTTAGAGCAGCTTGCAGTTCTGGGACTGAGTTCTGTTCACATTTGTTGATCTCAGGCTAAACTATATTGACCAAATATCACCCTCGGTCAGCAAGACAACTACCTGCTGCCTGTTTGCTCATGGAAGCTTCTCACCACAAGAAGGATGTTGAGGCTCTGGAGCGAGTCCAGAGAAGAGAAATGAAGCTGGTGAAGGGGCTGGAGAACAGAGGTCCCTGGAGAAGAGGAAGCTGAGGGGAGACCTCATTGTTCTCTATAACTACCTGAAAGGAGGTTGCGAAGAGGAGGGAGCTGGGCTCTTCTCCTAAGTGACAGGGGACAGGATAAGAGGGAATGCCCTCAAGCTCCACCAGGGGAGGTTCAGGATGGACATTAGGAAAAAATTTTTCACAGAAAGTGTCATTTGGCATTGGAACAAGCTGCCCATGGAGTTGGTTGAGTCACCTTCCCTGGAAGTGTTTAAGGGAAAGGTGAATGAGGTGCTGAGGGGTATGGTTTAGCGATTGATGGGAATGGTTGGACTCAATGATTCGATGGATCTTTTCCAACCTGGTGATTCCATGATTATTCCTTTCCAGACGTGGTGTTACAGCCATTTATTTTCAAGGCCAGACAAAAGCTCCCAGAAGAGCTACAGCCAGGTTACCTTACTCCAGGTCTCTATGCTCTGCCCAACACACCATCCGAGGCTCTGGGCTAGACCTTCCTGCCCCTCACCGAGCTGTACTCACACACCCTCTGGCAGCCCCACTCGGCAAGGATCTGCCTCCACATCTGATAGATACGATCAGTCAGTACATAACCCCTGAAGCAAATTCCTTGGAGAGCAGGCAGCTGGCCGCCTGTTATCCAGAGTGCAAGTTTGGCAGGGGGAACCTTATTATTTACATTGTTTATAAAGCAGAGCACAGCAACCCAAAACTGTCTCTGCTGTCTAACCACAGCCAGCCCCTGTTGGCAAACAAAGAGAAACTACTGAACCCAACCAGCCTTACTGGCATTCCTGCTAACTGAATTTCATTCCCAACATCATATATGGGGAACCATGATTTCTACTGGGCAATGACAGGGTAAGAAAAGGAACCAAACGTATCTGATATGCTAGTAAACTGCTATTTTGCAGCTAGACAAAGCACCTCTCAGTAAGGTTGAGTTGGAAATGTTACTATCCCAAGTGTTCGCTGTATGGCAAGAAATCTGATGCATCATACCCTGCATTCAAACATCCTGGGGCAGTGCCAGCCATGGGCACAGCCAGGATAGTGGAGGTACACAGGGAAGAAACCTCATAGAGGCTGCAGGAAGGTCCTTCTGAGAAGCTGCTGATACGGAGGGACTTTGCTGAGGAAAGATGGCAAACATTCATGGTTGAGAGAAGGACCTATCCAAGATTTGGCTTCTTTCAAAAGAACAAGCTAAGCATAACCTGCAGAGATGACAAGTGAAATCAGTACCAGAGCAAGGTAGGTGGAGAGTGCACATAAAGCAGAAGAACTGTCCCAAAGACAAAATCAGGATGGCTTGAGTTTTCTTAATTGCCTTGAACTTCAGAGCTGAGTTTCCTCCCTCTGTTCTCAGATGAAGACAAAACCAAGGATGTAGCGGCGTAAGACAAGGAAAATTCAAGAATTAACTATCTTCTGCAGAACTGGTGAGGTCACTTACAGTACTCTTTTCAGGCCTTTCTGAGGCATCGGGACATGTAATGATGCAGTGACTGATGACGGGAACATGTATTTGGAGCAGGTACTGCAAAAAAGGAGATCCCTCAAAGAAATCCTGGCAGTGTTCTAGCCAAATCTATGGAAAAGACTACCTGGAGCCACTGTACAACAGTTCGCACAGTGATTCACCTCAAAGATAGTATTGGCTGATAAAGATGCATTTGGGTATCAGGCTGAAATCTGAGCATACAGTTCAGAATGGGCCACGCCAGCAAAGACAGTGAATTCCAGAGTTACTGCAGGCTGCCAGATGGTCATTTCCATTTCAGCAGGCCTGTGTGGTCTGTTTTGAAGGCTGGGCTGATATGGTTGCTCTGACGAACACAAGTGTCCTGTGGTGACAACCAGGCACACTGCTTCCGCGTCTGGCTGCTCATGGACATCAACAATGACATTCGATGGCTCCCAGTTTATCTCTCTCAGCTCCAAGGTTCTGGCAATAAGCATCAGCTCCTCCAGACCGGATTGCTTCCATCTCATTTTACCTTGGCTGATAAATCAGAAAGTTTGTGATCTTCATCTGCCCACAAATAGACAAATACATTGGTTACTGCTCTTTGGGTTTGACCAAAGGAGCCTATTATGGAAAAACAACAGAAAGAACAATTTATCACTTCAATGTCAGCATTTGTTTCTCTTGTAATTTTAAGTAACTCCTTTGGTTTATTCCTATTTAACCAGGCTCCCCAGTGTATTTATCCGGTTCTGGACATTCTTTTGTATAATAAACACTGCTGAAAATAACATCTTATGAATTGCAATAACAGCCTGAGAAAGATACTTTATCCCGATGCTATGTTAAAAACAGATTTTGATAGCAGCCATATTTAGATCCTCTCCAAAATTCACCAAACATTTCAAATGTGCAACTTGCTTCCCAACCCTTTTTTTCCAATGAGTAAGAGTACCTAGTTCTGACTTCTCTGTAAAGCTAATGCAGACCTTTTCTCATACTGACTTAGCTGAAGGATATCCTGTCCTGCCGCTGCATTATTAATACCGCCAAACCACTGGAAAATGGAGTGCAAATGCCAATTTACTGAGTGCTGCCATTCGGCTCTGCAGAATTTTCCATTTCAGCTACAGTGTGTGCTAAGTAGCAGTAAAAATGTCTTAGACAGATAGTTCTCAACAGTCTCAGTTTATTGGATTAACAAAGCCTGACCAGGTATTGCTGTGTTGCTATTTGTTTGTTAGTGGTTTCTTAGTTTGTTCAATTTTTTAGACAAAAATTTCCGTGTGGTGTCACACTTCTGGGATTAAAACCATGCTGGTGTTCCTCTTTAGGATAACGGTTCTTGATCTCTGTCCACACCAGGTATCTGTATCAAATTCCATAGAGGAAAAGGCAACATGACATTTCTGCTCTGCAAAGTACAAGTTAGTCATGGAAGTCAGCAAGGAAATACACCACTTGTAAATCAGAACACCTCTTGTGGTTGAGTTTGTTTGTTTGAAGACAGTGAACTCGGAGCACCAGAAGGTGCTTGTTCTCTAACCACCCTCACTTATCCCGCTGGATTCACCAACATCTCCTGAAGTGCACTCTGGATTACTCATACATGTAAACCCCATTTACTGCATTTGTGTGGTTTGGATTGGAGAGTCTTCTGCCAGGCTATGCATCTTCAAACCCCTCATGCTTCCTTCAGCTACGTCCACTACTGCCATTCTTTTGTATTTCTCCTCTAATCTTCTACTAAAATAAAGAAAATATTTTAGGAATGTGTTCTGGATGGCAAAATATCATGAGCAAACAAAGTTGAGATAACAGCTGTAAAAGAGTTACTAGAGAATTTTTGAAAATGAAAGCACCATTTCTGGAATTATAAGAGGATACTCTCGAATTCCAGCTTTCTCATAGGAAGAAACTCGACTCCTCAGGTTCTCCCCTCTCTGACTCTTTCAGAGAATGTCGCACATTATGGAATTTGCTTTGTTTCTTCACAGCTCCTCAGCCTCACAGCTCTGTGGTAGAAGTTCCCCATTCTGCTTTGTTCCTTTTTTGAATTGAAAGGAAAAAGGGTAAAATACATTGTTAAAGGTTTGTCATTCTAAGGGAAGAAGAGACGGGCAAAGCACATTTGCTCCCTTGCTCCAAAGTAAATGCCACAAGAGGGTTGTTCTCAATCTCACCTTTGGAAATTACCATTTCTCGGCATTTAGTTATGCATTCAAAATGTTCAGCTCTTGTCTTTGGTTTTACTTTGAAAGACACAGAGCCTTCTGAGGTTATTTGAGCTTTCAGTCACGGCAGAGCATCCTGGAATGTTTTCAGGATGTTTTCAATGTGTACCTCCTCAGTCATGTTCCTCCTCTTGACCAGCTCAGAGGTGGCAATGGAGCTCTAGCACGAAGCCAGAAAAACCCATCCTGAGCTGTGCTGGCTTGGGGATGCCCTGGAATATTTTGCAGGCTAATCAAGCTCACTTTGCTCACAGCCATGACAAGTTGGAACCCATGTTGACCTTGTTACTGCAACATCTTCAGTCTGGATGTAAAGCTGCCTCTGTCTGGCCTTGGTGCTTTAGTCAACTCACAGGCAGTAGCAGAGTAAAATGGGTTTGCTTGTAAAAAATCATGGGGGATATATCCTTCCTGCACAAACTCTCAAAAGCTAAGTGAGATTCATTTTCTCTAACTATATTAACAAGATTTTAGAACACGATACTCCTCCTAGACAGTTTGCCAAGTAACAGAGTCAGTCATCAGCCACCAAATCCCGCTATGTATACGCAGCTTTGTATGTACACAGTATGCCGCACCTTACAGGAAAAACCCACCGTGTGAGTCACGGGCTCATTATATTCCACCAGCATTCAGTCGTTTGGTTTTAATGAATTCTGGGCAGCCTGCTGCTATCCAAACGAGAAGATGTGAACAAGAATATGCTGCTGGTTGATTACAGCGTGTGCCAGAATACAGAAAGCCACAAGACTGAAAGTCAAGAGGATTTATCCCTTCAAGGAGGAGAATAATCCTTTGAAAATGTTCTCTCCTGAAGTACGATGCTGCTGTTAGGAATCAGAAATTATGTATGTATTTTGAAATTAAGTGCATGCTTACGTGTGTGGCTCAGTGTGCAACGGCAACTGAATTTGTTAGCACCACAGGTAGCGTAAGTCCTGATGAATCTCCACAGCCTCTCAGTGTGGTTTGGAATGCATTATTAACAGGTTTATTAAATATTTGCAATGCTCTGGACATGCAGAGGGCACTGTTTGACACAGCTGCAGCGTAACTGCTATCTGCTTCAGCAACGCTCATCTACCAGTGAGGTGACTGTTCAGAGCACAAAATCAAAATACCTGCCTCAACTAGCCACAGTCTCAGCAGACAGTATGGGAAGAACAGAGGGGGAAAGATCCCACTGGATCAGGTTGCTCGAAGCCCCATCCAACCTGGCCTTGAACACCTCCAGGGATGAGGTAGCCACAATTTCTCTGAGCACCTCATCACTTTCACATCAAAACATTTCTCCCTAATGCCTCATCTAAATCTTCCCTCTTTCAGATTAAAACTGCTCCCCCTCGTCCTATCCCTGCACTCCCTGGTAAAGAGCCCCTCCCCTGCTTTTCTGTAGCCCTTTTCAGTAATGGAAGTTGTTCTCGGAGCCTCCTCTTTTCCAGGTTGAGCAAGCCCAACCCTCCCAGTATGTCCTTCTACAGGAGGTGCTCCAGCCCTCGGATCATCTTCATGGTCTCATCTGGACTCACACGAATAGATCCATGTCCTTTCTGTGCTGAGCGCTCCAGAACTCGACGCAGGACTCCAGGTGAGGTCTCATGAGAGTAGAGTAGAGGGGGAGAATCCCCTCCCTCACCCTGCTGGTCCCACTGCTTTGGATGCAGTTTGCTGATCCATGTTACAAGTGCAGCAAAGCAAAGTGTTGGTAGAGGAAGCCAGGTTGCTCTCAGGTCTTTGGAAGGAATGCTTTTTTTGGGTAAGCGAAGACAAAAGTAGGACTGACTAAATCACAGTGGTGCTGCTGGCAGGATGGATCTGGAGAGCACTTAAGCAAAGAATCCTTTCGAGGGATGATTTTCAAAAGCATCCAGGCAGATTTAAAGAACACTGATTCCAATAGGACTTTAAATGGGACTCGTGTCCCTAAGGTCTGCCTTCCACGTGTTTGGCCTGTCAACATCAGTACCCATAGCAACTTTCCAGCAACGCAGCATTGCCATTGCTCACAAATTCCAAAGGCTCTGAAGTGTTTCTGAAAATGCCTCTCCCTTTTACTTATTGTGCATGTTATGCTCTTCTCCTAATAGATGTCCTTGTTGCCTCTGTGATGCCAGAAGCTACCAAGGTGGCCTGGCTCCTTCAGAGCAGCGCAGCAAAGGACCAGGGATGGGAACAGCCAGCAGGGTGCTCAAGTCCCTGCCTCTGGAACTGTTTTATCATCACCAAGAGCATCTACTTCTATTGTTCTGCTGCAAGGTCATCAATGGCTACCAATGCCAACAAAATCACACCTTTGTATCTGTCTAAATACAGATGACAGTGATTCCAGAGATACTCATTTTAAAATACGAGCATTGGCTTTTAGCAGTACAAAATGGGTTTGGGGAGAGACTGACATACCAGATGCATGTTAAACACAGCTCTTCAACACTTAACTGGTAGCCATTCCACAGGAAAACAAAATTATGGGAAAACATACTCAAATCTAACATCTGTCATCTCTAATACGCTTCATTTTAATGTTTAATTCACAACGTACAACACCACAAATAAGTGGCATGGCACACAGGCAGTGAAGGGAAACCCCTCCTCTCTCTGCCAATGTTCGGTGAGAACACTGAGAGCAAAGACTTTATTCCCTGCCCTCCAGAATCCTGCAGCTCAGGGGAAGGTTGACAAATAAGTCCCAAAGGCAGCAGTACTTCAGGTTACATATAAGGTGATGAATGAGGTGAAGAGCTGAATTTATGCTGAAATTTATGTTTTGATAAAAATCCATTTTAAAAAGCATTTCTGCTCTACTACCATTTTCCCAAGCTCCTCTGCCCTCTCATGTTTGTCAGTTTTCAGTACCAGCACCATAGCAACGCGAAAGACTCGGGAAGGTGGCTCTGCTCTCAGCATCTCCAGAGCAGAGCCTTGCAAACAACTGCCAAACCCAAGGATCTGAGTCAGCCTGGAAACGCACGGTGCTGGGCTCATTTCTGCACATCCTGGAGGATGAGGGGCCAAGGGGAAGGGGAGCTGAGGCTGCAATGGCAGAAAGCGATGAAAGAAAAAGCTTAAGGTTAATGATTCATAAGCAGCAAACCTTCGAAGTAGAGGAGATTGAAAGTTGTGTTACTCTCATACAGATTTGGGGCTCTGTTTGAATAGCTTGAGGGCTCCAACATTTCCAATACCAGAAATGAGACATCATCAACCTTCTCCTCTGCCAGCAGTTACTTGTACAGAAAAGGGATAGCAGGAATACACAAAATATATTTGCAGCAACTGTAACACAGCTGGCAACTAAACCAGCCAGCATATGGTGGGGGTGAAGAAGAGTGGGGAATCCATCAAACATGAATCTCCTCTATAGTGGAGCTTTGATTTGGGAGCAGTCTGCTCAGCCTGTAGATGCTGCTGTTCTTCTAGTAAAACACATCACAAGAACCTCTTAACTGAAACTGAAGCAGCATTTTGTCCTGGAAAAAGTGTGTTCAGGTTCCTCTCTGCTCACAACTGCTTTGAAACAACGATCTGCCTTACTAATAAAGATTGCTGAGAGATGGGTGCACTGAGTAGAGCACCTGGTAATGTCATGTGAAATAAACAAGTGTCAATTAGTATTACTCTGCTTATAGGAGTTAAATTCAAGTTCAGCAATAATTAAACATGCTAACAACCCAACCAACATCACACAAAAATCATGGATCACTGATGGCTGATGAGAATAAGCAATAATTAACAACCCTGAATGTTATCCAGGCTCATCCATGGCCGTTAAGTCAAAAACCAAGCACAAAGGTCTGTATCCCAGTACAGACACCCAAACCCCTGACAATCCTTACAGCACTCAGAATACTGTGAATATCCAGCCCATCACAAGGATACAGAGAACAAGCCCCAGACCATCTGTTAGGTGATGCCTGAGGCTCAGGAGAGCACAAGGATGATGCGAAGCCCCATGCTGAGCTCTCTGTGCTGCTGTGACACTACAGGAGAAATCAAACCGAGGAGATATTCCAGCCACATGGCTGACCTTTCAAAAGCAAACCCGATGAGATGCCGGCCACGTCCAGACCAGCACACACACCTTGAGGCACACTTTCTTGGCTCACTGCCAAGCCAAAGCCCATGCACAACCAGAAAAAAAGCCTGTTTTAAAGTATCTGGAAGAGGAAATTTAAAAAAAAATGCAGGAACATTGTTTGAATTCTCCAGAAAACAATTCCAGTTTTTACTCAGTCGTCAGTTTTCCTCAACTCATCTGTGGCAAAGCTTCCCCTCTACGTGCACCACCTGACGAGTTAACATCATTCCAGGACTCCAGTTGAAGCAATTAAGACAGTCCACATTTGCCAACCATTACCACATCGTTACCACAGATACTGTGTATTCCAGTGAAGGGAAAACAGAGGAAAACTCTAACACTACTGTGGGGTAACTGCTGGCAAATAACAAGCTTTTCATGTGGTTACCACAGCGACTTGGGGGGTGCTGATTGATGAGAAGCTCAACATGAGCCAGTAATGTGCACTCGCAGCCCAGAAAGCACATCAGATCCTGAGCTGCATCCAAAGAAGTGTGGCCAGCAGGGCAAGAGAGGGGATTCTCTCTCTCCCTCTACTCCCCTCTCCTGAGACACCACCTGGAATACTGTTGCCAGTTATGGAATCTCCAGCATAAGGATATGCAACTGTTGGAACAGGTCCAGAGGAAGCATAAAGATGATCTAAAGGCTAGAACACCTCTGCCATGAGGACGGGCTGAGAAAGCTGGGGTAGTTTAGCCTGGAGAAGAGAAGGTTCCAAGAAGACCATATAGTGACCTTCCAGTACTGAAAGGGGCTACCAGAAAGCCGGGGAGGGGCTCTTTATAAGGGCCTGTAGTGATAGGATGAGGGGGAATGCCTTTAAATTGGAAAGGGGAAGGTTTAGACTACACATGAGGAAGAAATTCTTCATGCTGAGGGTGGTGAGGCACTGGAACAGGTTCCCTGGGTAAGTCATGAATAGCCCATCCCTGGAACTGCTCAAGCTCAGGTTGGACGGAACCTTGAGCAGCCAGGTCTAGAGGGAGGTGTCCTTGCCCATGGCAGGGGGACTGGAGTTGGATGAGCTTTAAGGCCCCTTCCAATGCAAACCATTCTATGATTCTATGACCATTAATAACTCACAAGGAGGTAAGCAGAGACTGACCCATGGCACAGCGTATCCGTCCATCACCAGCCATGACTCATGCCTAAGAGTAAGGAGGTTATTCCAGCAGATGGATCTTGATAGGCTTAGGAGCATAGAAGCTGAAGTATTTTCAGTAAGCACCATCATTGAGGGGGGGGGATACAAATAACAGGTCAATGTGCAACCACCACCAGTGGTACATGGACCCACCATTAACTATTCCATGAAAGTCTGCATTCCCTTCTCAAAGGATGGGTTCTGAGAGAGGAGTAGAGTAACCCAAATGCTTCCTCGGATGACTGAAATGATGGACTCTGTGGTGGGTGCACAGTGCAGAATAATGCTCCAGTAAGACAGGAAAGAAGAGACAGCAGCAGACACTTCAACACGCTCCAAAGACCAGAAGAAGTCTAACAGAAAGCTAAGTGCTCATTTTGAAATGCATGTCAAAGCCAGAGCATGCAGATGTTTGCAAGAGACGGTAATCACCGATGGTTAACTAAGTCAGGCTGCCCTTTTCCGTGTTCCATCTAGAGAGACAACTGTCAGCCTTCACAATAAAGCATCCCAGCCTGTAACCAGTGTTCTGTATCACTGAATTTCACAGACAGGACTAGTGATAAAAGTGTGGGTTTGTAAAAAGTCTTTGTTTTTTCAAACGGACTAATTTGTTATGAGTTTTCTACCAATACACAAAGGCATAAAAGGGATGCAAGCTCCAATTCGCAACCCAGTATTTCTCTATCAAAGGCTGGGCCATTTAATGCATAGGACCCAATTCTCATAAAAGCACAAGTTCAATTATAACAGCAACCAGTGAAACTCTAATGCTGCATTTTCAGTAAAAAAAACTGCTCAAAG
Organism: Coccyzus lansbergi; assembly: GCA_033558105.1. NCBI lineage: Eukaryota > Metazoa > Chordata > Aves > Cuculiformes > Coccyzidae > Coccyzus > Coccyzus lansbergi. The sequence goes on from JAUMJK010001193.1 coordinate 464,940, forward strand.
CTCTTTAACAACAACTCTGTAATTTCTAAGTATTTGTGGACTGAGGAATAGGACTTGGTGGCACAAGTGCACAGGAACTACAAAAAGAATAAGAAAAAAAAATGGGGAAGAATGAACATCCTTGCATTGCAGAATAATGGTTTAGAGCTGCTGCTTAATCTCTGCAAATCCAGTGGACATACAGGCGAAATCAGCTGGTTGAGGACCTAAAGCTCATGTGGCCACTTTCATTTTCCTGCTCCCAGAACAGACAGGGTTTGGTTTACATGCACACCAAGCAACTATCACGGACAGGCACGAGCTGCTCTGAGGAACAGTAGTTCCCAATGGAATTGTGGCAGTGGCCCAGTGTAGCATTCTGGGAGTCACAGATCTCTTCAGCCACCACAAGGGAGGCCAGCTTTCATTACAGCAACAGATCTAACTATCACTGTCACTCCAAGTGGTGCTTTCCTATAACCTGTTCCTCTGTTACCCACAAGACATGGACCTAAGGGCTGCTGAGATCCTGCACACACAGCTTGGTCTGAGTACGTAAAACCACTGGAGGGATCTCAGCGGATGCTTCTGTGATGGAGACCTGCACATCTCACCCAATACTGATGTGAAGAGGAAAGAAACTTATTTGTATCAAACCAAAATGTGGTAAATTTAATCCATCCATCCATCCATGCATCCCACCCACTGCAGCCTGAGCACTTCAATCAATGAACAGAGCTATCGTATACCTGTACTTTACACCTGCATCAACTGTCCCTTAAAAACACAAATCTGGCACACTTGGAAATTGGCATTACTTTGCTTTATATGTGATAGAATAAATGATACCGTCTGTAAGCCACAAGTGCTTCAGACATAACTGTGCAGAGCAGAAGTGTCACCCACAACTGAAGACAAGTATCACGGCAGCACTCAGTAGTGACATTCCATCTGCTCACAGAAGTAGCCTCCTACCTCTCTTGTTCAAAGCCACAGAAAAAATAGCTCTGGGAGCCGATATACTCCAACTACTTCAAGTTAGAGAGTCTTGTTAATGAATAACTGAATTGAGACCCTCAACTTTAAACACCATTTACATAAATATATCAGATCTGTGCAACTTGGCTCACGTGACAATTGCAAGACTCAAGGCAGAATCACTTCCTAAAGACGGTCCCACAGCTATTCAGGGTTCTATCTAGGTCACATTCTCTGTGCAAAGAAGAAACAGACACCACTCACAAGGACCTGCTGCACAACTGCACAGCTATACCTCAGCAAGGAGTGAACCAAACTGTTTGGGTGAACCAAAATACCAGTTTTCAATACCTGGTGCTTATCATCACCCTCCATTAATCATCTCAGATAGCTTTTGATCTGTCTTCCTAGGTTATTTGCTCTAAAGTGCCATATATGCATGCTGGACTATAACCCAAATAACTAGCATAAAGACTTAAGTACATAAAACCACACATGGATACTGCAGCAAAGCACACAGAATCTGGTAACAGTTAATAACTGTTACAGGATTAAAATATTGACAGATATAAGCCTATCCCGGGTTAAACACCTCAACACAACCTTCCTGCCCCAGTAATTAAACAGACAATTGCATCCAGTTACTGGGATGCCACACAACTGTACAACTCAGGTTATCAACAATAGAAGATACAGACTGGTTACTGATTGTGTCTAAATAAATACTTATTTTGGGGCAAAACTCTCAATTTTGAATGAACCATGGAAAAAAGATGAGAATCCCAGTTCCTGTTGATCAGCAAGGATGCACAAATGAAGGTAAGCATGCTAAATCCCTACCTTTTTATTTCGGGATGCTGCATTGGGCAGCTAGTTTTTGCAATACTGGTTTTCAATTGGCTAGTGGTGAACCAGAATTAAATCTGATGCTGAAATACTATAGTAAATAAGACCACACAAATGAGTCTTCATCATATTCACAGAGTCATAGAAGAGTTAGGATTAGAAGAGACTTTAAAGATCATCCAGTTCCAACCCCCCTGCCATGGGCAGGGACACCTCCCACTAGATTAGCCTGTCTAGGGCCCCATCCAACCTGGCTTTCAACACCTCCAGGGATGAGGCAGTCACAGCTTCCCTAGGCAACTCATTGTACTGTCTCACTGCTCTCATGGTGAAGAAATTGTTCCTAATATCTAATCTAAATCTGCCCCTCTCCAGTTTATACCTGTTCCCCTTCATCCTATCACCACAAGCCTTTATGAATTGTCCCTCTCCAGTTTGCTTGTAGCCCCTTTCAGGTACTGGGAAGTCACTATAAGATCTCCTCTGAGCCTTCTCTTCTTCAGACTGAACAAGCCCAATTCTCTCAGCTTGTCCTCATATGGAAGGTGCAGCTTGTATTGTAAAACTGGTGAAATGCAAGCCTTGTAACAGGAACATCCAGTCCAATGTATCCAGATATTAAAGACTGTCGACAGATACGGAGGAAACATCCAAAAGAGGTCAGTTAAAATTTAATGTTGGCAGAAAAGATTGGCTGTGAAAGTACAAACAATCTTCTAACAATGCTTTAGAACCTCAGCTCTGTCCTAATCCTCACTGTTTATTTAGTCCAGAAAATACTTACAAGCCATGAAGCAATTTTAAGACAACATTTGTAAACAACTATTTTCTTTTGATAGACGATTTGGCTATGATTATAGACATTATGCCAAAATAATATATGTAATTCACAAAATCCAGACAACATTGAATCCCGTCGACTGGTATCATTTCCCGTCTCTTTGAAACTGAACATTCAAGCCAGCTGAACTGTCAATGTCGTTGGGACTTCAGAAAACGCTCAATGAAACACAACCAAGGCTGAGAAGCTATCATTAATTTCTAAGGAACCTCCTGACTTCTCAGAGAAGGACTTCACAACCCAGATCTTCAAGAGCATTATATAAGCGAGAAATAGTTTTAATTAACTTTGCTAAAGGCAGGCATATATAAAAGTATTAATTTAAATTCCTGCCCATTTCTGTCATTTTCCAAGTCCAACATTTTGCAAAAAGAGATGATTTGCCTTCACCTTACTTCTGCCAGATGACTCCATACGTAGCATCTGCCCAAAGCTTCAGACTTTAAGGAGGATTAGATATGATTTGAGATGTCTAAAGAGGTGCATATCATGATGAACTGTATATTAAAAAAAATCATGACCAGTTTTACTTTTGATGTTCACTTTCTGCTGTTCATTTGCATGTGTTGATGCTCTTTCCAAAACAATTCTCACCTTTGACAAATTATATAATTGATCAAGCGAACGGAATAAGAAAGAAGCAAATCAACTGTGTCATTTCCCTCTGCTTCCTATCAACAACCAACTAAACTGACACAACAGGGTGCTGAATAAAGTATGTGGCATTCCAGTGGTCACTTTAGTCAACAAAGATTTGGTCTTCCACAGGGCAGCTCATCAAAGCAATCAAATGTGCTTCTGCACTGAGAAAATGTGCAATTAATGGAGTTCATCCACTTTCGACATGCGCTGTTATGACTGACCAGGGCTAAAGTGTTTGCAGAAGCACACTTGAAGCACGCTAGGGAAAAGACCAGGGCTATTGAGTGACACGCATCAGTAAAGATTAATGAAGAACCTCACAAACCCACTTTGTGTGTGCAGAGCCGGTCACAATGGAGTAGAAATTCAATAATCGCTCCCAAGAACGATGATCCTCTTGCGAGGGCAAAAAATGCGTCCTACTTTGTTAATCTACAGTTAGCTTAAGAATATTTAACACTTTTCCAGCTTTGCTAGGTCTTACTGAAAATTTTGTTGCACTCTTACTTACTCAGCATCTCCAGGTGCCCCTGTACAGCTTCCATATGGCCTTTCCTTCTGTACTCCCATCTCTATCCAGTATTTTCTCTTATATGCCCAGTGACATTGTATTAAACCCTCCTACTTAAAACAATTATTGAGCCAAAGGAACACACTTCTCAAAAAATCAATGTTAAATCAAATTTATGTCTTTCTCTTGCTCAGAAACCACCGAGAGCTGCAGTCCTTATTCTCCTGAGTGCATTATTAATTGTACAGCTCTGGCGTGTTTCCAGTCTGTGTTTGTTTATGGGTGATTCTGAGGTTTATATGAATGAGGAAACAGTAAAGTGATCATTTACTACTGCAATAATATTAATAAGGGAAAACAAACTGTCTATTACCTGGGTATCTGCTCAGAGAAATCGGTGCAGGGGGAATGAGCTACCACTCATCAAGAGCTAGAATGTGGGAAGAAAGGCAGGAGACTCAAATGCCAAGGAGATGGACTGGAAAATCTTCTGCCTTTTTTTGCTTGAGTTACAGAAATATTTTTTTTCTTAGCCCCCGCAATCTCAGCAACGACTTAGAAATCAATACAGCAGCATCTATGGGTAAAGGGGACCAACAGCCAAAATAACAACCAGCTAAGAGTGAGGAGGCAGTCAGAGGAATCCGAGTGTTGGTCATCCCTGGCAAAAATCCATTCCCATTGCTCAGATATGTCCTCCACCTCTGGAAAGCCAAAGACTGGTAACTGCTGGGATTATGACAGGGCTTCCACTAGGAAGAAACTCTCCTGCAGGGACACAAGCAGCATCTCACTGAAGGTTATTTCTTCCCGATTCTTCATTTCCTATTCAGAAGGGTTGCTAGTAGTTATTTTTATGTAATAACGGGTAATTCTTTCATGCTGCAGCTTGTGATGCATATTAATCAGGGTTCTTGCCAAATTAAATTAGTTTTTTCAACGCTCGAAAAGCAGTTAAACTTCTAATGACATTTCCCCCCCTCTCTTCATCAACCTATTTTTGGAGCAAAATAATGTACTCGGGCCTGAAGTGAAGACACTTGAGCCTGGGGAATGGAAAACAGCCACGAGCCAGAACGTATTCACAGGAGAGCTGCAGGGCAATGAGGTTGTCATCTGTGCACAGAAATACTGCCAAAGACGTAAACATGATGTTAGCAACTCCACTGCTCCTCCAGCATGTTAAAGTCACAGACACTGCTCCGTGCATGCAGGCAGGAGCAGAGGAAAAGGAAATAAGTCTGGTTTTGTGATTCTTGCTACCATTGTAGAGTTAGGACAACCTAGAAACAGGGACACAGAGTCAACACCACATCCCTAACAACCCTGGGTTTCTCTGTTACCACTGGCATCAGAAATCAAAGCTGCAAAACAGGCTTCCTAATAGATAAATGAGAGGTCAAACCAGAGCTGCACAAGAACATTAGGTACCATCTGTGCCACTGGTATATGAATATCTACCTGGACATCTATATTTTATAGATCAAGATATATACATTTATGCAGGCACATAATACACTGAAGTGTCTTGAAGTCAAACAACAGTTAAGTTATCCATAAAATTAACTATTTCAGCGCAAATGGTCTGTATTTGGCACACTTGCAAACAACTGAAACACAACTTTTAAAATTGTAAGAAAATTTTGTATTTAAAAAAACCCGATGAACCACCTTCTCACACATAGTAGAATGTAGGCATAAGATATACAGCTTATAACATGTACCAATACACCAAATACCTCATAAACTCAATGCTAAAGGGAAATGAATATCTCATAAAGTATTTGCCTGCCTCAAATAAAAGCAGGACTTAAAAGCATTTGAAAGACTGGACATAAAAATCATCTAGGAATGCTTTTGTTTTTTTCCCCAGCTTTATTCTGCATCAGATCAGCCTCAAATATTTTCCTTTTTTATAACCCAATAGCCTGATTTGCATATATGTCTCATACAATAGAAAAGCATTTTTATAGAATTAGAAAATGACTGTGCAACCACAAAGCTTGTTTCTGCAGCAAATACAGAATTATTATTAGGTGGATAATATTTCAAGTTGAAGACGTTCCTTTAACTGAAAATTTATTCCAGGCTAGAAATATCATTACGTGCTAGGTTAACTCAGTGCCGAAAAGTTTTAAGCAAAACAAGCTTTTTTGAAATTGCGTACGTGGCAAGCTTCTTAACTACAGCAAACTGAATGCTAAACATTCAGGACAGATGAAAATCTAACGTGGCCACCACTGATTGTCTAATAAAACCAGAGCCCAACGGGGACACGGTCCAGGCAGGACTGTCCAGCTGGGAAAAATATCAAAGGTTTTACAGTGATTTTGGGGATATCTGCTTGGTAGGGATCAGGCAAAACACAAGCCATCCCTGCTCCTGAAATCATAATATCACCGAATGGGATGGGTTGGAAGGGACCTTAAAGATCATCCAGTTCCAACCCCATGCCATGGGATCCAAGCAAGGACTCCAGCAAGTGAAAAAGGCTACCAGTAAGCCCTCATTCTTTAACTAATCTCAAACATCCTCCTTTGGCAGTTAGAATAACCTGCATGTGCTACAGATCTAGAGCTGCTTTTCGCTAGTCTATAAACAAGTCACTTCAGACCCACTGTACCTGTTTATTTTCTTCATCCATACGTTCACAGACTCTGGAAGCTTACAGTCCTCGTTACCCTAACTGCTGCCACATCAGTATTGTTTAATGCCGACACCAAGGTGGCCTCAAACCTCTCTGAAACATCCGCTCCCACAACACCCAGATACCTCCACCTAACAGGCAGCCACATCTTTATGCTCTGATAACAGAGAATCAGTGTCTCTCTCCCCAGGTTCACACAGGGATGGCAGATCATGTCCAGATATAGAGCTGGAATCAGGAGTTCTGTCACACATTGCTCTGCACAACTCCCATTTCATGCAGCTTCTCCAAGTCACCATCACTTGGAAAACTCAGTAGCACTGGGCAGCCAACGGGCTGCATTGATGCACTGCCATGCATTACTCCTGTCCTCTCAATATCACAACTTCTTGCCTCGGTTCCCAGACTCCAGACCCTGAAGCTTTTCAGAGTGGGCTGCATTACACATGTCTGCACGGGGTCAACCACCCAGTGAGGCTCAGGGCAACAACCCTGAATTTTCTAGCGATCTTTCCACTCTTTTCTGAGGAAGATTACCAAACAAGCTACAACATTAAAAAAAAAGTTAGAATTTTTTCCTCAATTGCACTTCCTGTGATGATATTGGTGCCTGTTAATCAGTTTTCTCAGATGTCTCCACGTTACAAGCATTTAAAGCAGGGCTGCAAACATCGGCTATAGGACACAAAGTTTTTTTGGAACTACTTCAAGTCCTTTTTGTGAACGCTGGCTTCTACAGCCTGGGTGAGATTTGTTACTTTAAAGGAAAGAAGGTACACATCAACCCCGAGTAGGATTACCTTCCCTCAGTCGCTCCACCACAAAAGTGAATCCAGTGGTACGCGGATGTAAGACGTACTCATATTTCTGAAGTCCATTCTTCTCAGCGAAATCATGACTGCGGGCTTTGGTATTTGCTGGAGGAGAGAAGAAAAAGCACCATTTTCTATTAGTGCGCATGTAGATCAAGAATTAAATATCATTATTACACGACAGGAACAGTACAAGAGCAGCTCAGAGAGCACGGAGGTGTCACAGTTTCTCAGATGGAGGCAGACGGCAAACGTGTGGTTGGTGGGCTACAGGATGGCACGGGGAGGAGAAATGTGGATTGCAAGAAAAGCCTTTTTACCCTCTCATTCTAGAAAACCATCAGCATATCTTTCATACTTATCAAATGCAATCTGAAATCTACAAATTAAAGTCTGTTAACAGTTCTCTGTCATGTAGATTTTATATTATGTAGAGAAACACCGTGGGGTCAGTGTTTACCCATGTTAAGCTTGTTACGGAAAGAAAACATTAAGTGGAGGAAAGTATTTAATCTAATACATTAAAACAGCAATTTACATCTCCATTCTGAACTTGACATATTTCATTCACCAACTTGCGCAGCACATTTTCTGACCCACCGCCTCCAAGCCACAGCACATGCTTGTTACCACACACACAGAGTACATGAGAGGCAGCTGGAGAGCAGTGCAGTGAAACCTCCTGAGAAACACATTTCAAACCTCAGCAAAAAGAAGTTTCTCGCAAGCAAATCAAACTAGGATGTTTCAGAGCCGGTTGTAACAGAGCCCATCAAGTAAGGGAGGCGCAGGCGTTAAAGTGAGAACTTCTCAAGCCAAGCGGGAGGAAGTAATTTGTTCTCCAGTGATGTGCAGGAGCTTCTTCCAAGCACCTCAGTTAGTGGCCAAACAGACTTTGCTGGCCACACTTCCTCCTTTGTTGTGGGCTCTGTTGTACTTGTCTGGGGCCAAGAGGCAGTGGACACATGCAATGTTGCCTTGGCAACATGGAAAAAAAAATCAATTCAATCAAATAACTTTTTAAAGAACTAGTTTTTAGATGGTCTTACAGGTGTTTCAGAAGACAAAATCCAGCTACAGATCTATGGAACAAAATAATCATTGGCTAAGCAACAGAGAATCCTTTTCAAGCAGAAATGTCTCTTCTTTAAGTTGTTCACAGTTAACTCATACAATGATGAGATATCCAGCAATGGAAGAACGATGCTGCTTGGTAATTCAACAGAATTGATACTTATAGGTAAGTCCTTTCCCTTTTACAATAATGATAATTTTTCCTGTAAAGCAACTACAGCACAAGGGACAAACCAACAGTGGGGCAAGACTGAGATGTCCTCAGTGCAGTGATACAACTTTCTCGCCCCTTTTTTTCCTGAATTGCATGAGTTTTGTTTACCAAGAAATGTGAGTGTCTCTCCTGAAGGACCATCTACCTATTCATAAATGCTGTAGCAATGAGTATTTTTCCTTGTGATCTATTGTTTGCACACGTAAGGGTATGGCTTTTCAGACACACAGCCCCTTTGGATTTAGCGTAGATTTCCTGACCATGTGATCTGCAGAAATGGAAAACTGTTGCACAGTAGCCAAGCAAGTGATTCAGCAAAGAGAATCCAGAGATTTAATTCTTGCCAAATTGCCAAAACATACAAATACATGAAAATATGACATCGCCAAAAAGCAATGCTAAAATTACAGAATACGTGAAATACAAAAATTACACTTGGCTATGTAACTCGAATTTGTCCTTCCTTGGACTTTTGCATAATGTCTTTAACCACATGATTGGAGTATCTATTTTTGTCTGCTCAACTGCTTCTCCATTCAGTGTTGAACAAGGACTGTTCTGAAGCAACAAAGGGAACTTACCTGTAGGTCTACTCACTTTGTAAAGCTTGCAAAGTGAGTCATGAGCAAGACTTGGAGTGGCAGAAAGGTGCAAAAGCAATCTGGTCTTTATTAAATGCTTCACTGCAAAGCCAGATTCTACTTCTTAAACATAATTGTACCACACTCCCAGCTCAACAACTTAAAACCTCTTTATTTTCTAAGAAACAACACTGATCAGCATGAGCATTCCTATAAAAACTGCACAACTCAAGAGCTCCTTTCCAGATCCTGTGGTGATTGAAGTAAAATGCTCTAAATTACTTCATCACAAAGTTTTTGGCTGATGTATTGTTTCTTCCAAAGGACAGAGGGAGGGTTGTCTTCATTTTCTGCATATACAAATTTGGGGTTTGCACTGGAACATTTTCAATCTGCAAATCACATTAATTAAAGCTTTGAGACACAAGTGTTGTAAGTGGCTATACAGAGGTAAGCAGCCTCAACAAAATCAATAAATCTAAGTCTCAAGCATCTTGAACCGCATGGAGCCCATGGAAAACCCTCTCCCATCTCCCTGCTTGCTGGGTTTTTGTTTCAGAGGGAGCACAAAAGTGAGTTTGCAAAACACTCCTACTCACACCAGAAGAAAATCCAGAAATAAGTGGGCAGGTTTTTTGCTGGGGAAGACCTAACTGATGCTGCAAAAAGGGTCTGGAACCTCCACTGCCCATTGCCTTGAAGTGATCATCTTCAAAGCTCCTCTAGGTGCACCTCCCCATGCTTGGAAGGAACTTGCTGAGAACAGCTGTGAAACAGCTTCCAAATTCCCTTTGCTACAAAGGCTTTCTGAAATGAGGAAGCAGCTGGACATTGGCACACTGGCCAGCAGCACTCAGCTATTTCCCGATATCTGTATCCTTGTCTCACCTCTGGACTCTTTGAGATTTATATAACAGAGATTGTTCCCTTCCCCTTTTGCACAAACCCCAGTGTAATGGGATTTCAGAACTAGAATAACGCTTCCAGCTAACATTATGATCGTTGTCATCTGGAAAAATCATCTCCTCTTCCCTTCCTAACAACCATCAAGCCACAGGTCTCTGTGCAATGAACAATATCTATTACAGCCAGCCAGGAAGGTCAGAGGGCTCTGAAATCAAGGGTAGGGTATGCTTTCACTCTGCCAAAGAGTAAGGATAATGCCCTTCCTCCCTCTCCTAGTGTTCTCAGTGTTTTACTCTGTTCTTACTATGAAAAAATGCCCTGACTGCTGCCTTATCAGACAGGATCCCCTCGGTGTCTGCTGCTGTTTGGGATCCCAGTGCAGACACCCCTGCCTCACCCGCCTCCGAGAAATGCAGAGCACGTCTCCTGCTCAGCATCAGATTCAACAAGGGGCAGAAAATGCCATGTTCCTCATTATATCAAACCCAGAGGTTAGAAAACTGATTCAGGAAAACGAGAAACCTGTTTTAAAATCGCCTCCAGCCCACAGGAATTCACACAACAAACACCTCTGCAAAATCCCCTAATCAACTTTCCTGACTCAGAACTGCTTCACACTGTCTCCTCTGCTCTCTCCCTGACTTGCCTTTCCTCTCTTCTTCATTTGACACGTGCTGCCTGTCTGAGGGCATGTTCTCTGGGAGGGGACAAGAACAAGAACTCCAATTTACTTGAGTCTTTAGATGTTACTGTAGGGCATTTGTCAAAATACACAAAACGAGAATTTAAAGGCTCTGGCCATAACCTTGTACATTTATTCTGATCCCATGCTGCTTTTGGCAGATCATTTGATCACGTTTTTTTCCCATTTATCTCAAAATTATGTGGTCAAATCCCATTTATCGCATTTTTAAATTACTGGAAAAGCTCAGAAAGTCAGCACTTTCTAGAAGAACCATACTGCAGAATTTCATTTAAAGTAACTGGAGGAAGAAATTATGCTAACACACTTTCTTGATCTTCGAATTACAGATTTTTAGGAAGCTGAATTGCTTTTTCCCCTGCAAATCAGAGGATTAAATGAACAATTTCTTTAAGTCAAATTGTATTTTTAATTTGTGATCTTGTTACGAATTCAAACAAAAATCTCTAGAGTCTGACTTTGCTGAAAGCCAGGATGCAGTAACAAGGTGCACTCATGTGAGCCTGAAGAGTATTTGGAACTAAAGCTCTGAGCCCTGTACCCAAGGAAAAGCCGGGTCTGTGCTCTCAGGAAATACCTGTGCACTGCTAGCAGCTCACAAACAAGCAAGTTCACCTGCTTTTACGGATTCAACGTTGCCCAGGCTGATGTGTTTTGATGGAAGTCGCCCTAAAGAATCACAAACTCTCTCATCAGCCTCCTGGAAAACAGATTCTAACATCTTTATGCAACTATTTTTGATCAACTCTCAATTACTTTTTTCTTTGCAGTACGGGTGAACTGAAACATGAATATTAAGCACCATCTTTCCCTTTAATCTGACATACGATAAAAGCACGCAAGTGCTTCTGTGGCTTCAAGTGCTCTCCAACAACACTAAGGGTCAGACAGTGCACTCCAGACAAGTCCTCCAAAAATCTTTCTATTAAAGAAAAGGAGAAATCTTCATTTATCTACTAGAGTTTTGGATAGAAACCACAACATCTATATTGGCTCACAATTGATATTTCAAGAACATGTTAAGCAGTGTTCTTATTTCTCCAACTCTCAAATCATCCGATGTTAAACCAGCCTTGATCAGTGCTTTGGACAGCGTATTTTGCATTACCAAATACATTCCCTAGAAAAGAGAAAAAATCACCAGCAGTTCACCATTACCTTCCAGCCAGAGCATTGTATGTGACCCACATCACAACATTCCTGCCAAAATCTGGGCTCTAGCAAGGTTTCCTGCTTCTTTCTGAGCTGTTCCTCAAGGAAAAAGGTCAATGCAATCCCATTGTCGACCTGCTCCCCATCACCCTTGAAGCCATTGCCACTTGCAAGGTTGGCAGAGACAAGAGATTCAAGATGATTAAACCTCATGGGAGTTCCAGAAGAACCAACAGGTGGGTAAAAAGCAGCCTCCAGGAGCACAGATCTCGGTAACAGAGAGGCCAGGGCAGGCTCCGCAGGCGTCAAGTCTGTCCAGGTTTTTGCATGGCAAGCAGCAGCCTGTTGGGTGACACCAGTGTGGGGACGATGAGTCACAGAGCACAAGGGCTCTTGCTGGTAGAGGAGCAAGAATTTCATACAGGTAATGTCACATGGAAGGGAATACAGACAAAAAAAAAAAAGAGAAGCTGGAGTGAAGTAAAGACCATGTACAGGGATGCGGACACAAACCCACAGGCAATGAGGTTTTAATAAGCCCAGAGCAAAACAATAATGTTTGTTATTGCTTTCTGAAGAATTCCTACAGAGCCATGTACAGACACTAGGAAAAACAAATGAACAAGCACAACACTGGGTTGTGTTCCAACTTTCCAGAAGCACCAGGCTCATGGCTGCTTTGTTTTCTCAGGGCTTCAGAAAGTCTGGCTGTAGAGTTATCTGCCCAGGGTTTCTTTTGAGCAGTCACAACAGAATACCTGTGGTGCACTTAGCTTTGACTGTGAAGTACTCCAGGGTGAAAGGATGGCCAACCTACCAGAAATAAGGACGTAGTTATTACCTCAGACCCAGTCTACAAAGACAGCGCTCTGAGGTCTTGGCATTGCTATTTAAAAAGTATTTACGTAGCATCCTCCGCTGCCAAGGATGTCACCAACTTGAAGTCAGCACTGGCCCGTGTGTACATGCAGTCATACTTACATTTATTTGAAAAGGTTCCTTCTCAAATATCTGAAAATATTACACAATTCCTTGCAGACAGTAGTAAATCTATGTCACACATGTACTGAGAGGATAAAAATGTGACAGTAGCATGGAGCTGCCCATCAATCCTGCTTTTCAATCTAGCACAGATGTAATGGTATTTTCCATTTCAAGCACAAGAAGAATTTTGCTTGCAGAAGTAATTTGCAGGTTTTTAATCTGGCTAGAAAACAAAAGCCATTGCCTCTATTTTTGCAAAAACAAACCTGTGGTTTATTTCTCGCTCTAAAAGATGGAACGTGAAGTTGTAATAGGTTAACACAAACCTAAGAGTTTCCTGAAAATCATTCCTTCAAAATGCATCATTACATTCTGTCTTACACAGTATGAATCACAGAATCACCGAATCACCAAGTTGGAAGAGACCCATCAGATCATCGAGACCAACCATTCCTATCAAACACTAAACCATGTCCCTCAGCACCTCATCCACCTGCACTTTAAACACCTCCAGGGAAGGTGAATCAACCACCTCCCTGGGCAGCCCGTTCCAGTGCCTAACGACCCTTTCTGTGAAGAAGTTTTTCCTTATGTCGAGCCTGAATCTCCCCTGGTGGAGCTTGAGGCCATTCCCTCTCATCCTGTCCCCTGTCACTTGGGAGAAGAGCCCAGCTCCCTCCTCTCCACAACCTCCTTTCAGGTAGTTGTAGAGAGCAATGAGGTCACCTCTCAGCCTCCTCTTCTCCAGGCTAAACACCCCCAGCTCTCTCAGACGTTCCTCATAAGGCCTGTTCTCGAGACCCTTCACCAGCTTTGTCGCTCTTCTCTGGACTCACTCCAGAGCCTCAACATCCTTCTTTTGGTGAGGGGCCCAAAACTCAACACAGGATTCATGGAGTGGCCTCACCAGTGCCGAGTACAGAGGGAGAATAACCTCCTTGGACCCGCTGGTCACAGCGTTTCTGATCCAAGCCAGGATGCCACTGGCCTTCTTGGCCACCTGTGCACACTGCTGGCCCATGGTCAGTCGCTGTCAACCAACACCCCCAGGTCCTTCTCTTCCTGGCAGTTTTCTAGCCAGGCTTCTCCCAGTCTGTAGCACTGCACAGGGTTGTTGTGCCGCAAGTGCAGGACCCGGCATTTGGCCTTGTATCGCTTGGTCAGGATTCACTTGTGTAGGGAGCTTGTCCTGGCCCCTGTAGTATTTTAGCATGCATGAGATGGTGTTTCCTTTGCAGACAATGGATCAGGAGAGCCAAGTTACTGTTACAGAGCCCTGGGGCTCCACTGGTCTCTACACATCTTATTATGCATGAATACAATATTGAGGTGGCATTTGTTACAGATTGCAAGTTAGACTGCAGAACACAAGACAGCTGTACACGCCTGCAGCCCAAGGATGCTGTAACCTCCTGTCAGTCTGTCTTTCCCACTGTCCTGCTCCCTCCCTGGGACAGCTCCACAAACCAGGAGAGTGATCACAGCATCCGCAGAGCAGGCAGTGCAGACACTGCTGGTTAAAGAGCACCTGCCACACCCACACCGGGAGGGAAAACCAGGACAACAGAAATGCCTTAGAAAAATCTGGCAGAAATCCATGTTCAGAAATCCAGTTATAGAAGTTTTTAGTATCAGGTGAGGAATCTTTCCGGAATGAATTTCTCAGTCAACCGTTATCAACAGCATATGCTTAAATTCAGTCTAAGGCATGTGTATCAGTTACCACAGCAGAGAGAAAACTCTGCGTTTCCTTAAGGAAATCCATTCTTTAGGTGGGAGCATCCCCACCACTGGCACTGGGCAGAAGAAGGTTGAACACACTTGGCTGTTTCCTTCCTTACCTTCACGCTCTGCAAAACTGCAGCACGGAACTCCCTCAGTTCTTTAAAATCTGTTGTCTTTGAGGAATATTGGGAGAGATCAGAAGGCATACATAATTTATGGAATAATATTACAAACAATCCCATTCTTTCAATCATCCTGATATGGAAACATGGGTTCAGGAAGAGAATAAGTGACCCAAGGAGAAGCCTCCTGACTTTCTCCCCAATGAGAGAAAGGTTCCATTTTATGGTTAAGCGCCAGGAGGGAACAGCTGTTTATCAGTTCAAGAAAAAATAATTTAAAGTGAGGTAATCCTTCTTTCTAAATTTAGATAGAAAATAACTAATTCCACAAGAGCTATCCTATGAAGCAATGCAAGAATGTAAAATGATTTATCTGCTTTCAGGAAGGCAGATCAAGTGATGATGACTGAATATCATACATATCCGTTTTTAAAGATTTGGGGAATATAGAAGAAAAATCAGCACTACATGTTAGTTATTTTTACACTGTGTCTAGGACTTAGCAATCTCACATTGCAATAAAACATGACTGGAGAGGTTCTGCAGTGGGAAGTACAATAATCTTTTAAATAAGCTAAAGGGCAAAAGTTGAATTGTAATTGATTTTCTACTTAAAGATGATGCTTATCAAATCACGCTGCAGGCATAAGAACCACGGAGCATTCACATGGTGTTTCCTTTTATTAGCAATTGAGTTGTGTGTAGCACCAGTTAGCAGCTTGCTGCTGATGCCAGATAACTGTATTAGGGTAGATATTTTATTAACAATTAACGCTACAGGATCTAACTCCATAAATCTACTCTTATGATAACATCAACATTTGTTTTAGGGAGATTTTTTCCTATAGAGGGAGATACAAACTACTCACCTGGCCTAGGCAACACCTATCTCTATTTTTCTCCTCTTAAAACACTACATAAGCAATCTAACAGAATTAATAGCTCTCCTCTTCGCTCTTCCATGTATCTGGAATGATTTTGCACTGTTTGCCCCGGGAATGTGGAAAAGGGGAACATGCAAGTGATTTATTCCAGGTCTTGAAACCTAGTTCTGCTGACGCAAGGAACATCCAGAACCAATCTAAAGCTACTGTAAACATCAGATGCTTTGAAACACAATGGTTATTTTGGGAAGATGGGCAAAGCCTCTCTGTGGAACTACACCCACACCTCTCAAATGCATCAGTATGTGTGGCCTATCATCAGCTATGGTTCCTGCTTAGGTCTGTGGGAACCCAGTCTTGCTCCTGTCTTGAGCTTTGTTAAACACACACAACAAAGTATTTCCACGCTGAACATTCCACAAGAAGATGGCAAATGCAGCTTACCTGTGAGATCAGTTCCCTCTGGAAAGATGAGGAGCTGCAGTGGTTCCCGAATGTCACAGAAATAATCCAGCATTTGTTCAAAGTGGCTCTTGTCATCTTCCCACTTCCTCTGAATGAAAATAAAGGCAGCAACCTGCATCGCCCAGCCTGAAGTTTAAAAAGCACACCTTTAGTAAGTCACTCTGATTCTTCCACAGTGTCTGTTATCCCAAAATACTGTATAAACTGTGTCAGACAACATTTTATTTACCGCCCACCCATCCTCACCTCCAAGTAACATCACCCAGTTACCTTGTAAAAAACAGTTTTGGATGGGAAGCAAAAGAATGCATAATAAATAAATAAATAAATAAATAAATAAATAAAGCTGAATAAATAAAGCTACTACCTGAAAGGAGGTTGTAGAGAGGAGGGAGCTGGCCTCTTCTCCCAAGTGACAGGGGACAGGACAAGAGGGAATGGCCTCAAGCTCCGCCAGGGGAGATTTAGGCTGGAGATTAGGAGGAAGTTTTTCACAGAAAGGGTCATTGGGCATTGGAATAGGCTGCCCAGGGAGGTGGTTGATTCACCTTCCCTGGAGGTGTTTAAGGCACGGGTGGATGAGGTCTTGAGGGACTTGGTTTAGTGTTTGATAGGAATGGTTGGACTGGATGATCCGATGAGTCCCTTCAAACTTGGTTGTTCTATGATTCTATGATTCTATGAATAAATCTGGAATGGTTGCATTTTCTCACAACTGAAGTTACCAAAGTCATAAAAGCTTTCCAGAAAGCAAGAGACGAGAGTCAACGCTGTCATGAAGAGAAGTATTTAAAACCATGCCTTCACTATAACACCCTTCATCGCTGCAGCACGGGGATTGCTTAAGGGGAGGCACTGTCCCTACAGACAAGCACCCCAGCAATGCGATGCAGACTTAGGCTAGAGATTAGGAGGAAGTTTTTCACACAAAGGGTCATTAGGCATTGGAATAGGCTGCCCAGGGAGGTGGTTGATTCACCTTCCCTGGAGGAGTTTAAGGCACGGGTAGATGAGGTCCTGAGGGACATGGTTTAGTGTTTGATAGGAATGGTTGGACTCGATGATCCGATGGGTCTCTTCCAACCTGGTGATTCTATGATTCTATAAAAGCAAGCTGGTTACACAGAGAGTTGCAGTCAGTAGTGCACTTTAACCGTGTGCATCACGCAGAAAATACCTACTGTTTTGAGGGCTTTATCACATATACCTTCTAGAAAATTCCATTACTAACAAAAGAAAATACAAAGCTATTCTTTACATTCGATGACAGAAAAATGTGGTGTATATCCATTTATGCAGAAGACAACTGTGTATGCTATGTATATCCATTAATGCTCAAGACAGCTGTGAAGATTCACAGCCTGACATCCAAGTGACAATATAATGCAGTTAAATAAAGGAAACTACAGCTCAGGGGTCACACGCCATTATCCTCAATAACATTCCTGGCTTTTCTGGCACAATTTCCCATATAATAAATCACATAATGTAACTCAAAAATAAAGCAAACTAAGGCAAATGCTTAAACTACTAGGATGGCTGGGAAGCAGCCTTTCTAATGTGTTTTAAAAACGCATCAACACGGAGAAACATTGCATGAAAGTCTAAGTCTTGACAAAGATGTGTCTGGCCCAATACGTGTCTGGAGAAGAGCCCCCATCATTGCAGAATTTCGGAAGACAGAAAGGAAATAGCCTTTGGCTGGTAGATAGTGGAAAGAACAAAGAGGTCCTTCCCAGCAGTGGAAGTCACTCCAATGGACGTGTCACCTTGACTGCATATCAGGAATGCAAAAGATTTTACAGTTCAACAGCTCTTCTGTAGGCCAGCAGCCTCTTCAGATGCTCCATCTCCTCGGGGAAGGACTGCAGAAGCTGCTCAGCCTGATGAGTCGATCCATACAGATGCTGCATAGCCCACTGGCAATGGCAAAGGGATGTAAGCAGGGAAAACATCCCACTTGCATTCTGTTGTTACGTGTTCTGTGAGATGGGACGAAATAACCCTTCTTTTCATCATTCATAGAATGAGGAGGATGGGAATGGTCAGCAGCTGGTCTCACTCTGTTAATGCGCCCTTTGGAAAGGCAAAGGGGCTGGAGAGAACATGGAGCCTGTGTTGTACGGAAAAGGTAAGGACACTTTTAACAGAAGACTGGCTGGTATTTTTCCACCCGACAGAGTTGGGAGAATTTCTGTGGTACGCTTCTGAAAATATTCCTATTATGCCTTTCCTGGAAGAGCCAAGATGGGAAACTGGCACCTAGGTCTCTTTACCCTCATGAAAAAAAACGCATGTAGACTTCAGCCAAACCAAGCTGCATTTCTGCTTCACAGCAATAATCCTTCTGTCACACTTCAGACTGCTTCAGGAGAGCCTTTGCCACGAACAACTAGCAGAATAACAACTACACTTCCCATTAGAGAGCACACTTTTCCACTTCTGCTTTAGAAATCACGTAGGATAACAGCTCTAAGGTCATTAAGTCTGGTAGCTCATAATTGCATTGCTAGCAGACAAAATGTCACAGCCCCTCAAACTCTCATTTCAGCTTATTTTAACGCAGCAAAGACACTTGAGACACAAACTGTACTAGAAAGTTCAGCAGGGCACGCTGTTAATTCTTTAAACCAATATTCCCTGTGGATAAGAACTGGAATGTGAATCCAGCTGTCACCTAAGCAAAGATGCTTTATGACAAAGCATTTATGTCCCCATCTGTGGAAGGAGTGGTGGCAACACAGAATTGTCCCTGACGATATTACTGCATGTGGATTCCCACAGTGCGTTGCTTTAACCACACTCCAGTTAAGTGCTAAAATTTTCCAGTCTTAGTGACACCAGTATTTTCCCTCATGGTAGCTGATCCATCAAAGCTGCTGATGCAAGTGCTCTCAGCCCGTGGCACAGACAGGAGAAGTGGAGTTGTTCTGCCCTGCTTTACTGAAAGACGAGATGATTCAAATTACTCTGAATTTGCTTCAGGGGAAATTTGCACACACAGACAGTGAGAACGGACCAAATGATGTTCAGGAAAAGACTGGTGGGGTGGGGCTAAGGCCAGTGCTGAAATAGAGACCAAAGCCATATTTATCCCTGGCTCTTAACACAAAAATGGTCAAACCCACCTTGAGCCTTTGAGAGCCACAACACGAATGACCCAATTTGTGAAAAATGACTAAAAATCTGTACATCTTGCAGTCTCTTTGCAAGCGATATCAGCAAAAGTTACTCACATACGGAAAGAAAGATCTGGACAAGAGTTAACTGTTACCTCTGCTCAGATTTGCCAGCTTTACTTATTCTCCTATTTTTTCATCACTTCATCTTTTTCTTACCTGTTACTGGTCCAATCTGCTCCAGCTGTAATTCTCTGCTTCAGAGTCTCAGTGGGCTTTTCAGAAATCATAACTTGTTAAGATATGTCCAGCAACAGTGCCTGAGGCACCCATGTACTTTACATTTGTACACTGAATTACACCATTATCCTTTCCATCAGCATTAAGCAAAACCAGGGTTAATATCATCTCACACAGTAGTCAGGCTCTGACACGAACCCCTTCGGCTACCTTCTATCACTTCTCCAGTGATCTATCTGACAGTGCTCCAATTAAACCTAAATTTTAATTCACTTTTCGCCCCAAATACTATCACAAGCCCACCCAGCATCTGAAAACTGTCCATCATTAAAACACAACCATACTGCCCATGAAGCTTTACTGGTCCATATCACAAGACTTTTACAAATTTAACTATTAAGAAAAAAAAAAACCAAAAGGATGCAACTAACTTCCAGCCTTTATCTGGTTATCTGGCACTGCTGTGGTACCTGCTCGACCGTACATATTCCACAGCACATGCTGGACACAACTGTATCATCATCTGTATCACTTCTAATGCTATTTCTTATTAATTAAGAAGAGGCAAGAATAGAAACAGTGAGTATCTATCACAAGTACTGTGGAGAAGTCCCATCATGTTTGACCATGCAGGAAACCATCAGTGCCATCAAAAGTTCTCCTTGAGAAGTGTTATGGCAGAGCATGTCAGCAGCTACTGATGATGTCAGCTGAGGAACAGCAGCTACGGCTCCAAGCAGAGCAGTGCTCCCTTGAGACACCAGCCTTAGCCACTTGTACTGCAATGCTGCACGAATGTTTCTGAAATTGAGGTTGCTGAAACATAATACCTCTTTCTGAAAACTTTACTGAGCAACATTTATCAAGGTGAAGCTGCAGTTCCAGGAAGAATGGACCATCTGTTTTCCTTGGGGCTTCTTTTTTAAGGCTCACCTTTAATCAATTTGAAGCTTTTTCATACATTGGAATACAAAGAATTAATGACTCGGGAATTAGACAAATGACTCAATGCGTCTCCTTGAAATATTGACTCCTCTGATTTCAATTATAATTAAGTAGAAAATAACTGCCTTCTTGTAAAACAGACTCACTAAATCTGATACCTTCACACATTCAACTTCCAAAGGGTACAACAAAGAATCTAGATTAACCTCCATTCCAAGCTCTGCCCTTTACCAAGCACATAAAACCCTTGGATGAGAATAACAGCTCAAAGACCTTTTTTTTACTCCCTAAATGGTTAAATAGTTATGACAACAAAGGTGCTATGCTTCATACTCACAAGGTTTTCAGAAACATGGAAATGAAAGGGTTGCCTTATAAACCTTACCTTACATACAGTTTTAAATTAAATATTGGTTAAAAGAAGCCTTTGAAACATCAGGGAAAAAATTAGAATACAGTATATTCATTCAAACACTTCACCGACTCAAAGCAAGGTTACCATTAGGTGAAGATTTATTAGAAGTTACACCTACACAGTATATCTATACTTCCATAGACTCATGGAAACATGGAATGATTTGGGTTGGAAGGGATATTAAAGAACATCCAGTTCCAGTCTCCCTGCCATGGGCAGGAACAGTTCCCACTAGACCAGGCTGCTCAAGGCACCCTTCAACCTGGCCTTGAACATCTCCAGGGATGGGGCAGCCACAGCTTCCCTGGGCAACCTGGGCCAGGGCCTCCCCACCTTCATTGTGAAGAATTGCTTCCTAACGTCTAGCCTAAATCTTCCCCCTCCAATTTACAGTCATTCCCCTTGTCCTGTCACTAAATGCCTTTGTAAAAAGTCTCTCCCCAGCTTTCCTGTAGCCACTTTCAGTACTGGAAAGTCACTATAAGTTCCTACTTGGAGTCTTCTTCAGGTTGAACAACCCCATCTCTCTCAGCTTGTCTTCACAGTAGAGGTGCTCCAACCCTTGGATCATCTTTGTAGCCCTCCATTGAACCCACTCCAACAGTTCCATATCCCTTTTATGTTGAGGATTCCACAACTTGACATAATACTTCAGGAGGGGTCTCAGGAGAGAGGAGTAGAGGGGCAGAATCCCCTTCCTCACTCTGCTGGCCACACTTCTTTTGATGTAGCCCAGAATATAGTTGGCTATCTGGGTTGTGAGCGCACATTGCTGGCTCAAGTCAGGCTTCTCATCAATGAGCATCCTCAAGTCCTTCTCCACAGGGCTGCTCTCAATCACGACATCCTCCATCTAGTATTGAAACCATGGATTGCCCTGACCCAGGTGTAGGACCTTACACTTGGCCTTGTTGAACCTCATGAGATGCACACAGGTCCACTTCTCCAGCTTGTTCACGTCCCTCTGGATGACATCCCATCCTTCTGTTGAGACAACTGCACCACTGAGGACCCTATTTACAACCCAAAATCTGACCAACACATACTAAAGGTCTACCGTATAGCACAGCCAGTCCACTAAAGAGGAGGAGAAATTCCACTCTTACTGATGAGATACCAGTTTCTCCCCTTCAGACACCATTCTCTGCTACACCACTGCCACCAAACATCATCCAGATTCACTTCCCAACAACCTTCATCTAATCCAAGAATCTCACTTTCCAACTGTGCCCTAATCACATGGCTATAGAGACTATTTTTGCAAGAATCTGCCACCCAAAGCACAGCCTGACCAAAGACAGAGCCAGGTGTTCCATTTCTGAGGCCTCTTTTTAGGCACACCGTGACAGCACAGAAAGCTGATCATTCCTAATTTGAGGCCTCCAAATTCTGACTTGAGAGAAGGATGTAGTTTAGCTGGATTCATCTCCTGCGATTGATATCACAACGTAGCATCTTACTAAAAATAAGCTATAATTCACAACACTGCAGGCTGAGTACCTACAGTCAATACACTCTGGTGGGTACTTAGGGATCTGGGATACAAATTGTGTTCCATGCCACTACAGATCCAATCTATGGTTTTGCATGACCACCCTCACATCATAGAATCATAGAGCAAACAGGTTGGAAGAGACCCACGGGATCATCGAGTCCAATCATTCCTATCAAACACTAAACCATGTCTCTCAGCACCTTGTCCACCCACCCCTTAAACACCTCCAGGGAA
This sequence comes from Coccyzus lansbergi, assembly GCA_033558105.1. Taxonomy (NCBI): domain Eukaryota; kingdom Metazoa; phylum Chordata; class Aves; order Cuculiformes; family Coccyzidae; genus Coccyzus; species Coccyzus lansbergi. The sequence continues at coordinate 487,454 of JAUMJK010001193.1, forward strand.
GGTGAATCAATCACCTCCCTGGGCAGCCTGAAACTACATTGAAATTACTGTTATCAAAACTAACTGTCAACTCTGCAATTGCTTACAGGGTACTTTTATTTCTATTAATTCTTCTCAGTAGTGTAAATGAGACAATGAAGAAAGAAGCTTGACGTTAGCATTTGCAATGTGGGGTGAAATAGCACCAAAACCAAAATGTGGAAAGAGACTTCAGAAAACACCTATTTTCATAATTTTGAAAAATGCTTCCAGTACGTAAATCAGAAATACATTTACTTTTACACAACAGCAGCACATGTAGTATCTTTAAAAAGAAATGCTTAAGGACGTGGTCCAGGCACCCTCCAGGGTTTTACGGTTTAATCACTGAATCTGCCACACATTTTACAGAGTTTTTTTAAAAAAGTACTGAAACAGAATCTAAACCTTGGACATTTATCTGAGTATGAACATTGTGGGAAAAATTTAAACACAAATTCCTTTCAAATTAAAGGGTTTAGTGACCTACCAAATCCCGGAATGCTTTTGAGACTGGATTTGAGACAGATTTTCTCGAGTCTGAGGTAGCTGTATCGCAGCAGGCAGTTCCACAAGAACATCCAGTCCATTCGGGTACGATGGTTCATGATGATGACACTCCTTTCTCCAGGAACAAATCCATCACCGGTGACAACCACCTTGGCACCAAACACCATTTCCAGCAAGGCCTAAAAGGAATATCTCAGGATTATGGTTTTATTCCCTGAGGAAAAACATCTGTCCATTACCAATAACAATTAATTCTAATTATAGCAGTTCACTCCTTTGCTCCCATTATTACCAGTAAACAAATGTCTGACTGTTTCCTAATGGAGCAGACAGTTTTTCCACAGTAACAATCTGCTGTTTAATGGAAGCAGACGCAACAGTTGAATAGCAGTCTCTTAAACTGCTCTTTTACAATGTCCAACATTAAGCTTACTTTTCCCTGTTTTTCCCAGTATAGAATCATGTAGGAAGAAAAGGAAGGGAATCAGTTCTGGGTCCCTCACCACAAGAAGGATGTTGAGGTTCTGGAGTGAGTCCAGAGAAGAGCAACAAAGCTGGTGAAAGGGCTTGAGAATAAGTCTTACAAGGAGTGACTGAGAGATCTGGGGTTGTTTAGCCTGGAGAAGAGGAGGCTGAGGGGAGACCTCATTGCTCTCTGCAACTACCTGAAGGGAGATTGTGAAGAGAAGGGAGCTGGGCTCTTCTCCCAAGTGACAGGGGACAGGACAAGAGGGAATGGCCTCAAGCTCCACCAGGGGAGGTTCAGGCTCGACATAAGTTAAAAATTCTTCACAGAACAGGTCGTTAGGCACTGGAACAGGCTGCCCAGGGAGGTGGTTGACTCTCCTTCCCTAGAGGTGTTTAAGGTGCAGGTAGATAAGGCCCTGAGGGACATGGTTTAGAGATTGGTAGGAATGGTTGGACTTGATGATCCGGTGGATCTCTTCCAACCTGGTGATTCTATGATTCTATGATTGCAACTTTGTAGGCAATCTAAGAGAGACCAGTTGCACCAATAACCCATTGGTCAATATTGCGAGGTCTGGAAGACATCAGAAGCTGCCTCACTTTCTCTTGCGCCTCAATGATCAACACTTTTGTGTTCAATTTCAAATGGGAGAGTCTAACAGCAGAAAGAGCAGCTGAGAGAAAGCAATCCCAAACAAGCCTGAACACAGCATATTGGTGCAGACCCAGCTCCATGCAGCATTTCTCCTGAGGAGCCCATGACACTGGAAGTTCACATATGAACTGTGCTGTATCTGCTCCAACGTGGCTCTGAGGGGTCAAGTTATAAACCATGTGCTGTGGGTTTATTGGAAGCGAAAAGCAAGCAGGAGTTTAAGAGGGTCTTGTTTCATCACCTGGATAGCTGGGCCATGAGTGTACAGCTAGAGGAGTTGTATAGAACATCAGAGACCTCAGCATGCTCTGGTTCACACCACATCCAAACTGCCTATGGAAAATGGTCTGTGGCCCATGGCAATTCCCAAGTTATGCAGGGATGTGCATGGAGGTGAAAAATGTGCTGGATGTGCTGGATGGTGAAAAAGCCAAAGACCAGCAAAAGACCAGGAGCAGGCAAATATATAAAAAAATACGGACAACTGAATGCTAGCACCTTGCAATCTTTTAACATCTAGTGGGAACCCAGCAGAAAGGCAACAAATCCTAAGAAACAGAGGCTGACAACAGAAATTACCAGCAGGTGTGATATGAAGCCCTAAGGCCAGGACACTGGCAAGACACATTCCAACCCAGACAGCACAGAGCAAGAAACCACCAAAACATGCCTGGACCTCCAGGGGAATCAATATTTGGCCTTATTAAAAAAAAAATGGAAACACTTAAAATCCCTCCTGACCTTCTCTTACCCATTCCTCCTCCAGAAACATACATGAAAAGAGCGAAATCTGGGAATTCAAATAGAGATCTAAGAAGTAAACCAGTTTTCTGTGCTGTTCCTATTTCTGCCACCTGTGACACAGAATCTCAACAAATTCCACAGTTGAAGTCATCTGTTCTCCTAATTGCACTTGGCTAGAGATCTCAGAACAAAAAGCTTTACACGTGCCAAACACTGTTAATAACTCCACTCACTGTAGCTCTGACAGAGGCGTTGCTGTCAAGAGTAACTGTGGACCAGTGTAAAAGCAGAACAGGTCGCACAGCTCAACATGGAAAGCAGTTATCTTGTTTCCAGAAGAGGGAGAAGTAGCTTTTTTTGGCAGTATAATAAGCCTCTTATGACATATTTAGCATCTAGTTAAGACAATGACGAACAGATGTCCCATTCTGCATGTCCTAATGCCAGTATGAGCCAAACTAAACCAGAACAAGACCCACCTCCCTGTCCAATCCTGCTGACTCCCCTGGAAAGGAAACAATGTGCAGCAGAGGAGTGAGGAAGGTGGAAGTTCCTTGCACCACAGAGGTCAGGTTCAGAACCTCTCTTCTGGGTTCCAACGTTAGACATGATCTGGAGATCGAAACCAAATTGCCTGCTTCTCCTGAATAAGTATGGGATAAGTGTAAGGACACAAACCTCATGCAGACAAGGACTGAGCCTCAAAAAGGTTGGGTGCAAGGTCTTTTTGAAACCTCTTTCCTGAACCTAATTCCCCGAGATTCTTACCAGGCAGAATCCTTCTCACAATAATATTCAGATTTTGGTTTAGGTCCAGTGTGGGCTGAAATCAAACTTCCAGACTGTAAAAACTATCACAAACAGTCCAGACAATCCAGAACTATAAAATCTAGGCAGGTAATCACAGAAAAGACTGGTATTTGATTTGGGGGAGGTTTTGATTGTAGAAAAAATGGGGGGGACAAAGAAAAGGTTAATTTTGTAACACTACCAGTACTCAGATAATTTCACCATGACAAGAAGTAACTATCCCACTATTTCCTTTACTGGTAAGTTTTTCTTCCCTCCTAATTTCATCATATTTAGTAATGGTTGAAAGGACAAAAGTTTGAGGACGTGAAACAACTCACACCCCTTTAAAACACACTAGACAAAAAGAGAGAAAGCAAAAACTATTTGATATATAACAGAGATACATCTTCCTTTGAGCCACCAGACACATCTCTCTATGCCAACATGGCAAATTCCTTCAGGAGAAGTTAAACCAAATCTTTACAGGCCTAGAGAACAAAGCCGCGTGGTTTTCAGAGAACAGATGAAGAGACAGACCCCATTCACACCAACTTTCCTCAGGTAGAGCTCCGGTTATTGATTTCCAGGCTCCAATAGCTGTGAAGTGGATGTATTGTAAGTGAGGCAGACTTCATTTCGAAGGGAAGTTCTTCTTTCTCACCTGAAATCATTTATCTTGAATTCAATTACAGGGACTAAATTCTAAGAGGACTAAGTAAGAGAACAATGAAGGTTAACAGCATTGTACCAGGCAGGGAATAATTTTCCTAATGAGATAGTTGGAGCACAGTCAAAAGGAAGAGTATACAAGATGGTTCATTTAGGAAGTCCATAACTTAAATCCTCCTCCTTAGCACTGCTTCCCCTGCTCTTCCCTGACAAGTGCTGACCTGACAGTGGGTGGAGCTGCCAGGAAAAGGCCTTTTCAAGAGCACAATTGAAACATGGCATTGGCATACACATAAATGAAGTTGAGGAAGAGGCATACAGTCCACAGCACGGAGCCAGAACCAAAGCTGGCACAGAAAGAGCGTTAAGGCCTGTTCCGACAAAAGCATTAAAAACTTCAAAAAATAAAATATAATCCAAAGTGTTAGCGAGCAAACTAAACACAGGATTATAGATCATAGTCCAGAGCTTGGCTCAAACTGCAACTTACCACTGGAAGCGTGAGCCATGTGGCCACAACGCGGTCGGTGATCCAGCGATACCAGGCTGGCGAGATGAACATCAAAGGTAGTAAGGGCCCGAGCATGAATATGCTTCCAAAAAAACTTCCCAGGAACAGTGCAAGTACAAAGTATATCCCTTTCCATGACACCATGGCTCTGGAAGAAGAGAGGTGGCATTATATTAGAGTAAAACTGAGAGTAATGACACAATTCTTCAAGTCCGTAGGCGCAGTTTGAGGCTGTAATCCTTCCTTTTTCCCCCATGGCTAACAAAACGTGATGACAGCAAACACAACCAAAATATTCCGCCTCACAGGCAGCAAGAAGAGAGTGACTTTATAAACACAGTGATTTGTAAGGAGCAGTGGGATATTAAGGAGGTCATAAAAGCATCAGCTACATCACCATTTCCTCCACCTACTATAGCACGTAGTTCCACCCTAAAGCCTTCAGCAAGCCACTTCTATTACTCAAAGGTACAGAAGAGTGATCCAAGAGAACACCTAGGCTATTAAACATTTCAAACGTTACCTCTGCCACTAGCAAAGCACTAATGTTGGCATCTTCTGAAGACAAGGAACTTGGCTTTTCTATTTCCCTATGCTGTCTCTCCCTGCTGAACACTGTGCTGCAGAAACTCGTTCACCCCACCCAACAAGGGTCCGCAGGCAACCTCCTCCAGAAAACATTGACCCTTGCAAGACTGTTCAGCTGTTTCAAGCACCATCCCAGCAGGGCAGGCAAGCTGCAGCTGAAGCCTCCTGGCTTAAAAAAATCTGTGACTTTACAAAGAGTGCTGTACTTCAGCAGCCCTTATCAGTTACTTTCCAACTTACTCCACCAAAAAGCCAACAGTCCTTGCATTTTTAAGACACTAGTCTAGACTGGGAGCACAATGCCCTGTGCTATCAGCTCAATTCCCTCATTACCAGTGGAAATACACAGCACACGGAGCTGTTCAGTGCATCACAGTTGAGTACTCAGCAACCTGCCAAGCATTTGAAACAGATACGAGCTTTCACATCTCAGCGACTACCACCAGCCATGACAAAGCAAATGTGGAAATATCAATTCTCTAAATTAATGCCTAAAAATAGTCCGAGTTTGTCAATTTGGGACCCGGCCAATTGTTTAAAAAAGCAAAGGTTAAGTAGAAGTCACTTTTTGGTCACTTTACCGAATTCCTTTTTTTGACAGGCTATTTTAGAAATTACAAGAGCTCGGGCAGACAGGGCTTCGGAATGAGAAAAACAGGAAGCGGGTGTTTTTAATTTCAAAATGGGCAATGGAAAACTAATCCATTAAGCCTTGTGTACTGTAAGCGTACATGATTTATCTCAATTATGTTTTATGCAACATCCATAGCAATAATGTTTGCACAGCAAAGTATCCAAAAGTCAAGACATGGCAAAGCTGGTGCTGCTAGCATGGGAATTTGCTTCTGCTTCCTCACGTTGACAAGTAATAAGAAAGAAGCTCTATTTCAGGATACTTTTAGATTTAAACTGTTTCATAAACTGTACGTATCGGAGGCTAAGAGAAGAGGCCTTGGAAATCTGCTAGTGTAAGGAGGACATAGGAAGCTGTGTTTAGCCTGAGTAACTCTAACTACAAATGTTTGCTGATAGCTGTGTCAGAAGGATTTTAACACAGTGAAATTTACACCTTGGGGTACTTCCCTGCCAAGCACAGGGACTAAATAACCAGCTATCCACACATGCATTCACAGAGTAGGATCAGTTTGGACATACCAAGGGATCCTGAAAGAGCAAGGCACTGAGGAAACAACACCCCAACTACCTTCTCGTACTTGTTAGTACAGACCTGTATGGGGCAAGCTTGAAATAAACAAAGAAAAACCCAGCCGAGCACAAAAACAACAGAGAGGACAAAAAAAGAACATTGATGGCAGCAGGACTAGAGGAGAAGGCCTGATACATCAAGTTCTGAGACCTACAGCAAAAGGCAGTAGAGGATTAAAATTCCATGTGCTTGATCCAATCAAGCATTTTTTGAGGAGCAAGCAGAGCAAAACAACCTGAAACATCTAGGGCCAGTTTTCATGGATAGAAAGCACACTGCCAGCCAGGGAACAGGAGTCTGTCTAGCTCCAGCCAGCCCTGCTGGTCCTCTCAAAGACTGCTCAGCATCCCTGGTCACTCAGCCTGCCACTGGGATGTCCACTAGCAGGGACCCAGACCCAGAGCGGCTGCCACTGGCTGCACTGTCCTGTTCCACATATTGACTGCAACTACAGAGCACAAGAGAGAAGGCACCATTCTGCTGCCCTCCCAGACTCCTGGGAAAGCAAGATCGGTCACAGATCTACAGGATGAGCTTTTCACAGTTCACACCCAACTTACAGCACAGAGATACATATTTAAGAAACCCCAAATTCTTCTGTATTTTATGTGAAAGACTTGTAAACGTTCTGGTTTAGTGGTTTTTTCTTCAGATGAGGTACCCAAACTATGGAAGTTCTCAAGTTTCTCTTTCTCAGCCTGCATCCCATCAGCGTTTTCTTTAACATTGCAGGATATACACATATAGATTGCACTGCATTCCACTGGGTTAAACACCACGGGATTTATTTCTAGATACAACAGATACCATGTGTGTTTGTAATCATCATTTATCTCTCTTTTGCAGCTACATTTTTGAAGTGTGATACATACTGGGCTTCGCATATTGCTTATATATAACACATTATCGATCTCTACAAACATACACACACATTTATCTAGAATAACGGACAGACTCTGAATTACCTCCACCTCAATATAGAACATACCCTGCGAAACTGAAAAACAACTCCCTCTTCATAGACTTGAGTAAGACTGCAGTGAGAAGAAATTACAGCAGAGAGGGTAACCAGCCAGCTGGTCCTCTGAAAGAGCGTTCTGCAAGCTCATGTTAGCACCAGATGAAACTGTTAACACACTCAACCCACTTGTTTTCATTTGTGGGTTCACGTGGCGGAGTTACAGGTTACAGGATTTAAAATGCCTCTGCCTACGCACACTTACGCTTAATCTCATTTCAGCCAGCAGCCAAGGATGCCTCTATTCATGCCACAGGCTGCCAACGGCTCACACCTCGGGCTACTCTGCTCTGCCAGTCTTCAGAGGTGGGAGGGCAGGGAAGGCTGCAGCCCTGGGCTGGATGTGACCCACTCACCAGACCTGGGGCACGGCTAAAGCCAAGTGTGTGCTCTCTCGAATACATACAGCACCACAGGGAGCCAGCTTCGGCACCTCCTCAGCTAGCAGTACCACACACAATTCTCTAAATCTTATGGATCCATCTCTGGTCAGACAGAGCAGTCACATATCTGCGTCCTACTAAAGCTCCAGTCGAGTTTGGGGCTGTCTCACCTCTAAAGGCAGTCCAGTCATGATCACACAATGCCACAACATGCCTAACAAAGCCTCTCTTGTTAGTTCTTAGCTCAGCTCTGTATCTTCACCTTTTCCCCTTCCCAACTCCTCTCCCAGCCCCCATGCTCCATCTCCCACCCTGACCCAGCAAACTCCCTTTCCTACACACCCCACTCCCCCCGTTCCAGTACCAACTTGTTTGGGGTGGTGAAGAGCAGCAGCTCCAAGTGTCCACACGCCCTGACGGAAAGGAAAAGACGCAATGGTGAAGATGGCGTGGTTGGGACACAGGCTCAGCTTCCCAGTCCTGCCACACCGGATTCCGCACACTTGTGTGTGGGCACTGCCCTACTCAGTTCACCACTGCATTGGTCACCTGAGGAATTCCCAGATGCCTGTTACCAAAGACAGCAGAGAGCAGACTCCACTATCATCTTCTGCATCTCTCAGCCCTTAGACAGTTCAGAAACAGAGAATGTTCATAGATGCATCTCAGCGATCCCAAATCTGTCACACACGTTCAGCAAGAGTTGTAACAGCCACAAATCAAGGCAAACCACTCCTGCAACTTCAAACAGGATTACAATCAACTGATTTTACAGTGAAAAGAAGACTTGATGAAGACTTGTGAAATCATAGAATCATAGAATCATCAAATTGGAAAGGACCCATCAGATCATTGAGTCCAACCATTCCTATCAAACACTAAACCATGCCCCTCAGCACCTCATCCACCAGTCCCTTAAACACCTCCAGGGAAGGCAAACCAACCACCTCCCTGAGCAGCCTGTTCCAGTACCCAATGACTCTATCTGTGAAATTTTTTTCCTAATGTTCAGCCTGATCCTCCCCTGGCGAAGCTTGAGGCTATTCCCTCTCATCCTGTCCCCTGTCACTTGGGAGAAGAGCCCAGCTCCTTCCACTATACAACCTCCTTTCAGGTAGTTGTAGAGAGCAAAGAGGTCTTCCCTCCAATGATCCAAATGATCCAAAACAATTGTGAAAAGTCTCAAAACAAAGAAAATCGGAGCTGATTCAGGTCAGAGTGGAAAAACCGAATTAAAGGATATGACAGGAAGCCTGAATAACAGAATCCAAGCATTTCCAAAGTCCAGCAGATTCTTTTGCTGCTGAGACCTCTCTCTTCCCAATGCAGCAATCACTCTCAGTGCTGGATTTACTGCATATCACAGCCTGGATGCAGCTTAAAGCCGTTTCCCATGTGCTGTGCGGGTCAGGGCTGTGGGGAGACAGGAAAAACTATTTCACGATTGAGGCTGAAAGCTGCAACCAGTGAGGAAGGCAGCACCCTCATACCAGCTGGTAGCTCTTCATCTGCTTGGTGGCAGAACTCCAAGTTACTGGGGTTCAGCACTTCACATCTGCTCGTTGCCATAGCAGAAGGAAAACACGTGCTGTCTCCAGGTAACGGGAAAGAGCCATTCTTAAAACACAATTTTTGTTTTATTTTTCAGAAAACTCTAAAAATTATTGAATACAACAGGACAAACTAATTTCCAAAACAGTTGCATTTTAACAAGTTTCATCTTTTTTTGAATATCTTCTTGAAATTATTTCATATGCTACATAAAACCAGCGTTTGCACACAACACAAAGCAGAAGCATCTTAGTGATGAGATTTTGGCTTGTTCTGCTTATCACCTACACACTTTTATTCAGGTACAGTTGGAACAACAGTCAAACCACACCTTGTTACCATGATGATCTCAAAGAGTTTTAAACAGTTGGTTCTCTAAAACAAAACCAGCTTTTCTTCACAGCTGCTCCTATGGCTTCTAAATAGGCAAAGGTTGCAAAAGAAGTTTGTCTGGTAAGGAGCAAAAACCTTTTCAAACTAAAGATCTAGAAGTTTCACAGCAGCCAAGACTCACCACATGCTTCACGTTTCCTTAACAGTTCCCGGTCAACTCAAAGTTCTTGTACAAACAAGTTAACTCATACCCCTAGTTCAGTGTAAAACCAGACTTACCTACAACCTGGCATTAAGCAGTGCTACCCAGCACATGGAGCCAGAGGCCAGGTAACTAGAATGATATTGATAACTAGAAAACTATAGATAATTAGAAAACTATAACTGGATAACTGGTGAAACACGAAATCCTATGCAGTCAGCAAATCAGGTTTCCGTACACTGCTGAAATGCTCTTCAGTGCTGATAAAACGACGTTGTGTCATTACCAGTCCACATGCTTCTATTCAGCCAGCATGGGCAACAGAACTTTTCATTGCCCCTTCAATACCTGAATGGAGAACACCAGGGACTAGGTTTAATTTTCCTTTCAGTCAATCACTAGCGGAAAAGTTAACCACTACTTTCAATTAAACTCGAGCAGAGAGGAGACAGCCCATGATGTCTTTTCTCGAGCAGCTCACCAGAACAGAACACCAGCAGGGCACCGCAACCGGACTTCACGTTAGCTCTGTGTTTCCTCCAAGCACAGTAAATTAAAGTGGTGAGCTGGAAATTTCCATTCCTGTATTCAGCTTTGCACCCTGAAACATAATTCCCAAGTCAGAAGACAATTTTCACAACAGTTTTTCAAACTTTTGACCTGGGTGAAGTGAATTTGACTTCAAGGAGGTGGGCAGGAAAGGAACAGAGCTGCTTTCTTGGTGTCTGTTAAACAAGCCACCAAACGAATGAATCATAGAATCATAGAACAACCAGGTTGGACGGGACCCATTGGATTTTCTAGTCCAACCATTCCTATCAAACACTAAACCAAGTCCCTCAAGACCTCATCCACCTGTGCCTTAAACACCTCCAGGGAAGGTGAATCAACCACCTCCCTGGGCAGCCTATTCCAATGCCCAATGACGCTCTGTGTGAAAAACTTCCTCCTAATCTCCAGCCTAAATCTCCCCTGGCGGAGTTTGAGGCCATTCCCTCTTGTCCTGTCCCCTGGCACTTGGGAGAAGAGCCCAGCTCCCTTCTCTCTACAACCTCCCTTCAGGTAGTTGTAGAGAGTAATGAGGTCTCCTCTCAGCCTCCTCTTCTCTAGGCTAAACAACCCCAGCTCTCTCAGACGTTCCTCATAAGGTCTGTTCTCCAGCCCCTTCACCAGTTTTGTTGCTCTTCTCTGGACTTGCTCCAGAGCCTCAACATCCTTCTTGTGCTGAGGGGCCCAGAACTGAACACAGGATTCCAGGAGCGGCCTCACCAGTGCTGAGTCTAGAGGGAGAATCACCTCCCTCTGTTCCAGACTTTCCCTTGTTCACCAGTTTCTAAGGTTACTACCTAAAATCCTCCAGGCAGGAGAGCAGGAAGCTGGACAATGCTTCCCATCTTGCAGGGCAAATCCTGCAGGGCTCTCAACCACCACTGAACAGGCAGTCACTGACAATACAGCCAGGTAGGCAACATTCAGTGGAAACGACACATCCCAGTAGAACATTTCAAGTCCAACGAATTACCAGGTTTAAGCATCTTAAGGTTTATTTTCCGTAACATTTCAAAGGGAATTCTTACCAGTTCTTGCACTCAGAGATAGAAACCAGTGTCTGTGTAGCACCGCATTTCAAGAAGAAAATTGCTCACAGAAAGTTTTTGTAGACTGACTCAGTTGTATTTCCAGATCTACAACCTTCGTCCATCCCTTTGACCACATAACTTCTCATTTGCGTCTCAGTTAAAAGAGGTGCAGAATCAGCAGAGGTTACATGGGCAAAAATGGCAAAGAGAAGCAGCTATTAATCACACAGATAACTACTCTAATCTGCATCTCGCACCACACAGGCAAGAGACTCCAACTGTTTCCACAGATCACTATATAAAATGCTTCTTGTTCCAGGTCCTTCTCCTGGGCACATAAGTATTTTATGGAACATGAGAACACAGCAGAGTTCACTACCACAGAAAAAACATGTGAAGAAATAGGCACTTAACTATTAGAACTACTTCCCTCCTATTCAATCCTTGTTTTGAAAACCCTTAAGATATTTAACATATGTACTGTAAAACAATATAGGATCAGGCAATGAAAGATCATTACCATTACAACCCCCATCCCCAACCCTCTCTAATGGCATAGCAGGTATCAGCTTACATATGCACAAAATAAAAAGTACAGCACTTAATGAGCAATTTCCCTAAGCATTACAGATAAAATACAATTACTGCTGCATCTTATAATTTATCATCTCTTGTATTTGCCAAGACTTAATCTATTATAGCCCCATAATAAATGCCATTGAATATTTAATTTGCTCTTCAAGTAATAGTGTCTTTCCAGATGCAGAAAACCTGCCCTTTAGATACTGTAAGCAGATAACTGAGTCCAGGTATCGACATCAGATCAGTCTGATGTTGCTTCACTCTTGTTACTCATACTCTTCCACAGCTGCTCCAAACAACCAACGGAGCCTGAATGAGAGCAGGAGCTCAGGGGTATAAAATTATTTGTAGGAGAGTATCAAGGAACAGATTCAGCTGTTTCCTGAAAAAATGATATATGGAAAAATAGCTTTTTTGACCAAAGGCTACTTCATTTTTTTTATTATGCATGTATCGCACAGACACCAGTAATTGCAAACAACTCTTTCATGGCTTTCCATGCCCACAGCTGCTCCCTGTAGTTACTACAGCCCCACAAGCCATAGGAAATACTACCTGGGCTGAAAAGTCCTCAAAACTAGGTTCATCAGATGGAGAATGGCTGTCCCTCCAGCTCCCTCATCCCCTGTCTTTACATAAAACCACAACTTTGCTCCAAACATGGACCAGTGCTGAGTTCTGGAGCTCTACTGGGTATACGGAGTAAGACTTGCAGTCCAGCTCCAGGCCTTTTCTGCTTTACAAAGCTGTAAATCCAAGTGGTCTGGTATTAAAAGCCTGTAACAGCCAAAGAAGCTGACCAGCTTTGACTGCTCACAAATCCAAGGGAAAATTATGAAAAGTGGATAAAATGTCTCACTTTGTAAGCAGAGACTTGACAAACAAACTAATAAATCAACTTTTCCCCCTGCATAAAGCATCCCAGACCGTCACAGCTATCCTGGAGGGAGCGTGGCATTTATAATTTCAGAAGTACCCGTTCCACAGTAAAATTCTCAGCTGGGGAAGGGAAACCAAGGACTCCCTGCTGGAGAACAATTACTCAATGGCAAAATTGGCACAGTGGTCAGTGGAGTATCCTAAAATCCCTGCCACTGGCACTGAACCAGAATCCCTCCCTGAGTACGGTGGAGGCTCTCCGGATTGTGAACACACAACAGATCTTGAAGGCACAATTTAAAAGTGTTGGATTACCAAGGTTCTAAACTTTGCTGCGTTCCTCATTTCCAAGACAAACTTCCGAACCTGCTTACAGAGCGGTAAGTCCCAGCTGCTTTCTGTGCAAGGACACATTCAAAATCTCCTATGGCTTTTCCACCCTCACTGGAAGAGGATTTTCTCATCAGGAAAACAATAAAAAGAAACATAGGAGAGGTATAGAATCATAGAATCATAGAACAATCAGGTTGGAAGAGACCCATCGGATCATCGAGTCCAACCATTCCTATCAAATACTAAACGATGCCCCTCAACTCCTCGTTTACCTGTCCCTTAAACACCTCCAGGGAAGGTAACTCAACCAATTCCCTGGGCAGCCTGTTCCGTGCCCAATGAACCTTTCCGTGAAAATTTTTTCCCTAATGTTCAGCCTAAATAATCACACTATTTCAATGATGTGTCTATTAGGGTTTATATTATAATAATGTGTTTTGGCCTTGATGGTCTAAAAACATAAATAAGACATAAATTGCCTGTTCAACAAGCTGCAAAAACCACAAACCATGGCTAGGACAGGAACAGCAGGACAGAAAACCTACGCTATCTCATATCATTCTGAAGAGCACAACAATGAAAAACAGGGGATGCAAAAACAGAATTTTGGACACCTTAAGCATGGTACCCAGCATGGGGACCGTTTCAGCCAGAGTTCTGTATTCCTGGCCAACCTCTTCAGAAACCTCTCTTGATTTTAGAATGGAACATGTTAACCTCCTTTTCGACTATAGTGTGGGCTACTAATGTGAGTGCAACAACTGAGTTTGGTTCTGGATAGGTAATGTTACAGCCTGGGGGTTTCCAATACCTGTTGTATTGTGACAGCAAATACCTGTGAAACAACAGCAATCCCCAAACTTCTTCATTCCTCCCGCAGCAGCACATCACACACTAGAAAGCCTCAGCATGCCCCATGCTAAAAATCCCAACAGGAAACTTACTGAGTCAGTGAAGTTCCATCCAGAATCAACTGCAAGATCAGATCAGGGATTTTATCAACTCTAGGAATTGTTAAAGGGCTGAAAAGGAAAATTAGAGACTTGTCTTCATTTCCCTACCATGTAAGTCATTCCGGTTAAATCATGCTTACATGAAAGACAGAAAGCAGTGCCTGCAGGCAAATTAATGTCACTATTTTAATTGTTTTAATAAAGATAAATTGCTGTTATCAATTGCATATAACTCTGCCAAGCCTGAGTCTGTGCAACTGCCTCAGACTTTTAAAAATATATTTCCAAGACAAATATCACAGAAAAAAACATTTGCAAATAACGTTAAAAATGTTCCAGCCACTGAATTGGAAAATTCCATACTTCAGAAAGCTTCAGATTTGCAGGAACACACAATATTGTGAAGCATACCTACACATCAGCAAACATCACATGTTCGTAACAACTCTAAAAGCCTCATAAATTGTAGTTTCTAGTGAGCTATGCCTACATGCTGGCTGCTCTCCAAGAGTGGTTACCTGGCAGGCTTTGGAGCAAAGGAGAAACAATGAATGATGAACCATGTTTCATCCCTACTAGAAGCTGCGGAAACAGTTTATTTGCATTTGTTCCATTTCTGGGCATGAAATCCTGTGCTCAATCAGTTCTCTCTTGGTGAAGATTCAATACTGAAGCGACATAGCCCAAATCCACTCACAACCAAACTACTGTCCCACTGCTGCCGAATAACCTCTGCTTCAGGAGCTCACGGTGAGAGCTGAAGTTCTCAGAGCCTTCCAGGGACTAGCCCTCAAACCTTGTTTGTGCAGGATCAGTCAATACATCCCTGGGTATTTCTACAACTGCATCACAAACCAATGTTAAGAACTGTAGCTTCAGCCCTGTTTTCAGCTCTGTGGTTCTTTCTTTCCATAATCTACAAAGGGAAGCTTCTCTTCCGACAGACTCCAAAGGGAAGTTCTGCAGGGCTTCAAGTCGATTCAGGTCTTCAAAGACATTTCTAACAGAGCAATGCATTCCGCTGTGTAAACACTTCCTCAGCACTTGCCTGGTGCCGTGCACAGATGTCAGCTTTGCCTGGGCAGATGCAGTCGAGCTGGACGATTCACAGTCCAGGCTCTGTGTCCCTGCAGGGACTTCCAGGTTGTGCACCAGGGCAGGCTCAGGCGGATACTCCGCTCTCGTTCCGGGGCTACTGAGTCTGATCCTGTATGACACATCACATTTTTAAAGTGTTCTCAAAGCCAGAAAATATTCTACCAGTACATTATAATGACGCAACTCATGTTTCTTGTTAGAACCGAATGGCTTTGGTCCCTCAAACATAAGGGAAAATAACCTAACCTGTAAAGTGTTTTGCATTTAGATGCAAAGGATCCAGCACTAGTGACAAATGGATGACAAAATGTTTTGTGTGAACATTTAGCAAGGTCATTTTATCCCATAACAAAGCACCAATATGAGCAGCTAAATAAAGTAATTCCAGGCTGCAGCCACCACAAAGCTGTCTGCCAGTGCTTATGTAATTTTTCACTGACCTGCCAGGATGGACAAAAGCAACATCTAAGAATACGATTTGTAGATTTTTAGCTTTGTATTATGTAAAAGAATATCTAATTTGAACCAGAAACTCTGTTACTAATAAAGTTTGCCAGAACTGAAAGGAGCTTATAAAAAAGCAATTGGTAAGTGTTGCATTCCCATCATGAAGAGCAAGTCAATGTTACAGTGAGTTTCAAGTCAACTACAAACACCTTTGGCAGTTGCAGATTTGTTAGATAGACATGCTGTGGCTGACATAGATGCCAAAATACATGACATAACTACAGGACAGCAAGTGACCGAGTCAGGGAAAGAAAGATATCCCCAAAAGAAAAACAAAGAAACCCCCGCCACACACACGCTCACAGTGCTGTTACAGACCTGCTGACAGCTTCCAGTCTCTGACTTGGTACTTCTGCTGCTGTCAAAGTGCCTTAAAAGCTGCAAAGTAACAGGGGAAAGGAACAGAAAGACAGAAGGACTTTTCAAAGACTGTCACCATTATTTGAATAGTTAAGGAAGCTGTGCTGACCGTAGCTTGGGGTAAAGAACACCCTGACCTGCAACAAACTACCACGTGGAAGATGAAGGGGAGAAATGACAGACATAGTTTAGAGAAGGTTATTTATTGGCATCCCTTCTTCTCCTTGGAAGAAATAATAATAATAATAAAGGAATCTAAAGGAAATGCAGTGACTCAGTCTTTGCAGTAGATAAATTCTATCCAAAAAAGGAAGATATTACCCAGATTTGGCTGTGCAATATCACGCTACCAGAAATATCTGAACCAGGAATCTTCTCCCAGCAGTTTCTGTTGTCACAGAATATGTTTAATATCAGCTGTATCTAGACTTTTCTTTAGTGTCAGACAGATTTAAGGCTTGTGATCTTCCAATTTGTTTTAAGTGCTTTTTTTCCCCCTCCTCTCACCGCCAAGAATTTCTCTTTCAAGAAGTTCTAGCATTCTCTCAGCCATCTCCAAGCGACAACACATCCTGGCATACGCTTCCCCATTTACCGAGTGCCTTGACCTTTCAGGAAAAAAGGTAACACACAACCACAGAATTTCTGGAAAGGCTGCGTTATTCCTCATCACACACTGATATCACAGAGACAGAAGCTGGAGGAGCTGGCTTCGAGCTATAAATATGCCCACTAAGTGAAGTATCTGGGTAGCCAGCTAAGGCGAGATCTGAGAAAGTGCATCTATCTTCCCAGCTGCATTTGCAGAAGAATTCCCAGCTCTTGAAGTGCCTTTCATGAGTTCAGCACGATGGGCATTGCGGAGGTGATGTTTTTACTGGGGAAATTATCAATCATGGACTTATCATTGGACTCAATGATCCGGTGGGTCTCTTCCAACCTGGTGATTCTATGATTCTATCAAAAATAGATCCTTACAACATTCCACTTCCCCCTCCCTCTCATCTGTCTCATCTGCTGTGGTACCTTTAAATGTGCTGTGAGACAAGTCCCTGGCTGTCAGAGTACCAGCTATACCTGGATTAACACAGACAACTCTGGTTAAGCCCATAACATCTCAAGGCTAAAACATCCCATTTTTAATCTTGTGTGAAGTTGCTTACCAGTCCAAACACTCTTCTCACACAAGTTCTCCTCACCTGCTGCTGCTGCGGGTTAAGAGCCAGGGAAAGAGGGCAGACAGAACCCAAACGAGGCAGCAGCGGGAATGCAGGTGGTTATCATGTCAAAGGGAAAGCCTGGAGCTATTGGAAAGCCCTGGACCACAGCAAGTGAGCCAAACAACATGCCTTCTAGTGAAGGCAATTTGAAGGCAATTACAACCCAGAAGATTAACAGACTGACTCAGGCGTATATGAGCCTGGATTTTCCACCTCCCCTCTTTCCCACAACTCGTCTCACTCACTAGAGAGGGCAAGGCTGGGTGAAGGCGAGTTTTCAGAAGTGCAGCATGGGGAAAATCTGAAAACAACTTGAGGAAATGCAGATTCCTGCTGAGTGCAGAGTTTTCAACAACATCTAAGATTTATTATATGGAAATATTTTTCCCATTCTAGATACAAGCTACAACAACGGGCGTTTCCGTTCCCATTCAGCCACAGCTGAACAGTCTGTTGAACCATTAGAGCAAGAAAAGAAGCTTCCACAAAAAAAAGACCTCTTCTTTTTGGACAAAACATCTATTATTAAAGCAATGCCGGTAACAGGAATCAATCAATTGGTAAAACGTCAAGGATTGCTGAGCAATTAAATCTGATGACTAATTCTGATGTATTGAGGAGAATATCAAAGCAGAGCACTCAGAAAAATATACTGAAGACAAACAGTCATGAAACTACTTTTTAAGCCTTCCTCTCCCTCTGCCCTGTTTGGAACATATCAGGAAATGTAAACACCTTTCTATATCAACAGTTAGAAAGGTCTTGTTAGTAATGCCTGCAGTAATTCAAGCTTTTAATAAAGGTATCTGTTCAAAGAGTACCCTGCAAGTCTATTTGGAAACAGCTGGCTGGTACAACAGCAGAGGGGTAGCCCTGCACTTGTCCCAGCATGTCCTGCATTTTGATATAGTCCCACTAAGCAAAGGATGTGGATGTGAAGCTGCAGCTCATGCTTTGAAAGGAAGACCATTAGGGGATAAAACCAAAAAAATCGGCGCATCTAAGTTTTATAATGGAACAAACCATTTTCTAAATAAGTTTCTAACAACATCAGACGAACCCCCCCATCGATTTCCTCACAGAAAGCAAAACACTGCTCTAGAGGTACTGCAATATTTAAAAACAAGCTTTATAATTGACATCAGCCACTGTTAGAGCCTCTCCTCAGAAATCGCATCTGATTCCAGTATTTGGGTTTATTTCATCCCTTTCTTTAAATTAAACTTTGCACCACCTTCCCTGGAAGTGTTTAAACATGGGTGGATGAAGTCCTGAGGGACATGGTTTAGTGTTTGATAGGAATGGTTGGACTCGATGATCCAATGGGTCTCTTCCAACCTGGTTGTTCTATGACTCTATGATTCCATAGAAATATGAGTAATTATGCCTGGGCAGATGGGGTAAGCGTTTCCCACATGCAGAGCTCTCACTGACAGACAGCAACGATGGGGTTTATTCAATATGCATCTTCTCACCTTAGAGGTACCTCGATGGAACAGCCTGAGTGCAGGAAGACAAAGTAAAGGTTGCCTGGCAGTACCCATCAGCTGCCATCATCGTGATGAAACATCAAACGACAAGCAGCTTCTGGAGCAAGATGCAAAGGAACACATTTCTTCACATTTAGATTAAACAGACACTGAAGTCAAAGGAATTGAAGTTATTTGAAGAACTGCCCTCTCAGCCAGCCCTCACCTCTTCTGTATGTATATTACAACATCACTGTACTTCTGGAAGAAGGGTCTGAATGGGTTTTTTTTTTTTTTTCAAATCTTTGAGAGAAAAGATTAAACTGAAAAAAAATATATGGCTTTAGTATGCTACCTATCAGCAAAGCAGGACAGAATTTGTAAAAACCTGGATCAAAACTATCATATGCAATTTTAAGCTTGCCAAGCCTAGTACCAATCCACCGAGGAAAGATTTCCTGCATTTCATTCTGGACATTTACAGAAATACTTTCAGCTAAGCCACTGGATTGATCCCCTCACTCCCCATCCCATCCCACACCATTTAGCAGACAGATCCGATCCAATCCAATCCAATTCAATCCAATGTCATAAAACTCCACTTTTCCTTCCTATGAAGCAGAACTATGCCCACAGCTCACTTTAATGAGCATTTATCTACAAGGCGTTAATATTTTAGAACTTCAGTGTAGAACTTGCAATCACAGGTGGAAAACCTAAAGCAATGCTTAACCTCAGGGATGCTCCCTCTCCTTACATCACTGTGGCACAAGAACCCTCCAAATGTAAACAACACTGCAGGCAATCAATCTTTTTTCATACTCTTCTGGGAAATGGGAAGAAACAAGGTTCGGGATGCCCTGGAAGAGTCTCCTGTTGTGAATAAAGGCTCTCCTATGAGAACATGCACCCACACAACTTAGGGCTTAGAGCAGAGGTTCAGCACTCAATGCAGTTCAGCATGTCCAACCTGGTTTAAGGACCCGTTCAAGGCCTTTGTTACCAGACTTGCTACATTTTGCATAAGGAAAGGGAAAGATAAGACAATGAAAATCACCATTTTTCTATTTACATACAAGAAGTTACTAAACATGCGCAGAGTCGTAACACATTTGAGCCATGAAAGAACCGTTTGCAAAATGAAGTGCTCTACAGAACAGCTCCCTCTTCAGTTTTCCTTCAGGTTTCTCCTGCTGACTTAAACACACAAGAGAAAGTTCTGTCATCAATGCCACCAGAAGCCATTCAGAAGCTTTAAGGAGGGGGCTTTACTCTGAGTGCTGTATCTGCTCTTGCAAAGCCTTAGAAATACTGTCTCTGACTGTTAGTCTGATCTAATGGTTCAGAAGTGCTTGTTAAAAGGGAAATCCCTTCACTTGATACGTGCAGGAGTCTGCTCTGGCTCAAACCTCAAGGGAGGTGTTTGATTCCCTTCTCTGGAGGTGTTTAAGGGATGGGTGGATGAAGTGCTGAGGGACATGGGTTAGTGATTGACAGGAATGGTTGGACTTGATGATCTGATGGGTCTCTTCCAACCTGGTGATTCTATGATTCAGACTGTCTTTCAGCTGTCATGTGCTTGTCTTCCTCAGAGTTCAAAGCCAGAAGATACCGCTGGATTATTTAACTAGATGTTCATGGCAGGCTATCCCATTAAGTTCACTGAGCCAGCAGTTAGTCTTGAACAGCCTTCCAAAAACTGCCCTGTTTGAAAATGCTGGCACATGGATAGCTGACACCTCCCATGGTTATCCTGTTGCCCCATAGATCAATTTCATGATTTTGTTTCCATAATGATAACTGTAAGCAGGCCATGAAACTGCAGTCTTGATTTCAGTAGACTGGACAAACATCATAACAGATCACAGACAGCTAAACAGAACATTACTGCTGAATTTGATCAGCCAAACTTACTTCCCATATCATCCATGTATTCAAAAACCATCCCAGGCCAGACACACACTGGGCAAGCACCAACAGGACCACTAGAATTCTCCCTTAACCAGCTGTGCTTTCAAGAGAAACTAATAAATTGAAGACAGTAACCTACATATAAGAAATGTACCAGAGCAATATCCTGCTCCCCGTGCTGTGAGGCTAACCCGTTGCCCTCCAAGAGTCCCAAGGATGCAATCCTGTATGATGATTGATGCCAACTGTACCTCACCCTCGTGCCTTGTACATACTCTTCATCTAGATAACATATCAGGAATGGTTGGACTCAATGATCTGGTGGGTCTCTTCCAACCTGATTATTCTATGATTCTATGATTCTATGAATAGGCTACTGGTCCTTAATAAGGGACTATTTTGTACAGTTGTTAAAGTGGTACCATTTTAAGTGTCCCTTCAATTCCAAAAAGCATCTTCCTTTTCTCATGACAGCCACATTCACTTTATGATTTTTCCCAGTTCGTGAACAGCCGTATTTGTCTCCATTAAAGGTACTTTCTGAGCACGCATGGAATTCACAAGAACCTGGCCTTACAGCAATGGGTGCAGTCAGAGGCACAAGTACAAACCAGGGCTGTAAAAGCAAACACAGCAGTGAGTTTTCACTCAAGGTTCCTACCTGGCTGAACAAACACTTATGAGCACAAATGGGTACTTAGATGTACTTTAATGCAAGCTACAAATTCACTCACACCGTATACATGGAAATGCATAAATAAACCTAAATCAAAAGTGAGCCGCAGTATGTTTCGCAATTCCGGGAAAGAAAACTCTCTTCATTCTAGAAAGGGGAACCAAGTCAGCATTGCTGCAGTCGAGGAACAGCTGCTTTCTCTCCGTACGTGCAAGTTCCTGTGTCATAAAAGCCTTAAGGAAAGGCAGGAAAGATCTCTCTGGTTATACTGTGGTGGGAAGAGATAGGGGGTACGAGTTTCTTTTGTATTATTTTACTTTAAGATTATTTTGGATTTCCGTTTCCAGTTCGTTCTTACGACTTCTTTTCAAGTATTCCAAAGCAGTTTCAGATGTAGCTATTTTTCCACCATTAGTGACATGGAGAGAGCCTAAAGAATAAGTCAGTTTAATCTCTTTACAAAATAAACATCTGTTTTCTCTGGAAATACATTCCTTGCTTCCTGTCATTGCCCATGGGCTAAAAAAGAAGTTAGAGGAAAGAGAGCATCTGTCCCTGTGGAGAAGAGACTGCAATGTCCAAGCACTTGGAAGACAGAGAACAACAAATACACACCTTTGGAAAATTGATGTCATGCTGAGCAGGAAAAAGCTACCTCCTTGTCTTAAAAACAAACAAACAAAAAAAAAGCCCAAACTCTGGACTTAAAAAGGAATCAAGAAGGAAATGAGTCATGGGGAAATTTTCAGGGAAATTTCACATGAAGAGGAAACCCACGAGCAATTTAATAAAATTTTCCATTCTCAGTCATCCCCTCCGCCTGTTCTTTCTTTCCTAGAGGCTTGATGGAAGAGAATAGGCCTCAAAATACTTCTATTTATCCTGCTATTAGAGGGAGAACAAAACAGAGAACAGACCACAGTACACCCCAACGCCCTGAAGCTTTGTCTGCTGTGTCTACTTATTCACAGAATAAAAGAAATGCATTGCATCAAGAACTGGCATCTACCAGCATTGAAAATCTATGAATCAGAATGTTAAAAAAACCCCAAACATATTAAATAACCATTCCACTTCCAGTTTTCAGACATGCTGTCAGGAAAGGAATGGTTTCTTTCTTCTTTCTTGTCCTACATAGGCAGATGAAAAATTCCCAAGCACGTTCTTCTCATGGCTGTGTTCTCAATCAGTTGGAAAGCAAATGTGTCCCAGTAAGATCGTTTGGATTAATAACTTCAGCTCCTCCCTAATACAGCCTTCTGACTGTGCTCCTGCACTGCAGAGACCAAAACTTGGGACTGCTCAGATGCAGAAGGGAAAAAAATACCTATAGATGAGAAGAGGTACTCAACAACCCTACTATCAGTCAGCTTTACTTAACCAAATTATCCTTCTTCCTCCATAAATATCTGAAGCCATCACTTAAAGAAAGAAAACAAGCTGCTTTGTTGTTTCAGGACAACACACTGTACTATGGAGAGCACAATTGTTTGGGAGAACAGACAGAAACACCAGCTGGAAGTTCTCAATGACACTGATCTTCCCAGCTTCAGAAGGCTGAAGCACAGTGCTCTGCTCAATACATTTACCTGTGCGTGCACTTACAACCTCTGCAGCTTCTAACCAGCACTCAGATTCCATCTGGATTCTGAACAAGACTCAAGAAAGGGCTTTCTCAAGAAAAGTTCACCACAAAAAGTATGTAGGATAAATTGTTCGAATGAATTCGGAACAAGAAAAAATGAGTCCTCGTGCAAAACATTTGTTTCCAAGAGGCTCATAAAGGGATTCTGCTACTGAAATGACATTGTGTTTGCCTCTAGAACAAGTATGGTTTTCCAGGAGTCTTCCAATGAGACACAGCCCGGACTTGATGAATCAACATTTCTCACTTCTACACTCTCCAAAATAAACAGAAACTGTATTAGCAATCAAAACAGAAGCAGAAGCACAGGAACTGAGAAGCTCTTTTCATACACAGACATGGTCCTCGGATTCCAGACTGTCTCAGTTTGGGTGGCTGTTCCCTCTGGTTTGGCAATTCCGGTCTGACAGTCATTGACCTGGAAATACTTCATAGATACTTGCCCTGTGGAGAACAGTCATGGTTAGGATCCTCAAAAAAACACCTCAGGAAGGTCAAAAGCCCACCTGTGACTCACAAGGGTAGGAATGGTTTCAAGGAATCTGTTAGCTTTTTCAATGTCTGCTGGCAAAGTTCACGCACAGCCACTGCGTGACACCTATCAGTCATGTGGATCTGACAGATCAAGGCAGCAACCTCTCAGCCTGAATGCACTGACTCGAGACAGAAGCTGCAGCCAGCCACCAGTGTTCAATGAGCTGAAGAACTGAAGTTATGAACCCTGCTAATGCCTGCCACATGCATCTGGCATAGAGGAAATCTTTACAGCTATTCTGTAGCTCCAGATACCATCCTGATACCACGATTGCTCCAAAAACCTGCTACCTGCCCCTCTTACTGGCATTCAGTCTTGGTTTCTGATCCTGCTTCTTGGCAGTGGTCTCTGGCCCTTCAGACTCGTCCTGCCAGTGCAGTCTTGGTTTCTCATCTAACCACTGGTCTGCTTTTACTGATCCCTGGATCTCACAGCCTACCATGACCCCTCACCCCACCTACTGCTTCTAATTGTGTCTCTGAAGCTGAAGGAGGGACAAGCAGGCTGGGATCACTCTTTCTGGAGCCTGGATCTCCTGGATATCCAGTTCTTCATGACAGTATTTCACTCCAGTCTGTCCTAACCTACAGAATCTATACTCTTATACCTCCGTTAAGATTCCTCACCATCAAGTTAAACAAGATCAGCTAGCACTGACCCGGTAGATAACCTAGAAACAGGATTAACAGCTGGAGGTCAACAAGGATCATCAGCTGTACCAGAATTCCTTGCAATCCTAACAGGTGAGGAATAGGCAGCTAGAAAATGTACATTTTCCAGTACTTGTTCAATACCATTTCTGTTACCACATCTACTCTGATTTAGACCAGAGGCTGAGAGAGTCTGGTTTATTTCGTGGACTCTTTGGGAAGTTTTGTTATTATTCTGGGACAGGGAAGGAGAGGAACATCTACAAAAACCTGGCAAGAAGTGGCAACATCCACTTTCCCTTTGTTATTTTGGCCTCCATTGCTGATAGTTTTGGATTTTCATTCTGGAAAAAGGAGAAGGATGAGGAACTTGTCCGAAGGAGCGTTTGCTGGGCTGCTTGCCCTCAGAAAACCGGGATACTGCCCAGGCTGAAGAAAGAAAGGATTCTATAAACTCAGATCTTATTTGTGTTCCACAGAACAACATTTATGGAGAATGAATACTTACAGTGCCTTGACCTAGGAGATTTTGTTATCCTGTAGGATGCTGAGGAAAGAAATGGCCAGTGGGAAAAGCAAACAAGTTGCCACACGGAGTCAGCAGTAGCCTACCCAGCCACTCTGGCTGACAGTATCTCGAACAGGGGACTTCATCACAAGGAGCATGAAGAAGTCTGCAGCAGGCAGTGACGGCAAGTTTATTCTCTGTTAACATTTATCTTAAGCCATAATGTGCATACGCTTACATCGTTCCCCACATCACTCACTCTTTATCAGTCTGATCTTGACAACTGTATAAACAGACTTAACCCCTTTGTTCTATCAGCGCTCTTTAAAGCCTTCTTTCACAGTTGCTGTGCACCCAAACTCACAAAGGAAAAGGATGACAGCAGCCAGACAACTTGCTCATGGGAGCAACAAGTGTACAAATTCCACTCCAGCTGTCCAGAGCAGGCAGCTCATAGGAAGTGAGGCAATGAAAAGCCTCTCACATTCTTAACAGCAAGTGACCAGTGTTTCCCATCACCACCCTCCTGGTATCTTTAAAGCAAAATTAATACGTCGAAACTCTGCACATTGTTCTAAATGAAAGTTCCTATTTCAGGGAATAAGTTTGCAGAAAGTATTGTCAGCTTTGAACAGCATCTCATATCGTGCAAGACAACTTAAAGGCTTTAGGAAACATAGTACTAAAGAGGAAGAAAGCAGCAAGGAGAAAATTAGATCTTATATCTGGGGGTTTGTTCAGGCATTACAGAGCAAGGGATGCTCCTGAGAAGCCATCTCTCCAAGCCAGGTAGACCTTGCTGAGCCAGCCAACCAGCCAAAGGTACCAGCTGCTAAGACAAACCATTGTGTTTGATAGGAATGGTTGGACTCAATGATCCAGTGGGTCACTTCCAACCTGGTTATTCTATGATTCTATGACTTCATCAGCCTTTTACTGCTGGAAGAAGTTCCCATGCTGCTTCAGGAACAGCAGGACAGGCGCTGGGGAAAAGAAGGACACGGCCATATTAACAGGCGCTGCTGGAGCTGCTGGCATAGCGAGCAGAACCAGCACAAACAGTCCTGTAAAAGGATCAACTCTCCAGTGACTTCTTGTACAAAATGATCTGTACTCCCACTAACACCACAGGGGTGTCAAGAAAAGAAAGACATGAGCCAACTGGAGGAGTCCAGTCTAACAACAACAACAACAACGCATTCCCATTGTCTGCATTATTTGTAGTGTAATTTATTCATCACCACACCAGACTATGAAACGTCTGTGCAACTTCCAGAGCACGGAGGCTTTCTTCCCCTCCAAAATATGAAGACTGTAAGAACCACAACCAACAATCACTATTTCATACAATAGCAATGCGGCGCTATGATTCACTTGCATTAACTCTGACTAAATATGTCATTACCTTCAAATAGAAAATGCAGCTAATAACTTCAAAACCAAAAATAGAGACGTGCAATGTGAATCCTGCGTGACTTACTCCTAATTTTAATACATTATGCTGTCTTTCAAATGTTTGTGTTGGTGCTTATCAGATTTGCTGTTTGTTTTCTTTTTCACTTGTTTGCTTTATTTTTCCTTCACTTACAAAGATAACGCCTACTCACACACAGAAAAGCATTTCTAGAATGTTATATAAAGAGGACTGCATCACCACACTGCTACAGTAATGAGTTGTGGACACTGTTGAAGCTAAGGAAAATCAAACTGCAGAGGAGTTGACAATGTAACACAGTGGAGCAAATATGCAAATAAACTTTTCTTAATGAAAGGAAAGAGGGCTAAAAGTCTTCCAAAAATGGCAGCGGGGGGAACTCAATAAAGGTCAGTACACTCCGAAAAAAAGAGAAGTTAATCAAAGTTTTTCTGTATTTACAGTATTTTGTTCCACAATTTGGTCTGAGGTACTCCAGGTCACTTTAAAGAAGTGACCTTTCTCACCAACATTCCTGTTCATTATCCCACAAGTCCCACGCTTCGTGTGAAGAGGCCAAGCAAAGCTGTAGACGTGCAAATTGTCCAAATCTACACCTTGCAGAATACAGTGGTGTCAGCCTCCAAACCTACAACGTCCGCACTAGAACTTCACCACCACGATCACTTGTCAGTGCTTTTCCAAAATCCGAGATAAACAAGAGGTGAGGGACGACCCCAGAACTCTCTTCACAGACGTTAAGCAGCCTTTAATGTTACTGTTCCCACCACTGCCACATGAAAACAGGCGAGGCAAATATTTTTGTGCCAATAAAAACGTTTCATTTAACAACAAAGCACACATCAAGAAGGTCAATTAAAATGCACAGGCACATTTTGGAGGCACTGAATTGAAAGCCACTCCAAACTTGTGAAAATAAACAAGCATTTCAAGAATCACAGAATCACTAGGTTGGAAAAGACCCCCAGGATCATCGAGTCCAAACATTCCTATCAACAATTAAACCATGACCCTCAGCACCTCATCCACCCATCTTTTTACCATCCAGGGATGGTAACTCAACCACCTCTCTGGTAGTCTGTTCTAGTGCCCAATGACCCTTTCCGTGAAAATTTTTTTCACAAAGAAGGAAGCATTTCACAAAGAAGGTGGCATTTTCACGAAGAAGGGGGCATTTTAGTTACAAGCATGACAAGCAGGTTTCCGTCACCTAAAGGAAAGTCACTAGTTAATCATTTTCTTTAAAACTGTCACTCTCAAAATGAAAGGAAAATCAAGATTGAGAGAAACTGTTTCTGATACTACATAGGCTTTTCAAACCTCTTATTTTTCTGTGGCTTAACAACCACGTTTTCCTGTGTTTAAAGTGCTTCCCTCCCTTATTGTCAAGCAAGACCATTATACAAGAAGAAAGGGCCTAAAGCACAGCACACAGCGAGTGCTTCTCTCCTACCTCCCGAAGGAAAGAACACCATTTTCCTGTGGTGGCTCAGTTACAATGTGCATTTAAATTGCTCTAGCAGCAACTAGAGCTACCGCTTCAGTTCTCAATTCACACGCTTCCAAAGACTTAAATCAGTAAAAGAAGTTTGTTTCCCAAACAACTCCCCTTATTCTACAACTCCCATTATGTGAAGCATTTGCCTCTTCTGAAACTGACGAGAGCTTTAAAAGAATAAATAAGTATCTGTTAGTTAAAGGAGACACATCTTCCCCTGAAAATCATCTATGGGTGATCCCTAACCAATGAAGACTGTGTAACATTTGCACACCAGAACCACATAGCGTGGCTGAGGTTGGAAGGGATCTCCAGAGGTCATGTGCTCCAACCTTCCTGCTCAAGTGGGACCATAGAATCATAGAATCACCAGGTTGGAAAAGACCCATGAGATCATTGAGTCCAACCATTCCTATCAAATACTGAACCATGCCCTTCAGCACTTTGTCCACCTATCCCTTAAACACTTCCAGGGAAGGCGACTCAACCATCTCCCTAGGCAGCCTGTTCCAGTGCCCAGTGACCCTTTCTGTGAAATTTTTTTCAGCCTCAATCTACCCCATGTACAGCCAGTTCCCAGAACCGCTCCTAAGCACCTCCAAAGAAGACTCCATAACCTCCTTGGGCAACCTGCGCCAGGGCTCAAGGATCCTCCCAGTAAAACAGGAGATTCTGATGGGTTTGAGTTTGTGGCCATGGGCTGTGGTCCTGGAATCTGGACACCAGCCTGATGCTGTCCTCTTTGCACTCTCCCTTCGGGTATGATATACATTAATGAGATCCCTTTCTCTGCATTCTCCAGGCTGAACAGTCACAACTCTCTCAGCCTTTCCTCATGTCCGATGTTCCAGTCCCTTGATTGTCCTTCAGGTCCTTCACTGGACTCTCTCCATAACGTCCATTACGTATTTCTGCAGGGTCTCAACCCTAAATATATCTGGAAACATCCTGAGTGTCCTTATTAGCTGGGAAGTTAAATCCCCAAGTATCCCTTTACCTGTTGCAAAGAGGTTCTACAAGGAGAAGGTGAGCTTGTGGTGTTCCAAGGTCAGCATGAGATGTTCCGGTTTTAACTACCAGAGTAATTCCTACAGTCCTGGTCCTAGCTCAAACCAGAAAAATTAAGGTTGACTTTTAGGAAACTCTGAATTATGCAAACCCTTCTGAAAACACCTCCCTGCCAGCTGCAAAATGAAGAGATTATAAAGTCACTCAAAAATTCACTACTCCACAACTCAGCACCATTTCAGACAGTTTAAACTTCATGAAGCAAGTAATTATGCTTATAGCGTTGCTTGGCAAAGCCGAGAGGAAGAACTAATGAGGGATTAAAAGATAAAACGTGAAGCTCAAGAAAATAAAGATGATATTTTCATACCAATCACTGCCAAAAATAAATGGTGGTGGGGAAGGGTGAAACTGTTTCCAATTTTAAAGCTTTTTATAACGTGCACAAGGTCTCAGTAGACCTGTGATAGCACAGCATAACACAATAGTTCAAATCAATTTAGGAAAAGTGATTCTAAAAGAAAATATAGTCCAAAACCAAAACAATTCATTGATCTTCCCATGTTTCTCTCATTCTCTCCCCATATTTTGGTAGGAGGACACAATTACAAACATCGAGGCAGACCAGAAGAACTGGAGGGTTCTTTTCACTTACTTACACTAAGCTATTGCTTTCTCATAAGGCTTTTTAGAGCAATCTGCTGTAACCTGCAGCACACCAAAAGGATACAACAGACAAACAGAAGGAGAAGTTATTTGATAAGCCCTTCTTAGGAGATCTGAATGTTTAAAAACTAATATTGTGACAAAGATATTAATGGTGACAGAGCAAGAAATACAGTAGAGGAAGTTGTTCTAGTAAACTCAGAGTAAGTGTCCTGGCATTGCTTCAGGGTTCAGTTTGGCAGCTGCCACAGCCAGGCTGTACCTTGAAAACACACAGCACAAAGGCAGTCAGATCAACCACTGTCTGCATCTGAACACAGTAAGAAACTGGAAACTTTGCTGGGGTTTGGAATTGGAAAAGCATCAACACAACTATAACAAAGAGAACAAAGGAAAATGTGCAAAACTATCATTACACAAGGTTGCTCTTACAGGATTCTCTACCAAACACACACAACAAAAACACAGAGATAATGAGCTTATGACTTCTGTTGGTGGGATATTCAGTATTTTTCAGGAAATCAGAAATTTAAAGTGAACCAAAACCTCTAACAGCATACCCATAAGCCTTTTTTTACTGGTAACAGATTCCTGCATCAGCCACTATGGAAAAATGTAATAATTTCCTGATACTTCACTGAAATTCTTAGACTGAGCTGCAACAAAAATAAGTAATAACCTCTTTTAGAAGGAATATCAGAAAAGGATTCAAAATATTCAAATAAAGGATTCAAAATATTTCAGAATGTCTGGCTGCCGTTCAATTCCACATGGCTAATGGAACTCAACTATCTGTTGTCCCAAAACACTTAATGTAGGTAAATCATTTCTCTTTAGAGCTTTCCATCTCCAGCTTCCATAGTCAAACAAAGAAATCAAGCAGATAGATGGAATACTGCATCGAGATATATCATAACTGACCCTTTTAAACTGAAGGTAGGTTTTCCTGTGCATTAGGAACCAGCTCAACTCAGCTGTGAGATGCCAAATTAAAGAGCATCCACAACCTTTTGGTAAAGTTGTTATATATTTTGATAACATAATTTATTCATTTATTCATTGTGCAAGACAGATAACAGAAACACTTTGTAGTGATAAATCTTCCTCCTCCCGAAGTTCTTACTTTAAAAGTGCATAAAGTATAATTTCTCACTGTCAGGGAATTAAGGACATTAATTGTAAAATGTAATTAGGTATATCCGTAAAGACAACTACTGTGTCCTCAATCAACAGCTGAAGAACATATTTAACTAAGGTAAACTAGGATAAAATGAACTCCCAGCTTCATACCTCATTTCATAGAATCATAGAACAACCAGGTTGGAAGGGACCCATTGGATCATCAAGTCAAACCATTCCCATCAGTCACTAACCCATGTCCCTCAGGACCTCATCCACCCGTGCCTTAAACACCTCCAGGGAAGGTGAATCAACCACCTCCCTGGGCAGCCTCTGCCAGTGCCAAATGACACTCTGTGTGAAAAACTTTTTCCTAATCTCCAGCCTAAATCTCCCCTGGAGGAGCTTGAGGTCATTCCCTCTTGTCCTGGCCCCTGTCCCTTGGGAGAATAGCCCAGTTCCCTCCTCTCTACAACCTCCCTTCAGGTAGTTGTAGAGAGTAATGAGGTCTCCTCTCAGCCTCCTCTTCTCCAGGCTAAACAACCCCAGCTCTCTCAGCCACTCCTCATAGGGTCTGCTCTCCAGCCCCTTCACCAGCTTCATGGCTCTTCTCTGGACTTGCTCCAGAGCCTCAACATCCTTCTTGTGCTGAGGGGCCCAGAACTGAATACAGGATTCCAGGAGTGGCCTCACCAGTGCTGAGTACAGAGGGAGAATCACCTCCCTGGACCTGCTGGTCACACCATTTAAAATGCCTCTCTCTGAGTTATCCACTTGTAAGGATGTCTACCAGTTCTAGATGGTCAATACCATTGTTACAAGAATTGCTAGAAAGAAATCTCAAAATCTGAACTGACATATGAGAAAAGACTGTTTTCCTTCTCCTCAGAACAGTAACCGCATGCTCAATCGTGAATCATAAATACACAAGGACTATGTCACTGGACAAAAACATGATTTAAGTGAGAGGCACAAAATAGGATCTGCATAATTCAAACTGCAGAATCATGTATGATTGTTAACTCCTTAATAGAAATAAAATGGAATACTGGTGGATATTTTTCTAGCCCTGACACAGTTAGTGCTCCTATACTGTATTTAGGAATCCAGCCTGGTTACTGCTCCCTGGAGTCAGCACTGGTCTTGGGTATCTCTCCTTTTGCATAGGCTAAACCATATTGCCAGTAAAGCACAGTCTCATATAGGTTCTGTGGAAGCCTAACACACCTCCTCCTTCTCTCATTCCAGCCTGAAAAGCAGCTAGGTTAGATACAGCATCCTTAGAACTCACTGGAGGAAGAGCACCACCTTTATACAGTGCCACCCACAGCACAAGGACAGTTTGCTGCATTCGCAGGTGCTCAGCACCACCCAGCACACTGCCAGCGAGTGCTTATCGTCACACTAAGCTCAGACACTGAAGCTGCAAAGAAACTATAGACCACCAGGATTAAGGTTGCTCCCCCCTGCTGGATTGGCTCGTGTTTTCAAATGGAAGCACCCAAGGCACACGCTCTGACAGCAGGGTTAATAGGGAGAGAGAAATCACTTTGGGTTTGTCTTACTCTTTCTCATAGTGCACTGCTAAAATTAGCCCAAATTAAAATCAAAAGACAAAACTCCCTTTATATTTTTCCTTTTCTCTTTATACTACACTCATTATACTGCCACCTGAAGGTGTTGTATGTCAGTAATTTATTTTCACAACAGATTCTATTTACATTTTTATAACTCAAAATCCACAGTGCAAATTACATGAGTTGCATCTGCCTGACCTGGAAGGTTTCCAGGCTCGTTTGAATCTTTCAGAGTATTTGTCACTGTGCAGTATACCACAAGCACAGGTCACTGATGCCATCAGCTTCAGTTTGCATTCCTGATTTTCTAAGTGTCCAGCTTGAAACTGTGCTGTTCAATACAAGATCCACAATGTTATTGTTAATAACAATGTTACACATCTTGCTTATCAATTAAAAAGCAAAATCCAAGTCTTGCGAGCGGCACTGAACTGACAAAGCATTCAGATGATCACCGTCAGTCCTTTGTTCAGTTCAGAATACAACGTCAAGCATGTGCAACAAGTAAAATGAGTTCTACAGAGCACATTCCTTAAATCTTTAAGGCATTTCTAAGATAGATCTCCCAGAACAGCGATTTTTACATGGGGAAAAAGGTAATGTGTTAACGGAATTACAGACTGTCAAGGCAAATGTGGACATGTGGGTGACTTGAAAAAACCCTGCACCATGTGGTACCTTTGTCTCTATTTGTATTTTAGTGGAGTCTGAGATCTCAAGTGGAATGTAGTGAGAGTTTTGGGGAACAGCTGCTTGTTTCAATAGCAATCACATACCTTTAGAAAGGTAATACTGATTTTCATGTATTTCCAGAAAATAATTGTAACCATAACATCTCAGCATCCCCTTCAGCCTCTGTACCTAAAGAAAGAACTAACGGGAGTGTTGCCTAGAAAGGAGAGAGACATAACTCCTGTCCTGTGTGTGTTACATGGTAGGTCTGACAGCATCAACCAGATTAATGGGAAAAGAGCAAAGTGGTAATTAAACCCCAAGCTTATATTTCAAATTGTCACAGTAAATCTGCACGTTCAGTGTGCAACTCCTTATATCCAGCAGGCTGGACTGGATTAAAGGAATAGCAAATCCTACCATATTCAACATCCCACATGCCTGATGCATGTACTTTTCTATGTGCACTTCACTACTTTACTGTACAGAAACAGAATAATGCCTCCTAGGGCTATTAATTGCTCATAAAAAGAACTGAT
This sequence comes from Coccyzus lansbergi, assembly GCA_033558105.1. Taxonomy (NCBI): domain Eukaryota; kingdom Metazoa; phylum Chordata; class Aves; order Cuculiformes; family Coccyzidae; genus Coccyzus; species Coccyzus lansbergi. The sequence goes on from JAUMJK010001193.1 coordinate 520,523, forward strand.
TTTCAGCTGAAAACATTAATCTGAAAATCCTAAAGTGCAACCCATTTTCTTTTTAAAACAAATTCTGTCCCCAAAGAAGAATCAATGAAAGCAAGCTTTTAGAATCTGAAGTCAATAAAGTATAATGACTCCCAGTCTTTCTTTCTTGTGATTTTAGTTACATTGTGGTCAGAAAACTTCTTTATTCCATATTAAGGAACAACTTCCTTAAGTCAGCTTCCTCCTGAAAAAAATAAAGTGGTAGCTCTTATCAACGTTTGCATTTATAAGAGGCTCATATAGAACTGCCCTAGACTTTTTCCAGAGCAAAAATAGTTCAAAAGTTTTATTTAATCCACTCTTCCTTGACAAATATTTCTTTTACAATGTTTTTAATATAACTCAACATTGGCTACATCTTTCTTGACAACTGGTATTTCCTTAACAGCGAATGTCTCAAATGGCTTACGCATAACATTCTTTCTAAAATTCATTTCCTTTCTGTGTAAGAAGTTAATACACCAGGAAAAAAAAATGCAGAAATATTTCATGCCATGTGGGATATAACAGTTCTAGAGTTTTGCTTTAAATTATCCCAATAATGTTTTCGTAGAAATATTAACATGGCTGGAGGTTAACATTTGGAAAAAGGAAAAATATTTGCCCACAGCTTTGCTTCTCTCCAGATCTCATTCCAACATGAACTGTGTTTTTCTGCCTCCCTCCTCAGCACATGCGTGGTGGAAATCTGACCACTCTTAGCAAGGTTCAGCTTAGGGGAGAGACATTAGGAAGAAAACAATCACCTGATTAAGAACAAGAGACTGATGGTTCCTTCTCAAACAGATCCCAAAGCAGAAATGAGGGTTCTGCATAACTGCACTCTGAACATTAGCATCACTTGAAGCACTGGCACCGACAGACAAGTATCCTGCAATCTTTGTCAAAGAAGCGGAGGCGCTGGAGTCACACAGAAGATGCAGCTCCTAAGGGTGGACCATTCCTCCATACCCACACCAAATCCCAAGTCCTGAAGAGCTGGTAACTTGGACCAGTTTCATGCAGAAGAACCACGGCCCCACATGCAAAAAGCCTGGGAATGTGTAGCTTTACAGGATATCGAAGCAAATCAGAGGCGTTTGCTCTGCTGGCTGTACCGCACAAACCCTGTCAAGGCTGTAAACCTTTTGCTAAAAGACTGGTGAGCTATGGCAGTGACAGCAGTTTTCAAGTGACGAAGAAACACCTGCTGTTGATTCCTCTTCCCACTTGCCATGGTTTATGCATTCATGAAAGCATTATTCTTCTGCCACATTTGATTATTTCAGTACTACTGAAAAGCATCATTGTCAGATACCCTGCAGCCTGTGAAGCTCCAGGTACAAGATTTTGCAGCTGCTGTTTTCCATTTCTGCGCATCTCCTGGCCAAGATGTCATTTCATGATGCTCACAGCAAACTTCATCACCTGTATTACTACTGCACATGACAGAATAAGTCCCACTGAAATCCACAGCTACCGGAGGGTTTCCCTGTCTTTTAAGGTCTTTATTATTTCCCACTTATGAATAAACACCATGATTCCAAACTTCAGCAAAAGCGTGCCCATAACAAACCTTTTTTCAGATAACTCTGTATTTCCACCCACATTAAGCAATGATGGAGACGGGAATGCGATCCCTCCTTCTTCCTAACGTGCAAACTCCTGTTAGCACTCTGCTCACAGCACTGACACCTCTGACTGGAAGTGAGCTTCAATCTGCACGCCCAGCACTCAAGGAACAAAGCTAGAGACAAGCAGTCTTTATAAGAATGACTGCTCTAAGTACATTTTGCTTTACATTTACTCGTCAAATAATGGAGTATCCCTTTTGTAATGAACATCAGACCTGTGCAAGCACTGGAAACACTAGATAACTGTCGTGGTTTTATTTAAAACTTGGCATTCGAGTGGAAATTTAAACCCAGTGATTGTAAGAAAAGAGCAAACTTCTCCCAGCAAAGCCATAATGTCAAGAAAGACACAGCCTCTGTTACTGTAAATGACAGGAATGGATAAGTGCAAACACTTGTAAATCAGAGGGACACAGAAGTATTTATCTAAGGAAACTCCAGTGCAGCATCAGTCCATCTCATAGAGACACCACAAAATGTAACAAGACTGGTCCTTCCCTAAAACAGTCTATCTTGAAAGTTGAGAAGGATCAAATGCATCATGTTCCATCTTCCTAGATGGCTTACGATTATTTAAGAGAGATTAAACCAAACCAAATACCCACTTTCCAAACATAAAACACACGCCAATTCCCAGAGCATCATTTCCACTATCTGATAATGAATCATACACAATTAGGTCACTGGCAGTGCTTCATCTGTACTTGTCCCAAGAATAAACCAGCTGCCCTGGGCAAGAGACCTTGAAAGGAATGGCTAAAACTGTTCTAAGGGAATTCAGTAGTCGAGTTTACAGATTACACGGTGCTTTCGTACTGAAGAAGGAAGACCTGACGAGAGTAACTGCCTGCGCAGGAGGCTGGAGGAAATGATCAGCCTTACCTTACCAGGCTCTGCAACAGATTGGCTCAACAACGTCACACTTTCTGAGATGTTGCACGCAAGAGAAAGAGGCTTCCCATGGGCCACACAAAATCTGGGTAAGAATTAGTCCTGTTTATGAGAAGAATGTTTGGGTAAAATTAAAAAGTGTTCCATTTGGGTTTCTTAAAAGTAACAGCACAAGCTGCAGAAAGTGGAGCAATGAAGCTTTCCCAGTCACCGGCACATTTGCTGTTCCGTGAGGGTAACCTCACTATGCCCCATCCCTGGAAGTGCTCAAGGTCAGGCTGGATGGGACCTTGAGCAGCCTGATATAGTGGGATGTCCCTGCCCATGGCAGGGGGGTTGCAACTACATGGTCTTTAAGGTCCATTCCAACTCAAACTATTCTATGATTCCATGAAATAAATTGTTAAACACTTCAAGAGCATTTATCAGCTTAAAAGCATTATCTTCCGCATACATTTTTCTACACAAGTTAAATCCCATTAGAAGACGATACTTTTTTAAAATATGGCTTATGCTAATTTTAAACATGGTTGGAAAAGTTTGGTCTGCGCTGATTAAAATCTATATTTAAATGAAAGGAAAATTTAACCACAAAAACTGCACTCATTTTAGAGCAACAAGCATATCACTGCCAAAGCGCTGTCCTAACTTTAGATTGCTGTCTGACTATACAGTGTAATTATGAGAAACTAAAATGGATTTCTAAGTGTTTCAAGATGAAACATTTGGGTAATTTGCAAGATATACAATTATCTTCTGAATCTGAACACATAACGCTGATACTCCATCCAAGCAAATGCAGGTTGCTTGTGTGAAAGCTGGGGAATCAATGTCACAAATCGATACCCACACTAGGTAAGAGTAACCATAATGAAACCTAGGAGCAAAACTACCAAGTGATGTGCAATTCATCACAGAGACATAAAGAATCTTCTTTGAGGAAAAAACGGTTTGAATCTTTTATCTGATGCCTCTGTTCCTCCAGGAGGTGACCAAGCTGCACAGCAGATTCTCAGCACTTTCTCCACTGTTCAAACTTTCACACAGCAAGACAGAAACAGCTTTATCTTCAAAGAGCAGTGAGTCTGTGATGGGTCACTAGCATGGTTGTTGTTACACTGCTACTAACATTTGTACTTGGGTGGAGTCATTGTGATACTGACAAAGGTTAAAAGGAAAGAAATATAACTACCCTTTACCCCTAAACCTGCACATTCATTTCAGTATAACCACTATGGATTCCAGTTACTCTGAACAGTAAATTAGATCTAGATATGTGATAACTATTACTAGTGTGATGTCATAAATGGGATTTCAGGAAATCAAAGCAACTCCATTCTTGTTTAAATCACGAATGCATGCACTTCTCTGTTCCTCTGCTACCTGCTATTCTTTCTCTTGGAGGCCCTGTCCTTGGAAACACTCGATGCCAGGTTGGATGGAGCTCTGAGCAACCCAGTCCAGTGGAAGATGTCCCTGCTCCTACAGGAGGGTCCAACTGGATGACTTTCATGGTCCTTTCCAATCCAAACCATTCTATGATTTACCAAGGGAAATGAGCGGCTTGTTTGTGTTTTAGTTCTTGTTCTCTCATAAAGGTTTTGGTCTTTGCTTGTCATTTGACTCTTCTGATGATCAGCTCCATCGTATCACAGTCTATCATTTATATATCAAAGCACACAGGGACTGTTAGCCTGGGGACAAAGAAGTTCACAGGAACATTTCCATTATTCACACAGTTTTTCATTCAGTTTTTATAAAAGACTAGAGCATTTTTAAGAAAAAATAACGCTCTTTCTAAAATCAGTGTGTGGTGATCGACAAAGCTGCTTCACACAGACTCACAAGGTAGTCTCTTCACCTTCACGGCACCTCTGCAGCTGCTATCAAAAGAGAATAGTAATAGGTGCAGATTTCTTTCAACCACAAGATACACTGGATGCAATAAAAACAGCAAACCCATCACAAGCTCAATGAGAAAGCATGTGAGATTAAGCAATACCTTTCAGAACTACTTGAATGAAAGTGGTACCTGCTCCCTTGATACCTAAAATCACATAAATAGCAGGTATTATCCAAAATGATGCTCCCCCCAAACTCCTCAGGAGTCACGGGAGTTTAACAGATGTGAAAGCTTTGAAAGCAAGTCTAAAAGCAGCAAGTTGAAGAAAGGTTTTGTTTCAAGGAATCCTTGGTGGGGACGAAAAACCACAACAAAAACCAAACCAGCCAACCAAACTAAGCCTGTTGTCAGATTGAAGCCTACATCTCAAGAAGTCTGCTAACACTGTGCTCACATCTCACTGTGTAATACAGAACTGTCTTTCAGGAGGAATTTACTTTTTGGTAAGGCCACCAAGTTATCATGTAAAAACAAACACACTCGGGGAGGACCTGTTTTGAAAAGCCAGCTCTCTAAAGGGTCCTTTCTACCATCTCTCACTGTAATTGCTAACCAAATACCACACACACTCAAACAGGCTCCTACTCCTCAGTCCACTGCTAATGAAACATTAAACCTGACCATGGAACTCAATACTAGATACAGAACATGAGGAATCTCATCTGCGTGTTCTCAGCATGACAATCTGAAAAAAACAAAGGAACAAGGAAAGGAAAACCTTGAATAAGATTGTAAGTGGAACAGAGGATGGAATCAGCAAAGAAAGAAGAACAGAGAGAAACAAAAGATTGTTTGTAAATGATGAGCCGGTAGGAGGAAGTCATGAACTGAGACAGAGATTTTGCATGCCCCAAAAAGCTGGAAGATGCAGTCAACAAGAGGGAAAGGTGTGTTTTGGGAAAGCAGAAGTCAGGGGCAGGAGCAGACTGAAGGACAAGACAGATAGGAAGGAAGAGAGAGAAGAGACAAAGTCTTCAGGAAGAAGTCTTGGACAGACTCAAATGGAAAGCCAGCACAAGGGCAAGAGGATCTGTATATAAGACAGTTCAGGTGATTAAAACTCTAGCCTGGTATTAAAATTAGCTGCTGAAGAAGTAGCGACCTGCAGGAACAGATGAAACACAGCATCCTGCCACCTGAGCAACTGGAAGATTCACTGAATCATGGAACCCTAACACTGCTAAAACCCCAGGCAGGTATGACCATGATGCCTCGTTACACTTCCAATTTTCTTTTCAGATTGCTTTTGTGAGGAGGGCAGGGAACTCCATGACAGCAAAGCCCATCGCATCCGAGGAGTTGGAATATAAAAGAATTCATAGAATCATAGAATCACCAGGTTGGAAAAGACCCTACCAGATCACCAAGTCCAACCATTCAAGTTTCTCTGCACAACTTCCGTTTGTCTTTCACAGTAGGATAAAACACTCTTCTTCCTCAAGATTCCTGCCTCACTGAGTGCACATGGTGGACCAGCCCCAGAGGTCTAAATAAAGCTTTGGAAGAGGCTTCCCTTTTTTTAGCTCTTTGGCATCAAATGAATGGAGAAAAGGTTGGAAAGATAGGAAAGTTCCTTAACAGACTGAAAATCCCTTCACTCTTGCCACATATTCCCTACACACGGCTGATGTTTTTTAATCCAAACTCTCCAGAAGTTTTAAGTTCAGTCCTTATTTTCTGAATGACCAATTTGAGATTCGGTTTCTTGAGGTCATTTCACATTATACTTAACCCACAGCACTGGGGCAGGAGGAGAATCAGCTTCCGCTCACGTTGGATCAAATGCTCATTCGAACAGCTTCCAACTGACAGCAAGGGATTCCCACAAATCTGTTAGATCAACGGTCCCTGCAAACCTCCAACCACTCAGTCCACTACAGAGAGAAGAGCAGCAGCCCATAGACGGGGATGAGGAAGGGGTGAGATGAAGCTCTCCAGTCACATCCTGTAAGTTGACCAACTGTGTCTTCACACTGCTGAACGGCACCTTGGTTTGCTGACCAGGTGGAGGATGCATCTACCAGGAATGGCTCACAGGTAGACTTCAAGATTGTGCTATAATATCTGACTGCAAAGCCAACGTTTCAGATATCTGTGTTCAATTCAAGACATACTTCGACTTTGCTCCTTTTTTTTTTGTCCTAGTTGCCCCATTTGTAAAGTAAGCAGAAGGTTAAAAAGCCCATCTGTTGATCTCTCTGTACGAGAGTAGAACAATTTGCACCCGAGGAACATTAAAATATCGCTGTGTAACTGCTCTGCTCCTGGTAAGTTCAGGGGTCCATAGGTGGTGAGCAGGCGGCATCTTCAAAACGAGAGGCAACCAGTGTGAATTAAATCAGAGCAACACTCAGCAACTGATTATGCAAAACACACTGCCTGTTATTGGGTACAAACCACTCTGCATGTGGTGTAAGTGGGGATTAAAAGAGTCTGGTGACTCCCAGGGACCACGTGGAGCACATACAAGGACAAATGTGAAGCTGCTTAACTCTGGTATTTGTCATTGGGATGATACATAAGGGAATGTCATGAACGTGTGCCAGCGGAGGGTTAGGTTGGATCTTAGGGAAAGGGTCTTCCCCCAGAGAGTTGTGGAGCACTGCAACAGGCTCCCCAGGGAAGCAGTCATGGCACCAAGCCTGACAACAATTAAAAAATCATTTGGCTAACACCCTCAGACACACAGTGTGGATGCTGAGATTGTCCTGTGTAGGAACAGGAGTTAGACACGATGATCGTTGTGGGTCCCTTTCAGCTCAGGTAATTCTGTGATTCTGTGACACAGCTTCCTGCAGCCACACTTGTCTCCAACACACATCCTACATTCCTCACACAAGAGACCAACCGCTCTGGTCAAAGGGCAGCTCTGCCAGAGGGCAGCTCTGCCAGAGCACAAACCGCTCTGGGACAGCAGCGCTGCTGGGACCGGCGGGATTGGTGATGGCAGGGAGCACACCCAGAACCCTCTGACTCTGCGTGTGCAGCCATGGTGAGGGACACAGACAGACAGACACATGTACAGAGACACCCCCACAGACAGACGCACACAGAGACACCCACGCACAGACACACAGACATGTGCAGACACACAGACAGACATGCAGACACATGTAAACAGATACATACACGCACACAGACATGCACATGTACACAGAGAGACGCACAGACACACATGCACAGACAGACATACAGACACACACAGACACAGACATATGCACAAATACACAGACATGCACACAGACACACAGGCAGACAGACTGACAGCCAGAGACATATGCACAGATACACAGACGCATAGACAAGGCACAGACAGGCATACACACATGGAGACAGACACAGAGACACGCACAGACAGAACACACACAGAGGCAGACACACACATACATGTGGACAGACAGGCACACAGACACACGTGCACAGACAGACACATGAGGGCAGACAAACACATGCACAGATGGACAGATATGCACAGCCACATGCACAGCCACACACACATGGGCAGACACACACACACAGACAGATACATGCACAGACAGACACAGAGACACAAATGTGCACATAGACATGCAAAGACAGACACACGCAGACAGAGAGACACACACTCACAGACAGGTACACACACAGACACAGACAGATGTGCACACAGACATGTGCATGCAGACATGCACACAGACACATGGACAGACACACAGACACACGCACATAGAGACACTCATAGACAGACAGGCCCATGTAGACACATGCACAGACAGACAGACATATGCGCAGACAGACAGACACACATACAGACACATGCACAGACAGACAGATACACAGACAGATGCACAGACAGACACTCACAGACAGGCACACGCACAGACAGACAGACACACAGAAAGACGGACACACATAGACAGACATGCGCACAGACACATGCACATGCACAGACAGACAGACACTCACAGGCACATGCATAGCCACACACACAGACAGACACACATACAGACACACATACAGACACTCACAGACACACACACAGACAGACACACATACAGACACTCACAGACACACACACAGACAGACACACATACAGACACTCACAGACAGACACACACACAGACAGACACTCACACACACACGCACAGACAGACAGACACACATACAGACACTCACAGACACACACATGAAGAGCCAGACACACGCACAGCCAGACACACGCACAGCCAGACACACACAGACAGGCACACGCACAGACACACATACAGACAGACACACACACACACACACAGACACAGACACACACACAGCCTGTAGGCAGGCGGTTCCAGCCCCGGGTGTGTCCCGGCCGCCCCTCGCGGTGCCCTCCGCGGTGCCCTGGGAGCAGCGGGGCGCACGGGCCCCTCCCGCCGCCGCCGCTCGGCCCCGCGCCCGCCCGCGCTCACCTGGGCCGGGGCGGCGGGCGAGGAGGAGGAAGAGGAAGGAGGAAGGAGGAAGGAGGAGGGCCCGGCCCCGCTCAGCGAACACCGGCCCCGTCCCGCAGCCGCAGGGCCGCCGCCATCGCCCCGACCGGCCCGCGGCCCACAGCGCTTCCGGCTCCGCGGGGCGGGGCTTAAAGGGAACCGCACAGGGGGACACATAGACACACAGACACAGAGACACAGGGACAGGCGGACACAGAGAGACAGAGACAGATAGAGAAACTGACAGACAAGAGACAGAAACAGACAAAGAAACATACAGACAAGAGACAGAAACTGACAGAGAAATAAGAGAGAGACACAGAGACACAGAGAGACAGACACAGAGAGATAGAGGGACAGACACAGACATACATACAGACACAGTGGGACAGACACAGAGGGACAGACACAGGGACATACGGACACAGTGGGACAGACACAGACAGACATACAGACACAGTGGGACAGACACAGACAGACATACAGACGCAGCGGGACAGACACAGACAGACATACAGACACAGTGGGACAGACATAGAGAGACAGAGGGACAGACACAGAGAGACAGACACACAGAAACAGGGACAGACACAGACAGACATACAGACAGTGGGACAGACACACAGACAGACACACAGAAACAGAGGGACAGAGAGACAGACCCACGGAGAGGGATAGACACAGAGAGACATACAGACATAGAGGGACAGAGACAGACACACAGAAACAGAGGGACAGACAGAGAGACAGACACACAGACAGAGAGGGATAGACACAGAGAGACAGACACACAGAGGGACAGACACAAAGTCGGACACACACAGACAGGCAGACAAAGGCACACAGACAGACACACACAGACAGACACACAGACAGACACAGACACAGCTGTATAGACAGATGCATAGATGCACAGACACAGTGACACACAGACAGGCAGACACAGACACAGAGAGAGGCAGACACAGATGAACGCATGTACACAGGCAGACACAGATGGACACATACACAGACAGACAGACATAGACACAGAGATACACACAGACACACTTAGACACAAAAGCACAGATAGGCAGGCACAGAGACACAGAGGCAGACAGACACACACTCATACACCCTCTTTACTCACACCCTCACACACATCCCCTACTTATATGCACATCCCTCTTGTGTGTACCCCCACACCCACCCTCCCTCCTTACACACCCGTACACCCACACCCTTACACGCTCCATCCTCACATTCCTTCCTAACACACACCTTCCTAACACCCCCCTCACACACACACTCACCCACTCCCCTCCCTTACACACCCATCCATCCATGCCCCTTCTTACACACCCATACATCCACCTCCACTTACACTCAGCCCCACCGGCCTTGGCTTCTCTCCCCCAAAAGCCAGGGTGCCCTATGTGTCCCAGTTGGGAGCTCAGACCCTAGCTCGCCCCAAAAGAAGATCTCATCCAGGCTTTTTGGGTCCTGTGCTCCCACGGGGCTGTGTTGCTCACACGGGGCAGCAGTAGGAGAGAGCAGCTGTGGGAGCATGGAAAGAAAAGTACTCCGCTTAGTTTAGTTGGGATTCCTCATCCCAACAGTGCTATACGAAGGGGAAAACCCTGCTGCTGTTAGCCGTGGATTTGATCACACGACAGCCTGTCGAGTGCAAGAGAAGTGGAAAAGAGCCATGGCACCATTTCCACAGGCCTTAGGAGATGTTTTCTCCTGATGTTCTCTGAAACTGGCTACATTTTCAGCTTTTATTGCTCTGCGCTGTACTGCCAAGGCAGTTAACCTTTTCATACTCTTCCAACTTCTATGTTTTTATAAAGCAAACAAACCTAATGAAACCCCCAATCCAAGAAGGAAAACTCCAAGAGGTTTTTAAGTAAAGTTTTATGCTTGTGTAAAAACCAAACTGAGCCCACGCCTGGCTGACTGGAACTGTTGGATTAGGACCAAAGCGGCCTGGGCTTTTTATGACCCCCACAACCATTTCACATGCACAGGTTAACGTGAGCCTTTGCAAAACTCCTGCAAAGCACAAATATCAGGATAAAACCCAGTCCCATGCCTGTTTTAGGGATACGCTGTCCCACAGACACTCCCTTGGTGGGATCTCTCTTTTATGCTACAGTTAGTTCGGAAGGCAGCATCAGCTCTTCTGAAGTGCCTACAATTAATCAATGAGCATTCATTGCCTCACTAAGTCCCTTTGCAGAGCTAAGACTAATTTGTCAGTTTGGTCAATACTTGAAATGGAAAAAATGAGTGAATGAGGATTCTGGGCATCTCATCCTAAAAGTCATAAAAAAAATGTTGGAAATTGTGTTGTCATCCCTTTCATCTGTAAGTTCTACTTTTTACTTGGTACAACTCTCAGTGAAACATCAGAGTACTCTAAATCTAGATGGGAAAGCCTCTCTTTCAAACCACCTACAATTACAGATGATTCCCACCCTGCTTTAGTCTTCTCCCCAAATGCATTGGGCCCCTACTGCTAGAGAAACTTTCACTAACCAGTTTTTCAGCCTCTTAGATGACTAGGACAGTCTTTTGACTGAATAGTCACCACCTTGTCCTTCTCCAAATTCTTCCTCGAAGCCACTTGCGTGTCAGACAGTGTCAAAGTACCAAACCTCCTGGAGTACCCTGTTCAATTTGCGGCTCCTCAGTGGAAGGCAATCATTGATGTGCAGAGCGTATCCAGCAGAAACTGCTGCTGGTCATGGAGCTGAAGCTCATACAAATTAAACAGAGACAACAAGAAGGTAAACTGCAGAACATTAAGCAGCAAGGTGGAAACCTCGGGGTGAAAGAAATAACACAGATAGAATGGCTCAGAAGGGAAAATGCATCTTGGGTTCTTGACTTGTGGTCAAGCTCCCAGGCACCCTCAAAAGCTGGAGCAGGCACAGGCCATTTGCAGGGATGGAAACTGCAGTAGTCATCTTGGGGCAAGCCTGGGAAGGTAAATGAGAAGTTGTCTCCAAAATATTGTACTGCTGTTGTACAGGAAGGTGAGAGAGGCGAGACTGTGGTTGTATCTGCTGGTGGCTTTTGATACTTGCAATGCAGGGAAGTCACAGCTCTTTTCGTCAATTTTTTTTAACTGATAACAGGAAAGCAAGCATGGGGCAAAATGTCTCCCAGTTGAAACTCTATGTATGGAAGAAATCCATGTGAAAATGGGTTAATAAAACTTTCAAGATGATTTTGTAGCTTAGTAAGGAGTTTTCATGCTCTAGTGTCTATCTCTGAGCACCAAAACGCAGGGTAGAAACTTCCTACAGCCCACTCTGCCGCTTCCAGGGTGAAGCTGGGCAAATCACTTCGTTGTCCTGTCTGTGTAGTAGGAATAATGACAGTTTCTCCTTGCCGAGATAGTAATCAAAGTGTGAAATTTGATTAGAGAACATGAAACACTACAGCTCTCCTTCTTACGATGCCACCACCTGGCTGTATAAACTTGCAGTTAAGATATTTTACTTACAACTGTGGAGAAAATGATTAGCTAAGATAGACTATAACAAGTAATTGCATTCCTGTTTTCCTTAAGGACCTCAGAGCAATTTTGTGCTCTTTGTAGAGAGATCATTTTCTCTACCACGTTGACATGCAGCAGACTGAAGAAGAACATGACATCTTTTCCAGCCACTCAGCCCGGCACTCTAGTAGAAAACACAAAAGACAGTTTAATTTTCAGTTGCAGCTGCACAAGTGAAGCAGATAAGCCCCTTGTGCTTTACAGTCGTGTATTGAACGCTGGCCTTGCATGAGGTGAGCTAGCATAGCCATTTTGTTAGAAAGCAAAAAGTCTGCTCAAGAAAAATACAGGCATTCACAATGCCCTTACAGTACTTGTGAAAGTGGAAAGTACAATTCCTACAGCCAAAGACAACAGTGAGGGGGGAAAAGAATGTTCAGCATTCAGCAAAAAAGAAGAATCTGGCTGACTGGAAATGTACGTTCATTTCAGAAGGCTTTGTTAAAATAATGTTAAGGTACTGGCTTTACCTCCACAGAAATAAAGCTATTGGAGGCTGAAGTCAAACTTTCAACATGTTTGAAATAAAATAATATAGGTTTAATTTAGCCACAAAGCCATTCCTGTGGGGAGAGATGGAAGCAGCCAGGCCCGATTACCAACAAACATGCTCCCTTTATCCCACCTCCATCCTCGCTGCATTGATTTCATCTTCTCCTTCCACCTCGCCGACCACAAGCCCAAGTGCAAGAAGCTGTCGGTGCGAGCTGGCCAGTGGGTAACAGCTGCCAAGGGAAACAATAATGTTTGTTCAGTGAGGGCATGAGTCTGATTCTCTCTCCTCTGGTTTGCTCTCTGAGTTAGCAGACCTTGTGGGAATGCAATTGTTTCTGAGACTACTGCCCTGCCATCAAAAGTGACTGCAATTCATCCAAAAGGCTCAAAAGCTGTTGAAGGGGCACTTGCAGTCAGACTGAAATTCAGTGTGTGCGCATAAGTGATACTCATGTGGAAAAATAGGCTGAAAAAATAGTTGACTCGGGGTGTAGGGGGGAGTTGGGGAGAATGTCAGTGAAAGCTTTTTGGAAGGGGTGAAATTAAACAATGATTCGGGCTTTCTGGTTGTGCTAGCACCTAAGAAAGAGAAAGCAAAACCAAGATGAAAGAGGAGCTACCAACTATCCACTGACAGGTCTTGGAAATGGATGGGAGGAAGAATTTAAGGTGTTGATAATAGCACAGAAAAAAATTTTGGCTGCAGCTGGGGTAGTTGTTGCAAAACATTTTTAGTGATATGATTTGCAGTGGGACCCTTCCACCCATTCTGTGTTGGGACAGTTTGCCTGGATCACTAGTGGTCATCATGAAGTTCCTAAGAAGCCGCTGAGAGAGGGGAGACAGAGAGGAGGGGAAGCATTTGAACCCTGGTGTCTCTAACAACAGCAGGATGCCCAAAACACTTTTGGTTTCAGTCCCTACTGCTTAGATCTGTGTTTTACTAATAGGCTAAGTCCCCTTGGGTCTATAGCTGAACTGGAGGAAACAATAGATGTGATGCTGAAGAGGAAAGAGAAGATAAGCTACATGGAAAATATCATTAAGCAGGCAGGCATGTTTTTGGAACTGCCAAAAAACAGCAAAAGAAAACTCCTGCTCTCCTTGCAAAATCCTCAGTCACCTGGATGAAGAGACTCAGTTGGAGCTCTTTGTGCTAAATGACCTGGGCTGTGCTTACGTCAAAAGGTTTTCGTATTGTGACCCACAGGCTACTTCTGGGTCTACCAAGATCCTGCTGTTCGCGTGGCTGTTCACCTTCTAAATCTAAACAGAACATGCTAATTGCCTTCCTAATGCTCCTATGCCATGTCAGCAATTGCAGAATCAGCCCCAGAGATGTTATAAAATGGTGAATTGGAGGATTGTGAAGAAGAGGAAGAGGAAAGGATTGTGTGGCAGAAAGGGAAACATGGGAAGGACTCATAAAGGTACGAGGAGGGAGATGACAAGATGCTCTTCCCAGACCTCTGCCCAGGGAGAAGGACCTTTCCCATCTTCTCTGCCCCAACATTATTTAGACAGCTCATTTGTCAGAACTGCAGTATTTCATATTCACCTGATTTTTTTCTCTCTCATGGGTTTTCTAAGCAGATTTCAGTGCCTGTGAGAAGAGCTCAGTTACTCGATGTCTGGATCACTAACCTTCTCACTTTCACTTTCCTGGAGGGTTTTGAGATAAGGCTATGACAAGCCCACGTTAGGTTTTTCACCTCTCCATCTGCTTGCAAAGGAAATGTAACATCTGAGCCCACATACTCCTTAGGTGTGGGAATCTCCTAACTGTTCATACCTGAGCTGCACTTGTTCAGCTTCATTTTTTCCAGGAACAGCAAAAGAAAAGAAGAGGCTGTGAATCAAAGAATATCAGCACAGCAGGAAGCAGAGATTGCCGTCACCAAATCAAAGCCGAGGCAACAGTGACAGCGTCGAAAGCCTGCACTGATTTAAGCTAGTGTAATATTTCTGGTGCCAGTGAGGTTGGTGTATATCTCTGGAGACAGACTAAGCTCCTTCTTGTGCACAGCCCCATGAACAACAAACAATAAAGGCCTCTGTTTACTACCCTGCAAACAGAGTCACTGGCACAGGTGATAGAATGGATTTAGTTGATCTGGGAAACAGTACGAGTTTAAATGGTTTTGCTATCACATTCAAAAGGCATCTGCACGTAGAGCCATGAAAGGCAATTCAATAAATTACTGTGTTTTTAAAGTCCCCAAGGCTAAAGAGAAGATGGATTTAATTCAGAAATGTTTATTTGATTTAGTTGCTGTTTGGTTCACAGGAGACTCCTCACAGGGGCAATAAAAACCAAGGCAGCCTTTTTTTATAGTGCAAGCATTTTACACTGCAATCCTCTCCAGTCTTTTTAAACGTGCCCCTCTCCTGTTTCAAATGCTAAGAAATTCCATTCATCATGACTCAGAAATCTCAGCGATGGAAATTATCTATTAAGTCCTACGATCCCTCTCCTGAGTGGTGCAGAATTGCTCCCCACAGCGCATTCTTAGTTTTACCATTTTGTCCATTGAGTTTATAAGGTCACAGTACTGAAATGTTTTAAATCACAGTTCATGTTTGTGTAAACAAATAGGTGGCTGTTGCATTTTGGTGTGCTCACCCTTATGGATCTGCCAGTGAAAAGAGGCAAGCAGGAGCCAGGATAAACAGGAGGTGCCAGTATCAGAGATTAGGCGGTGTTAGATGTGATCAATGCAGTGCACAGTGAGCTCTCAACTGTTCTCCTGTGGAGAATGGTCATTCTAATGTCAGCCATTAGCAATTTGCTACTGGTCAGTCAGGAACAGCATGTTTCCCACAAATTACTTCTATTAGTCACCAGTTTTCATCTAAATAATAAGCCAGGAGAGAGCAAACGCCCATGTGAAGCAGAAGGTAACAGGATGGCAGAATGTACGGATACATTTTTATAAGATACATACCCAACATTTTTTGAATGCCAAAAAATAATGTAATAGGCTCAGATCTCTTATGCTGGGGTCAGGTCAGAGCTGTACTGCTGAAGTCCAGTGGAGCTGTTTGGGAAGCCAAGGTGAATGCACATGAGATCTGTCCCTGGCAGCGGTACAGCAGCACGTTTGCTGGTCTCCAAAATGCAATCATCTCTAGTCTGAAACCTGGCAGCTCTTTCACAGAAAACGGCAAGGATGTGGACCAATTTCCTTCAGGAAAGGAGGAGGAGAAAGAAGAGGAAGAGCATGGAGTAGTATCACCTTTTGATTCCTGCTTTTGATTTCATTTAAGTGAAAGCTCCTACGTGGTGGTGTTAGTTCAAGTACTTACCTGCTGTTTTGACAGCCTTTGATCTCACTGAAAGTAGGTGGGTTTGTGTGACCGAAAACAAAAGGAACAAAAAATTTCCTTACCTACTAAAAAGAAAACTGCTGTTCAGACAAAGAAGATCACAGTCAGCAGCACATCAACATTCAGCCATGTCATTCTCATCAGGAGCTTCAGTCTTCCCACCACACCATTGGAATACTCTCTGCATTCTGTCACTGCTTGGCTGCTCTCATGGTCCTACTCTGCTTGGCTTGTGAAAGCTGGCCTGAGAGAATGTGCAAGCAAAAGGTTACAACCGTCCTCCTGATAAAACTATGTCCTAGTTATAAGGAAGTATCTGGCTTTGTTGTTGATAAGGTACTTTAGAGGTGGCAGGACAAGGGGCTTTGTGATCATACAAGTCATCCTGGAGCTTCTGAAAACATAGATTGGGATTCTAGCGTGGGCATGTTCAACAGAGGTTCACAGAGAGAGGCAGCAGAACACCTGAATCCAAAGCTGCTCATCATGTAGAGGTGACTGGATGGTTATTCCCCAAGATCTGGGTAGGAGCCTGAAGATGATACTGGGAATCTGCAGCTTAATTATTGCTGTTGTGGGAGAAAGCAGTGGCATTGGGACAATGGATAGGGGTCAGAGAGGGGACAGAGGAGCCTGCCTTATATAAGCCATTTCTCAAAGTTACACAACAAAGAACAGCATTAACATTAATGCACTTCTATAATACATTCCTCCGGAGATTTGAAATGCTTTGAAAAGGTAAGTAAACATTATATCATAAGATGGCAGAGGGAGAACCTGGAGCAATGAGGAAATAAGTGACTTCCTTCTAACTGTAGGGAGTCAGGCATGCGGCGGGGAGCAGGAGTAAGGTCCGCAGAGCCCTCTGAGCCCTTGGTCAGAGCCCCTCATATGCCCAGGTCTGCTGGACAGGAGGAAATGTGGCAGGTCAGGAAGAAATCTTCCCTAAAACAAGAAACATCAGAACACAGAAGCACATTTTTCAAGATGGGAAAGATGTTTGGTGGAAACAGCAGAGATGCATTTTGGGTTCCCAGGATTTTATTACCTTTTCTAGTGTGAGCCAAAGGATCCTATCCAAGTTTCCAGAGTCTATTCCTCACAGAAAAAGAAAAACCCTGAGAAAGGACATCGCAATTGCATGGTAAAAACAACAATATTAAATAGATGTCTTGTTTAATTACTTGGACAGATTCAGTGTGAAGCAAATAAAAGGTAGAACAGCAAGCTCCAAGAGATGGAGCAAGCTCCAAGACATCTACAAGGCTTGTCAGGCCAAGGCTGAAACACTAGACAGAGTGAGGTATTAGCGAGGAGCGAGGAAAGGTAACAATTCCAGCAGTGCACACCTGCCTATGGCCTTTGTGGTCAGGCTGCTGTTTGTC
The DNA here is from genome assembly GCA_033558105.1 of Coccyzus lansbergi. Classification (NCBI taxonomy): domain Eukaryota; kingdom Metazoa; phylum Chordata; class Aves; order Cuculiformes; family Coccyzidae; genus Coccyzus; species Coccyzus lansbergi. The sequence goes on from JAUMJK010001193.1 coordinate 538,165, forward strand.
ATCAGCACCAGCGGTCCTCAGGAGTTTTCTGTCCTCCCCAAAACCTCTTCAAACCACGTGTGTATTTTCCAGCAATAACAAACTCACCACTTTCTCCTTACTGTCTCTCTGATCTGGACTAGTCCCTTCGGGGTTACTGTAGGGGGAGAATCCCAACCTCAGGAACAACCACTTAACGTGGAAGGACCTCCATGCTGTGGAGGGTACGTCCTGTGCCTTCAAGCACATCTGCCCCTTGTAATCTCCCCTGGGTCAGGGAATGGCACAACAGTCACATCTTCAGATCCCTCTCCCTGGCTTGCTTCTCAAACAGGCTTCTGTATGGGTTTGGAAGGCAGCAAGTCAGAAAAGTACCAGCCACCGCTACTGGAAAGGGTGTACCTGTGGCTACCAGGAAGAATTGGCTGCAATTACATGAAATCTGGTGCTATTTGGTCAGTCTCAAGCTGATGCTCATCTTTGCTCTGGCCCATAATGGACATAATCTGGTGTTCTGGAGGAAAAAAATTCTGGGGTTAAAAACTGCTTCTGGGGGAAAGCAAATGCAGCAGCAGCTGAGGCTGACACAGAGGGGACCAAGCTAGCTTCAGAAAAGCATGTGGCTTTCCAAACATCTTGCAATCCAAAGCAAAACCAGCAGTTCTGACATGCTGTGAGCAATAAACAATGAGCTTTGTCAGCATGTCTGGAGGAAATGATAATTCCCAGAGTGTGAATGATGAAATGTTAACCAGGATGGAAGTTTTGGATAGCATTGTGGTTGGAAAGCATATGTGTATCGCTGTGGAAGAGCTGACATCAAGGCAAAGAGCCCTCACTAAGGAATTAACATCTTCCAAGTCTCTTAACTTACTCTTCAGTGGTTGTTTGAACAGTTGTCCTGTTCCCTGTGTAAAGTGTTCCTTATGCCAAAAGGGAAGTTTGCACTCTTACAATGAGCACCTGAATCTGCCCCTCTGCCTGCACAGCTCTCCATCACCTACTGCTCCACTCTTGCTGTGGGTCAGTTTACTGTTTACTGTGCATTAGGAGATTGGCTATCCCTCTTCTCCATTCCTTGTTGCAATAGGCAGCTCTGATTGCTCCAGTCTTTTCAGGCTAATGAAATCAGTGGGATTGTTTTCATAGATCACAGTGACCTTGACAGAGACTCATGATTAAATATTTCAGAAATCTGTGGCATAGCTTCAAGGCCAAAGGGAGTCAAGTTGGATTTTCCCCTTTGCTTGGAGGACATTAAAACTACCCACTGCAAACAGTGTGAAATGTTCCTGGTCCCTCCTGCAATGAACAGCATTGACATGTAGATGTTAGCAGAAAAAAAGGATAACTAGAAGCAGAGAAGCTGACACAATTATTCATAGTAATAATATTAATTTCCTAATGTCATCACTGTAGGGATCCGTTGCAATAAATAACCTTAAGAGTTACCATAATGTGTGTGACAGAGGACTTGTGTGCAGATGAGATCTGATTACACCAAAACTTTTTCCTGATGTGAATCATGGAACCTTGAGCTCACGCTCCAGCCACCCCTACTGGGTTTGCTTTAAGAAAAATGACATTCAGTCCCAGAGATAAAAAAAGGCTCAGTATTCTGCTATGGCGAGTGTTCCCCTCAGGCATTTCTGGCATGTTTCCGTTGTAAATTCATTTTATATGTGGTCAGGAAGTGCAACATCTTGTTGCATCATGTTAAGAAAATACCATATTTCGTCCCTGTTGTTCACTTCCAATCTGCAGAAGCAGCTGGTAGAAGCATGTCAGAAAATTTGCCATTAAATGGAAGAGTTTCAGCCTACAATGCAGCTTCATTCCTGAGTCTCATCTTGAAAGAGCAAGGTCAAATCAGATTTTACTTTTCCCCCTTTTTAACTGTGACTTTTTATTGTGCTTCGCTCCTTCAAGCATGACAATGATTTTCTTTTCTACCAAAACCTGGTTTTGTCAGTGTGACTTCTAGGCAATTTGGGTCTGGATGGAGATAAAAATTAACACAGCTCCTTTCCAGGAAAAAATGAATATGGTAAGTTTCCACTGAAGCCTGGCTCACAGCTTAATACGCCCAGGTTTAGAGGCACCCTTAGCAAAAAAAAACCCCAAAACCCAAAAAACTATACAAGGAAAAGTAATCAAAGGCCAAACACTCCAGTTTGGATGAGAAGTACTCCAGGCCTTGAGATGATGACAGGCTGCATTTCTGAGCAGTCAGCCTGGTTCCTCTGATTCAAGCCTCACACTCTCAATAGAAGCAGGAAAATCGGAGAAAATGCATCTGATATAATTAATGTAAACTTTGTGCCAGGTGGTTAACAGCAGAGAAAATGTCTGGTTTTAATAGACCCATGGCCCCTCTTGATAAAGGACTAAATTCCAGTCTCCATTTAGAAATCTGAGAAAACCAAACATACTCTCCCTGTGAGATCTTTAAGAGATGGATTTCCACCACTCACTCGCATTCCCAGATCTTTATTAGGCAGGAGGGAGCACAGCCATAAAGCCAGGTGAAATCTGCAATGGCAATATACATCCAGATAATGAGCAAAAGACCCCTATTTTCAGATCTGTTGGCAGGGCTCCACCTCCCTCCCTTCCCTCTCTCCGGTGAAAAGGACCCCAAGGCAAGCCTCGTGGCTCCAGCATGTGAGCTGGGTCAGCATCAGTGCGCACTCCTACCCAAGGCAGCAAAAGAGGCCAACTTTCCTGCCAGTGCTGTGGATGGAAGAGCTCCTACCTGCCTGCACAGCTACCTGAAGACCTGGTGACCACACATATCAATGTTCCACACCACCCCTGGGATAAATCAGGCTGAGAGGCACAGTGCTGTCAGGCTTGATTGCAGACATTAGGGTGCCACCAACCCACCTCCAGTGATCAACCGCTCCTTTAATCTTGTGTTCAGTTCTGGGCCCCTCACCACAAGGTTGTTGAGGCTCTGGAACGAGTCCAGAGAAGTGCGACAAAGCTGGTGAAGGGGCTGGAGAACAAGGCCCTATGAGGAATGGCTGAGAGAGCTGGGGGTGCTTATCCTGGAGAAGAGGAGGCTGAGGGGAGACCTCATTGCTCTCTATGACTACCTGAGAGGAGGTTGTAGAGAGGAGGGAGCTGACCTCTTCTCCCAAGTGACAGAGGACAGGACAGGAGGGAATGGCCTCAAGCTCCACCAGGGGAGATTTAGGCTGGACATTAGGATAGTTTTTTCATGGAAAAGGTCATTGGTCACTGGTAGAGGCTGCCTAGGGAGGTAGTTGATTCACCTTCCCTGGAGGTGTTTAAGGGACTGGTGGATGAGGTGCTGAGGGACATGGTTTAGTGACTGATGGGAATGGTTGGACTCAATGATCCTGTGGGTCTTTTCTAACCTGTTGATTCTATGATTCTATGACCTCATCCCTCTGCAGCTGTGTACCTGCTTCCTCCACTATCATAAAAGTACGATGCCTACATCAGTATGTTCTGAGCACAAGGGTCCTTGAAGTTTCAGGCTCTCAGGTGGCTGGAAAGGAATAACTGTTCTTTCTAAAACTGTTCTATCATTCCTGTCGTTTGTGTGATTGCACCATCCCAGTCAAGAGGCGGGAACCTCCCCTTTACTGTCTGCTGGGTCACTGTAGCCCACTCTGCCCAGCACTATGATTTCAAACAGTTTGGAGTGAGTCTGCTCCTTCATGCTGAATAGGTCATGCCCAAGGCAGATCCATGAGGAGGATCTCCATGTGCAAACCGCAATTTGCAACTGCTTATAGATGATCTGGGGTTGAGATGTAAATGTTGATCTTCAGTCTGAAAGGCCTAGGCAATTTGACTTATTTAGTCAACTTCAGGAGACTGACAGCTTTTTAACTGCAAAATCTATTGCTCTTCCCTTCCATCCTGAGGCTCTGGAGCGAGTCCAGAGAAGAGCCACGAAGCTGGTGAAGGGGCTGGAGAACAGGCCCTATGAGGAGCGGCTGAGAGAGCTGGGGGTGTTTAGCCTAGAAAAGAGGAGGCTGAGAGGAGACCTCATTACTCTCTACAACTACCTGAAAGGAGGTTGTAGAGAGGAGGGAGCTGGCCTCTTCTCCCAAGTGACAGTGGACAGGACAAGAGGGAATGGCCTCAAGCTCCGCCAGGGCAGATTTAGGCTGGAGATTAGGAGGAAGTTTTTCACAGAAAGGGTCATTGGGCATTGGAATAGGCTGCCCAGGGAGGTGGTTGATTCACTTTCCCTGGAGGTGTTTAAGGCACGGGTGGGTGAGGTCCTGAGGGACTTGGTTTAGTGTTTGATAGGAGTGGCTGGACTCAATGATCCGATGTGTCTCTTCCAACCTGGTGATTCTATGATTCTATGATCCTGTCTGATCTATTTGGAGTTTGCTGAGATACCCAAGGGCTGAGTATTAATTCCATTGGTTCCAGGCTGGATTCCTCACCACATTTAGCTAAGTTTAAAATTAAGCATTGCTTTTAGAGATGAAGCTATGGAGTTAAAAGTTATTCAGAAGGTGTATGTGGAAAATGCTAAATGTGAAGTATTTGGATATTTTCCAGGTTTTGCACATAACAGCCTTTTTCCTGCACATCCCAAACACAGAAACATATTCAGAAAACCCAGGAGAATCCTTCCGAGACCTTTTAAACCTAACTTTCTCCTTTCATAAAAACACTCATTAAAATGATACATAGACTTGACTCCAGAGCAAGAAGTAGTAGGATGGGAGTCAGGACTGAGGGAGGAGGCTACATGGAAAAGACGAAGGGAGTCCAAACAGCAGCCAAGAGACAACACAAGTTGTCCGTGGGCACTTATCCAGGTAGATTTGCTCATCTCTCCCTCCACCATGTGTGGCTGGTGCTGAGGGAAGCTGTGATTGGTCAGTGTGACAGTGGAGTGGTGTAAAGCATTGTTCAGCGTTTGGATAATACATCCTGCCATTCTCCTGAGGGGCATGGTTTAGTATTTGATAGGAATGGTTGGACTTGATGATCCGGTGGGTCTCTTCCATCCTGGTGATTCTGTGTAATTCCTGGCTGTCTGAACACACCTCTTGACGGGGATAGAGGTAAGAGAGTCTGTCTGGGCAGTTTCAGTGAGGAACAGGACTCACCTTTCCCACTCATATTCAAGCATTTCTTTTTAGTTCTATTCTTTTCTTTCTTTTTTCCCCTTTTCCCCCTTCCCTCTGGAAGGCACCCATCCAAGTGGCCTTGTAAACTCCTATGCCACATAGCTGTTCCCTGCAGCAGGCGCTGGGTAGCTCAGCAGCAGTGTCCCCTGTGCTGTAGGGTTTGCACAATGCCCTGGGAGCTTCTGCAACAGGCAGGAATAATGCACACAGGAGATATTCCTGGGGTCATTACACATGGCAGGAAGAGCCTGGATTGCAGCGGACCTATAAGTTTCTTTCATTCATCTCCACTGAAGTCAAGAGTTGACAGCAATGTTAAGACCTTGGATCGAACAGAATGTATAAATACCTGTGTTTTGGCTGGCGGTAACAATTCAGTGATAAGTATGGCTCCCTGGTGAGTGAACAGGATATCGCAGGCTTATTTTAGCTTCCAAATGGGTCAGAGTTGAAGCTTTTTCTGGATTTCCACATTCATTTTCTCTTTAGAGGTTAGGTTTTGACTTGGAGAAGGCATTGTTATAGTTCTCAGACTCATGGTCACAACCCAGTCTCCTCCAGATCTTCTGAAGATATTTAAAACAATTCCTTTGCAACCTGCAATTCGGTTCCACGTTCCAATGGACGCCTTCGCTTTTATATATGGATGTAGTTCAGGCTTGAGTGTCCAGCCTGTATCCCATATACATAGATGCAGTCACCTGGTATCAAAATGTATCCCTTCAAGACTACTTTAGAGGAATTAACTTTTATAGATGCTAATGGCCTCTCCTGTGGTCCCCCTATTTGTGCATATTGTCTGAAGAAACACATTTCTACCCCTTGCCTCAGCTGTGCTGTTTTCAATGTCAATATGTGCTTCACTGGAGATGATAACATAATGTCTGTAATATCTTACAACAGCAATTTTGCACTTTTCAAATGGTGCAGTTGTTGCATTTTTAAAAATTTCAACAGCCATTTACGAATGCTGAGAGTTCAAACTGACAGCTGCATGAAAAATATGGAAAATACTGAAGGGAGCTCAAGAGTCCCATCATTTTTGCTAGTGTGAGTGGCAGCAGGATGAAACAGACTCTGAGTTTGGCACTGGACTGGCACTGGCAGAGTGTAACGTGTGTTTCCAATGTATTTTGGCCCTTGTGCTCAAGGCACAAGGAATATATACACAGACACAGATGCTTCCCACTTTTTTTCACCTGTACGTTCAGTTGAACGGTGTTTTTTTATGTACAGTCTTAAACCCAGCTCTGAACATACACACACAACAAATGCATAATTGTGCTTATATCACACTGCATGCCATGCTGGAGGCTTTCAGTCAAAGTTCTCTAAATATTTAAAGTCATTTAAGAACCAAATAACCCATGGTTGCAGCCATGAGCTGCTGGGATACCTCATCCCCTGGTCACTGAGTTCACGAGCCATGTTCTCTGCCAAGCTGTATCCCCAGTAGATCAAAATGACCCTCTCATCACTATTGCAAACTGGGTATTTTTATAAGTTTCCTGGTGAGGCAAGATGTTCCCCCAAGTCCTTGCAACTGGAGCATTATCAACCTGAGCCGAGTGTTAATCGTCAGAGCAGGTGACCTCTCCAATGGGTCATTTTGCCACCTGCTGTTCCTTTTGCTTTTCACAGAATCACAGAACAACCAGACTGGAAGGGACCCATCGGATCATCGAGTCCAACCATTCCTATCAGACACTAAACCATGTCCCTCAGCACCTCATCTACCCCTCCCTTAAACACCTCCAGGGAAGGTGAATCAACCACCTCCCTGGGCAGCCTATTCCAATGCCCAATGACCCTCTGTGTGAAAAACTTCCTCCTAATCTCCAGCCTAAATCTCCCCTGGCAGATCTTGAGGCCATTCCCTTCAGAGAATGTTTCATCCTTCTCATTATCCTGAAATGAAGGAAAAACACCTGAGGCACCTGCAGCTCCCAAATAGGTTGTTCGGAATCTCCCAGGATTTGGCCCAGTTTTGTCAGAGGAGACAGAAGTGCTGAGATCACCGGCTGGGTGAATCCCAAGGTTGGACTGAGGGATTTCTGGTAGACACTTTGATGAGCCAAGCACAAAGCTACCCACGTCCCAGGTCTGCTCTGAACACCATGGAAAAGAAAACAAAGTTTTAAATTAAAAAAAGAGATCCTATCAAGATTAATCTTTCATAAGCCGTGGCCCATCTGGACGTCTCCTTCCTCAGTATTAATTATGAAGACTTGCCCTGTAATCCATAAACAAAATATGAGTGAGATGCAAGCTTGCTGCAGTTGTGTTTAATATTTTGCTTGCTAACAGGGCATCTAATCCACTTCGAGCAGGAATTCATCAAGCCTCAGGGGCTACCTAAAGCACACAATCCCTCTAAATGAGCAGTAATCTCTGCCGCCGAATCTGCAATCCCATGAACTAATCAGTGATGCTAAAAGCTCATTTGCTTTGGGAGCTCCCAGTGGTGGAGAGTTCGACACCATATCCAGCTCCCAGCAGAGCAGTGAGCACAACCCTGCAAGGAGTGCAGGCCAGGAGGTGGATTCCTGGAATTTTTAGTTTTGAGGGAAAGAGCACCTTTTTCCTCAGGATGCCAGAAATTGTGAGTCGCACCACTACCGCTCTCAAGCAGCGAGGTCAATAATAACGTCCACAAAAATAATGTCTGCTCTTTTACATAACGCCTCCCTCCCTGCTGCTGGTGGGATAAACAGTGGGACACAAGGGTGACATTCTGCAGATGCTGGGCTAGCAGGCGGTTCCGGTGGTGGCAGCAGAGGACGAGGCGGCAGTGTCAGGGAGAGGCGCGGGCGGCTGAAATTCATTACTTGGAGAGGTCGCAGGGGTCAGCGACAGTGGCGTTGAATGGATTTTTCCAGCCCTTTCAGGCTGAGATTTGCACTCTGTAATCTGAATGCTTTTATCTATTTCTGAAAATAGACAGGAATTTTTTCCACAGCCTGCTCCAATCTGGCCAGGGAGATGCAAGGACGGATTACAGGGATAAATTCAGGTTTTGTTAAGCAAGCGTTGCTTTTCCAAACCAAACATAGACAGCATTCTGGCAGCATGAACACATGTACAATAGTTCTCTATGAGACAGACACAATCACTCGTGCAAGAGGTGAAAGCAGTAGGTGCCTTGCACAGCCCTTGGGGCCCTTCACTCCAGTCCTGTCACTGTTTGACGCTCCAGGCTGGCTGTGTGAGCCAGCGACAGTGCTCCAGAGCCGCAGGGGACGAGCTGGGTTTCTTTCCCCTGCTGAATTGACAAGGACTGGTTCGCTCAGTGATTATTTTCTGTTTCACTCACGCTTTGCTGCCATTGAGCTTCCTGTCTTGCTTAGTCATGTCTTCTCCTGGCAGAGGGTTCTCTGAAAAGAGAGTGATTCTAGAAATCAGCTTGGGCAGAAGCTGTCAGGTGGGTGTTTTCCAGGGACAAGGAATTGATTAGTAGCCGGCTGTATTTACTAACTTTTTTTCTATTTGGAGTAGAAAACACAATGCTGCATCCTGGTTTTGGTGTTACTGAAGTGTTTTGAGCTCAAAACAAATGTGTTTGTGTATGCATTACGCCAATGTCTTGGGGTAAAATACTGTGGGACAGCAGGACCTTCAGTTCCACAGGATTAGCTGTGCTCACAAGGATTTATCATGTTCTTGGCATCCCTCTAACCCACAGCCCTGTCTCCTGGCAGCTCACCCACCCACCCCTGAGCTGTACGGCTACTTTCCTGCTCGGCTCCTTCCAAGCGCTGGCCAGGAACAGCCACAATTCCCTCTTACCTGTTTATTAGCATCCCTGGCTTTATATACAGATCAATTATTGCAAAGATATATAGATATGACTGCTTTGGTTTGACAGAGATGGGCTCTGAGGGGTAGTCCTGCTCTTAGCCTGTTGGCTGGGCACATGTCAGTGACATCAGGCAAGTGTTTGTGCAGAGGCAAGTGCTGGGCCAGCAGATCAGGAGCCTCGCTTGCCGTCCTGCCAGGAGGTGGCTCTGCCTTGCCATGGCCAGGTGGCAACAGGGCTGCAAAGTAGGCGCTCAAGAGCAACAAGTCTAGGGGAAAGTGAAGGAAAGAAAAAGGGAATTTGATTCATAAAACCTTGGCCGGAGGGAGGGATGAATCCACATGGAAAACAGTGTACATGACCAGGGTCACAACAGGACAAGCAAGGGTTGGGAAACTACACCAAACTCTGAGCTGCTGAAGCATTCTGGCCGCTCTGAAAGATGATGATGGAGAGTGACTGTCCCCTGGGAGCCTCCTCAGCTGGAGACTTAGAGGGGAGAAAAGGTCTCATAGGAGGCAACCAGATCCACTGAGCTCCAACAGTTTGACAGGCTTAGCTCAGCCCTTCTCAATGCAACACAACACATTCATTAAATCAAAAATCACAAAGTAAGTGAGTGCAAAACCCCACTGGCATCCACCCATGCCCTTAGCGTTTACCAGCAGTCTCTCACCCCCATCCTGGCTGTGCACCCTGCCTTTTATCTCCTCACAGCATTATTCCAAGCCTACAGCAAGCACTGGAGGTGTAGGGGGGTGGAAATTACATCAGATACAACCATTCGCTGGCACCAAAGGAGAGACATCCACCATTTCCCTTCAGCCGGTTAATTCTGACAGTAAAATTAGTTGAATCCATAATTTGGAAATCAAGCTTCTATAATTTACCAAACCAGTCAGTCTGGAGCTTTAAACATCACCCTCACTCCAGACAAGGGAAGAGACTCGAAACAAACCCTAAAGAAGCGTTCAAAGGAATTTGCTTGTAGGGCAGGATGAATGTGCAGATGGCAGCCCAGTGCCCAGGACTCAAGACAGCACTGGGGCTCAGCTGACTCTCCACACCAGCTCCTAATGGTCCCTCCAGGAGTTCCCTGGGCACCAGTCTTTCCACCCCAGTGGCAGATAGACCATCAGCAGCTCTTCGGCCGCTCTCCCTGCCTTCCCCAGTAAAAAAAATCACGGCAGACTTCTGCTCAACCTTGCCTATTTTGGGATCTCTAGCCATCCTCCTGATAATCACTGTTATAAATGTTTACGCCGATATGAGACTGGTCCGTATTGTACAGAGATAATCACAGTACAATTTGATATTCATGAGGTGCTGATGATCTCTAAATATAGAAATGGAGTAATTATTGCTGGCATTGCAGGCTGGGTTTCAAAAAGCAGATAAATGGAGAAATGGATATGCTACTTATTGCAGCTTCACCAGCACCAACAGGAGACCTGTCTCCCTTGATTAGGCAAAGCCCAGACTGTGGAAGGCAGAGCTCAGGGCAGAGGGGCAAAGGGCTGTGCTACTGCTCCTATGGGAGCTGTGGGAAGAGAATCTGAAAATACACCTAGTGCCAAACTCACCCCAATGCATGTGACTGTGCAGGATGGTGATGGAGCCAGAAAAAAACTATTATGAATGGAAAAAACATTGCACACCTTTTCACCAAAACGCCTTAAGAAAAGATGAAGCCTTTGACATCTGCAATCAGTGCGTGTTTGCAGCTGGAGTGGGCTGCCTGGGTGCAGTGAGACACCAAGCACTTGCATCCACAGGCAGGGAGCGAGCTTCAGCTTCTCTCCAGCTGCACAAGTGGTGGAGTCACATCAGGCTTGTGCACTGGTCCATGGGATGAGCAAGGTGTGTTGCATCCCTGCACTCCAGTCACTGAATGAACATTTTCATCATTTCACTCATTAAACTTCCCTTGATTCATTTTATGAACATTTACCTGTTACTGAAGTTAAAAAATAAGAGGTACTCAAGGCTGCGATGAACAGGCTGCTTGTTGATCAAGTCCTTCACTGCAGGTTGAGGTTACAAGAATTTTCTGGCACCATATCTCCTCTATTGAATGCTGTGCATGTCAGGGTATGTGTGTCTGTGACCACGTCCTTCTCCCAGTCTCTAATGGGTGCTGGTTTGATCCCTAAAGACTGGGAAGACGCGTATCTGTCTGGAAGTGTGGCTTTTGTAGCTCCCACACAGCAGTGGTACACACAGAGCCAACCACTGCACTGGCCAGAGCCACCCAGGACCTCACTCTGCTTTGTGCAGATATTCCTTCCCATCCTATGAGGATCCTCACCCTTGCCCGGTGCTTGCCGAAGAGACAAAGCCACATTTGATTCGACTGTGACCTTCACCATCATTGTGCTGAACAAAGCTCTCACCAGCTTCTGTCACCGTAGGAAAAAACCCCACGTGGACTGCAGCCAGGCTGTTGTTCCAGAGAGATCAAAAGAAGTGGAGCCTTCAACCAGAACAGGGCAGGAGCTGTGTGTTCAGCTGGTTTTGGTTGTTGATGTGGCTTCTGACAATGATTTCCTGAAGCGAGAGGAGAAAAGGATGAAAGTTACCCATCACTTTCAGACTTTCAACCGAAAGTCAGCTGCAAAGAGGATGTTTTCCATGAGCAGCAATTCCTGAATCAGAAGATCCTGCAGTCTTGAGAGTCAGGCAGAAACCTGACTGTACATTTCTCCAGAGTTTAGGGAACAAGTGCTTGCATGTGAACTTCACATGGACCACGCCAGTAGATGAAGAGCTAAAATTATTCATGTTGCCATTCTACTGCCCCTTGTGTATCTTCTCCATGCATGCTGAAAGGAAAGAGGAGGGGAGAAGAAAAGAGAAAAGGAGAGAAAAACCTGGAAGATTTGCATGCAGGAAAAAAATGGAGGTAATCCTCTGTAGGATGTATACAGTGTTAACACCTTTCTGCAGGTACACACTGACTAAACCCATGAAATGAAGTATAGTTACTGGAAGGGGGTTATTCCTTGTTGTTGGAGCAGAGGCAGTCACAGTTCCCAGGACTTTTAGAGCCTTTTTTCAGACAGCGCCTTGATACTTTTACATAAATTTTACAGCTTTGGGGAAAACGATGATCTGATAAGTTACATCACTTGGCCAAGGAGCCACAGCAAGGCACTGGTGTGATTTCCATGGAGGCTCAGCCTTATTCTCAGTCAACAACACCCTCAGACCAGAAGGGTCTTGGTTAAGCTGGACTGTCAAGGGGTTTCAAAGTAGTTGTCCCCACAAGCTCGGGTAAACTCTCCTGTCTGTGCTTGGTTGTGTAAGTGCGGTGGAGAGACATGAGCAGCTGTGACTGAGCTGGTGTCACTGCCTCGGGGTCACAGGGACTTGGCAATGGACCCCAATCTCTCAGACAAGCTCCAGGCTTGTCTGCACCCAGTCAGCACCCACACTAAACTATACACTGGGTGTTTCGCTTAAGTAACAGGCAGGAGATGTTCTAGTCGTTCAACATGTGTTTCAGTTGGACAGAAGCCACTCGGCCTGTGGGGAATCTGTGCTGTGGCAAAGGCAGATCAGAACAGTATTTTTTTAATTAAAAAAAAAAAAAAAAGGCATTTCAATCATAGTTTGTGCCCTGCCTGGGGAGGAGCTCTCTGCCCCGGGGAGTTTTCAGGATACTGAGCTCTGACAGCAGCTCTTGCTTCCCTACTTGCTGCTCTTAAGCCATGTATGGCTCACCTGGGCAGGTGATGATGGAGGCAGAGCACTATCCTCTCCAATGTAACCCAAACTTCCTTGTGGTCTGTTGGAGTTCTAACCTCAAACTCAGACGGTGCTTCAGAGCAGGTGGACAGAGCTGTTCACCCTGCGTCTTGCAGGTCCCCAGGGGGCTTGGAAGAGCTCCAGGGAATCCAGCCCAGGATCTAAAAGACATGGATGTGCTGCTGGGAGGTTTGGATTCACCATGAGAGGAGTACTGCTCAGAAAGATGTAGACTCTACAAATCAAACTGTTTAAAAAATGAAGCTCTGGGGTCTGTGCTGTAAGTGTTGTGAAGTAAAGACAAATCACCAGTCTCTAGAGACAATACTGGATTTTGTATAAGGAAAAAAATGCGACATTCATTCATAACTTCAGCATTTTTCCAGTTCCCATTTGGTCACAGTTCAAGGTTCTGCTTCCCAGTTGTGGGTCTTCACTGTTGGGGTTTTTCACCCTCACAAAATATGAATTTTATGCTGATGAGGTCAATGGTTGGAATTTTCTATTCTAGAAGCTTTTCTTATCAGTCACAGATGGCTGTAGGCAGAGCAGCTATGTGAGTCTGAAGGTCACCAACACCCCATGGTGACAGTCAGAGCTTCTAACCAAAACCAGTTCCCTGCACTTCAGATCTGGTCCACCCCTGCATCAGTCCAGTTGCATGAATGCAAAGGATAAAATGGAAGTGAAACAGGAATGGCATAGGAACTACTCTAGCAGGGTTTTATTTGGTGCCTGTTCTCTGCCATGTTTGTTCTTGTCTGTTACAGCTGCGGCGAAGAGGTGGGAACTTGTGGAGCTTGGAATAATGCATCATTTTTAAACAGCTCCTTGGAAGCACAAGGTGTCAAGGTGCATATTGGGAAGCTAAGAGAACAGGGCAAGAAAAATATGGGCATTCCAAATCTTCCCTTCCCACCCAACTTGCCTTATGCTCATTACAGAGAAGTCTGTTAAACACCTGTCTTCTTATGCAACCACAGCTCTGTTTGCTGTTTGGGACAACGAGGGTGGGAAGTGGAAATAGTCATTGTTTTTAGCTCAGATGAACATGTCCAAACCAAACCTTCACAGCTATCTTTCCTCATAACTTTTTCCACTTCCACTACCTGCAACTCTTCCTTTGGAATGAGTGGTGGAAACAGTCCTTGTGGGTCATGAGAAAGGATCAGACCTCTAAACATGTTGCTATTCCCGTTTTTCAGCTCTCAGCGCTCACAAAAACAGATGATTAAATGGAGCAGGTAGTATTCAACTGATTCAGCTCTCCCGGCAGGTGCAGGGAACCCTCTGCAGAGAACAAAACTGCTGGAGCAGACATTTTCACTATTGCAAAGTCGCTTGTTATCCTTTACAGCAATGTAGATGCTGCAAAAAGGCACTACCATATCAGAACTTATTTTCCTGCATTTTTTTCAGACTCATTACTAGATACCTTGTCTGCATCACCCTCCCTGTAACCAACTTATGAGCAACTTAGTGCCTCTCCTACTTTAACCAGTTTGGAATTTTGTTTTTCTCATATAATTATACAGGAGATAAGAGAACAGGCTTTGACTTTGATCTGGGTTTCCTATCATGAATAATAAAATAAATAATAAACACCCATAAGACATAGACACACCCCTTATCTAGTGCAGGCAACTTTGAATTTATGAGAACTTACCCCTCAGAGGAAGAGAACTGAAAATAAGAATGAAGTTTGTGTCTTTCCTCCCACAGCCCACTGAACTCTACTGGATGCAGACACCAAAGTTAATTCGTTGCTCAAATCAACAAAATGTGTGCTGTTAATCACCCCTTGCAATGAGCTGACCAGTACTTCCCTTTTCCTTGAGCATTTAGAGCCACCGTTGCGGTGTTATTTTCAAAATGCACAGGTATTTTCTGGAAAATCACATGAAACATGACATGCTGATGGGAAGCTATGGGAAGTTTTAACCTTCTGCTTAGTTTCCATTCCCTGTTTGTGCTCCAAGAAGAGACCTGTGTGGTGCAGAATGGAACATGCACCCAGTCTGGATGGAGAAGGGAAAATACAACAGAGAATTATTACAGAAGGGGCACTTTTCTGTCCAGCAGGGAGAGTCAAACAGGCAGAGCCAAGAAAGTTTCAAAGTAAAACAATATTCAACATAAGAAATGCATAAGACCTATTTCACCTTCCCTGGAGGTGTTTAAGGCACGGGTGGATGAGGTCCTGAGGGACTTGGTTTAGTGTTCGATAGGAATGGTTGGACTCGATGATCCGATGGGTCTCCTCCAACCTGGTTGTTCTATGATTCTATGATTCTACTGAAGTGAGGCTCCACAAGACTTAGTCACTGGGTCTAGATCAGGAGAGGGTTCAGCAGAGGGCTCAGGAGAGGGTACACTGCTGCCAGGCAGTAGCAGAAACCAAGGACAAGCACTCTGGCCATAGGCCTCGGGGACATGGGGAAACACCAACCCCCAGAGACAGACTGAAGGAGGGACTGCAGCTTTCCAAGCAGAAGAGGTACAAACCATCATACCTCTGTGATGATGCCTCTGCTTCTGCCTCCATCTCTGCTACCCCTGAAGAACTGAGGAACAAAACACCTCCTGGCACCTTTAAGTGTTGGTCCCCAGTGCAGCAGCACTAAGGTTACCAAACAGACTGGTCCATGCCAGGAGACCTTGCTCAGATCCCCATGTACAAGCTCTTCAATGCAGCCATTACTTTGCACTACACGAGCAGAAAATCAAGCTCTGCCAACCCTAAGAGATAAATGATCAGGATCACTCTGCAGTCCATAGGCAGCACAGCAGATACCACAGATGGGTTAGGTACCTCCACCAGCCCTGGGGATGGCAAGGAGAACAGAAAGCTGCTTGAAAACTAGGAGCAGCAGCATTGCTCATGAATGTGTGCAAGCTGGAATCATCCTTCTATAAAGGGAGAGTTTAGAACCAGCCAGTTATTTTCCCTTTGCTCTTTATTTTTCTGCCATGACGTGATGCAAAGAGCAATGTTATACAGATGGTCAACAACAGAGCTGTGTAACAAAAGAGAAAAGTGGTTGGCCCAAAACATCTGATGGGGATCCATCACAATCAATCAAGGGCCAGAAATAAAAGTGACCCCCACAGCACTGGTATGGAGAGCTGGGAGCCAATTCCCCCTTGTGTCTTATGTACTGTACCAAAAGCCTACCTGAAAATCTTCCTCTGGAGTCAGCCAAATTATTCAGGGACCTCAGCCAACTCAAGTGTCTTCTGCTTTATGAGCCTTGAGGACCCTGAGGCATGTGGGCTGCTCCTATTCGCTGCAGTGGATTCAGACTGGCTCTCCTATCTATATTTATCACCATCCCCTCAGGAAGTGCTTTGGCAGGATTTTGTAATGCAAACCCTGCCCAGAGCACTCTTTGGCATGCAGTGAGCAGCCTTAAAATAGCACAGTGACATACTGCAATAATTACTCATATTAACACTCTTCATTGTGCTGTGTGATGCTTTGTCCCAGTCGCCTGGCTCATCCCCACTCCCCATCCCATGGTGGGACGGCAGGGAAGAGCTGCCCTTCCCCAAAAGGCAAAGTTGAGTGCCAGGCTCAGAACTAAACTTCTGAAATCCACGCAGACCCACCTGCAGTCACAGAGAACCAGCACCAATGCCCCAATTTGCTCCCAGATCCAAAGTTCCCAGATGTTCAGAAAGGTTATTTTGTCTAGTTTCTAACCCATCCATGTTGTTCAAAGAGAACATTAACAACGACAAGCATAAAAGTTCACCCAGTGGATAACTTTGAGTCCACACTGTAGCAACAGGCTACTCACTGCTAGTTCTGTGCTGGCTTCCAGTCTACCCCACAGGTTTTTGGACCCTTTGGACTAAATCTTCCTGCACTATGCTAACTGTATGTCTCATTTTACCTTAAATAGCAAGAACAAAAGTAGTTTTCAGTGAGAAGAGAGAAAGGGAAGTGGGGACAACTCTGCTCAAAGTTGATAGAACCCTCAAAGTTTCAGTATTCTGGAACAAAAGTTTTAGTCTGTTCAAAAGGAAGAAAATGTTCGAATTTCTTGAATTATGCACCTTGAGCACCTGCAACGTACTTTTTCTGTTGGAAAAGTGAATTTAGAAGAACTACCTGCCACTCCTGCCTATTTACCTAAAGTTACTGGATGTCAAGAACTCAATCTAAACTCCATTCAATTCAGCACAAAGAGTCCTGAAGACCTCAACAGGCTTTGATTGAAACCTCAGGTCTGTTAGGATTGCTCTGGTTTATCCACAGCCATGGTCTGCATGTTTCAAGAAGAAATAGTCCTATAATTACAGAGGTCAGGATCTCTGAACATGTATTGATGTAACTAATCATTATGGTTTCACAAGGAGAGATGATACTCTATCCCTTCAGTATGCTCCGATATGGAAAAAGGAGTTTTGACATGAAGTTTACTTTCAATCTGTATTTCCAGTGAGTATACTAGAGGGAAATCAGCATCTGATTATACACATCACTTCAGAAAAACCTTCTGCATAAGGTTTTCGTGTATGCCAGCCCTTCATACTCCTCTAGTGCTTGTCCAAGTAGCTCCAAGTCCTTCCTGAAGCTTCACCTGTGGCAGGAAGGTGTGACCACACTAAGGTCCCTTCTCTGCCCCCTTTTCTTAGACTCAATGAATTCAAGTATGTGGAGAGTTATCACAAACGACAAACTGTGACTGAAGGAACAGCAGCAAACCGAACCAACACCTATGGTTTTTTTTGATTAAGGAAACTCATTCAGGATACACGAGTGAGCGGATGTGCTCATAACCGCTTCTGTGACTATGATGCCATGGAAAAATGCTATTCCAAGAAAGCATCTGGCTGACTTCAACAGACTCCCATTCAGCAATCGTACCCTTCTGTCAGACTGCAGAACATCTTCCAGAGTACACCAAAGAATGCTTTCCAAAGCTGCCTTCTCTGGTGTGTCATCAAATCTACCCTGAAAACACAGCTCAGCAGTCAACTTGGTATCTGGATTTGTAATGGGATAGGTATCTGCTACATGATTGTCACCAGCAAACAATGCGTGAGACATATGGATTTTTTTTTTCTGTGCACTAACCCTTATTAAAGCTTTCTCAATTAATTCTGTGGTCTCCAGGACCCTCTGCCAAGGTCACCACTCATAGCTGAAAGGACAGCTTAGTGAGTAATGAACACCAGCTTCTCTGGAGACTCTTTTGCAAGGCGCCATCAAACACAATATTCTGTTAATTGCTTAGACATACTTGATGCATTAACAAGAGAAGCCTTAAATACATATATTTAACCAAACTCAACTGAGGGAGGCAAAGCTTTACTATCAGCACCATATGAGGATCTTGTGGCCGACTTCTCTGTCAAACCCTGAACTGATTAGTATCATGGGGGAAATGTTTTATTTGGAATAAAGCCTTTGCTTCAGAGAACTGTCTCAAATGCAGTGCTGGATGACTACTCCTGTTGTAGCAGAAATTCTTGCCTGTGATGAGGTCAGTAATAGGCTTTTGACCTAATTATTGCTCTAGTCTAGCTGTCTGCTGAAAATTCACTCCTAAACATCTGATTTTGAACCAGAGCAAGTTGGTTAGTCACAAAGATTTCTCCTTTGATGTGCAGCTCTCAAGGACACAACCTGCATTGCTGCATTCAAAATAGTAGAAGGTCTAAGTAAGCACCATCAGGAGCAAGCAAGACTTCACCAAATCAAAGAAACCCACTCATACAGCATCCCACTCACTCGTAACATTGGGTTACTTGAAGCTGTGGAAATGCTGCAACTTAGAACCAGTTGGTCAACTTGGCAGTTGTCAGGAACAGCTCTCAGCCCTCTTTCACTGTGGCCTCTGGCTGAACAGAATCTGGTAGCACTGCTGACCATCCTGTCACAGAGCTAAGCCACAAGTGAACTGCCCTCCCAAAACCTTCCTCAGCCTCGCTTGTGATCCAGAGGAACCGAGAAACTCTGTTGAACTGCACCGCAGAGCAGGAGGTATCACTGACAACTCCAGGCATTAGCAGAGCTCAGCGACAGCCCAGGAAAGGTCAGAAGAAGAAATCTTGTTCTCTTAAATACCAGATTACACGAGGGAGTCTAAGCAACCTTGAGACTTCTACTGGTGCTATCAGTCCTCTGCTCTTCAAGGCATTTCAATTACTCATAAAACAAGAGTTTCTGGAGACAGCATATTTTTTGTATGCAAATCATAGAATCACCAGGTTTGAAGAGACCCATCGGATCATTGAGTCCCAATAGTCCCTCAAGAAGCTGCTACAGCTGCAGGAAGTGAAAAGAAGTGACACAACTGAGAAACAAGAGAATCATAGAACCATAGAACAACCAGGTTGGAAGAGACCCATAGGGTCATCAAGTCCAACCATTCCTATCAAACACTAAACCATGTCCCTCAGGACCTCATCCACCCATGCCTTAAACACCTCCAGGGAAGGTGAATCAACCACCTCCCTGGGAAGCCTATTCCAATGCCCAATGAACCTCTGTGTGAAAAACTTCCTCCTAATGTCTAGCCTAAATCTCCCCTGGTGGAGCTTGAGGCCATTCCCTCTTATCCTGTCCCCTGGCACTTGGGAGAAGAGCCCAGCTCCCTCCTCTCCACAACCTCCTTTCAGGTAGCTGTAGAGAGCAATGAGGTCTCCTCCTGTCTCAAGTGAGACAACAGAACACCCTTCCTACACCAAGTAAACAAGACGAGGTGTCTTTCAATGCCTTAGAGCATTGCTTCTTATCAAACATGCAGAAGGGCAACCTTTAGTCCTCTGGAGGAAAACCAGAGGTTGCAAAGATGGAGAGCGAACAGAACCAACAAAGACTTGCATGTTTTCCTCTTTTTCACTTTTTTCCCTTTAAGACACCAGTGCACAAATGCTTTAGACTCCTGGGATGTTCAGAAAGTAATATTAATGGGTACTACAGCTTTGAAAGTGGATCGAATCAAAGTCCTAGAGAAGAATAAAATAAATCCCTACGTCTCCTCTTCTTTATGCTTTATTGGTCTTTCTGTAGGTTAAGTTAACAGGTTTTTCTAGGTATGCCACAATCCGTATTACATTATTTTTCCACTGCTAGTTTCAAATTGTACTGCTTCTCCCTCCAAGCTCATAAAGTTCTTTTTAAACGCTCATAAAATTTCACCTGTGTACGTTTATGGCTCTCAGGATATGAACTGAACTCAATACATTGCACTATATTTACCACTGCTGAACTCCGTGCTGTATTTCACTGCACTACCTTTTCAGCAAGAGTAAGTCACTTCCTCCTCCTTTCCTCACGCTGAATTCTTCCAGTCTGGCCGCTGAATCCAGAAAGCTAATCAAATTTGTACCTTGTTTGTTAGAAGCCGGTCAACATAATTCTGGCTTAAAACGTAAATAATCCCATCTACATTGATAGACAGTTTAGTTTTCACTTCATCCATATCGCGTGTTCATAGAATCACAGAATGGTTTGGGTTGAAAAGGAACTTAAAAGGTCCCATCCAGTCCAACCCCCTGCAGGAGCCGAGACATCTTCAACTCTATCAAATTGCTCAGAGCCCCATACAGCATGCCCTGGAATATTTTCAGGGATGGGGCATCTCCCACCTCTCTGGGCAGGTTGTTCCTAGTTCACTCAAAGTACATCCTTCTGGAAGGAAAATTGAGCATGGTTGATGGGACTGTTACCCCACATTTCCTGTGATGCAGGCAATGCAGGTGTAGAAGGCTCCAGTTTTGGTCCCTTCTCCTAGAAATGTTCCTCAGTGCTCTTCTCGGACCTTCCACACTGGCCCCATATGAATATTTGCACAGGATAACCCCAAGTATACAGCAAATGCCATTAGCATTCATTATGAAAACACCAGCCTCTCTGATTACACCACCGCCACCCCACACACACAGCCATACAAATTTCAAGCTTTTGGGGAAAGAAAAAGAAAAAAAACCCAAAACAACAAAACCCAGAAACACTCAGAAAGATAGTAGCAATGCACGAGGCCAAAAATTGCAGCCCAGGGAACACCTAAACTACACGCTGTGCAGTATGAGTGCAACCAGGCTGTTCCAGTAGGACTCAGCCTCCAGCAGGTTTGACACCATCCACACCATTCCCGCTGAGGGGTGGCTGTCCTCAAGAACAAACACAGCCAATGAGAGTGTTTAAATGTCAAACCCAGCACCAAAAAGCACCCAGATCCATGGCAGCACATTGCAGTCTTCAGCTCTGAGGGCTCCAGGAGGCTTTCCTAGCCTGGTCTCTCTTGGTCTTGTCAAGGTCTGACAAGGAGCCCTTAGCCTGAAGATGACCGACAGCAACTCTGCCTCTAATTCTAGCAGAAATCAACATCTGTAAAGTAATGTGGTACCCAGGCAGAAACCCAAGCTAGAGGCAAATTTGTCCAAACACATTCGAATTGCCAAGATTTCTTTTCCTGTTTTAGACAAGACCTTGAAAAACAGTTTTGATCTCTAACCTTGTGTTTCCTTCATGGCTGGAACACAAAGCGAATCAACATTTCAAGACCTCCAAAATATTTTTTTATTTGCTTTTGGTGTTTGCTTATAATAATGACTGGAGTTTGTCAGAAGGCATTTTTGCTGCTTTGGGGAAGGAATGAATTAGCAAGGGGTACAATAGGAACTGGCTCCAGCCTTTCCAACTTTGCGGTTCATTCTCTTTCTTGGTTTCCTAGTAAATTGTTGCACTGGGCTGGAACAACCCAGTATTGCTTGATTCCTCACAGCTTTATGACTTTGAAGGAAGTGTTAGCCTCATACCTTGGCAAAGGTCATCTATGCGCAGCCCAGACCGCAACAGTAGGACCACAACTCCTCTCTCAGGCAGATCTTGTAGAACACCGGTGAGGCCGCTCCTTGAATATTGTGTCCAGTTCTGGGCCCCTTACCACAAGAAGGATGTTGAGGCTCTGGAGCAAGTCCAGAGAAGAGCAACGAGGTTGGTGAAGGGGCTGGAGAACAGACCCTGTGAGGAACGGCTGAGAGAGCTGGGGTTGTTTAACCTGGAGAAGAGGAGGCTGAGAGGAGACCTCATTACTCTCTACAACTACCTGAAAGGAGGTTGTAGAGAGGAGGGAACTGGGCTCTTCTCCCAAGTGACCGGGGACAGGACAAGAAGGAATGGCCTCAAGCTCCACCAGGGGAGATTTAGACGGGAGATTAGGAGGAGGTTTTTCACACAGAGGGTCATTGTGCATTGGAATAGGCTGCCCAGGGAGGTGGTTGATTCACCTTCCCTGTAGGTGTTTAAGGCACGGGTGGATGAGGTATTGAGGGACTTTGTTTAGTGTTAGATAGGAATGGTTGGACTAGAAGATCCGATGGGTCTCTTCCAACCTGGTTGTTCTGTGATTCTGTGATTCTGTGAACACATGGTAGTGACAGTGGCCAGACAAAGGCACCCTGAAGGATGGATGGAGACCACCAGGCATTGTCCCTGAGAGGAGGACACCAGGGCCTGTTTGCCCCTGTCTGGCTTCAGTTACATGTGTTACACAAAACACAGTGTGACAGTCACCCCGGTCTGGCAGCTTCTTTTCTTTATTCTTCTAAGAGACAAAAAACTATGCACTTGTCCTGTCCAGAGAGATCTGAAAAAACTATGCACTTGTCCTGTCCAGAGAGATCTGAAACAAGGCCTAGGCTGAAGTCAAGCCCCCAGGTACAAATAACCCTGAAGCCTGGGCCATCTTAGAAACCTCTCCATAACAGCCAAACTGAAGTCCTAGGTTCCAAGAAGAAATTTGGGTACATTATATCCAGATATAAGTCTTAATTTAGCAAGTTTTGGCTGTGGGAAATTACTGATGTGGGACACCAGACTTCAAGACTCACTAGTTTTCTTCAGTATCACATACACTGAGACACTTTAGCATGAAGGCTCTCGCCCAGGACATTTTAAGTGAGAAGAAATAAAGTCAAATGTGAAAATGTGATCTTGCTTGGCTTTATCCAGCAGACACTGTGTGTGAAAAGCAGCACGCTGCTCCTATTAACAGTCTCACACTTACCATCGTGCCTCCTGGAGGCAGGTGGTTCTCTGCTCTCTCTACTGCTCAGCTTATATTGTTGTCTTAAAGGTCCTGTCATTTTCTTTAGGGAAGAGATTGGCCTTGATAAGTGGATCAACAGCTCTTTCATAAGAGTTCATATCGGCATTTGTACCTGGGAGAACCAGGTCAACCATGCTCATCAGGTCTTGGTGAGGAGTAACTGCTAGCACTGTGGGCACAGGAGGAAAACATTACCTACTGCTCACCAGTATTTCCTCGAGGACCAAGGGACCAGAGGTGCTGTCTGCACTGCAGAGCTGAGATGACAAGGGTCAGCCAGGTCCAAGCTGTGGGCTTGTACAGTCAAAGAGCGGCCAGTCCACCTCTAACTACTCTTTATAGCCTCCCCACTGGAGGTTATCACTGCCTCAGATCTGCTCACTTTGCTGCTCAGGTGAATGCTGCCTAAGCCACTTCTCTCAAAAGACATCCTGTTCGCAGAACCCCAAGAATCTGCAGTTCAAATTGCTTGGGATCCTTTGGAGATAGTCATTCTGTAAGCACAGCTAAAGGCATCGAAATCTTTAGGATAGGTCAGTGATGGGCAACAAGGTGCAGGATTTTCTTCAGCCAGCAGAGGTGCAGCTGGAAATGTGTGTGTGCACAGACCTCAGCTCTGTTCTCCAAGTCCTTCTTTTACAGGCAACATCCTGCTTTAAGCTAACATCTGTGTCCTGAGTCACTGCTGCAACAGCATCATGTGCACAGACTGCACTCGGCTGCATCATCTGCTGGAGACGTGGCCACCTTGAGCAGGGTGGGCAACATCATCTTACCTTTGCAAGGCTGCGAGATTAACCTCTACATGTCTATCATCCAGAGCTGGATGTGTTTTCCTAGAAGAACCATAGGTCCCATATCACATCTCTGTGCCACCAAAAGGCAACAAGGCTTTATCTGCAGTCCTTGCTCACAGTTACATGTGTGCTCTTTCGTTATGCTAAGCCAGCTGGACAGGAACCAAGCTAACTGTGGTGACGTGGCTTTCAGTCTGAGTTGGCTCAAGTCAACTCAGCTTAGGGTGCAGGCAACGCAAATGCAACTGCCTGCAGGACAGAGTGGAAGCAGAGAGAACAAGAGGCAAACAGAGCACAGTGGTGTTGGTCTCTTAGAAAGCCTCTAACAATCCTCAGAACAAGTTATCGTGAAAAGTTAGGCTCTCTTCACTCTGTCCTCCCTGAAAGCACTAACAGCCTTTCTTTACTACCAGCTTTTTCAAGCTGGAGGCAGGTGAACAAATAAGTACATGGTATCTTTGCTTTGATAAGCAACATTGCTTACACAAAAAAATAAATTATGAGTTAGTCTCTTGCTCAATTTTGAATCAGCTCGAATTAAAAAAAAAAAGTCTCCTTTCAGTGGAAATTTCTCTGACACATTTAGGTTAACAAGTCCATTTGATAGATGATCTATCACTCACATTCGTATTTCCTAATCACTTCCTTGTCTCACAGCCATCCTGGCTGAAGATGGATGAGAGCTACTAATAGCTGCTCCTGCCAGCATTGGGCACAGCACTGAGCTTTGCGCTGCTGGGGCTCTGTGTGCTGTCTCTGTGGGGCAGCTGTGGCTTCAAACCCAGCTGGAAATCGAATGCACTCCGGGGTCCTGAACAGTGGACGTCTTCACCCTAGTGACAACCTCACACCTTCAGAGCGGTGGAGGATAGTCTGCAGCAAGGCTTTGGAAATTACAGCAGTTTTAGGGGAGCACCTCCTGTGAGGTACATCTCCGCCGAGTGGGTGGAGGGCAGCCTGGGGCAAAGAGGAGAGCACACAAGACATCCTCGGATGCTTCGCCTTGGTTGAGGAGAGTGGGTGGTCACAGAGACTCTGCAGGGAGAGCTCTACAAGACCATAACCCAGCTGTCATCCACCACTAGCTGGTTAAGCAACCAGAGCTGTACCAGGTAAATACTTGTGGCTGCTGTGATAGATAAACCCTGCGAAGGCAGGATGGGTTGCTCGTGGTTGGAGAATTCTGCAGGCACTCTGCCTGCTCCATCACCTTTCTCACAGGGTACTAGGGCAACACAGCTTTCTGCCTGCCCTGCCCGAGGCTCTGGGCATGATTTCACACACAGTTCCTATCTCAACAGGCCCCTGTTGTCACAGAATCATAGAATGGTTTGGTTCGGAAGGGACCTCAAAGCCCAACCAGTTCCAAACCCCCTGCCATGGGGCACAGATACCTCCCACTTGATCTGGTTGCTCTAAGCTTCATCCACTGGGTCTTGCCCATTGTTATCAAAGGGAAGATGCTGGTATCACAGGGTGAAATCTGGATTTTGTGGGAATTGACCTCTGGTTTTTTTTGAGGCTATCCTGTGGTGGAAAACATGAGTGAGGAAGAGCAGACAGGTGCCACACTGCTGCTTCAGAGAACTGTCAGCTCTAAGTCAAGCTCTGGTCACCCAAATAGAATCCTAGAATAGTTAGGGTTGGAAGGGACCTTAAAGACATCTAGTTCCAAATTCACAGACAAAAGTTTAAATCCAGACCAAGCTGCTCCTCTTGATTATGAACCAAGGGATACCAGCATTTCCCAGGACAAAACCAGTATGATCTACTCCAGCTGAGGGGAACTTCTCCAGAAGTGTTTCTCTAGAGACTGTGTGCGGAAACGCTCTCAAGTAGCAGTGTAAGAGACAGAGCTGCTGAAGGCCCATCTGAATCCTGCACGCGTCTGATCCTTACAGCATGTTTTTTCTTGCAGTGCTCATTACATCAGAGACAGGCTTCTCATTTCGAGCAACTCATCGTTTAACATACCTAACAGATGTTTTCTGGCATCAGAACATGGGATGCCCAGTCCCACAAGCAATGTTGGTGACTGTACTTCATGATTTCGATTCGATTGCTTTTGTTACACTTCTCCTTACATCCTTACTGCTCAGCCCCAGGCAGGGAAGTGGGATATGTGCCCAGGAGTGCACTCTGAGAAAGGGGAGGCAGCTCCCTTGGAGACAGGGCTGTCTCTGCAGCACATTTGTTTAGTTTTCCAGTAAAAAGGCTGGCAGGATAAAGGAGGGACCTTTCTCCAGCCTTACTGACAAATGGGCCTGCCCAAAAGGAAATTCAGCACACCCAAACTCATAAAATCTGAGAATTCGCACGTAAAACTTGAACTCCCATCTGGGTTATATTTTTTCCTGAATGATTTCTATCTCTTCAATCAGCTGAACCAAGATCCCCAGCCCCAAAAATCACAGTTTCCAGACCGCGACTGGGAGCCAGCTCTGGGGAGGAGGGCATCTCTCTTCACAAGAGGAGGCACAGGGCTCAGCACAAGCAAGGGTGGAGGTAGAGACTTCTGCAAAACATGGCCACGCTTCTTCAGTTCCTCTCCTGCACCCAAACCTTTGGGTCTGTACCCTTTTCCATTTCAGTTTTCCTACACCACTTCCTTTCCTCAGATGAACACAGCTGCTACTCGTGGCCATCTCAGTAGAAGCCTGTATGCATAAGTTGACCTGGAGCCAGAGCGAAGGCATCTTTGCAGAGCTGGTGATTTCAGTTTTCTGGGTTTGGGTATCCATGTGGAGGTTTCAACAGGGCCTGAGGTGGCCTCGGCCATTTTAAACCAAGCCATGCAATGTATTCAGAGCTGAGATTACAAAATAACCCCCAATCTCCTGCAAAAATCTCAAGTGTCCTCTTAAAACTGACCATGTTGCTGTGTTCAGGTCTGGGCCCATCACCACAAGAAGGATGTTGAGGCTCTGGAGCGAGTCCAGAGAAGAGCAATGAAGCTGGTGAAGGGGTTGGAGAACAGGCCCTATGAGGAACATCTCAGAGAGCTGGGGGTGTTTATCCTGGAGAAGAGGAGGCTGAGGGGAGACCTCATTGCTCTCTCCAACTCCCTGGGAGGAGGTTGTAGAGAGGAGGGAGCTGGGCTCTTCTCCCAAGTGTCAGGGGACAGGACAAAAGGGAATGGCCTCAAGCTCCGCCAGGGGAGATTTAGGTTGGACATTAGGAAGAAATTTTTCATGGAAAGGGTCGTTAGGCACTGGCAGAGGCTGCCCAGGGAGGTGGTTGATTCACCTTCCCTAGAGGTGTTTAAGGCACGGGTGGATGAGGTGCTGAGGGACATGGTTTAGTGTTTGATAGGAATGGTTGGACTCAATGATCTGGTGGGTCTCTTCCAACCTGGTTATTCTATGATTCTATGATTCTATGTCACACATCCTCAGGTGAGAACAGACTGGAAAGCAAAGATGCACCCAGCAGCTTTTTGCAAGCAACAGTTGATTTTTTTTAAGGCCCCTCAGCACAAGGAACAGCATTAACCTCCTACACCTTGGCCCTTGGCAGAAAAAGTATTTATGGAAGTGCCTGAATTGTTATCTCAGTTCAGTTCCCATCTCCTTCTCCCTGCAATTTAACAGGGAAGTTTTACCCATCAGCCCAAAGGGTCTGTGTGACAGAATGACAAACTGCAGAGCCACGATGAGCTAACAGAGCCGTCGCTGAGGAGCTGCAGATGGGTCTCCATGGTCCTTGGCTGAAACAGCATTTAGAGCTCTTCCAATACTCTATCTTCTTGAGAAACCTCAGCCTACTTGGATAGGTTGGAGTCCTCCAACAAGAACCTGGAGTACCACACCTAACAGGCAGTGTATTGCTAGCTGAAAATTGAGCAGAACAGGAAAAACTCCTGAAAAAAAGAAGTACAGGCACTCTGGATCATACAGCTCTGCACCATAAGTACAGCTCGCTCCCTCTTGGAATTTTTCCTATAGCACTATTACTGGTAATTCCTAGGTTATCACTACCCTTGCTACCTAAATGCAAATGCAGCAACGATGGTTTTCTTTATTTCATTTCACACATTACCAGACTCTGTCAGCCAGGGAAGGGGCTCCTGCAGGCGGCTGGTGGGAACAATGGGCTTCTTCTCTGCTGCCCACTTCTCCAAGGTCATCCCACGTGCCAGTGGAGCATCACCACCATCCTGCTGCTCACACTTTGAGAGCTGTTGCCATGGCACCAGGGGACAAATTGCTCCTTGACTCTGCTTTGCAAATCTCTTTCAGCAGAGCTGGACCTGGACCTGCAACCTTGGCTATTTTTAGCCGTGTGGTGCATAATGCAGAAGTTGATGAGCATCTGCACATCTTCATTAGTCAGCCGTTTCCAGGTGAAAGGAGCAGGGAGCCAGAGACAGGAGAAAGGCTGGGATCAAATGCTGAGCCCTTGCCATGCCTTTTGGAGCAGAACTTTGCTTCACTTTCACCTCAAATCCAACATAATGGAGCTTGATAGAAAGGGACTTTTGTCCACTGCCATTTTGAGGGGCACAGTCCCACCAGTCTCCTTCTCCCAGGTACCATGTCTGGATGGTGAGCTCTCCCTTGCCTCCTGCCATGCCATGACATTCTCCCCCAGCCCACCTTGCACTTGCAGCAAGGGGTGGACCAGGGCAGGAGGACTGTCAGATGAGACAATGAGAGGTGTTCCCAGACACCCCTGAAGCTTGTGGTGTGCTCAGCGCACATCCCACTCATCCCACCAGTGACCAGGTGACAGCATGAACTCTAAAGCAGTGGGGAGGGTGATAGTGCTCCAGATCCCAACGAAAAGGTGTCACATGTCAGCCTTTAGGAAGAGCTGAAATGTATTGGGAATTAACAAATCAGCAGAATTGCTGGATGATGAAGGCTCCAACTGCACCGGCAGGGTCAGGCACTCCCTGCCCAGCAGCCACCCTGACCTGGCACACAGACCTCCAGCCTGCCAACCTCCTTATTAAAAGCAATTCACACTCCTAGGGTCTTTTTCTCGTGACAAAATGAAAACACTGTTACAGACTCACAAACATCCATACTTCCCCAGGATGTCGCACAGGAACTTCCCATTCCTGTGCAACCTGCTGGAGGTGACCCTGCTTTAGCAGTGGGTTGGACTGGGATAGTTCCAGAGGTCCCTTCCAATGCTGACCGTTCAGGGACTTCGTGATAATCACAAGTTCTTTCTGGTAGGGCTGAGATTACTCCATCCCTGGAGGTGTTCGAGGCCAGGCTGGATGGGGACTTGGGCAGCCTGATCTAGTGGGAAGTGTTCCTGTCCATGGCAGGGAGCTTGGAACTAGATGATCTTTGAGGTTCCTCCTAACCCAGACTATTCTATGATTCTGTGTCCTGGAGTTTTGGGCTTATTGAGGGCAAAAGGCAAACCTGTGAAATCCTGAGCACTCCTGCCCAAACACAACAGGGCACACAGGGAACTGCCCAGGCAGCCTGCATCCTAAATTTACTGGTGTAAACCAAGCACAAGAGCAGCTTCTTCAGCTGCAGAGCCAGGGCTGGCAAACCCTGTGTGGTACAACCCAACAGGAAACCATTGACCAAACTCCAGCTCCACGCTGAGATCCCAGGTATACCTGGAGCTGAGAGGATCTTTAAACTATTGCACAGATTTCTCTACCCGTCCTCACAAAAAAAAAATGATGACAGTGGCTTTATCTCCCCAGCTGGCAAGCCACTGTCAGAGAAAACACCAAGACCAGAGTTGCTGAGGCAGCCTAATTCCCTCCGGTGCCTCCCAGCCAAAGGGCACAGTGGCACTGGGGTGTCCCTGAGATGATGTGCTGATCCTGTGCGTCCTGTTCCTGCTCTGCTGACAGCCAACCTGCAAGAAAAGCAAAGCAGTGGCTGGTCACAGCATTTGCAAAATTAAACACTGCTGGCTGGGTCCTTGTGCGAGGTCTGAGACAGAAGCAGGTTTAAGTGGAGCCTCTCACACATGCTGGGCTCGTGCACAAGGGTGCAATGCTGCTGAAACTCAAGGAGCAGGGTGGATTTACACCACCTGCGGAGCTGGTTAGTGAGAAGCAGTACACCCTCACTCCATATTTTCCTTATTTCCTATTTCAGGGGAGTAAATCAAGGCCACGTGAGACTCTGCACTCGCGCACTATGATTTAGGAAATATAATCACATGAGCCTGCATTTGTACACACGAGGAGCAGTGTTCTCTCTGAATGGCACCAGCAGGTCTACGATGGTGCCAGAAAACCCCACTACCAAACCTGAAATGAACCAACATGGATCAACTTGCTGCTAAAAGGAGCTTCTCAATGAGAGACCTCATTGCTCTCTACAACTACCTGAGAGGAGGTTGTGGAGAGGAGGGAGCTGGGCTCTTCTCCCAAGTGACAGGGGACAGGACAAGAGGGAATGGCCTCAAGCTCCGCCAGGGGAGATTTAGGCTGGACATCAGGAAGTTTTTCACAGAAAGGGTGATTGGGCATTGGAACAGGCTTCCCAGGGAGGTGGTTGATTCATCTTCCCTGGAGGTGTTTAAGGCACGGGTAGAAGAGGTGCTGAGGGACATGGTTTAGTGTTTGATGGGAATGGTTGGACTTGATGATCCGATGGGTTTCTTCCAACCTAGTTGTTCTATGATTCTACAATTCTTCCTCAGCAGAGATTTGTATCCTGCTGCCCACAAGTTCACGCCACCTCCAATACACTTTGGTCTGGTTTGGGTTTCTGGTTTAATGAGTGCTGTGCTTCCTCCCCGTGCTCAGATAGATCATGTTAAAGATGACAGATTTAAAGTTTCAATCAGTGTGATGGCTGCACTAGGAGGTGGGAAGAAAGGGGTAGCTAAGCTTGGGCCAGTCAGGAATATCCCCATCAGCAAAGAAAATGGAAGCCGTAGAGCCAGGCTGGGGTCAGTTAAAATAATTTCACATTAATTTCTCAGATGTTGCTAGCAGCACTGATGGAATTTCAGGTGCAAATTAACCCCAAGTTCTATGAGACTTCTCATTCACAGCAGCTCCCAGGGTCATGCCACATGGCAAACCAGCATTGCAGTGCGTCATTTCCACAGTCCCTATGACCCACAGCTGAATTGGTGGCCTGGAGAGGAGAGGCATCATGACCTGAGCACCCCAGCACACCATGCATGCAGCATCCCAGCCCTGGGCTCGACAGGGACATCCTCTGACAACTTTCTCAGCCGTCCTGCTCAGAAAAGGAGCTGGAGAGGGGAGCCTGTTGGCAAAGGAGATTCTGGGAGTCAAGCTCAGGCAGCTGAAAAAAAAATAAAAATCAGGCTGCAGCCTTCACCATCGCATGCTGGAATTATTTGTTTATCTTCCTGCTTCCTCTATAAAACAACTCATCCCAGCTGGGTCATCAGGAAAGGAACAATAGCCATATATTTTTAGGATCTGTCTGTGAATCACGGGTGACCAGTTTTTCCATTTTGTCACCCATACCATTTTATTTCAGCAGGAGACTCTGCAAGGCTGTTCAAGCCATGAGTGTGCAGGAAAGGCGTAATCCTGGCAGGCAGGGATCTCCCCAGGCACCAGGCAGCCTCATCCCTGCGTGGTGGCATCATCTTTATGGCACCACCAAGAAGTGGAACACCACAGGGACCTCAAGTGGATTAAAGCCATAGAAATTGCCCACTTCCTGCTGAAGAATTTGATTGTGTGGATGTTCTACCTATGATAAAGAAGTTTAGGGGATTTTTTTTTTTTTAACCAGGTGCTTGCTTTCTCTCCCTGCCACAGCATCCGTGAGCAGACAACACAGGGACCCAACTCATGAGAGGAGAGTGCTTGGCATCCCAAGCAAGCTGCCTGCTCATCAAGACCTGCAAGTTAACAATGCAAATCCCCAGCTTAAATATAGCATGTGACAGAAAGCCCCAGTCCAAATACAGCAATACGGTCCCTCAGGGGACTGTCAGAAGCAGGAACAGCTCAGCCACAATACACAAGCACATGACCAAAGGTATGGTGTGAGGAAACAGCATACTTTTTGGTCCCCACAGCTTGCATGCACCACCAGGTAACCTCAGCACCACCACAGGGGCTCCGGCAAGGCAGAAAGAAAGAAAAGATGTCACAAAAGCCTCCCACTTCTCCTCCATGACCTCAGACAGTGGCAACATCAGGGAAGAAATTAGGGGTGGGTTTCAATATCCCTTAGGAACACAAGTTCTGCTGTCTGAAAACTTAGTAGGAATAATTTCTCTTTAACAAAGGGAGAAAAAACATCGCTAAGTCAGAGTTTCCCCCTCCCCAACTCTCCCCTTGTCTCCTCTGAAGTGGTAGTTCCCAGCAAAGTGCAGATTTAGCCCACAAAGCTCCTTTTTGGCAGTCATTCCTGTCCTCGTGTTCCTAGATGAGGCAGTGTAGGTGCAGAGAGGTGAAGAGATTTGTTTCGGCTTGCATGGAAAATCACAGGAAGTTCTACCTCTTGTCCTTAATCACCTCTCTATCAGCAATCACCCAAGCTTCTAACATGGTTTTCTTGCTAGCCTGGGGGACTCTCCTCCCTGTGGTTTTCCCAAGTCTACCTCACCTCCTGCTGTGGTCTCTAATAAAGGTGGTTTATCTTTTCCATGCTTGGGGCAGGTCTTGGATGCTCATCTTGCCCCAGCCCTCGCCTACTTTGCCCAGCACTGATTCATGTGAAACAAGGGCACATCCCATATTTCACATGAATCACTCCCTTCTCGGCTTTTGTTCCCAACCATAATGTTTTTGCAAAGAAGTTTTACTCTATTAGCCCACAAAAGGCTCCATTACTCAAGCCTTTCCCAGAGCATCCGACATGCTTCTCTAAGGAAGTTTTTTCCACAGAGCTGCCTCACAATAAATCCCTTTTCCTCTCTGAAATGCAGGGGTGGGAGGATGTGGGGGAAATGAGTCTACCAGCAAATAGACTCATGCTGCCGTTTCCAAACGGTGTTCGCTCAGCAATTAAAATTTCTGAGGACATACGTGGATAAGAGAGGACATAAAGCCCATAAAAGCAAGTTTCTTTCTTTGTAGACACATACTGGTGCAGTGCAGGTAAGAATACTCTTCTGCACACATCTGCACATAAACAGCCCTGTCAGCCTCCCTGCTGCTCCCACGCTCACCTACCCCTGTATTACACAGACTGACATCTCCCAGAGTTTCTGTCACAGCCCCAGGATTGGGGGAAAACAACGACATTCACATCATATTGTGCCTCCTCGGAGGGGTTGACCCCATGGCAATGCTGCAGGGAGTCAGGGGGAAGGGGCAGCCACCGTCTGCAGCTTTAACAGAGCCAAACGCAAACCCAAGCCCCCCACACATATGCTCAGAAATATTTATTCTTTTTTAAATTTTCCATTCTGGACCTCGGCCAGGAAGTAAATTTCTTGTTTTGGAAAAACTCAGCAAATTTCAGCACGCGCAGGGGAAGTATTGCACTTTCCCCCTTTCCAAAGCACAAGTTGTGAAAGAGCCACTCTTGCACATTTTTAAACTGATTTCGAGTCTAAAAAAACATAGAAAAGACAACACAAGACATAAGGTTGTGTCAGGAGCCTATCCCTTAATACCCCTTTAGGGGCAACATCCTTGCACGGTCTTAAAAAAGTTATTCTGGAGAGAGGCGAGTGCCACTGCTGTGGCTTTCGGGCCACCTCTCCCCACTGTCAGCTCCTGGGAACAGTTGCCTGCACAGCCCCATGTCAGAGCAGAGGTCATGAACACACATTACAGCTCCCCGAAGCCAGTCAGGGCAGACCAGCAGCTCCAAGCTCCTAGATCAAGCAGTAGCAAAAGGTTAAATGAGCCCTGGATGTGTTGGTGATGCAGGCAGGGCAGCAAAGGGAGGTTTAGGCTGGACATTAGGAAAAAAATTTTCACAGAAAGGGTCATTGGGCACTGGCAGAGGCTGCCCAGGGAGGTGGTTGATTCACCTTCCCTGGAGGTGTTTAAGGGACAGGTGGACGAGGTGCTGAGGGACATGGTTTAGTGTTTGATAGGAATGATTGGACTCAATGATCTGGTGGGTCTTTTCCAACCTGGTGATTCTATGATTTTATGATTTTATCCAGCCCATACTGACTGTACTGAGTACTGAGGTCTGGTCTTTGAAAAGGGCACTGAAAAGGTGGGAATAACCCAGAAGCTGAGAAGGGAGGAAGAACCCCCAAAGGGCGCAGGCAAACCCAAGACGTGGTTTGGTTGCAGCTTTCACAGATACATGGATGGACTCTCCAGTCTAGCACAGAAACATGGAAGATGAAACACAGGAAAAACAGCCATGCTAGGCTAAAGTGAAAAGGATAAGTCTGGTTTTCCTTAGTGGCTTTAACATACCCCAAAGGAGCCCTGATTTTATGTGGATGGAGCAAACCTGCAGTGTTGGTGCTCCAGCCCCCTTGGGCACTGAGGGGGCTTATGAGGAGCAAAGCCTTGGCCTTGCCAGCAGCACAGAAATGGAAGGTGACCAGAGGCTACTGAACCAGGACACGTAAAAACCTCTCGTTAAACACAGCACAGTCTTTGAGGAGGATGAAGGTAAAAGGGAAAAGAAAGAGAACATTATTTATTGTAGTGCACACATGCTGCCATTCTTAGTCCTTAGTGTCTTTAAGGAGGGAAGTCTCTGGCACTCATGGGTAGCAGAGAGCCTATCCCCATCAAGGAGAAAGCCTTCTGCTGGGCACCACAGTCCCTTTGACCTTCTGCAGATGGAAATGGTTCACAAACCAAGATCAAGTTCCTAAATTCCTGCAGGAATGCCATCCACCAACCTTTTCAAATCCACCTCCACTCCCTGCCACAACACGTGTTCTCACAGACCCACACCTACTCCAAGTGAGCCGTTCCCTTCCTAGCAGATCAGTCAACTCGCAGACCCCCTGAGACCCTTCCTGGGATGAGGATTTTGCCAGGAGCTGAAGCAAAGCCATCGTCTTCCCCCCACCCCCCTTCCCTTTCACAGGATGCTCCTGCACCAAGAGCATCTCACTGCTAAGCCTCCCGACCCACCAGCATGGAGAAAGAGCTGAGGACAAGGTATCCCCTCCAGAGCCAGCCCAAATCCTTCTAAGGGAACACTCGCCTTAGAAAACCTCACTCCATGTTTTCATTTGAGACCTGCTGATGCCTTTTTTATACCTTTCTTCCCCCTCACCCTCTCCAGACATTTGTTTTTATGAGTTTCTTGTTGAGATCATAAAATACTGGGCTGGAGGACTATGAATTCATAAGGAAGTATTCTTTGAAGGGAGCTTTTCTTCTTACAATTAAGTTAATGAAAAGAAAAGAGAAGAGAAGAGAAAGGGAAAATAACTCCCCATCCCTCCCTCTCTTGCAAACACCCTCTTGTTTTGCAGCAAAACAGCTAAGCAAGGATCTGGGCATCACCTTGCCTCTCAGATCTAATTAGAGCAGGTTGTGCAGCCTGAGAACCACAAGCAGAGGTGAGCTGTGGCCAGCCCTGGCGTCGGGGCTCGGGCCCGAGGACAGCAATTTGCCTTGGAGTTTCACAGGGAGAAGAGTTAGTTGCTGGTTTGTGCTGGGTCAAACATCCTACCGCACTCATGTCAGGAGGCACACGGCAGACAGCCAGAGCTGAGGAGGCCTCACTTCACCTCTTCATCAGAAAACCTCAAATCACTTCACCAGGAGGATGTTTGGGATGCTGAAAAGCCCAGCACGTTGATCCCCATGCACAGTGATAACATCCTGTGACCCCAAAGACACTTGCTTGATTTAATCTCGTGCTACAGCTACTGCATGGTCATCACAGGACCTTTCAGGAGCATTGTTGGTGCTGCAGGTGGGGAAACCGAGGCACAAAGCAACACCACAGCTTACCTAGTGGCTGTCTGAGCTGAGTTGCTCCCGTCACAGCTCCAGACTCACTGGTTCTTGGGCAGCTCAGGGCTGCCAGCTTGCTCCCTGGTAAATCTGGTTCTATTCAATCACGTCCTGTCTGTGGTGTGGGGAGAGCTGGGGGTGCACAGCTGACCCTCAGGATTAAGGAACACTGCTGGGATTGAGACACTAACAGTGAAAATGTGCAGCCTTTATTCAAGCAGACCTTCAGCTGAGAGGCATTCCTAACGCAGGCCTAATTGGCTTATTGGAGATTAACGAAGCCAGCTGCTGGGTCAGCTGAGTCAGCAAGGGAGCGCAGGGGCTCTCCTCTCCTCCTTAAACAGGGAGCGAGTTCCATTTTCCCGAGGCCTTGAAAACTTTGGCTCCAAATTAACTCCAAACCCACCCATGACGCAGGAGATGCGGCCAATTGATTCTGAAGCTACCACTGTAAAACGCATCTTTGCTGCTGTCAGATCTGGCTCCTCCGCTCCAGCAGGAAAGTGGGACATAAGGGGTGTCTGGCTTTGGTCCCCTGCCCTTGGACATCTTCCCCACCAAACAGACTCCTCCCTGCCCATGGATCAAAGAAGGGACTTCCAAAAGGCAGGGCTGAGGCCAAGACCTCTGCAAGGCTGATCTCCTGGTCCCCCATTATCGCTGCTGCTTTTAAAAGCAACAATTATGTGCAAGGAGGAGGAGGTCACATGAAGGATGCCTGAAATTCTTTCCAAACCACAGCCATTTCTGACCCATCACAAATTTCCCTGCTTACTCTGGCCTATGAACTCTGGAAAATGCAATTAAAAGAGAAAAAGCAGAGGCTGAAACCTCTGATTCAGGCAGGCTCTCTGACATTCATTAATGAGGCCAGCCCTGCACGATGCTGATTCAATAGAAGCGACTGCTTCCAGCCCTGGTTCATCAAAAGTTCATCAATTCTCCCTTCCAACAGAAACCCACCCGAAATATGTCCTGCCTTCCCAGAAGTTAAGGGAGCAGCTTATTTAATGATTTTGTGTGGCCGAAATTGCCGTTTGCTGGACCATTGTCAGTCTCTAAACTTTTATATATATACCCATATATATTTATATATAGTATAATTATATATAAACATACTTTTATATATATGTACTTATATGTATAGTACAATTTCCTGTAGCATCTTCTTTCTACAGGAGGATGCACAGTGCACAGCCCAGAACCTGGCTGCCCCAGAGAAGGGTGACAGGCAGCAGCAGCTCCCAAGCTGGCAGGTGACAGCCTTTCAGGGAAGGGGGAGGACAAGCCACTGATGTCTCTGGAGCCAAGCTAGAAACTGCTGGGCACACCATCCTTCTCCCCTCTGCCCACATATCAGCAAGCAGGCTCCAATACCACGTCACTGATTCGCTGTTTGTCCCCCACCAGATACATATCTAGACTCAAAGACATCTTTGAACCAGTTGCTTTTAATCATAGAGCTCATTTCCTGCGGCGGCAGCAGAGGTCAGAGGAGATGAAGGGAGACGAACAGCTTCAGTGTGTTTGGAGGTGGCCCTGGGCTAATGATGGGTCTGGGAAAGAGGAGTTCAAGGAGAATCATAGAATCACCAGGTTGGAAAAGACCCACCGGATCATCAAGTCCAACCATCCCTATCTAATACTAAACCATGCCCCTCAGCACCTTGTCTACCCATGGAGGATGAGTGGCTTCTGCATGCTCAGAGATGGCCCTAAAACAGCAGCTAAAATATTGCAAAACAAAACCAAGCCTTCGGGCTGAGACAGAAGGGTGAGTAGTTCCCTCATTCCCTTTCCAAGGCATTAGCCTCCCCACCCAGTAAACCTGCCCCCTACCTACTAGGTTCCTGTGTCATCCCAGACCTCTCTGTGGCACAAGGGGCTCCTGCAGGTCATGCTGGACAAAGCTCACCACTCACTCCTTGGATAACATTATCACCCTCTGTTTCATAGAATCATAGAATCACCAGGTTGGAAGAAACCCACCGGATCATTGAGTCCAACCATTCCTATCAATCACTAAACCATGTCCCTCAGCACCTCATCCACCCGTCCCATAAACATCTCCAGGGAAGGTGACTCAACTCCCACCCTGAGCAGCCTGTTCCAGTGCCCAGTGACCCTTTCCAGGAAATTTTTTTGCTAATGTCCAGCCTAAGCCTCCCCTGGTGGAGCTTTAGGCCATTCCCCCTGTCACTTGGGAGAAGAGGCCATCACCCTCCTCTCCACAACCTCCTTTCAGGGAGTTGTAGAGAACAATGAGGTCTCCCCTCAGCCTCCTCTTCTCCAGGTTTAATATCCTTTCTGGTGAGAGGCATTTTACTGCTTCCATTCAAGCATAACCAAGATAAGAAAGCACAGTATGACTGGGATGAGACCCTACGTCTAATGCTGATACTTGGTTTCCACAAAACAGACATGTCAAAGCCCAACAGTTATAGCTGACAGCAATATTGCTTCCGTCAAGATTTGGTCCTGCAAAGCTGAAATGTTGTGGGAAGAATTTATTTTTAAGTTTTCCACCATACCAAAATTACAGAGCTTTCAAAAACCACCCCTCTCAAAAAAACCTGCTGAACATTTCCATAGTTCTTTATATTTCAAAGCACAGAATTAGGAGAAAACCGTCACAGATTTGAAATACAGCTTCTCCTTCTGCTTGAAGCCCACTGGCTCGTTTCTACTCCAAGCTCTCAGAGCTGTTTTTAAAGGGTACTGAGCAACAAACTCCATTTTACAGACCAGGAAACCAAA
Organism: Coccyzus lansbergi; assembly: GCA_033558105.1. NCBI lineage: Eukaryota > Metazoa > Chordata > Aves > Cuculiformes > Coccyzidae > Coccyzus > Coccyzus lansbergi. Next base: position 576,255 of record JAUMJK010001193.1, read on the forward strand.
CCATATTCTGGAAATATATCTGAAAGCCAGTCAAGCAAAGTCAGCAGCAGCACTGGAAAAACCATCCACATCTGTAGAGGGGTTCAGGTTTGCCACCCAGGGACTAAACATGCAAAACAGACCTCAAAGTGGGCACCAGGGAATGCAGAAAGTACAGATCAGATGCCAATTAAGCAGATACTATATTGTACCCACCACAATGTGCAGTTAAAGCAATTAATTCCTTCCACGGACAGATAAAAAAAGAAAAAATGTGGCTTTGCTGGCAGATTCCTCCCCATGACCTGCAAATGAGAAAAGATAGCATTGAGGACTTTCCTTGCCTGGCATGATTGTCTGAGGAGCAGGAGATGCTGGTGCTGGAGGAGGCTGGATGGGCTAAAACACTGCACCAAGAGTAAGGTTGAGGTTAGGGGAAATTTGGATCTTAATTTGCCTGGGATTTGGGGAAAGTGCTGTGGTCACACTCCAGTTGCAACTCTTTATCTGTAAGACATTCTTTTCACTCAATGGGGTGGATATCAGTTGTCTGGATGGGGAATGATAAAAACAGGGAGAGAAATCTCCTGGTGCCTACTGGGGCAAGGCATCCACCTACAGCCAGGAGCTTCAGGCTCAGGTTGTGGCTTCTCTACCACACGACATTTCTCTGCACAGCTCGAGCGTCTTTAAAAAGGTTCCCCTGCACTGCAAAGAAAACTAATGCGTATTTAATAGTGATTTATAACTATTCACTGGGGGGTTGCTGGGGAGGGGTGGCAGAAAGGAAAGCTACAGGCTCCTTGTTGTCATCTCCAGGAGCTCAAGATTTGATTATTTGGATCCACTGCAAGGACAGTGACTTTCTAGAAACGTTTCACTCTTTAGACATTCAGCGTTGGTCATCTGTCCATCCCCACAATGTGGATGCCTTAGGGAAGCCCAGTTCTAGGACCAGCCAACATCTGCTGCTGCAGGTGCACGAGGGCTTCATGGGGCAGCAGCCCCACAGGGAAACATCACCCAACATACACACGCTACAAGGGGCAGGGCATAAAGTCAGTGTCTCGTTGGGACTGTGAAACACAAAGGAACAGCCCTAAAAATTCTAAAGTCCACATTTATAATTTCGTTTACACCAGCCTGGCTCTTTTTTAACCCCCTAGCACATTTCTGCCTCCAGCTGTAATTGGATTTACAGGTCCAACAGTGGAGCGCCAGTGACGTTTCCATGGAGAAAACAGTGGTCCAGCTCATTCTCACGGATCCTCTTATCTCCTGCTCACTCAGAGGTGCTGCTGCCGCCACCCACACGCCAAAGGCAGGAGGCCCAGGGAAATAATTTGGAATGCAGAGAAATAATCAGGAACATAGAGGCATGATGTGTTCACAGCATCCCAACAATCTTGCGCATGGGTTTGAGGCACTTCTATCACAAGCCCTGTGAGAAACAGACAGCACAGAGCTCCAAAAAGCAGAGCATCCTGCAGAGACCAAGCCTCTGCAGCTCTGCTTGAATCCCTCTTCAGCACCAAAAGGTACCTTTATGCAGTAGGAAACACAAACCAGAGGTTCCAGGGCTGACAGGAGCTGATGTCAGAGAGTTCACACTCCTTTCTCTTTGGTCTGGGCCCCTCACCTCTCCCTGCAGTGGGAACTGGTGGAAAACGCTCACTGCAGCCTTCACAGAAAGAACACATCTCTCCAAAACCTTCTCAACATGCACTTCCCTGTGCAGCATCGTGCAAGTGAAGCTGTCCTGCACCTTAGAGGTGGAGCTGTCAGAAAGCCAGGTGCCAGACCTGCTCTTGTCTGTCATGCTTTGTTGGTAAAGAAGCCAGGATTTGGGAATTGCTGGCATCTGCAGCCTAGGTCTGCTCTGTGCTGCCTCAGGGAGCTGCTTTTCATGGACCCATAGCACCCCACACTCCCAAGAGCAGCCAGTGGTGCTCAGGGATCCTGGCTACCTGGCTGCACAGAGTGAGGTTGGCAAAGATACCACAGTCTGTTATGGGTTGAGCGTGGCTCTGGTTGCACAGGGCCAGTGACATCCTGCTGTGTTTGACACACCCCATCATCCTGCTTCCTCAGGTTACCCTGGCAAAGCCTCTTCGGGTGCATCAATCCATAATCCACAGCCAGCTGAACTTTCTACTGAGAGCCGAGAGAGACCCCCCACGTTGCTTACAACCTCCCTGGACCCCAAAAAGCTCTTGCAGATAAGCTACAGTAGCTGCCGACGTGCCGACAGTCTGCAGGACAGTCTGCCTGGGCTGGGGTCTTGTGGTCTCAGTCATCCTGATCCCCACAGCCTCTCCTCTCACTGCAGCCCCTGCCTCCCGAGCTGCTTTTGCAGCCTGGCTATGCACCCGCTGCTGCAAACACCAGGCAAAGGGTGTAATCAATGGTAAGCAGGCTGCATTTTAATTACCCTTTATGTAATGCAAACGTGACTGTATTAATAATCCTTGCAAGCCACAGAACCATCTTACACAACCTTTAATTACTCGAGGAGCTCAGCATTTTCCATTGTTGTACAGTTTACTTCACCTTTTATTATCTCGCCAGGCTGCCAGGCCGTGCTACACAAAGAGAAATACTTTCTGCAAGTTCATCCAAGCCAGGCGTCTGAAAGCTTTATAGACACTCCAAGACCGTCAGAGAATCGTGGAATGGTTTTGGTTGGAAGGGACCTCAAAACCCACCCAGTTCTAGCCCCTCTGTCATGGGCAGGGACACTTTCCACTGGATCAGGTTGCTCAAAGCCCCATCCAACTTGGCCTTTAACACCTCCAGGGATGCCACTTCTCTGGGCAACCTGTGCCAGTGCCTCATCACCTTTATGGTGTAGGATTTCTTCTTTATATCTAGGCTCTGTCTCCCCTCTTCCAGTTTTAACCGTTCTCCCCCATCCTATCCCTGCACTCCCTGATAAAAAGGACACCACCCCCCCCCAGCTTTTCTGTAGCCCTTTTCAGTACCGCAGGCTGCTCTAAGGTCTACCCGGAGCCTTCTCTTCTCCAGGCTGAACAACCCCAACTCTCCCAGCCTGTCCTCAGATGGGAGGTGCTTCTTCAGCTCTCAGATAATTTTCATTGCCACCTCTGGACTTTCTCCAACAGATCCACATCCTTTCTGTGCTGGGGACTCCAGATTTGGATGCCAGGCTCCAAGCAAGATCTCACAAGAGCAGAGTAGAGGGAGAGAATCCCCACCCTCACCCTGCTGGTCACACTGTTTTGGATACACCTACAACAGTTGGTTATCTGGGCTGTGAGCACACATTGTTGGCTCATTTTTGCTCCTCAACTACCAGCACCCCAGGTCCTCCTCTGCATAGCTGCTTCCAATCCGTTCTCTGCCCAGCCTGTATTGGTGCTTGGGATTGCCTCAACTCGAGTTTAGGACCTCATTGGACTTCATGAGGTTTGCATGGGTCTTGGAGTGGAAAGCCAGAACAACACCCAAACACGTGTTATTATTCATAAGTGCCTGTGTGCAGGATGACTTCTTTTCCAAACCCCACACCTTTGTTTTCAAAAGGTTATTTCCAAGACCTATCAGTATTACAGCAATAAAAGACAAGGCTAATGGGTGCTTGACACATTGCATGGGGCCAGACATGGGGCAAAGCACTTAAGAGAACGAATAAAGCTCTTAAGCACATTTTCCCATTGACTGGAGCTTACCTTCTATTAAGCACTGAACACAAGCATATGGGTGTTTGCAGAAAGGGGATTTAGGCTCTGACGTGACATCCTGGATCAATCAGATTTTTCCAGTGGCTTCAGCAGCAGGAGGAAAAATACCTACTCATCAGCCTGGACTGGAATTTGTCCTCATTTCATGTTAACTGGCAAGCTAATATGTCCCCATGGGACAAAAGGCAGAGCTCCACTGGCTTCTTGCACTACATGCCATCCATAGCACTCAGATGGTCCTTAAGTTTCTTTGTCCTCCAGGTCCTGGAGAGTAAGATTTGCCCCGTGTCGTTCACTGCTTCCCTTGGAAAGTCATGTAAGGCAACTTCATGCGATCCTTTGTGTGTCCTGCCAGACTTCCATTGCCCCTGTCATGATCCTTGCAGGTCTCCTGAGATGCTGGATGGTGTTTGATGCAAAGGAAATAACACTGCATCCCATTTTCATAAAACATTAAAGTGACTGTCAAAGCCCAATGGATCATAATTATTTAAAAAAAAAAAAAAGAAACCCAGCCCAACCTCCTGCTGCCACAGAGATGGACAGAGATCCATAGGGGCACCTCAAACAGAGCTGCCTAGAGATATAGCCAAACTCTGAAACCTGCTTGCAGAGAGACTTTCTTGAGTTTCTCCTCCCTTAGAAGTGTCATACATTTACCAATTACATTAAAATAAGGTACCAGCTGGCAAAATGCTCATAGAAAACGTAAAACGCTACTGATTCTCATACTGGTTTGCACTGATGCCGTAGATTTCATCAATATAACTGCTGCTGTGCAACTGTAGAATTTCAGCCAGGACCAGCCCTAAAAATAAACAAATGAGATAGATACATAAATAAATAAATAAAGCAAAATTCAGTGTTTAAAGCATTCATAGATGCTTCCCAGTTCCTCCCCCCCCAAGCTTTTGTGTACAATTAGCTCTTCTAAGGTCCCCATTGGGGATCATTTCATTAAATAATAGCTCGATGTTGAGTTACAGAAATGAGTCTGTAAAATATTATAGGGCATGTTAAATGATGCGTGAATATAAACTAGGTCAGTTGGGGAATGGGGATTTCTGTTCTCTGTTAGGTCATATCTCTCTCTCCAAGGGACATGAGAGCAAGCACTGATATTCAGGAGCTTCCACGCCGGCTCGTGCTCATGGTTCTTTTCCTTCTCTGCCTTGACCTGGCTATGACCACTGCCAGATGTTTCACAGCACAAACCCCCCTCAACAACCATCCTGAGGCAAAACTTCTCCTAAGACCCCACAAGTTAAGACTGAAACAGGGTTTTAGGACTTACAGCTCTCTGAAAGCTCTTTAAAAAGAAATGAAATATGGTTATTCCTGTAGGTGCCTTGGTTACCTGTGGATATTTTCCCTACTTGGCCTCACTTTTATTTTAAGTCAATGAGTTTGACATAGATAGGGAAGACAAATAAACAAGTTCACTTAAATTATATTTTAAATTATGCCTTTTCTGCTCCTTCTACTATTCAAGAGTTCAGTGTGATCTAGGTAGGACAGGAGAGCAGAGAAAGAGGTACAGGGAGACTGCAGATGAACAGCCAGCAATGCTGCAGCAGGAGATGTTAACAAGGGCCCCACATATACACTCCAAAGAGTTTTTAACCTGGAGCTGAAACACAGCATCCATGTCATGGTGCTCACGGTTGCAAAAAAGATATTGTAAAATTGAGAAAAAAGCTGAACAAGGCCACAAACACAGATTAAGAGATGGAGAAAATGCCTCTAAGTTAACAATCAGAAAGTGGTTTACCTTATTGAGATAGTGCATTTAATTACAGTGCATGAGCACATGGCTTCAGGCACTAGAAGGCTCTGTCAGAAAAAGGGAGAAGAAACCAAAAAAGATACAGACTGAAGCTGAGCAAACCAAGTCAGAAATACATGAGCAGCATGGGCTTGAGAGTTGGAGAGAAGCATCAAAGTGAATAGAAGACTCTCCATCTTCTGAGATTGTTGAGGTCAGCTTGGGGAGCTGCCTGGAAGAGAGGTTTTAGCCAACAAGCTAACAAACCTGTTGCATAAGGGATGAAGTGGGGTTTCATAGCCTCAGACACAGGAAAGGAAGGACTGACCGTATCTTCATGGTTGGACTAGATGATCCGATGGGTCCCTTCCAACCTGGTTGTTCTATGATTCTATGATTCTCAACTTGTGCTCTGTGGACAACATAAGGACAACCATAATGGAGACCAATCACAACAATTAACTTCCAAAAGCACATCTTTTCCTAAAGACTGCAGTGCTTTAGAAGTCACCGACTCCAGCTGTCAAAGTAGGATTGATTTAATGGGTAAGGGTATAGAAAGGAAACCAAAACACCTCCAGGAACGGGACATGGGACAAGGAGGGTCATCTCTGCCTCTCAGAGGGAGGCAAGAGCTGGGTATAGCTAAGTTAGATGGCTACACCTCATTCCTTCATGCAGGAAAGGAAAGCAGAAGTTTTCTCAAAGGCATTTGTTTGCTATAAAGCTACAGCGGAGTTGGTGGTTAGCAGTGGGAATGAAGGTCTGGGCTGGGAGGACAGCCCTGGCCAGTCACACACAATCTGCACCTTGCCACACTTACCTGCAGCTTCCTAACAGCATTCACCTTCCTCCCAAAATGGTAGGGCACTTCATTACCTTCATCACTATCTTCTGCTTTAGGAATGGCTTGGCTGGATGGGAGCTCTACACACAGCAGAATCAATTAATGCCATTAGTTCCCAAATTGTAAGTAATACATAACTATGGTCAGAGCCTTGCACATAGTTATGCTGAAAAGGAAGGGAGCCCTGTCCTCTCCCCAGAATGGGCTCACTCAGAAGGAGACTCTAGCAGGAATGCTGCAGTGGGTCCCCTTGGTCCTGGGTGTCTTTGGTGCTCCAGGTTAACTCTGTGCCACTGCCAGGGTGGCATGAGTGCTGCCTTAAGCTGCTGGGCTCAAACCCTGGTGAGCAACACCACAGGGCCCTCAGAAATGATACAGATGCAAAATGTCACTTTCATCAAAGACGCAGAGAAGGAAACATATCATGCAGCCCTCACCCCATGCATGAGCAGGCCAGGCCAGCTCCAGCAAGCTCTCCCCCTCTCCTTTAATTAGTTTTAGGTAGGAAGATGGTTTCCTGCTTCCATCAGCTTTTCCTGATATAGTAATTAATGTGCCTTCCTGCTGAAGGAATACCGATTGAGAGGTAAAGCCATTGCCTGGAGAGAGCTAGGCTTCCAAGGAAGTGCTAATTAGCCTCTGTTTGAGGGATCTGGTTAAAGCAAGCGAGCAGGTGTTGCTAGAAATTGGAAATAATCTGTACAAACATGTTCTTTCCTCTGTGACAGCAGAGCTAATTACACTCCTTGGGTCACCACTCCATTTTATCTCTCTGTCCAAAGCGTATTGCCACCCAGCACCTCTGCCAGATGAAACGCTTTAGCAACTTGTGTCAGCAGCGAATTAACCCCTTCTCCCATCCAGGGAGAGAGAAAGGATATTGCTGTCAACCCCATTTGCTCCAAGCAAAGGCAGAACACCTCACATCTTGTACCTTGCCTTGTGCCCTGCTGTACTATCACTGGCAAGTTCTGATCTTAGCTGGTGTCATCGTAGGATGGTTTTATGGATAGTTATGTGCCACTTTGTGCATAGATCAAAGCTTTCCATCCTCCTGAAGACTGAAATGTCCCCTGGAGGAAGACAGACACACAAAGAGGGGGTGATGCTGCAGCCGCAAGGGAAGTAATCACAAAGCTCATTATTTTCTATATGGGAGGGTTTAGGTGCAGGCTCTCACAGGTGCAATGTTCTTACTGTGCTGGCTCAGTGTAAGGTGCTCATGCACACCTGAAAAGCTGGAATCGAGAAAAACGGAAAGCAACCACTCATCACGGCCAGGCCAGGAGGAAAGCACCCAGCTACAGGTTTATTTGAAGAGGGAGAATTTCCTAAGCAACCCCCAAAACTGAAGTATCTCTGCACTACTTAGCCAGTGTCATGCAATCTTAGCTCCTGGTTTCATAGAATCATAGAATCACCAGGTTGGAAGAGACCCACTGGATCATCGAGTCCAACCATTCCCATCAAACACTAAACCGTGTCCCTCAGCACCTCGTCCACCCATCCCTTAAACACCTCCAGAGAAGATGAATCAACCACCTCCCTGGGCAGAATGTGTTTGCAGCACATCAGTAGGAAGAGACAGGGGTCCAGAGCTGACAGTGTGGACAGGGACATCTGTAAGTCACTTTCTGACCTGGAAGACACGAGGGACCCCCTGGGACTTGGTTTGCTGTTGCAAAAGGATGCACAGATGTGTTGGTAACACCCAGGAAGCAAGAGTTGTTAGAGGAAGGGAATGCAAACACCGCAACTATGTGAGTAAAAGTCTGATTCTAGGGTGCCTGGGAAGGCAATGCAGAGTGCTGTCCCTACAGGCAGAGGATGTTGAAATGTACACAACAGGCATTCTGCTATGTGCCTCTGGCCTTTTGTACCAGGATGAGGTTGCACCTGCAGCCCAGGACTTGCTCCTTCCACAGAGAGATACCCCAGCCCTTCCACTTAGAATCATAGGCTCACCAGGTTGGGAAAAATCTCTTGGATCATTGAGTCCAACCATTCCTATATGCCCCTAAACCATGTCCCTGAGCACCTCATCTACCCATTTTTTTAATACTTCTTATTCTTTATAGGATAATAGCCGAGGAGAGGTGCCATACTGAGGCTGTGATAAATTAGCTGAGCGCAGTCAGAACATGCTCCTGACTGAAGCAGTGGTGAGGATGGCCATGGGATGTTTCAGTCCAGAGGTGAGGCTCTAGCCCAGATAGCTCTGATAACCAACAGGACTGAGGAACAAAGACAAATTCCTGATATATTGCAGGATAATGTGAATCTTGCCTTCACTGCAGCTTCAGTTATAGCACAGGCTGGGCAGGTGAGAGTTTTCAGTAAAACACTCTATTTAGGCAGAACAGGGATCTTTCGCAGAAAGTCTTTTCTCTAAGGGTAAAACCTGTGCAGCCGTGAGCCACTTTTCCCCAGCTAATAGTGGGTGTCTCCAGCAAACCCAAGCAGAAGGGTTGTGCTCCTCAGCAGCACAGCTGCCTCTGCAGTTGCTCCTGGCTCTATTTATCGCAGCAGCTGAGTACAGTCAGGCTGGATGCAGAGGGCAGGGGGAGACAGACCTGCTTTGTAAAGCTGATTCCAGGCATACTACCCTACACACTCACCCTCCAAAGAGGGCGTACGTGGGGCTCAGCTCATCAGGGCTGGGATCACACTAGGGATGAAGTGGTAGAAGCATAATGGGAGCAGGTATTGAGGACATTGGAGTGAATATTTTCCCTAGAGAAATGCTTGGTTTGGATCCTATTTCCGCCCCCTGCCCTGACCCCTCTTAGCTGCTTCAGAGTCCAGGGGGAAGGTGCGTTATTGCCTATAGAAGAAAACAGCTGCAGCTGATCAGGCTGGTGCCCTTCTCCTCCCATGAGAGAGCCCATGTTCCTCCTCTGTTTTTCCTAAAGCTACTCCTGACTCTGCAACCACTCCAGCTATCAACTTAAATACCAGAGGAACAGAATTAGCCCTGGAATCACAATGTCTAATTACTTGGTCAGTTAATGTGCATAAGGTACAATGATGGTGATGCTCCCATTCCTGAGGTGAGGAGCAGAGATACAGAAGTAGTGAAGTATTTCCCCACTGAAGACTCTAATGGAGTAGGGGAAAACAATCCATTGTTGCTCCATCATCTTTTTTCTGTCATGATGTCCCCTTCCTCAATCCCACGGAGTTGGGATGCAAGTGTCTTAGTATGACAGCAGGGAAATGTCTTCCTCACTTGGATGGCCTGTTGCACCTTGGAGATGTGTCCTTCCCTCAGCTTTCTCTTCCTTCAGTCTCAGTAGGTCCAGCTGGTTTGATGTTTTTGTGTAGACCGCATTCCTAGTACAACATTTCTTCATAATGTCGTTACAATGCTGCCTCATATCAAACTAAAGTTCAGGGATCACACAGGAGGCTTGGAAATGTCCTACCTGAGACTTGGGGACTGGCTCATCTGGACACAGCTGCAGTTCAGGCCTCTCCCAGCCACAACTCTGGCTTTAGAAGTGAATCTTGTGGGTTAAAATAAGAATGTACCTTCAGGTTTTTGAGCCCCCGACCTCAAAGCTGCAAGGATGGATATGCGGTCATTGTGTTTAAGTGAAAGCTGAGATCCATCATTCAAATGATATCTGAAGATGGGATTTTGAGTAAGTATGTACGTTTTGTAGAGTTTCTAGTAAGATTCTACCCACTGGCGGGTACATTGAAGTCCAGTAGAAGGAGTGGTAGTTTGCTCCAGCCTCAAGGCTTTGCTTTATCTGTGGGTGACACAGGAGCTCCTGCCATGGTGGAGAAACCCAACCAGGGCTCCACGCTGCTCTCAGTGTGACTACCGTCTATGCAACAGAGAGCAGGGATGGCAAATACGCATCTGAATTAGCTCAGCTTAAGAGATAAAAGACAGTGTGGACTCAATAAAGCTGATGTGAAGAGTGGTTTAGGCAAGCCCATAGCTCTAGCTGCTGCCATGTGTATAAGGTTGTGGAGCTTTCTGCCTAACAGGGAGAGGATCTAGGAGCAACCCCACCACCTGTTACAACTGCAGAGGTAAATAAAATAAAAACCCATTGTCCCTTGCTCCAACAACCACCATTCAGCTGCAGAGAAGCCTGCTGGTCTCCTGCAAAACCTCTTTACTCTGGCATCTCCACTGCTGCTTCAGTTTGCAAAGAAAGGCTGCCAATGTGCTCACCCGATGACAGAGCGGACTCGCAGGATGGTTTATAGCACCTACTGTACTTGCAGCTCAGAGCTGTAAAACAATATCCACTGTAGCTACTGTGCAGGGCTTGGCCAGCACAGCCACATCCAGCAGGAAAAAAAAAAAAAAAAAAAAAAACAAAACAAAACAAACCTGAAGCTATTAGAAGCAGTCATACACAAACCAGGAAACATCTTATTATAGATCTGGGTTTGAAGAAGGGAAAATCAAAAGCCCATACCCATACTCAGCATATGTCCAGCTATATTTGTCCAATCCATTTATACTCTTAGCCAAAACAGTTTCAATGTTGTACTAATTCAGATTTTCACAGTGAAAGAAAACCTCAGCCCAATGCACAAGATGCCATTGCTGATTTACAGCTGTGGCCTATCCTGTTTCTCTGAACATTTGCTGATTTGCCATCAGCACAATAGCAAGAAAAGCAGCGGCTGGGGGTTGGGATCTGACTGGAAGCTACGGATCACAGTAAAACGGGCTTTTCTATATTTATAGCATCACTCTGTCAGAAGGGCAGCAATTTGCTTGTGCACTGATCTTTAAAATTACAATGGAGAAGGCATAGCTTTGAATGGGCTCCTTCACTAAAGATGTACCTCGTGCATGCATTTCTCGGGCTTCAGGCCTGAAAATAAAAGCTCTGGCAATGATACACCAGGCATACAAAGTTAAATACGCAATGGAAAACATTACAGCTCGGTTAGTTATTGCTCCCATAGTGCAAAGGCTGGAAAGCGATGCTGCAAGTGCTTTATGAAGGAGTAGGAAGCTTGGCGCAGGATTAAACAAGTGTGCATGTACATGGGTGAGCATGGAAGGAACTTGGCTGTGTTGTAGGCTGAGGTTTTCCAAAGCCAACTGCACATGTAGCTGGGCTGAAATCACTGGTGAGCACGAGGGGCTCTGCTTTGCACCAGCTTCTCTTGCACAGAACAGATGATGAGATGTCACAACTTCCCCACCAGCCTGAACTGCACTGTTGGCTGGAAGAGCCAAAATGGTTTGGGTAGCTGCCTCTACATCCTTGATGCAGCAAGCTTGTACGGGGCTCTGCAGCACTTGCTTTTATTAATAGCCTGGATGTCCTGAGCATTTTTCTTTTTTGGTTCTCATGAGTTATTTTCACTGTACAGCTTCCCATGATCACCCAGTTTGGGTTGCTGATTAGACCAGCTGGTGGGATAAATCTCCGCAAATGAACACACACCCAGAGAATCAGGAGTGTTTCTATAAAAAGTCAGGAACACGTTTGTGGTATTGTGAGTACAAACAAGACTCAGCAAGTATCTGCCTTTCTTCTGCTGATGGAAGTTCATTCAGACATGTGGGGTTTTAAATAAAGGTGACACTGGCCACTTCTGATAGTACCTAGTCCTTGACTGCAAAGCACAAGCCTTCACAGTGAGGGTAAGGGAGTTACATTTCCATGTCAGTTATGTTCTCCTGTTCACAATGAAGTGCTAGGGATCAGATCTGTGACTTATTTTTGCATTAAAACCTACACTCTTTTAATACTTCAAGCATCCTAGATCATTGTGCAGGGACAGAAAGTACTCTCTGCTGCATGAGGGTAAATGGGTTCATTTATTCCTAGAGCCTGCCGAGGTACAGATGCAGCTTCACACAGCTACAGCAGTGATATTAAACACCTACAGACACATCGTGGTCCTGTAAAAATTGACAGCAAAACCTTCTTGCACCCTGTACTCAGTCTAGGCTGTGGAAGTAGCAAATCATGCAGAAAAAGCTAGCGTTAGACAGGAGTTAACAGAAGCTCATGTTCAATGAGAGCTTCCAAATGCCTTTGGGGTTTGTCCCCTCCAACAATGAGCTATCAAGGGCGCTTACAGAATGGATTTAAGCAGCTACAGCAGGACTTGGACAAAACACCGGTCTTCACAAAGATCCAGCACAGGCTTCTTGAGGGTACAGGGACAAGTATACTGAGCTCTGCGGAGATGCAGACCTACTACCAGCACACACACAGACTCCTCTCACACATGTACTGGCAGGACCAGCTTATATAAATACACGTACCTATGTTTGTATGTGCAAACCAGTTCCCATATCCACTGAAATACAGGAGCGATCCTAAAGAGGATGTGTTGTACACATCTCTGAGGGATGTGCATGCCATGTTATTCATAGCAGCCCAGAGTGAGAGACAATGTTTCCCTAAGCTATGCACACTCCAGAGTGAGCTTCTCAGCTCCCTGCGTAGGTAGCATCACATAATCATCAGCTGCGTGACTGCAGACTGCTTCCCCCTCCCACAGGCAGTTCCTATTCTGGATCACGATCATTCACTGAGTAAGAGCTCAGGATTTTGTTTCACACTCCTCAGTTTGCCTTTTTATTGTACCATGCTCTAACTCTGCTCTGAAGAGAGGTCTGTGAATACTCCCAGGGATTTGTGTTTGATCTTTTCCATGGTCTGGGTACCAGTAGTGTGAATGCTGACAGCTGAGGCAGAAAGTCTTCTTGCCTTCCGAGGCAGAAAGTCTTCTTGCCTTCCAACTCAGGTGTTTGGAGACAGACCAACCAGTTGCCAAAGTCTTACTCAGTCCCTGGCTTGGACTTGCATACAGCACATAAAATCTGAGAATTTCTCTGTAAAATCCATACGAGCATATGCAAATCACTCCTTCTTCCCCCTCCCCACAAGTTTAACACAGCAAAACCTGGAGGCATTAGGCTGAAAAACAGACCAGAACCAACAAATGTCACAATTCCCAGCAGGATGACTGTTAGAGTTACTGTAGAAGTTCACCAGAATAATGACTGGGCAAAACCCTCAAATTTTCACTACCTTTATTCTCTGAAACTTCTGAATTTCTCTAAATAAGAAGTGTAGCTGGACTTGCTCCAGAGCCTCAACATCCTTCTTGTGGTGAGAGGCCCAGAACTGAACACAGGATTCAAGGAGCAGTCTCACCAGTGCTGAGTACAGAGGGAGAACAACCTCCCTGGACCTGCTGACCACACCATATCTGATACAAGCCAAGATGCCATCGGCCTTCTTGGCCACCTGTGCTCCACATATGATGTGTGTTTGTGCTTCTGAGAGAGAGACGGGAGAGGTCTGACCTACAGCATCATCCAAAGCCGATGCCATTGAAAAGACAGGGAACTGGTCACTTCATGGTCAATAACAATGTGGATACTTTAGCACCACCCTCCACATAGCTAAGATAAAAATAATCTTTCTATAAATGCACCACTGTATTCTGAGGTCGAATAAGACTACCAACAAAACCACTCCAAGGCATACAGAAAACAATTTATTTATCTTACAGAAGAACGTGAGTCCCTAGTTTTATCTTGTCTCTTTTCACTAGTGCTCAGAAGCCCCTGGAGGATAAATGTTTTGATAAATTGCACAATGAATTATGTTACAGGGCTGTACATCCCCATCGCAGAGCATGGAATCAACGCGAGGCTGCCTGTTTTCATGAGCTATTTTGAGACACGAAGGCCAGCCCTGGCTTTCTCTGAATCCATCAGCACCGCAAAGAATGTTTTTTCCCAAGTATGCACACGTACATCCACCACCTGCATGAGTCCCATTGACCTGATGGTTCCCACATATCTCCCCCAAACAGACACTTCCCTTCACACCCAAGGATGACCAAGAAATTGTTCCACTTGAGGAGGTCTGATAGCAAAAGGAAAGAATTCAGCTCATTCCCTTAGTGTATTTCCAGCCTTGATCTTTTTGATAACCACTGCATCTGGTGACATCTGTGGTCAAAATTTCTTCCCAGGAAGAAATGCTTGGGCTTAGCATGGGGAGGTCAGTTATTTTTAAACCTATTCCTATTTTGAAACCTATTCCACCTTGGTGTCCCAGGAAAACAAGTCCATTCAGCAGAATCAGGCCTCTAGAATCAATAAGTGCCATCACTACCTAGTTTGTTTAACTTTGGCAAACAAACCAGTATCACCTACTTGCCCAGGCTTATCCATGTACAGCCTGGCTGCCAAGGGAAGACAGGAGGAAGAAAGGGTGACACATTACTAATCTCTAACCACGCACGTTCAAAGTGCAAATGGAAAGAATCAACACCCCTGCCCCTACACTCCTCTATTTATCACTGGAATAAATGAAGCCATGGCTGTGGCTGGGTAAATATTCCCATAGCATGAATATCATAGAATCATAGAATCACCAAGTTGGAAAAGACCCATCGGATCATCGAGTCCAACCATTCCTATCAAACACTAAACCATGTCCCTCAACACCTCGTCCACCAGTCCCTTAAACACCTCCAGGGAAGGCGAGTCAAGCACTTCCCCGGGCAGCCTGTTCCAGTGCCCAATGACCCTTTCCATGAAAAATACATCTCTGTCCTGGGCAGAGGGTCAAGGATATAGCTGCGACTCCAAACCTCTTCAGCTACAGAGCTTCTTGGCCAGAACTGCTTATCACTGCAGCAGCAGGGGTGCAGGGACACTAAAACTGGGCTGAACTGGATGACCAACCACTCCCACTTCAAGGCAACAGAGAACAAGAACTCTGCCTACTACTCAAGAAGATAAAAACGAAGTAAAACCAAGCAACCCAGAGAATGAAAACCCTTCTGTCATCCTTTCCTCCCCATGCCCAGTCATAAGTAAGCAGGAAAAAGTGGAAACGTTGCCTTGTTTATATCATTTCTTGATATGGTGGAACAAGGATGCTGTTTTGTCCTTGCTGCCACGTGAAGTATCCTGTGTAAAGACTTCAAGTCTTGACTTTGCATGGCTGAGATGTGCGTACGCGCCTGAGTCATGGCTTTGATTTGATTGACAAGCCTCTGCTCCAGAAGCCTCCAGAGAGCTTAAGCAGTGGGAGCTTCGTAAGCAAGGATGTTATGCAAGTGGATAGCTATTTTTGTTCAGAGTTTAGTTCTGTACTCCACGAGTCTAAAAATACAGGCACACAAAGCTAAAGAACACATTCCTAAAACTCATTAAATAGCTGTGCCCTTTCTCCCATGATCCTCTTCCCAGTGATGGCAACTGTCAAAGGTTTTCTGTGCACTGCAGAAAGCAAGACGTCTCCTTTATAACCAGCCCTCTCCTCTGCCTTCACCACCCTCCAAGACCACAGGGTAGCACAGTCAGGACACCACAAGCACTTCTGCCACAAACAAATGCGGTAGCAGCGCTGGAGTAGAGAATAAACTACCTTAAGGTGGCTGCAGGTGACTGCTGGAACTGTGAAACCAGCCCCTACCCACCAGTTGCAAAGTGGTGGCATTGTGACCCCAGATGATGACAGAATCATAGAATGCCCTCAGTTGGAAGGGACACACAAGGATCATCAAGTCCAACTTCTGTCTCTGCACAGAACATCCCAGCATTCACACTATGTGAGCAACAAAAACACTATGTGAGCAAACTATGTGTGCAACATTCACACTATGTGCACACTATTGGGCAAACGCTTCTGGCTATGTGTTTGAAGAAGGATTGTCCTGCCAGGGAAGAGAGTGAGGCACGAGGGGCTGTTGGGCTGCTGGGGGAGGACAGGCAGCTTCATGGCTAGCAGTTGCTTGATTTTAGCAGAAGTTAGTGCTAGAAGGAAGCAAGTCCTCCACAAGTCCTTACCTGGGTCTCAGAGCAGCACATAGAGATGACCTGGCAATGCAGCATCAGCACTTCTCTGCTCTGTCCAGAATATCCTGAGTGATGCTGGGTTGGTGCCTTAAGCACAGATCCATAGAAAGGAGATAGCCAAACATCAATAGTTAGTGTGCCTTAGAATCAGAGAATCATAGAACAACCAGCTTGGAAGGGACCCACCAGATCATCAAGTCCAACCATTCCTATCAAACACTAAACCATGTCCCTCAAGACCTCATCCACCTGTGCCTTAAACACCTCCAGGAAAGGTGAATCAACCACCTCCGTGGGCAGCCTATTCCAATGCACAATGATCCTTTCCGTGAAAAACCTCCTCCTAATCTCCAGCCTAAATCTCCCCTGGAGGAGTTTGAGGCCATTCCCTCTTGTCCTGTCCCCTGTCACTTGGGAGAAGAGCCCAGCTCCCTCCTCTCTACAACCTCCTTTCAGGTAGTTGTAGAGAGTAATGAGGTCTCCTCTCAGCCTCCTCTTCTCCAGGCTAAACAACCCCAGCTCTCTCAGCTGCTCCTCATAGGTTCTGTTCTCCAGCCCCTTCACCAGCCTCATCGCTCTTCTCTGGACTCACTCCTGAGCCTCAACATCCTTCTTGTGGTGAGGGGCCCAGAACTCAACACAGGATTCAAGGAGCGGCCTCACCAGTGCTGAGTACAGAGGGAGAATCACCTCCCTGGACCTGCTGGTCACACCATTTCTGATACAAGACAGGATGCCATTGGCCTTCTTGGCCACCTGGGTACACTGCTGGCTCATGTTCAGTCAGCTGTTGACCAACACCCCCAGGTCCCTCTCCTCCAGGCAGTTTTCCAGCCAGGCTACTCCCAGTCTGTAGCTCTGCATAGGGTTGTTGTGCCCCAAGTGCAGGACCCAGCATTTGGCCGTGTTAAACCTCATGCCATTGGACACTGCCCAGCAGTCCAGCCTGTTTAGATCCCTTTGCAGAGCCTCCCTACCCTCCAGCAGATCGACATTTCCACACATTCAGAGGCTGCAATGTCCCTGACTTCCCCAGTGGCACCATTACACTTATCTCTTTGCTAGGAAGTGATCAAGGGGATGGAGGAGCCAGAGTGCATAGCTCAAGCCCTATCTCAGCCTTTGCTTCTATCCTGTGAAATAGTCTAGACTGGATAAATCTGGCCTGTTATCATGTAGATGCTTTGAAAAAAAAAATCCCTCTGAACTTCTAGAGGATCATCTACTGTCCATTAGAGACTTCAGACAGTCAAATGATCCTTGCTAATTCTGGAGCTCCGCTGGGCCAGACATCTATCCCTGACAGCAGGCCTAATGAGGGCTCAGCTCTGCACACGGAATCGTTATTCACCATCAGATGTCCTTGCCCCTTATGTAAACGTTCTGCTTTTGCTCAGAAGAAAGGAAGAGGGGAAAAAAAAAGTTATAAATAAAAAGGTTATTTTTGGAAAAGAATTTTCTTCCTGGTGTGCGTCTGCATGCACGCGTAAACAATTATCTTCAGCATTTCTGTCAGTTTGTCTAATCTCTTCAGCAAATAGAGATGTTTGGGTTTTGTTTATGGCCTGTTTGACTTCACTAGTCTCTCCAAAGGACTCCTGCAGGGCTGTCCAAGAGCCACAGTATGTCCTGTTGTGCCTATCATGGCAATCAAGCTGTAGCTGATGCACAAAGCAAAGTCTAGCCCTTCAAGTCTTGTAAAGATAGGACTCCCTTGGTCTATCTACCTGTATATTTATACCTGCACATCGCACTTGCTTTAATTTCACTCATTATGCTAAGGGGTACACAGAGATGAT
This sequence comes from Coccyzus lansbergi, assembly GCA_033558105.1. Taxonomy (NCBI): domain Eukaryota; kingdom Metazoa; phylum Chordata; class Aves; order Cuculiformes; family Coccyzidae; genus Coccyzus; species Coccyzus lansbergi. The sequence goes on from JAUMJK010001193.1 coordinate 594,166, forward strand.
TTTTGGCTGCAGAGAACTTGGTTTGATGGTTGGATCCAGTGGGTCTTTCCCAACCTGGTGATTCTATGATTCTTTCCAAAGCCATTAGGTGGATAAGGACACTGACAGAGCACCCCTGCCCCTACCACCACCTGGAATTGCCTGCCCTGAGCTGCAGGAGCAGGTAGGGCAAGGGCAAAAGAAAGAAAAAGAAAATGAGCTGGTGGCAGTGACACATAGATGAGCACCTTGAGGAGGAGAAGTGGAAGGATGCATATAAACCAAAAAGCTGCTTTAGGAGCAGAAACAATCTGCTAATGGCAGTGGAAAATCTCTCCACAAGAGACAGCAGTCTCATGTGTGCTGATAAGAGATAGGGTTAAGTGAGCAGAACATCACATGTCTGGACCATTCATGGCTCTCTTTCCTACGCAAGCAACAAGCTCTGGAGGTTTGATAACACAGGAATGTCAATGCAGAGCTAAAATACCACCCCTCCTGTTTGCTGCTTTAAATATTCCCAGGAACTCGAGTCTTGTTCTGAAAGCATCTGATTCAAAGCCTAGGGAAGGCTCTTCACTCAAGCTTGCGATAACGTTGCTTACCATGCTGGAAGGCAGACAGAGCAGAGGAGAGGCTTGAACCACTGAGCTGGCCTTGCTGCATGTCAAAGAGATAACTGAGGAAGGCACAGAGAGAATAGAATGACTCAAATGCTGCATTTGCTGAGGTGATAGCAAGCACATTGTGAAAAAAAAAAAATTATGAAGTGATTGTTCTACATGTGCCTTGTCCTTCATGCACTTATCTCCAGCTTCTCACTGCTGCCTGGCGTCAGAGATGCAAGCTTGTACAGACCTTGGGTCTGACAACAAATGTCACTACCCATGAGGAATAAAATATATAGGAATTTAACTATTTAGCTGAATCCCCACCCCTGTTTTGTCACTGTGTTCAGCAGGATCAGAAATTAAGTGATTTGACTGTGGTCAAACTGCAAGTCTGTGGCAGAGGGAAAATTCAGTCCAGCCTAGCATCCCAATCAAACTTGTTTCTCCATCAAAACCTGTAAGTTCATCCTTCTTCCAGTACAACAAGTCTGTGCTTCCTTCATCCGGTTACCCAAAGATCAATTACTGTTGGTGGGCTTTTGACAGTGTGGAGCATGTTTTGGACACAAGCAACCCAGAGGTCCAGATTCCCTTGTTCTTAGAGTTTCACAAAGTCCTTCAAATAGCTAGAAAATGAAGCAGAGAACAAGACTGTAACCAGCTGCCTCTCTTCCCACCTCTAGTTTTATGCTTCAAACTGCCATGGCAAAGAGATCTAGAAGCTGTAGTGTCCAGGTTCCTACCCCAACACGTCTCAAAAACAACAAATGCCTGTGCTGCAAGTGCTGTCAGAGAGGGGCTACATATGCTCGGTGTCTCTGAAAATACATCAGGCCAACAAAACCTCAATTTATCAGTTACAAGCTATGATACCCAAAACCCATTTCCCTGATGCCTGAGTACAGTTACTTGTCTGAATTCAGCTTTCCTTACTCAAAATCATTGGCCACCCTGTGAAGTGCAAAAAGGACCACATCTTTGGAAATACGTGGTGGTAGGAAACCTTTCAGAGAGAGGCCAAAACCCCTTTACTCTTCAGGTTAACTGTTCATTCTCTGGGGCACAGGAAGAAGATTACCCGGAAAAAGCAGGCAGGACAGCTACCTGGGGCACAGAGGGCTGGAGCCAAAGCACTGCATGACTCTCCATGATCAGCCACCATCCAAAAGCTTCCACTGTGCTGCTTCTGGCTGGCTGGGCTCCTTCAGCACACCAGGCAGGTCACTCAGAGTCTCTTCCAGCCAGAGCTGGCTCTGGAAATGAGCATCTGCACTCACCCTGCACCAGTGCGTGATGGAGGGACCAAGCTCTCCACACACCCACTTGGTGGGAAAGCAGATATCAGAAATCCAGTAAAACAAACCACCAGGCTTTCCTCTGAAGTCATCCCTAGGATGGGCTAGCCTATGGCAGGAGTTCTGAAGTCCTCAATTTGTGCTCTCAGCTAGCATTTTGGTTTGTACCACATGACAGAGCCTGGCTGCAGCACTGCAATTTACTGTGCTGGTGTGCAGATGCTTTTGCTAGGACAGAGCAAAGCCAACCAGAGCTGCATGAAAGTCTTCAAAACTTGAAGGACCAAAACACCAAGGTTGCAGCAACTTCTTCTCCACCACTTTCCAGTGGAGAATTGTAAGCGTACACTTATCTGGGCTGGTCAAACCCAGAATCGAGTTGATTCTGATGCCACAAGCTTTAGGGCCAAAGGCTAAATTCAGCTCATACTGGAGTCAACGTGTGGTTGTGTGGGTGAAAGCTAGACTGGAACTGCAGTCTGGTGGTTTGAGGAAGGAGGAACAACTTTACTCTGATTTAGAAAGTAAAGAGAAACAAAATAACACTGTCATTCCCTTGCAGATCCCTAACTCTGTAGTGGGGTTGCCTTCTCTGGGTAACAGGGCACTGGAGATCATTTCTACCGGGTTTAGGATTTGGCATGGGACACAAGTGCTCTCCATCCTGCTGCCAACCAAGATATTCAGCTCTCTTTCACTACAAATCCCACAAAAGGTTTCAAAAACGACAAAAGCAAAATGCGGTATCAAAGCCTTTTCTATGTTCACTTATCTTACAACCATAGCTTATATCTCTGCTCTTAGTTCTACTGGATAGGGACTTTCTTTCCCTGTTTACTCTTCCTGAGCATCTCTCAGCCACCCACTCACTGTTACAGAACAAGAGTATCACATAACAGTTTTAACAGTGGTGGATTTCCCCTGCTGTTAGAAGCAAAACAAGTTCTGTCTCACCCAAGCAGAATTACTACACTGTGGAGAGCAAAACCAAGGGAGATGGAGGAAAAGCAAGGGAGAGCACCTCCAGGCTTGAGGGTTTCCAGCAAGGAAGCAAACCACTCATCACCTAGCGCAGCACCCAGCCCACCAACTCCTGCTCTCCAGGGCTGCACCAGCACCCTCTGTGGCTCCAGCCAGGGTCATCACCACCACATTCTACCACTAACAGAGATGGTAGCTGGCCAAGATACATCACTTTGATATTCGATACTGGCCAAGATACAATACTTTGATATTTGATAGGAGGAAGTTTTTCACAAAGAGGGTCATTGGGCATTGGAATAGGCTGCCCAGGGAGGTGGTTGATTCACCTTCCCTGGAGGTGTTTAAGACATGGGTAGATGAAGTCCTGAGGGACGTGGTTTAGTGTTTGATAGGAATGGTTGGACTTGATGACCCTATGGGTCTCTTCCAACCTGGTTGTTCTATGGTTCTATGATTCTCTTGTTTCTCAGTTGTGTCACTTCTTTTCACTTCCTGCAGCTGTAGCAGCTTCTTGAGGGAGTATTGGGGAGGTCTGGCATTAGCAGACCCAAACCCCAATATCTTGACACTAGTATCATTGCATTTATGTCACCACTGGCAGAAAACGCTAAGACTCCATTCATCCTTGTGCTTTCCCAGCTAACGCGCTCCTTTCTAATACTGGCTCTACTCTTCTTGGTTCACACCCATGCAGGAATCTCACGGTACTGCCAGCACAGCGAGTATGGCACATCTATATGGCAGGCTAAAATGTGACACTTGGAAGAAGGGACAGACATCTTGGGTGGACTACAGGAGGGAAGTAAGATCATGTAGAGAAAAAAATCAGGAGGGCTAAAGCCCAACTAGATATCAGATTGGCCAAGTCTGTGAAAGATAACAAAAAAAATCTTTCTATAAGTATATTAACAATAAAAGGAGGACTAGGGAGACCATACAGCCTCTATTGGATGCTGACGGAAAAATAGTGACAGGGGATGAGGAAAAGAGAGGATGCTTGAGTTTTCCCCAACATCTTTCCAGGCAGCAATGTCTTTACTGAAGCTGGATTAAATGAGAACAATTAGATCAGGGAGTGGAATAAGACCTAGCCTTTACTATATGACAAAGTAGCCTTCAAAGAATAACTGCTCACAGATGATTTGCACCTAGGCCAGAATGAAAGCAGATGCAAATACCTTCAGATTCAATGACAAATTCCTTTCACATCTGGCCTCCTTTTCCAAGACCTTCAGAGCAGCACTGAAATAACTTGATGGTTTTCTGAGGTTTCCTGGTTCTCCTGACACTGGCAGTAGCTCAGTGGCCTCTTTCACACCACACAGGTGTATAAATACACCTAGAGCAATTCTCCCAAGTCACTTCAATAATGTACGTTGGTCTTTGCATTTTCCTGTGCGTCTTCAGTTGATCCTTGAATTGAGGGACATGGTTTAGTGTTTGATAGGAATGGTTGGACTCGATGATCCAGTGGGTCTCTTCCGACCTGGTTGTTCTATGATTCTGTGAATTAGCAACTAAGAACTTAGAAGAATTTTAAAGGATTTCTAGTACTTGGGGTGCCATTCACATCAGCTCAGGGGCACAAGTGAGTGAGCGGACCAGTAGGTGAATTATTGCAGAACTCATTTCTGTATCAGCCATCTCGGTTTCATGCTGCGACAGCAACATTTCAAAAGGCGGAGGAGTCCGGCTTTGGCACACAAAGACCATCTCCACTCAGACGCCCTTCCAAGGACAATGAAAGGCTTGACCTGAAAACATCCTGTATAAACTTTAAGAGCAAGAGGAAAATCACCTTCCCAATGTTATTTGTTTTAGTAGACAAGTACAATACAGAAAAGCCAGGGCATATTCCAGAGAGACACTGGAGCCTCATTTCCTTTCAATCACATATTGTAAACTGCCTTCAGCACAGAGGGCTGAATACCCCCAAAAAATACATGAAGAAAAAAACATGTCCAAGATCCTGTATTTCTTCTCCATATTTTATATCTAGCACCACTCTCCCCTTAGAAAGAAGAGCTCTGCCACATTTGCACAGTGCAGCTTACCTTTGCACATGATTTAGATCAATGCCCTTCACCTCCATCACAGCAGAAAATTGGGCTGCAGGGCATGCACAGTTTTCTCCAGATGTGCCAAGCTGACTTCTGTTCCAAGGAAGGGTGTGACAGCCAAAGCTGCCACAGGCCCCACTGTGCCAAGCCTGAGCATAATCCCCACCTACCACCTTGCTCTGCCCCATGGGATCCCTGATCAGCCTGATTCGTGGCCAAAAATGCCCCTTCAACACCTCTCTTTACAGGTGTTTCTGGGCAGTGACTGTCTATTCAGGGAAACATTTCCAAGGAATTCTTTTATGGCCACTCATTTTCCTCACTCAATTCCCTATTTTCCTTCCTTCTTACTTCAGATGCTAGCCCTGCTGCCAGGCTTCCATAAAGCCCTCAGGGGCTTTATCAGGACATTTCCCTTCCCAGCTTCTCAGGAGCACTCAGAGGCAGAAAAATATGCTAGGTAGTCTGCTTCTTCATCAAACCAAAACCCTCCTCACCCAGCATCCCCAGCCCCGTAGCCATCCTGAATGAGCTGCCGCTTCCGCTTCTCAAAGCCCAAGTGACCTTAGCAGAGAAGAAATGTTTTCCTGGTATTCAGCCTTTGTTTCCCCTGGCCCAATTTATGCCATTGTTTCTACTTAACCCTTCCTCAACTGCTCCATCACCCTGAGACCTCTGACTGCGTGTAGCTGCCATGCACATTTCTGAGATGCTTTAGGTGCAAGTCATTCAGATTAACAACATATACGGCACCTCAACAGACATGGTATCTGCTCATATGCCCTTTAGTTGTCCCTTAATTCAGGTCCTGAATCACCCAGTCACTTTCTGTTGAAAATTAGTGGTAAGAAATGTATCGTCACTGGAACAAACCTACTTGCACACAAGAAATGAACTCTAAATCCC